>OY743172.1:42286078-43486078 GCA_963555705.1 Ligustrum vulgare | reverse complement strand
AAATGATTCCTTTGGGTCCCCCCCGTAATATCTTCAATGTCTTCTCTCTAGATCTCCAAGCTTTTACATAATTCAGTGAAACTCCATATGTATGCAACATGTCGTTGCATATGTCATTTGGAGTGTATATAGTTCTTGTGGAGTTATACTTGTACTTTATGCAAGTGGACACAACGGAGCTGGACACTTGCCTGTGTGACCCCAAAACTACATTTGATGGACATGTATGTCCATCATGCATGTATCTAATTTGAAATAATTCTGTCTTCCCCAACATAGATGACCTACACAACCAGTTACAAACACTATGCGAACACCTAACAACGTATTCCTTCTTGTCCGATCGAACAACCATGAATTCGAATGTATGTTGTATCGCATAAAATGCCAAGCTCATTTTTAAAGTCTCTTTATTCTAAAAAATCCTTCGCTCTTCAACCTCTCTAGCATCAGCATTTACCACAATTGTGACCAGATTATCATCCACCTCGCACGATCCCTCCACCGTTGCATTATATATTTCGTTAGCCATCTCTTGTAATGAAAATTGTTCATCATTGAACCTGTGGCCCATTGCAATAGGCTCCATAAAAGGAAAAACATCATTGTTCCGCCCATTTTCCACATTTGTAACTTCGATCATTATGGGATACTTGGCAGGGTCGTTATCAATGCATTTCAATGACAGATAAGATATAACATTGTTGTCACTCTTAATTCTAACCGGTTGTATTTCACTATTCAATGCATAACTCATTGACACTGCTACCTTCTTACAGTCAAATCCAAATTCTGTCATAGCTGCTTCCAACAATCTCGAATAATCACAGTCTTCATTCACGATCACCAACGCAGAATGTGATCCATACAGCATGCAAATGTGGATGTATCCCATGCCTGCACATTAAGTTGGACACATTAGTCAATCATATACATAACAATCCTAATATTATTAGTTCATTAGGTCACAAAGTTTTACTTCCACATTTTGAATACTTCTTCACATACAAAGCTTGTCAATGGGAGAATTAAAATGACTCAGGTATCATATAATTACTACACCAGCCATTTCAGCAACAACAATTAAACCTCTGGTCACATGGACACGTGCTAATTACCTCAGGTCACACGATCATAGTTCAACACAAATATCATGACAGAATCGAATTAGATTACAACGTCAGGTCAAATTGTACAAGGACATATGCAGTTTTATTATGTTGATTCAGGACAATGTGGACCAGACCTGGTCTTTGAAAACAATTTCAGGTCAAGAGTTTAGGTGAAAGACATTAACAGGTAACTTAATACTTAATTTGTTAAAATAATTATCCTTAATTTCAATTTATTCGCACTCATTTCGAAGAATACATCATATACATTAATGATATGTGAGGTCACATATGGTACATCACAAATTATATCATCGTTGTCGAGGAAATTATCGTAAATTACATATTGTCACCAATACATTATCAAATATAAATAAATTACCTCTATAAATTGATCTTCCTTCTTTCTATCAACATGTCAGATACCATCCAACGTCCGATAGCTAATACCTGGGGATGATTTTATGTGACCTCCGTAATTTCTTCAGTCGACGACAATGGAAGATTACGGTGACAATTGAAGTGATTGTGGCTTTCGTAATTAATTCAGCGACTAGTAAATGAGGAATGAAATCAAAATTGGGAATTGTAAGAGACCTGTGTAAAATGGTAAGTTTGTGTAACAGATTCCTTGATTTCAGCGTGAATATTTGAATTGTCGTTTCCATATATATATATATATATATATATATATATATGACCTGAAAAATGAAATAATATGAATTGTTTTCTATTTATGATATGGTATACTATAATGGGCTGAGATGTGTATTTTTCCCAATATTATATTCTATTTACCTTAAAGTTTTATATTCAAATAAAGCCCAATTTTATGGGCCTGGGCTGAAAAAAAAAGACCCAAAAATAACATGGGCCAGTGGGCCCTGAAGCAATGGCCTCACCTGCCTCTAGGCAGGTCCGGCCATGCCTGTCATAGCCTCACCATAGATATTCAGATTTCAAATTCTTGTAACTGAAATTAAACACCACGGATTACGCTGCTATTGAATGTGGTTACCATAGATATTCAGGTTCCAATTTCTATTACCGTAATCTATGAACGAGATTCTGGAAAATTGGCTTAAGGTCACATATCATCTGCGACTTTTGTTACAAAGTCAAAATCAAGGCTTAAGAGTATAATCCTAATTGTGTGTGCTATTTTACATTTTTTTTACATTACTCATTAGTAATTTCTGTTGGAATTATATAATCAAAGTCAATGTTTAAGAGGTATGGATTATTTTGCTGTATCCTTGAATATATTTGTTGGAATTATATAATTTCATGTAATTTGTGGTTTTTCATCCCACACCTTTGTGGTTCTATGCCCGTGTGTTATTTTCTTGAAGTTGTTGCATGATATCTAAACTAAATAATCTATATGAGGCATAGCCTAATAAGAATTTGAACATTTATCTCAAATGGAAAAAAAATATGTTGCAAATGCTCATTGAATAAGGAATAAATGTAGGTGTGTGATTTTCTGTGTGGCTGTGCGAGGGTGCTTTCTAATCTTTCATTATGAGATTAGTAATGTTTGATTGTGTTGTGAGTGAATCTTTTGATGGGTTTTGCTAGATCAATAATAATAATGTATCGATAAGCAGGCAGTATTTTTGGTTGTCTAGCAATAGGCTAATGGAGCTTGCTGGTTAAAATTGAATTATAAACTGCTTGTATTGTTTTTTTTTTATCTTTTACTCTAAATGAAGTTAGTAATCTTATTTTATTTTATTTTTTCAAGAAAAGAAAACAAAATATTTTTTCTATAAAATGTAGGGATTTTGTCTAAAAAAATCATAGAAATAACTAACTATATTACAATAAAGACTAAAGAGTTATATTTCCATGGAAAAAAAAATGATACAAGTTAGTTGCAACCTTACAACTTATAACATGATTTTTGGTCTAAAAAAGTTAAGACTAGAACTAAATTCTGAGGCCACAGGCCAGGTGGGAACTGAAGGAAGGTTGTGGGGCTTTCGCTGGCACTGTTCCTTGCCTCCGTGGTGATTGTCAGATTGGGAACTTGCCAAGTGGAGACCATAGAATTTTTCGATGAGAGGCGAAGAGGATTTCTGAGAAAAAAAATGAGCAGTGAAAATGAGTAAATGATGACAATGGGATATGGGAATTGGGACCTTGGCTTGGTTTTTGCTGTTCTGGGATTAGGTCCATTAGGAAATACTATTTATTGCTTATTTGGGATTTATAGTTTGGACAAAACTTGCTTCATTTATTTTACTTACTGGGTATAGCATAGCATAGCTCAAGGCTAGATACACCCTGCACCAGATACTACTCTTTCTCTATTGCTTGCTTAAATTGTTTTCTACCTGATCAGTCTTCTTCAAATCACAATTGTTGTTGAGTGCTAGCACATGTTAGAAGAGAGGGGTAGATCAAATTTAGATGGCCTATTATATTTTTTAAAGAAGCCATGGATTTTTTGAGGAGCATATGCTGATTTTTCACAAGTCTGCACTAATTTTTTGCAAGCAATAAGCAAGTCATGTCACAAGAATGTCGACCATTAATTGAATATGCTTCAGTGAATGTTATTGCTCTACAAAAGATCCTTAAGAAGTATGAGGTAAATAGTTTCCATATGAAGAAGTTTTCTTGACACTACAACAAAGTAAGCTTTTTACGGCGTGCAGCCGCATTCCGTAAAAGGTCACATCGTAAAATTAATTTTCAATAGAACATGACTGCAATATATACTGGCAAAGTACAATACTATTGAGTTAGAGACACTAGACATTTCCCAGCACAGATAATAGGAAAAAAATGTATGCAATCAGATTCCGAAAACTTCAACAAGTACGGACAGTCTAAAAGGGGCATGGAATCGAACATTTATTTCTTCAATTGAAGAAATACCAAAAGCTGATTAGGGATTTCTCCAATCTCAATCAATATTCATCAACCATATTGAAAATTTTCGTTCATCAGAAGAAAACTGGAAGAAGGGAAGGATAATGACTGACCTCGACCAAATTTTAGCAACTGCCCTCAGAATTTGAAGTTTCAGCGCCTCCAGCAAGTTTCATACTCGTGAATATTCTTCGAATTCCCCTTTCAACCAGTTTTTGGAGTCAAATCTGGAAGCTATTGATGACTTGAAAACTCTCCTCGAGAAAGAACTCGAGGTGGGTATTATCCTCTCAACCCGAAGACAATGAGTGGAAATTCTTGACGGTGAGGATTTTAAACGAAATGGGTTACCATCGTGCAGTAGGTTCTGGGTCCTGAAGAAGATTTGACTTGAAGAACAAATAGGTTGGGAGCAATATTACGTATTCGGCTTGTGAAGAAGAAAAGAAGATGGAAGAGAGCGGGAAGAAAAATACGCGCCCTAATATTTCACTCTTGTGTTGCTCGCTATAATTTTAGGGATTTTTCATGGCGTGCGTAAATACTCGTTGTGTTTTGCTTTACATATTTATGGTGTGCTTTTGCACGCTTTTAATATTTTTCACAGCGTGCCTATTTGTACGCCGTGTTTTTTTTTTTTTACATATTTTACGGAGTTTTGCTTTTGCACGCCATTAAAGGTGATAGTTAATAAAATTTTACGGCATTCATTTTATGCACGCCGTAAATTCATGTCGTAAAAGGTCACTTTTGTTGTAGTTAATATCCAATTTCTTAATTTTTGAGGACTTGACTTTTATTTATGTCTTTCTTTATATTTTCCTCTCCCATGACTCCATATAAGTGCAGTGCTATGTCAATGAAAGGATTTTGAAATCTAAAAATGTTAAACACATAGAGCCCTTGCAATCTCCATGGTTGATGGAACTCGAAGCTTTCCATATTAAATTTATTGAATCAAATGATAGGATGCGAGATACCGATGGACCATTTTCCTACGATTTCTTTGGTCCTTTAACTTACCACTCGAATGTGTTATAAAGTCATTATAGTTTTTCTGTAATTTAGTCTTTGTCAATGAAATATGTCCGTGCATCGCACGGGTGTAAAACTAGTATGTGTATATATATATATATATATATATATATATAGAGAGAGAGAGAGATCAACTGTCTTGATTTGGTAACACTGTTAGATTTATAAACTTGTTTATTTATAGTTTTGAGATAAAAATAGTGTTGAAAATTGAAGAGAGAAAATATATGTAATAAAAAAATGGTTTTAAAAATTATATAATTTATAAACTGATCAATTTATTTTGTTCACTCAACACTAAGCATCAAGAATACAAAATGTCAATGAATAAACCTCTAACTTCAGCTAGAAAAGTACAACACGAGTTTCTTTACGATTAAGATGTCGTATTAACAAATTTAGAGCTTTCACTTCAACTTTTCAAACTAAATCTCAACCATCCATTTTTAGTTAAATTCACAGCTTTTTAATTTTTCAAATATTTTTAAACCACACATTTACCAAAAAAAAAAAAATCGCAAAAATTTCTAAAAATCACAAAGAGGCTCTTATTAGTCACTTCTCAGCTGGATAGTTTTTTCCTAATAAACAAGTTGCTAAATGTCAAACGATTAATAAATAATATAAATCAACGATGTTTACAAACACATGATATGAACATAATTATATTCATAGATGTTCTTTTCGGCTGATAAACAATAAATAAATCAGAAGACTAATAGGACAAACTCAATAAATAACTCCAGCCCAGAATTATCTTTCGGTCAAATTACATAAAGAAAAATTTATAAAACAATTGAAAATCTACTCGACATTAAAATAAAAATAAAAATGCCTTACCTCATAAAAGCTGGCTGGCTACAAAAATAAATTAAAAATTGTAATGCGAAACACACACGTTGAGAGATATATATTTATTTATTGACATAAATCTGTATGTATTTGTAGAGAGAGAGAGAGAGTCAGAGAGAGTCCCCACTTACAGCAAAGATTGTCGATGACGGCTCCTTAATGCTGGTTTACTCCTATCTATTTTTTCGACTTGAAAATCAAATTTATTTTTAACCACATATTTTAATGGAATTCACATTTTTTTATACTTTTCAATCACACGTTCTCTCAAAAATCCAATTTTTGTCAAATTCTTCAAAAAAATACCTAAACCAAACATGCTCTTAATTTTTTCTCTAACTTGCGAGTGGTCCACAGCTGAAGAGTGACGAGTTTTCTGTGGCCACTGCCAGCTGGAACAAGAATTCTACTTGCAATAAATCTCACCTTTCAAATTGTATAATTGAAAATAAGACCTTTCCTTTCAAAAATACATACCTAACTTATTAGAATTAGCTTCACCAAAGCCACGTTGATGTGTGTGGGGCCTACACGTAAACTCATAGATCAAGCTTTTTAACTTTATAATAAAATTAGAATTCACTAGTACTTTCACCCGTGTGATGCACAAAAATATAGTTGTGATAGTGATTACGATCAAAATTTATGAAAATATATTAGTTATATAATCATATAAAAAAAAATATAGTACAATAATATTTTAATACAAAATATTATCGAATTCAAAATTTAAAAAAAGTAATCTAAATAGAAAATGCAACATTTACAAAACTAATAAAAAATAAGAAATTATGGTCATTAATATTCATTATAAGATTTTCTTTTCTTTTCTTTTTAAAATTGTTTGTCTCTTTAAAAAAAAATATATTTACTATTTATTTGTTTGTTAAACTTTCTTTTTTTTAAATAAGTTATTTTTATCTTTTTTTATTCATTAAATTATTGAAATAAAATTTAATAAATAAAATTAACAACCATAAATCTATATTTGCTTTGAATTGGTAAAGAATATCGTTATTATATTTTTTGTTTATTTAATTTTACTCCAAATAATTTTTTTAGAAAATTTTCTGTTCTTTGAAATAATTATTTATTTTTTAATTAAAATCGATTCAACCCCGGTTCAACCCGATTCAATATTCTAACCATTGACCTGTTGCCTCTTTTAGGTCGAACAATTTCAGATTTTTTGAACATGGAGTATTATATAACTTATAATGTGTTCAGCAAACTTTATTTATAATAAATACAATTTTCAATGCCATTTTTTAACCATACATCTTCTATCTCTCTCATTTTAACCACATCTTACCTAAAAAATACAAATAACACAAATAATGACTATTTATAATAGTTGCCGAATAGATCATTAAATGATATAATTTAAAATAAAGTACAAAAAATAAAGTAAAACTTTGACATTTGATCTTTTGGACAATTTATGGACAATGTTTTTGCAGTTTGCTCTCACTTGTTATATTGTATTAAACTTCTTGTTGAGATCTTCGATTTGACGCTTGTATTACATATTCTTCGACTTCAAAATAATACAATAATGTGTATGGTTAAAAAAATGGTTTGAGAAATTGTGATTTATAAACAATTTTTGCAAGTTTATCGAATACATGCTTAATCATAATTTTAATATTGATAGTTACCCATATGATTTTTCAAATACATTCCAACATGCGAGAGAGATTACTTCTAACTCTTGTTAATTGTCATTATCTATGATGGAAAACTATATTCAATCAAGTATGAAATTATTCAATTTGAAAGAGATTTTTTGGATTAATCATTTATTTTTTTTTTAATTTTTTCAAATAATCTAATTGAAAAACTCATAAAAAAATAAACAATATAAGGAATGTTCTTAAATTCTTTACACTAAAACATTTTTCTTTCTTTAAATTAAAACATTTCCGTGTTATTTAAATGTTTTTCAATACATTTTATAATATAATTTTATTGCTTTAGAAATAATTTAATGTTACTTTACCAAATTAGTTATACTATGATTAAGCAGAATATTTTTAAATAATCTTTTTTTTAATTAATTTAACAAAATTTCTAAATTACGGATCTTGAATACTTTTTTATAATAATAGAGAATTATCTATTTATTTTTTAAATTAGACTTATGATGCTTTCGATGTAATTTTTTCACATTTTTCACAAAAAAAAAAAAAAAAATGAAGTTAGGATACATAATAAGATTAATAGTTATATTAAAATCAATCATCCTATAAAGTAAAAACAAATTTGTTAAAAAAAAAATAATTTAAATTGTCCTGTTTTGGAATTAGAACAAAGCATCTCTATTTGACAAAATATTTTTGTACAACACGTATTTAAATTACTTTTAAATCACACATTTTCTTTCTCTATTTTTTAATCACACATTTTTACCTCTAAAACATCACATTTTTTGGGAACAAATAGATGTAGTGCTCAAAAGTGTATTTCAAATTTACAATTATTACACTTTCCAAAATGCAATAATTTTTTATTTATTTTTTAATTCTTGTATTTTTGGCAAAATCTTTCCAAATTAACAAGTACATTTTTGAGGGAATGTGTGTGTGTGTGTGTGTGTGTTATTTTTGGTAAAGACTTTATTTTTATATATAGATAGATTTGGCTGAACTTTTAAAAAACTTAAATAAATTTGAATAATTACTTAAAATCACTTGGTGTTAGAAAAATTATTAATAAAATCCGATCAATGTGTTAAGTGTTGAGTCAAAAATTTTCAAATAAAACCATCCATGCGGTAAACATTCAAATCGAATATATTCGAGTTCTAAAGACACTAATGACAATTATAATATTCTGTATGTCCCCACTGACAACCAAAAAAGAATGATCTTCATATTTCGTTGTTCTATGTATTACTTATGGTGTAATGCCCGGATCATCCAAACTAAAATATTAAATAATAGTAATGACATATAGACATATTTACCATAACATAAAATTATTTAGCTCATTTAAACTTAAATATAATTCGAAGATAAAAATGATTTCTAATGAACTCTAATCTTAAACTTCAATATCTAACCACAATTCACTAATGCACCTCCACAAAAATCACATACAGGTCAAACAAAACATTTTCCCTGAAATTAGTTCAGGACATATCAATACAACATCCATTGCATTAATTTGCAAATATTGCACAAAAAAGATGCAATGAATCAGTGAGAGTGAGAGTGAGAGATTAGACGTCCAATCTTCTAAAATTGTGCACAAAATTTAATGTACGATGCAATATGATATGAATAATTTAACAATTATCACAATGCATCTACGTAAGCCGAGTTTGTACACCCTCTCATGTACTGTCAAAAGTGTCATGTGAGCTTAGTTTTTAAAATAAGAATGTTCGGTTCTTAGTTTGGTTCTCTTTTTTCAAATAGGAACCGATCGATTTTTGATTCTCCATTTTTTCGCTTTCATTTCAGTTCTCATTTTCTTCCTAAAGAGCTGATCGATTTCCTTTTTTTTTTTTTTGTTCCGATTTTTTTGCCCACCCCTAGATAAATCTCTAATCGGACGATTACCAAAATATATACCAATGTATAAAGAGTTTGGCATCTCTTTTTAATGAGATATATTTTAGGTTGAATCTCAAGTCTTTTTTTTTTTTTTTTTTTTTTTAAGGGAACAATGGAAGATTTTATTAATCATTCATATGAGAAATATCATAGTTTACTAGATTAACAATGGGGTCTGGAACCTCCTCACAACACATAAAATCTTCTCCACAGTTTTTCGCCAATAACGCTAATTCATGAGCCACCTGATTAGTTCGTCCGGAGAGTGTCGAATATAGTAGTTTCCCATCCAGGCCATACGAATTCTGCAGTCCTTAGCAACTGACAGTACAGGAGTGAAAGGGAGATGAAGAGTGATGGCGTGGACTGAGAGCAAGGAATCCGTTCCTGCTATATGAATCCGTAAGCTAATTTCATCAGCAAATTCCAAACCGGCCTCTTTGATGGAAAAGCATTTCCGCTGTGAGTGGAGAGTAGTTTCCATTAATAACTTTGCCCATGGATCCCATTACCTCCCCACAATGATTACGGATCATAGCCCCAATGGATATCATCCCTTCCTCATTGCTTACTGTTCATCTTTGTTAAGAATAAGTTCATCCATAGGGGGCGCTTTCCAAAACCTTCTACGAGATATACTCCCGGCAGGTTTTCCATTTCCCGACTCGGCACCTTGAGAGCTGACTGCGTGGCCTGATAATTAATCTACCAAATATGCTTCCATTTTTTCACGTTGACATTGCACTGGTAGAATACTTCTTCCATGATACAAAGAAATTCTATCACTCCAAACTTGCCATGCTAACATACACAGTTTCTCAAACTCGTTCGTTTTCAGTTTCTGGAAAGCAAACAATGTGAAGTCCAAAAAATCTGTCCCTTTGAAATCATGAATCAAGTTTCCCATACCCGCTTGGCTCCACATGGCATAACCTCTATCACACCGGATTAATGCATGGAAGGTAGTTTCAAAGTCCATTTGACATATTTCACACAACGTATTGGTAGGAACATGGCGGCGTGATAAGTTGATGGAGGTCGAAATAATATCATTGAAAGCTCGATACATGACACCCTGACTTTTGACGGGATATTCAACGCCCAAAAGAATTTCTACCATTTAGCATCATAATTGCAGCTACTACTTGCCTCCGAACCATGATATTTTGAAGAATAAGCCAACCAGTAGCCGAATTTCACACTGTAGTCACCGTGCTTAAAGTGTCTCCAAATCAGTCGGTCAGGGATCGGGAATTTTCCAAGAGGGATACTCCAAATAGCTTCTCTGTCTACCGGGTTAAAGCACTCTTCAAGAAGTCTTTGGTTCCATTTCCCGTCGATTATGAGGCCAGAGACCATATGGATTTGTGGCCATACCTAGGTCATGGGCGTGAAAGAAAAATCCTTGGGGATCCAGGTGATGTGATCCAGACCACGGATACAAGCCCGCACAAAGATCCGTTGAAGATCAAAGGAGGACCGATGACTCGATTGCAAACCAAGAGGGCCAAGGAAGCAATGGACAAGTTAGTTCAAGAAACAATGGTCAAAACAATGTTCGTGTCATCAAAAGAAATAAGTTCCATGTTGGGGCCGAGCCAAAACGATGAGTGGATCAACCTTATTCATTGCGTCGAAGAAAAATGTGAATTTTCAATGTTACGGCCGTAACATATATTTCCTCACGGCCGTAACCAACTTTCTGCTGAAAATTGATTTTGGACGTTTTTGGACTTACGGCCGTAAGTCATATGTCACGGCCGTAAGAGTGAATCAGAAGTAAGGTTACAGCCGTAAGAAAATTAGTCACGGCCGTAACATTATAAACGCGTGAAATTTTAGGTTATTTTATTTCCATAATTTTAGGTAGTTGTTTCCTTGTTTAATTAGAATTCTTAACCTAGTATTTGACCCTATTTATAGGCCTATTTATAGGGATGTAATTTTCATTATTCATAACACAATTTTGATATTAAAATTGAGAGGCTATTTGCTTTCACAATCTTTATTCTTCATTGAATAAAATTCGAACTTGCGAGTTTAATTCTTGTTTGTTCAAATCTTGGGTGAGATTTATTTTCATTGTGATCAAGAGGTCAACATATCAATTGATTGTGTTGGTTGCTTGGTTCAATTAATTTGAATCAATCTCTAAATCGTGATTCTTGGCGTTCTTGGGTCGATTCCAATAATTTGTGGGTTGCGTAGCTACAATTACTACGTGGTTTGCATCATCTGGTATCAGAGCTTAGGCTCCAAAAATCAAGGTTATATCTTTGTTTTTGTTTTCTTGAGTTTCTTATTCTTGTTCTTCGTGTTCTTCCAGCTTTGAGTCTTTAATCCAGAAAAGTGTCACAAAAAATTCAATAGTCGTTATTTCCTTCGTTTGTTATCCAAATTAAATTTCGTTTGTTGCGTCTTTCTCGTAGTTGGATTTTCGAGAATAAAAAAAAAGAAAAAGAAAACGAAAATTCCAGTTCCAGAAAAATAGTTGATATTTGATTTCAAGAAATACTTTCTTGAAGCGATCTTTAGTTTCCATAAAAAAGTGTCAAGTCCCTTATAGAGTCAAATTCAATTCTCTAAAGGTTTTCTTTGAGTTTTCCAACAAATTCATTACTTCTAACTCATATTCGATTTGAAGCAATCAGGTTTAAACTTGTTTGAGTTCGGATTCGTTCTTTGAAGCAATTGGGGTGAAAGCTATTGAGTGGAAAAAGGCAGAGAGGTGAGATCAATAGAGGGTAAAAGCCAAACTTGAGTGATACACGAGCGAAATACACGTGAGGCATATAATATTTAGTTTTAGGATGTCTGAACAATCTTCTACTACAAAGAACAACGATCGAGCCAACATGACGGAAGAGATGGTACAACGGTTTGAGCGGTTGTTTGGAGATGTGTTAGGTAGGTTAGAAAGGCTTGAGCAACCTCGGGAAGTGCCTAATGTCCGTAGGCAAGGTGGGCAAGGTTGTAGAGTAGAGGGGGTTGATGAGAATGAAGAAGGTAGTGATTTTGACGATGGGGCAATTGTGGATAGAGTAGTTAGGCATGGGAGAAGGGATAGAGATCTTGGTGGCGATAGAATGGATGGTAGTATGAGCAACATCAAAATGACAATTCCATCATTCAAGGGTAGGAGTGACCCGGAAGCATACTTAGAATGGGAGAAGAAGATGGAATTAATTTTTAATTGCTACACTTATTCGGAAGAAAAAAAGGTTAAAGTAGTTGTACTTGAGTTCTCCGATTACGCTATTACTTGGTGGGATCAATTGGTGACTTCTAGGAGAAGGAATCGCGAGAGGTCCGTTAGTACTTGGGATGAATTAAAAGCTATCATGAGAAAGAGGTTCGTTCCTAGTCATTACCATCGGGAGCTGCATCAAAAATTACAAAGCCTATACCAAGGATCAAAGAGTGTGGAGGATTATCATAAAGAGATGGAGATGTTGATGATTAGATCTAATGTAGAAGAGGATAGGGAGGCTACGATGGCTCGATTTTTGAATGGGTTGAATAGGGATATAGCTAATGTGGTTGAACTACAACATTATTTGGAGATGGAGGATATGTTGCACATGGCTATAAAGGTGGAGAAGCAAATAAAGAAAAAGGGGACAGCAAGGTATCCATCTGGTTCTAATTCTTCTTGGAAGCCGAAGTGGGAAAGTAAAGGAGATGGGGCTGTTTCTAAAGGAAAGTTTGAAGCGCCAAAGGGGAAATTTGAGGCACCAAAGGGAAAGGAGGAACAAGTTAGTAAATTCGTACCTAAAGGGGAGCCGCAACCATCTAGGAGCAGAGACATTCAATGCTTCAAATGCTTGGGGAGAGGACATGTGGCATCTCAATGTCCTAATAGGCGAGTGGTACTTTTGCGAAAGGATGGAACTATGGAGAGTGATAGTGAGGAAGAGGATTATAGCGATATGCCAGCATTGGAGGAAGTATGTGATGATGAGGATGTGTTGTCCGGGGAGCATGGCGAGTTGTTAGTGGCAAGGCGAGCTCTTAGTACTCAAATCCACACGGATGATTTGGAACAACAACGGGAGAACATATTCCATACACGATGTCGCGTTAATGACAAGGTATGTAGTATGATTATTGATGGTGGTAGTTGCACTAACGTCGCTAGTACTATACTTGTTGAAAAATTAGGATTACCTCTGTTAAAACATCCTAAACCTTATAAGCTTCAATGGTTAAATGATAGTGGAGAAATTAAGGTGAATAGGAGGGTGTTGGTGAATTTTTCTATTGGTAGCTATGTGGATGAAGTTATGTGTGATGTGGTACCTATGCATGCCGGGCACATTTTGTTGGGTAGGCCTTGGCAATATGATAGGAAGGTAACGCATGATGGGTATAAAAATAGGTATAGATTTACCAAAGGGGGAAAGACCATTACGCTTGCACCATTGACACCGTCACAAGTGTATGAAGATCAAATAAAATTGAAAAATGATGAAGAAAAAAGAGTAAAGAAAAATGAGAGAAAGAGAGTTGAGGCCACGACCTCAGAAAAAGGAGAGGAAAAGAGAGTTGGAGCCACGACTCCAGAAAAAGGAGAAGCGAGAGAAAAAAGGAGTGTTGGGGTACATACCTCAGAAAAAGGAGAGGGAGCGAAGAGTGCCAGAAAAGAAAGAAAAATGAGTTTCTACGTAAAAAAGAGTGAAATCAAAAAGGCATTCATGGAAGAACGGCCAATGGTTCTTTTGCTATACAAGGAATCATTCCTTGCATTTGATGAAACTAACAAATCCCTCCCTAGTTTGGCTATTTCTTTATTGCAGGAATTCGAGGATGTGTTTCCAGATGACATACCTAGTGGGTTACCACCCATTCGAGGTATTGAACATCAAATTGATTTTATACCTGGAGCAGTCATTCCAAACCGTCCAGCTTATAGGAGTAATCCCGAGGAGATGAAGGAGCTTCAAAAGCAAGTGGAGGAATTAATGAGTAAGGGGTACATAAGGGAAAGCATGAGTCCATGTGCCGTACCCGTGTTACTTGTTCCGAAGAAGGACGGGACTTGGAGAATGTGTGTCGATTGTAGGGCCATCAACAACATAACGGTAAAGTATCGTCATCCTATTCCTAGGTTAGATGATATGTTGGATGAATTGCATGGCTCTAGCATATTTAGTAAAATTGACCTTAAGAGTGGCTATCATCAAATTCGAATGAAAGAAGGAGATGAGTGGAAAACTGCTTTTAAAACTAAGTATGGACTGTATGAATGGTTAGTAATGCCTTTTGGACTTACTAATGCACCTAGTACATTTATGCGTTTAATGAATCATGTTTTACGTGCATTTATAGGTAAATTCGTTGTAGTTTACTTCGATGATATCTTGATATATAGTAAAACTTTGAATGAGCATGTGGAGCATGTTAGGTGTGTGCTTGTGGTTTTAAGACAAGAGCAACTTTTTGCTAACTTTAAAAAGTGTGATTTTTGCATGGGAAAAGTTGTGTTTCTTGGTTATGTGGTTAGTGCTAAAGGGATAGAAGTAGATGAAGAGAAAATCAAAGCTATTAAAGAGTGGCCAACACCTAAAAGCATAACTGAGGTTAGGAGTTTTCATGGCTTGACTAGTTTTTATAGGCGTTTTGTTAAAAATTTTAGCACGATTGCCGCACCACTCACAGAAATTGTCAAAAAGAGTGTAGGGTTTAAATGAGGTGTAGAACAGGAGCATGCATTTGATACTATCAAAAATATGTTATGTGAAGCACCGGTCTTATCACTTCCTAACTTTGACAAGGCTTTTGAGATTGAATGTGATGCCTCAGGGCTAGGCATTGGAGCTGTTTTAATGCAGGATCAAAGGCCAATCGCCTATTTTAGTGAAAAACTAAAAGGGGCTGCACTTAATTATCCCACATACGAAAAGGAGTTATACTCACTTGTGCGCGCTTTGGAAACATGGCAAAATTACTTGTGGCCACGGGAGTTCGTGATACACACTGATCATGAATCCTTGAAGCATTTGAGGGGACAAGCTAAGCTGAGTAAGAGACATGCAAGGTGGGTAGAGTTCATCGAAACATTTCCCTATGTTATCCGGTACAAACAAGGTAAGGAAAATGTGGTGGCAGATGCATTGTCTCGAAGGTATGTTCTTTTAAATTCTTTAAACTCTAAATTGCTTGGATTTGAATACATTAAGGACATGTATGCTAATGACCTGGACTTTTCTAATATTTATGAATCATGTGGTAAGGGGGCTGTGGATAGGTTCTTTAAACATGATGATTATTTATTTCGAGAGAATAAATTGTGTGTCCCTAGGTGTACAATGAGAGAGTTACTTGTGAGAGAGGCCCATAGTGGAGGCTTAATGGGTCATTTTGGGGTTAAAAAGACCATTGAAATCCTAAGTGAACATTTCTATTGGCCTAAGATGAAAATTGATGTGGTTCGGGTTTGTAATAGATGCATTACTTGTAAAAAGGCTAAATCTAGGATTAAACCCCATGGATTATATATGCCTTTACCCGTCCCTAGTGAACCTTGGGTCGATATCTCTATGGATTTTGTTTTAGGATTGCCTAGGACTAAGAAGGGTCGAGATTCGATTTTTGTGGTAGTAGATCGCTTTAGTAAAATGGCACATTTCATACCATGCCACAAAACTGACGATGCTACAAACATAACTGAAATTTTCTTTAGGGAAGTCGTGCACTTACATGGGGTGCCTAAAAGTATTGTCTCGGATAGGGATGTTAAATTCCTTAGTCATTTTTGGAGAGTCTTGTGGAACAAATTAGGAACAAAACTACTTTTCTCTACAACTTGTCACCCACAAACCGATGGACAGACCGAGGTAGTAAATAGGACAATGATTCAATTGTTGCGTACGATAATCAATAAAAATCTCAAAAATTGGGAAGAGTGTTTACCATTTATTGAATTTGCATATAATAGGGCTACACATTCTACTACTTCTTGTTCACCATTTGAAATTGTTTATGGTTTTAATCCGCTAACGCCATTGGATTTAATTCCTTTACCTGTGAATGAACGTAGTAGTTTAGATGGCAAGAAAAAGGCTGAGATGGTTAAAGCACTCCACGACAAGGTGAGGTAGGCGATTGAAAAGAAGAATGAACATTATGCGTCGTAGGCTAACAAAGGAAGAAAAGGCGTCATATTTGAACCCGGTGATTGGGTTTGGTTACATTTGAGAAAGGAGCGGTTTTCAGAACAACGCAAGTCAAAGTTACAACCGCGAGGGGATGGTCCATTCCAAGTGATTGTGTTGGTTGCTTGGTTCAATTAATTTGAATCAATCTCTAAATCGTGATTCTTGGCGTTCTTGGGTCGATTCCAATAATTTGTGGGTTGCGTAGCTACAATTGCTACGTGGTTTGCATCACCAGGGGTCATGAAAAGCGGAAATTAACACCCCATCACCCACCCTCCAGATAACTCCTTTCATTAATAGTTCACAACCTCACATGAAACTTGTCCATAGAAACGACCGATGCCTATGAACTTGATCTGATAGGAGGTGCTTGTTATAGTAATACTAGCTTAAGGACCCGACTCACCAAAGATTCAGGGTTTTGAAGAATGCGCCAGATTTGTTTAGCCAAAAGTGCTTGATTAAAATATTACAGATCCCTAAAGTTCATCCCACCCTCTACCTTGTTTTTACATGCATGAGACCATTTATGCCAATGTAATCTACGTTTCGTGTCTGATCCACCCCACCAAAATGACGCCATTATTTTTTGGATCCCTTCCATGCAAGATGCAGGAACTCTAAAAACACCCATGACATAGGTTTGTATGACTTGAATCACCACTTTAAGGAGATCTTCCTGACCACTAGAGGAAAATTGGTTATGCTTCCAAGTTTGCAATTTCTTCCACAGTCTATCTTTTAGGAACTAGAAAACTTCGATTTTCCTGCATCCCATCAGAGACGGCAACCCCAGGCATTTATCATGTGGCTTTGCAGTTTCCACCTGAAAAAGCTCAAGAATACTGTGCACATAAATTTTAATTTTGATCTCTTCAAACAGGTCATCAACTTGCATGAGAATATTAAAGAATAAATTTACATTGGATAAAAACAAAAATATAGATTAACTTATAAGGATTTAGGCTCATTTTCTTTTAATAAGATCGACTTTAAAGATGAAGTATTAAATCTTAATAATTTGTAGATGACAGAACATAAATTTCACTTATATCATATCACATTTTATAAAGGAGTTACTCAATCCGTGTCAACTATATCTTCTTAGAGTAACTTTTAGGAGACATTTTTTGGGAATATTTTTAAGTGACATTGTGACATATCGCACATACATTGAGTGTTTCTACACCCAATATATGTATGTCATTTCACAATGCCACTTAAAAATGCCTATAGAATTATTGATCTTGTTATTGTAAATTCAAATCTTCACACAAAAAAAATAAAAAATTATATATATATATATATATATATATATATATATATATATATATATATATATATATATATATATATAAACAAATGTTTTCAAGATAATTATATAGTTAAAAAGTGATTTTAAGAAACATGTATAATTTTATTTATTTATTTATTTATTTATTTTTTTATTTTTTTAAGGAAATGTGCTATTTATAAATTTATTTACAAACAATTTACCAAAAATAAGCTTATTTAATTTGGAGAAATGCCTTCATACATAATATCTTATTCATAATGTAAATAATGCCTAATAATGACAAAATAGTAAATAATATTTGATAATTTTACCATTATTATTAATTTTACAAGATATGTCCTCTGGTTGATCCATTCCTTATATTTTCAACTTGAGATTCTAATGATTCTATCATTTCGAAAAGACTTTTTATATCTTCTGGATATATTTTACCATTAATTATAAAATGCGTTATTTCATTTTTTTATTTAATTTAATCTTTTTCTAATAATTTCAATTTCTCTTTCTATAGTTAATCCGAACATTTTTATCTCGTATTATCTTGAATCTTTTTATATAAATCCATTTTATAGTCTGCTATACTAGAATAATTTATCATGTATTGATCATAATTTTCTAATAGTATATAATATTCTTCAGATGATTCATCCATATTTCTTAGTTTAGATATAATTTCATTCATTTTTCAAATAATTTTTCAAAAAGATTATTCAGTCCTTCAATAGGATACCCTAGCATTCTATATACTGAAATCGAACTATAAACACAGAAATATAAAGTAGTTATAAAATAATTTATAAAGTTTCAAGCAACTTTTCAAATTCTAACAGTGTTTGGAAATTGATAATATCTATACCAGTCATGATATCTATACTAGATTCAAATGGTATATTATATTTTGAAATGTTTTTCTTTCTTTTTCTAATTTATCTGTTATATCTTGTATTACTATAGATTTTACAGTACCATTATCAAAATTCTCTATCATATTTTATACTCTTGGTTTAATAATTTGAGTTTTTTGTACCTTAAATAGTCTGTCATACAATCATTTATTTTGTTTCTAATTTTTTTATTCTTTCTTCTATTGATATGATTATTTCATTATCATTTTTCCTTATTTTTTCATTTAACTTTTCTATTTTTTCTATAATCATTCTAATTTTATCATGATTAATTATTTTTCATGATTTTCTTTGAAACTCTTTTAAAATCTCTTCATCTATAATTTTAACATCTTCTATCATATTTTTTAATTCTTTGAATTGTATTGTTAATTTATTTTGAATATTTTATAATCTTTCTTTGACATTCTTATGTTGTATATTTAACTGTTGTAATTCTTCAATAACCATTTTATCTTGTGAATTTATGTTTTTATATGTTTTCCATAAAAATCATTTATCCAATTTAATTGTATATATTAAGAAATCCACCAGATTCTCCCCATGAGCTTAATGGTTGAAACATAGTTGCATTAGCTCCTTTTATTTGATAAGATCTTACTGGAAGGTAAGATTTTCTATTATTTGTTTTTCAAATTTTATCTCTGAAAATTCTATCATTAATTTCTTCATTTGATGTGTTCAATTTCTAGAATAAGTTCTGTTTCACTTTCATATTTTATTTCTTTATATCATTATATTATATTCACAAAATTCTTCAATTGATCTTACAATTAATTTTCTTTGTTGTGTTCTAAAATATTTTGAGTAGTCTTCTATTTTTTTCGTTTTATCATATTTTTCTTTATTAGTTCTTTCTTTGTTTTCTAGAATCATTTGTATTTTAGGTAATTGTTTTAAAATTCTATTATAATATTCTTTCTTTTTCTAATGACTTTAATTTTAGGATTTCTTGTCTTTTTATATTTCTTTCTTCTCTTATCTGATCTATCGAATCTCTTCGTTGTTCAATTAATAAATCTACTTTTTCATTTGTTTCTATGTCTAGATTTTTAACAATAGGGGGTCAGCTTTATGATAATTCATATCTATATTCTTTTTATAGTTCTTCTACTATGTCTTTGTGTAATAAATCTAATATTTCATTTATTATAAAATCTTCTTTTATGATATTAAAATTTATTAGATCATATATATATCTCTTATATCTATACCTAAATCTTTTAAAGCTCTTAAAATTTCTTTTTCATAATTATCAAGTAGTATTAATGTATGTATAATTATAAATTTAGATGTATATATTTTGTTTTCATTCGTTTTAGGGAAAAATACATAACTACAACACTTTAAGTTTCATTTTCTAAAACTAACAAAATTAACATTTTTTTTTCAAAAGTCAGGTGTTTAATAATTAAAAATAAATATAATATTATATATAATATAAACATAATTATCTATTATATTATATTAAAACTAATATAATATTAAATCAAAAACTCAAATTTTGACAATACAACCTCTCTCACCAATTGCCCGCCCACAACCCCACCCTACCCAACCCTACCCTATCCCGCCCCAAAAATAATCTTTATATTTTTTTCTGCTGATGTTTTCCTACCCTTCCCCATCCCAACCCCCCTCGACCCTACCCGGCCTCTTCGCAAAATAACAAATTGATCACAGCACTCGACCCCATCCCACCCACCCACAACCCCTATCCTACCCCACCTCAAAAATAAGTTTTTTTTTCTTCTATTTTTTCCCACCCCAACCCCACTCAACCCTACCCTACCTCATCTCAAAGTGAAAAATTGATCTCAACCCAACTATAGCCCACAACCCTATCGTACCCCCGCCCACTCACCCCACTCCAAAATAAGTTTTGTTGACCACAAAATCCGGCTGGACCTTGGACCAACACGTCTCAGCTCCTCCCTCTGGAACATGTGGATCTCCTGTGCACTAGGACAAACAATTAGCTTGTAAAGGGGGCTGAGGTGGCTCCCGTTTACACTCCGATGCCTAAGTCAGTACTCATTTCAAGCAAATATAAATTATGTGCGGGAAACATAAGTGTGTAAAAGAGAGAAAAGTGAGAGAGAGTAAAATGTTGAGTTAGATTATTGGATTACCAACCCTTTCCTTGGAGGCAAGTGTGCTCTATTTATAGAAGGTGTAATTATCTTAAATTGTGACATGTGTTATGCTTTACATATGGTAAGATCCTAACCCTTCATGAGGCAAACCATTTCTTTGGTTATAATCATTACTACATGTCATAGGGTTAAAGCAACCATCAAATCCCTTTAAAGATGTTGTCACATCAAGCTGTCTTGTCACCTTTTCAGGGTACTCCCCTCGGCTTAGGAGTACCTCGGTATAAGGGTACCTAGGTATAGCATCACCCCGACATAGGTTACCTCGGTACAACATCACCCTGGCATAGGTTACATCGGCATAGCATCACCTCGGCATAGAGTCACCTCGGCATATAAGAATCCAGCAAATTTGGTATCCACAGTTTTGGCCTGTAGGTCATGATTAGGTGACTGGATGTTTTTTGACTCCCCTGGTGGGCCCATATAGATGACGTGTCATGTCCAATTAGTCATGGTCGTAACACTAGTCCCTCAAGTCTGGGTGGTTCATTTATGTGCGAACCTGGCTTGAAAATATAAGGGATCGAAGATGATGGAGTGTGTGTATACTCTAAAAAATAACCAAAACACAAAATATCTAAAAAATCCTTCTTGCAAGACATAACCAGAATGGAAAAAATAGAATATATTTTACATGGTAAAGCGTCGCCGATAAGGAATAATATAGGCACTTGGGCCCAAGCTTTAATATAGTTTGAATACTTGGGTCCTTATTTGAACACTTGAAAACCCTTTCAAGTAGATTTTTCTTGATTATATTAAGCGAGTATTGGGCTGCGTTATTCAAATTTTGAAAGTACATCTTTTATCCCAACAAAAAGAATACTCGAGTGTGCTTCGAACTTACGAAGACATATAGGCTCATAGCAATATCCAAAGCATGCCTCAAATAGGAGGGGAATTATAAGGTTGTCTTCGATAACATTGAAGATCTTTCTCCTAGATGTGTGAGGGCTAATAGCCCGTCTGGATAGCAGAGAGAATACGCTTAATTCAAGCGACTGGAGGGCTTACAAGCCTGACTCGCTTTGATATGTGTATCTTTGGAGAATATGAAACAAAGTATATATACATTGTGTCTCGTGTTGACATGCATGTATATGCTCTCTAGTCCCTTAAATTTGGATGTCCCATGCATTCATGGATGGGGTTCGAATTTATAGCTTTCAGATGTTTTTCCTAGAGTGAAATCGAATAATGAAAGAGTCCTTTGTAAAAGGAGTTCGTTGAAGAAGTCCTTCTCTTGGAAGGGTTCCTTAGGAAGAGGGGTTCCTCATTTGGAGGGAGTCAATTGACGTAGTTCTTCTCTTGAAAGAAGTCCCTTGTAGGAGCCCTTCACTTGGAAGGGGTCCCTCACTTGGAGGAAGTTAATCGACGTAGTTCTTCTCTTGGAAGAAGTCCCTTGTAGGAGCCCTTCACTTGGAAGGGGTCCCTCACTTGGAGGAAGTTAATCGACGTAGTTCTTCTCTTGGAAGAAATCCCTTGTAGGAGTCCTTCTCTTTGAAGGGGTCCCTCACTTGGAGGGAGTTAATGGAAGAGGCATTTCGGAAGGAGTTCATGGAAGACGTCCTTCAAAAGAGGTACTTCGGAAGAAGTCCATGGAAGACGTCCTTAGGAGATGTCCTTCGGAAGGAGTCCATGGAAGAGGTCCTTGGGAAGAGGTGATTCCGAAGAAGTCCACGGAAGACGTCCTACGAGAGAGGTACTTCGGAAGAAGTCCATGGAAGACGTCCTACGAGAGAGGTACTTCGGAAGAAGTCCATGGAAGACGTCCTTCGGAAGAGGTACTTCGGAAGGAGTCCATGGAAGAGGTCCTTCGAGAGAGGTACTTCGGAAGAAGTCCTTGGAAGACGTCCTTCGGAAGAGGTATTTCGGAAGGAGTCCATGGAAGAGGTCCTTTGAGAGAGGTACTTCGGAAGAAGTCCATGGAAGACATCCTTCGGAAGAGGTGCTTCAGGAAGGAGTCCATGGAAGAGGTCCTTCGGAAGAAGTTCTTAGGAAGGAGTCCATGGAAGAGATCGTTCGGAAGAGGTGCTTCGGAAGAAGTCCATGGAAGACTTCCTTTGAGAGAGGTACTTCGGAAGAAGTCCATGGAAGACGTCCTTCGGAAGAGGTACTTCGAAAGGAGTCCATGGAAGAGGTCCTTCGAGAGAGGTACTTCGGAAGAAGTCCATGGAAGACGTCCTTCGGAAGAGGTGCTTTGGGAAGGAGTCCATTGAAGAGGTCCTTCGAGAGAGGTACTTCGGAAGAAGTCCATGGAAGATGTCCTTCGGAAGAGGTACTTCGAAAAGAGTCCATGGAAGAGGTCCTTCGAAAGAGGTGCTTCGGAAGAAGTCCATGGAAGACGTCCTTCGAGAGAGGTACTTCGGAAGAAGTTCATGGAAGACGTCCTTCGGAAGAGGTCCTTCGGAAGGAGTCCATGGAAGAGGTCCTTCGGAAGAGGTGCTTCGGAAGGAGTCCATGGAAGACGTCCTTCGAGAGAGGTGCTTCAGAAGGAGTCCATGGAAGAGGTCCTTCAGAAGAGGTACTTCGGAAGGAGTCCATGGAAGAGGTCCTTCGAGCGAGGTACTTCGGAAGAAGTCCATGGAAGACGTCCTTCGGAAGAGGTGCTTCGGGAAGGAGTCCATGTAAGAGGTTCTTCGGAAGAGGTGCTTCGGAAAGGAGTCCATGGAAGAGGTGCTCGGAAGAAGTCCATGGAAGACGTCTTTCGGAAGAGGTACTTCAGAAGAAGTCCATGGAAGACGTCTTTCAGAAGAGGTACTTCAGAAGAAGTCCATGGAAGACGTCCTTCGGAAGAGGAGCCACTTAGGCAATATGAGGGGTTTCTTGAGTCATTCCACTTGGGGCAATAAGAAGGAAGCCACTTCGGCCATGCCACTTCGACAATATGAGGGGCTTCTTGAGCCATGCCACTTTAGGATAATAAGAAGGAAGCCACTTCGACCATGCTACTCAGGCAATAAGAAGGAAGCCACTTCGACCATGCCACTTAGGCAATATGAAGGAAGTTACTTCGGCCATGCCACTTAGGCAATAAGAGAGAAGCTACTTCGGCCATGCCACTTAGGCAATAAGAGGGAAGCCACTTCGGCCATGTCACTTAGGCAATAAGAGGGAAGCCACTTCGTCCATGCCACTTAGGCAATATGAGGGAAGCTACTTAAGCAATAAGAAGGAAGCCACTTCGACCATGCCACTTAGGCAATATGAAGGAAGCCACTTCGGCCATGCCACTTAGGCAATATGAAGGAAGCCACTTCGGCCATGCCACTTAGGCAATATGAGGGAAGCCACTTAGGCCTTGCCACTTAGGCAATAAGAGGGAAGCCATTTCGACCATGCCACTTAGGCAATATGAAGGAAGCCACTTTGTCCATGCCACTTTGTCCATATGAGGGAAGCCACTTCGGCCATGTCACTTAGGCAATAAGAGGGAAGCCACTTCGGCCATGTCACTTAGGCAATATGAGGGTAGCCACTTCGACCATGCCACTTAGGAAATATGAGGGAAGCCACTTTGGCCATGCCACTTAGGCAATAAGAGGGAAGCCACTTCGGCCATGCCACTTAGGCAATATGAGGGAAGCCACTTAGGAAATAAGAAGGAAGCCATTTCGACCATGCCACTTAGGCAATATGAAGGAAGTCACTTCGGCCATGCCACTTAGGCAATATGAGGGAAGCCATTTCGGCCATGCCACTTAGGCAATAAGAGGTAGCCACTTCGGCCATGCCACTTAGGCAATATGAGGGAAGCCACTTAGGCAATAAGAAGGAAGCCATTTCGACCATGCCACTTAGGCAATATGAAGGAAGCCACTTCGGCCATGCCACTTAGGAAAAATGAGGGAAGCCACTTCGGCCATGCCACTTAGGCAATAAGAGGGAAGCCACTTCGGCCATGCTACTTAGGCAATATGAGGGAAGCCACTTAGGCAATAAGAAGGAAGCCATTTCGACCATACCACTTAGGCAATATGAAGGAAGCTGACGACGCTCCGCAAGTGCACGGGTCGCGCAAGTAATAAAGTGGATTTTAAGTCCGAATATCATTCCCACAGAGATTGTTTTAAATCGTATTTTAGACTACTACCTTAACCGGAACAAGAAATTGTTTAAATTTGAGAATTTTGAATTAAAATTAAACTAGAAAGAACGAAGAAATTTGATTTAGAGAAAATATGAGAAAAACATGCTAGAATTGAGAATCCACATTTATTCCATTAATTACGCATTAAATTAAACATCTAACAATAATTCACGAGGTTTTGAAAATCCATATTCCTAATATTGTCAAGACTCCCTTTCGGACAAGAATCAACACCTATTTCTATACACAATCCAACTATATTTCTATGACGAATCTAAATGTATAGAAAAGCATTACAAGTTTTGTGAATACTATAGCAGATAACACAAAGCATAGGGGTATATTTCTATCCCCTATCGGACTTTGTGGCAATTGATACAAGTCTAATGAAATCTCAATCTTTCGAACTTAAGAAATCACTACCTAAATTCATACAACTAGTGATCAAGTAATTGCATGATAAAAAAGTATAAATCAATTGCTCAAACCCATGAATTATGAAATTAAATGATAATCAATACATAAAATCCGGAAATAAATGCTTCATCACAATTCTAACATTGAAAATCTAGCCTAGATACATAATTGAATATAAATCACAAAAGGAATGGATAGATGTCACCCTATTCATGCCCTTGATCTTCGTTCTTCAATTGTGTTCTTGGCGTGGCATGGATCCCTCGGCACTTTGACAGCGTTTTGGCCTCTCTTCAATGAATTGGGAACCCCCCCCCATCTCGTGCCCTTGGTCTGGTATATATAGTTTTTCCCGAGATTTAGGTTAATTGAGGAGAAAACTGCTGATTTCCGCGTAAAAAGCCCAGCTGAGGCCCAGTCGGGACTACCGTGCGGCCGCACGGTTCAAAAACACGCGGTCGCATGACTCTGCAGGTAAACTTCAGTCGCCGAATTTTTTGACCGTGCGACCGCACGCCTTTTTCAACCGTGCGGCCGCACGGTTGTAATTCCGGCTGCAATTTTTATCTTTTAAATTCTGCAACTTGGTCACTGTCTTTTAATTGCACAGCAAGTCCTCCAACTTCTGATTGTTGCAATTTAACCCTTGCACTTCTGATTTCTTCCAAATTCGATTTTTTTCTTCAAATTAACCATTTGATTGACTGCATCCATTCTTGATTTGCTCACTTTGACCCCTTTTACATCCAATTGCTCAATTTTAGCTCCAATTCCTTTGTTTTCTCGACTTTGGATTATTTCTGAAATGTAAACAAATAACACAAAATAAATAGCGAATATTCTAAAACAAACATATAAAATCCTATTTTTAGGATAGAAATAAGTGTATAAAATAAACTTATCAACACCCCCAAACTAGAACTATTGTTCGTCCTCGAACGAAATAAAACTAAACTATAAATGTAAAACGGCAAAATAAAAAATTATGTTTTTGCTTTTGTCAACTTATTTACCATGCGCTTCAATAATCCAAATTGACGATTCTCTTTAGACAAAGAAATATGAACAACATAAAATATTTTCATTCATCCGATGCTCAACTACATTGTGTGTGTGTGAATAGCCAAAATCAACCGCAAACTTATGCAAAAAAATAAACTTGACAATGTGTGACTTTTTATGCAAAAGTAAGCCCGAATCCCATGTGGTCAACAATGATTTTCTTTTAATTTTTCTTACCCTCTCATGGATGATCACAACCTTATTATTTTTCTCTCATATCCCGAGGTCTTTCCTATTGATGTGGTTTCTAAACATGTATAAATCGCATCTTTCCACACAAGGCAGTTAGTACTAGACAAGTATGCACGACAGACCAAGAATAATTAACAACATGTTAGGAATTTCAACCAACAAAGCTTATACCATTTTATTCTATTTTTCTTTCATATGGACGACTTTTTCTTTTAATGTCCTTGTCTTTTACCATCTTTGTGCAATACTTTTCATACTTGCTTTCTATATGACCCCTGTAGCGAGCTTTAGGTCGGCAGCTCCCAACTCAGTTGAGCTTAGGGTACCAGGTTCAGAGAACCCCTCAGACTTAATTACCCGAGTCATAAAGGCATAAACAAAAAAGTTAAAGATGTTTTAACGTCTTATGTGTAAGTCCACTCTCCGTACTTGCTTTCTAGTTGACCCATGTAGCGAGCTTTCAGATCGGCAACTCCCAAACCAGTTGGCTTTAGGGTACCAGGTTCAAAGAACCCCTCAGACTTACTTGCTCGAGTCAAAAAGGCATTTGAAGAGTAGAATAAGACCTTCAGCATTTTTCTATTTTTATGCTGGTTATTATGGTTTATACCCCTTGATCGAAATCCCTTACACTAAAGATGTACAATTTAAAATTCCAAATCTTAAATCCATCAATGCATACTCATACTAACCTTCCCACCCCCAAACTGCTTCTTGAGTAGTTTGGTTCTACATTTTAGGTCGGGATCTAATTACTTAAGGTTTAGGATTTTTCAATCAATTCTATGTTCAAAGTGCACAAGTTTACCCCACAAGTATCAAGCATCTCCCTACACAAGTTTTTATTTGAAATGGCTATGTGCTCAAATTTGATGAAAGTCTTACATGGATGAATGTTAAGAAAAATTTAGTTCACATATTGCCCAATATTCTAACTAAAGCACAAAAGTCAATTCAAATCATGTCATAAGCAATAAATAAATTAACAAAAATTTTCAAAATTTTCACTTTTTATGAGTTTTTTTTTTTTCAAATTTTTATGAATTTTCTACCCAAAATCGAATAATGTGTAGATGAAAGCACATGAATGAGATTCCCACCCCCAAACTAGAATCATACATTGTCCTCAATGTATTCAAAATAAATAAAGAAAATAAACAAAAAAATAACAAAGATGGTTAATGTACTTCCCGGGTTTGGAAAGTTGGTATTCCCAATTTTGAAACTTTGACTTGCATGTTTTGTCGGATGAGATGACCCCTTACTTTTTTTTTCATGTTTGACGTGATTTGTCCTATGATAATATGTTCCTTGCAAATAAACATTAATGATCATTAGAAGCATAATTATTACATAGGAAGTAAAGAAAATCTACACAACACACCCAAACTAGGACTTAGAAAAAATTATGAAATTTTTGAAAAGTGGTCGACCACTGATTTTCAACCCTTGACATCACCTTGAAAAATTGAAAATTTCCCGAGACATGTCCCGGGCATATGAAAGTACATAACTTGGTCTACAACATATCAAAAATTTAGCAAGTTTGAAGTTCATTTGGGTCATGAAAAGATGTGATAAAGTAAGTGCAGTGAAGCTGAAAACAGGTGCATTGGTGCAGTGGTGCCTGCAATGGCCTTGCAATGAGGTGCCATGTAGTGCAATGATGTTCAAGTTGAGTTTCATGCTTTAAATCAGTGTAAACATGGATTGAACGATGCACAAATGATGTATAATATGTAATGAAGGTGATCATCCAAAAATAATTTCAAAAACTCAACAAAACATTCATTGTGACATTTATTCAAACACCTTATAGGCACATGAAAAAAATCAATGGAGAACATAGAGTTGGAGACTTTAATTTACCCAAATTTTTTCACCTACAAATCACAATTCAATATCTCCAATCCTAGCCTAAACCCATCATCAACTATCCACAATTTCACAATTTACAAAAAGAATGAGGAACAAAAGATTATGCATGATTTTGTGAAATTGTGTAGAAATCCATACCTCTTGAATGTTTTTGATGCAATCCAAGACATGGAATAGAGTTAAAATGATGTGCAAGTAATGGGGACTAATTGGAGACTCAATGTGGGATGATTTGAGGGAGGTAAAACGGGTTTGAAAGTGGTTAAAATGAGAGAATTCAACATATAATTGAATCTGCCGAAACTGTCCAGTATTGAACCGTGCGACCGCACGGTGTAAAAGGCAGTGTCTTGAAATTTTTTCATTTTTCGATTTTGGACTCCGTTTTCGACCCCTAAACACATCCAAATGCATGCAACCAACTTCTAAACTATATGTACATGTCCTAAGCTAGATTCTCAAGTGGAAGATTGTAATAAAAATGACAAAACAAATAATAATGCAATGGAAACTAAAAGTGCAAAAATGTGCAAAATAGAATACTAGAATTATCTAAAGCACATAACTCAATGCATGCACTCTAAATACACTAGTGCTCCTAAAATGCAATGTCAAGTAACTAAACAACAATCAAGCAATAAAATAACTCAAAAGCAATAAACAAAATAACTAAAGAAAAGGGTTTGAAAAATTGGGTTGCCTCCCAACAAGCGCTTAATTTATAGTCTAGAGCTAGACTTTTTGCAAATTGCGTTGGTCGTTCAAGGAACTTTAAACAAGGCTTTTGAAGACCTTCTTCCCTTGTGTCGGTTGAACTTGTACCAATTTTCATTCCTACTCCAAAAGCTCACCTTGCCTATGTCATGTATCTTGATGTCACAAATTGATTCAAACTTCAATACATAAACTTCAATCATCTCGTCTGTGCCAATGATGAAATCAATTATTGCGTAGTCAATGGAGTTGGAGGATTGCATGGTACAGTCTGCATCTTTCAATATCTCTGTTTTTGTTTCCCTTATTGTGATCAACTCCTCTATTTCCATATGATTTTCTTCTTTGATTGAGTTTTCATTGAGCTTGATGTCCAGATCCTGAATTGTTGACAATGAGACAGTGGCATCTTCATGACAATTATTTTCCTCTTGGTCTGTTTGTTGAAAGCCCGGTAGAGGTGATTCCCTTAATTGATGTTCATTTACGCTTGGCAAAAGAAATACCTCACATGGCAAATCAAGCACATCAAATTTAGTTGAGAGTGAGACAAATAATGAAGCAGGTAATGTATCCAGAATAGCTTCATTAACTTCATATTTGGCTTTTAAATCTTGTAGTCGTTCTCCTATGATAAAATCTGCTACTAGCATATCATCCTCTTCAACTCCTTGAGCTATCAATAGTTGTTCCCTTATGATAAAATCACGTACAGACATTGCGTTGAAGTCAACCATAGCCATCTCGAATGTTGAGTATCAAGACCTAAGAAGAAAACATGGCAAATAGTGAACGAACTAAAAAGAAACTAAAAATAACAGAAATAAACTAAAAATAAAAATAAAGAGGTAAAAAGTCCGAATTAGTGAAAGTAATCTAAGAATAAATTTAAACTACAATCCCCGGCAACGGCGCCAAAAACTTGACGACGCTCCGCAAGTGCACGGGTCGCGCAAGTAATAAAGTGGATTTTAAGTCCGAATATCGTTCCCACAGAGATGGTTTTAAATCGTATTTTAGACTACTACCTTAACCGGAACGAGAAATTGTTTAAATTTGAGAATTTTGAATTAAAATTAAACTAGAAAGAACGAGGAAATTTGATTTAGAGAAAATATGAGAAAAACATGCTAGAATTGAGAATCCACATTTATTCCATTAATTACGCATTAAATTAAACATCTAACAATAATTCACGAGGTTTTGAAAATCCATATTCCTAATATTGTCAAGACTCCCTTTCGGACAAGAATCAACACCTATTTCTATACACAATCCGACTATATTTCTATGACGAATCTAAATGTATAGAAAAGCATTACAAGTTTTGTGAATACTATAGCAGATAACACAAAGCATAGGGGTATATTTCTATCCCCTATCGGACTTTGTGGCAATTGATACAAGTCTAATGAAATCTCAATCTTTCGAACTTAAGAAATCACTACCTAAATTCATACAACTAGTGATCAAGTAATTGCATGATAAAAAAGTATAAATCAATTGCTCAAACCCATGAATTATGAAATTAAATGATAATCAATACATAAAATCCGGAAATAAATGCTTCATCACAATTCTAACATTGAAAATCTAGCCTAGATACATAATTGAATATAAATCACAAAAGGAATGGATAGATGTCACCCTATTCATGCCCTTGATCTTCGTTCTTCAATTGTGTTCTTGGCGTGGCATGGATCCCTCGGCACTTCGACAGCGTTTTGGCCTCTCTTCAATGAATTGGGAACCCCCCCATCTCGTGCCCTTGGTCTGGTATATATAGTTTTTCCCGAGATTTAGGTTAATTGAGGAGAAAACTGCTGATTTCCGCATAAAAAACCCAGCTGAGGCCCAGTCGGGACTACCGTGCGGCCGCACGGTTCAAAAACACGCGGTCGCATGACTCTGCAGGTAAACTTCAGTCGTCGAAATTTTTTGACCGTGCGACCGCACGCCTTTTTCAACCGTGCGGCCGCACGGTTGTAATTCCGGCTGCAATTTTTATCTTTTAAATTCTGCAACTTGGTCCCTGTCTTTTAATTGCACAACAAGTCCTCCAACTTCTGATTGTTGCAATTTAACCCTTGAACTTCTGATTTCTTCCAAATTCGATTTTTTTCTTCAAATTAACCATTTGATTGACTGCATCCATTCTTGATTTGCTCACTTTGACCCCTTTTACATCCAATTGCTCAATTTTAGCTCCAATTCCTTTGTTTTCTCGACTTTGGATTATTTCTGAAATGTAAACAAATAACACAAAATAAATAGCGAATATTCTAAAATAAACATATAAAATCCTATTTTTAGGATAGAAATAAGTGTATAAAATACACTTATCAGAAGCCACTTCGGCCATGCCACTTAGGCAATATGCGAGAAGCCACTTCGGCCATGCCACTTAGGCAATAAGAGGGTAGCCACTTCGGCCATGCCACTTGGGCAATATGAGGGAAGCCACTTAGGCAATAAGAAGGAAGCCATTTCGACCATGCCACTTAGGCAATTTGAAGGAAGTCACTTCGGCCATGCCACTTAGGCAATATGAGGGAAGCCACTTAGGCAATAAGGAAGCCATTTTGACCATGCCACTTAGGCAATATGAAGGAAGCCACTTCGGTCGTGCCACTTAGGCAATATGAGGGAAGCCACTTCGGCCATGCCACTAAGGCAATATGAGGGGCTTCTTGAGCCATGCCACTTGGGGGCAATAAGAAGGAGAGTCCCTCTTTCGGGGAGGCCTTTCTTCAAGGCATTTGTTACCAATCATTTTCAAAAGGTTTCCTTCCTTTTTCAAGGTTTTTTTTTTGTAGTATTTTTCCTCTCTTTTTCAAGAGGTTCTTCACCTTTTTTCAAGGTTTTTGTGGTTCTTCACTCTTTTCCAAGAGGTTATCAGCCATTTTTCAAGATTTTATGTAGCTTTTTACCACGTGATTTCTTGGTTAGAAGTGTGGTTTCCAATAGACGGCGCCAAAATCTTGACCACAAAATCCGGCTGGACCTTGGAATAACACGTCTCAACTCCTCTCTCCTGAACACGTGGATCTCCTGCGCACTAGGACAAACAATCAGCTTGCAAAGGGGGCCGAGGTGGCTCCTGTTTGCACTCCGATGCCTAAGTCAGTACTCATTTCAAGCAAATATAAATTATGTGCGGGAAACATAAGTGTGTAAAAGAGAGAAAAGTGAGAGAGAGTAAAATATTGAGTTAGAATATTGGATTACCAACCCTTTCCTTGGAGGAAAGTGTGCTCTATTTATAGAAGGTGTAATTATCTTAGATTGTGACATGTGTTATGCTTTACATATGGTAAGATCCTAACCCTTCATGAGGTAAACCATTTCTTTGGTTATAATCATTACTACATGTCATAGGGTTAAAGTAACCATCAAATCCCTTTAAAGATGCTGTCACATCAAGCTGTTTTGTCACCTTTTCAGGGTACTCCCCTCGACTTAGGAGTACCTCGGCACAGCATCACCCCGGCATAGGTTACCCCGGCACAGCATCACCCCGGCATAGGGTCACCTCGGCATATAAGAATCCAGCAAATTTGGTATCCACAGTTTTGGCCTGTAGGTCATGATTAGGTGATTGGATGTTTTGTGGCTCCCCTGGTGGGCCCATATAGACGACGTGTCATGTCCAATTAGTCATGGTCGTAACAAGTTTTTTTTCCTCGATATTTTCCTACACTTCCCCATCCCACCCCAACCCCACTCGACCCTACCCCACCCCATCGCAAAGTGACAAATTGATTTCACCTCAGCCACAGACCCCGACAACACCCCATGCCACCCCACCGCACCCCGCCCACCCACCCATCCTACCCCACCCTACCTACACCACCCTAAAATGATTTTTCTTTTATTTTTTCATACCTCGCCTCACCTCACCCCAACCATCCCATCCCATCCCATCCCATCCCACCAACCATACCCCACCAAAAAAAGATTTTTTTCTTCAACTTTTCCACACCCTACACCACCCCGACCCCGACCCCGACCCAAACCCCACCCTCCCCACGAAAATGAATTTTTTTCTCCTCTCTCTCTCTGTCTCTCTCTCTCGATGTTTTCCCGCCCTACCCTGCCACCCCACTTGTAACGCCCCAAATTTCGTGAAATCGGGACGCCACTTCGTCCTTTAAAACTGACTTTATTGCGAAAAATAAATTTAATTCAAAACGTCACATTCATTATTTGAAAACTTCAGCGAAAACTTAATTAATTTAAATATAGAAAAATTTGTAAAAATTTAATCTCAATTGCTCAAATGAAAGTAACAATAAGTAATTGAACCATAACATTCATAAAATTGACTAAATATCATCATTTATTAAATTTTTCAATATTGCCCTTTCATTCGCCGCCATCTTCGAGATCTATAAAAGCTGTTAAAAATGGAATGAGCATTTCGAAAGAAATACTTAGTAGACTCATCGCCAATAATTAATTTACAGAATAATTTAACACATACCTATGCAATTGTACAATGACATCATCATCATCATCATCATATGCTGTTTTAATAAAATCAAAGGTTCTTTAAAAAATCATAGGGTGTGAGTAGTCTCGTCTCATGCATTTAAAGCATGTAAGTTATGCATAACATCATTTCTCATTCTTATCTCATAAGAGATATTCTCGTCTCATCTCATGCATCAAAGCATATAAATCACGTAATTTCACATAAGACATGTAAATTATAATTTAAACTTATTAGTGGAGGCGAGTCTACCTTAAATTTGCGAGTTTGAAAGTAGAGCAACAATATCCCGTCAATCTTCTAAATCACCAAGTGTATCGTCTAGCCAAAAGAAAAATTAAACTATTTCAATATTTCGAAAATTGAAATATCAAAGTGATAAAATAAAATTCGGGGGATTAAATTGAAATTTTTTAAAAATTTGGAAGTTATAAAGTTTAGGGGCTGAATTGGACTTTTTCAAAAATAGTGGGGCTGATTAGAAATATTTTAAATCTTCAGGGGCTGAAATAAATTATTTTAAAACCAGAGACTAAAATAAATAAATTTTTTAAAAATAGGGCTGAGATATAATACTTTAAAATGGAGGGTCTGAATTAAAATACTTTACAATAACTGGGGACCGAAATAGAAGATTTTGAAAAGATGGGGCTTAAGGGTTAATTTTTACAAAATCAATTTTTATAACAAAAATTTTCACCCCTCTCTCACACACAATTCAGCATAGAGAGAGAGAGAGAGACGGGGAGAGAGCTGGGCGATGGCGTCGTGCCTTGCTTCCGGTTCCACAGCCAGCGATCTTCCTGCGTAACGCCGCCATTGAGGGGCGGCGAGTGGTGTGGGTGAAAGGGCGGTGGAAAGAAGACTGAAATTGGGCTCGATTTAGTGTGAACCCAAAAATGGGTTATGGATTTTTTGACGAAGAATCCGACCACTACAAGATGGCGGTCAAGGTACGGTATTTGGGTTTTTGTTAAATGCTTGGTTTTGGGTTTTATTTGGGGATTTGGCGTTGATTTTCGAATGGGGCAGTGGAGTCGAGGATGGGTGTTCGTGTGGTGGTTGTGGGATGCGGTTGGTGTGTTCATTGTGAAATTGGAGTGGCTCAGTTTGTTGTGCAAATTGTGGAGTTCGACAGTGCAGGGTAGTCATGGCTTGGTGGTGCTGTGGCTCAATGGTGGTTCACAGTCCGAATGGGCAGTAGGTTGGTGGCTGGTGGCTTCATAAATGGAGGTTCGGCTGTGCAATAAATTATTGTTTTGGGTGTGATGGTTCACAGACGGTGGTGCTGTTATTGTGGTGGTGTTCCGGTGGTTGGGTTGATGCAGGTGAGGGAGATTTAAATCTGTGGCAGTCGATTATGGTCAGGTTTGGAGGTGGATGAAGGCAGTGATGGGTGAAATTGGTTGAGGCAGTGGGTTCGATTTTTTGATGGTTAGGTGGTGGAGATGGAGGTGGTGTTTGGATTCTGGCTGTGGCAGGGGCGGTGGTTTCACGTTGAATAGCAGTGCAAATGGTTGGGGGAAAATACTCACCGAGTGCTTGGGAGTTTGCTGAAAAAATCTCTGTATCAGAATTTGTAATGAGATTGGGAAAGAAATAAACATTGTCCGTGATTTATTATTGGTAATTTGTAGCAGATTTTTGGTTGATTGTGGAGCTGAATCTGGGATTGTGGAGTGATCATGGGAAGTAATTTGTGTGAATGTGTATTCTATCCTCTGTGTTTGCCGTGAATTTGTGAGGAGGAAGGGATGATGGCTGAATTACTGTATGGTATGTTATGGTAGTTTGGTTTTATGACAGAATGGCCGGATCATGGGAAAAGATTGAGGAGTAGGAATGACTTGTGGTTGGGTTTCTAAAATGACCAAGAAAATGATTTGGCTTGAATTAGGTTAAGATCTAGAATTTAGGATAATTGAGATTCTAAAATAAGTAAAAATTTTGAGAAATGAATTTAAATTGGAGATAAAATATTTTGAACTCAAATATTTAAAGTTTGGATCTAAATTAAATTAAAAATTGGATTTAAAATAATTTGAATTCAAATAAATTGAAATTTGGACTTTAAAATAAACAACAGACTTGGGACATTATTTAATAAAATTTGGGATTTGAATAAGATAAATTTAAAATAAATTTAATTTTACTTCATTGACTAGACGATTACGTTTTTTAAAAATAAATGTCCAAAGTCGTAGTGACACATTTTTTTTAAATAATATTTATTTAAATATTTCATGTAAAATTCTCGGTCGCTACACCACCCCACCAACAAAGTGACAATTGATTACACAAAATCTCAATTACATATTTAATTGCAAATTTCACCCTAATCCCAAGTCCACCCACCCGTCCACCCCAACCCACGTCACAAAGTCACAAGTCACATTTTTCACAATTGTTCACACAAAGTTACAATTATAAAGTTACAAATTTCACCGCAACCTCAATTCACTCCACCCCACCCCCACAAAGTCATAATTGTTCACACAAAGTCACATTTCAGTCGTAATTACAAATTTAGTCACCCATCCTAATAAAAGTTACAATTGGTCACACAAAGTAACAATTACATATTTAGTCGCAAATTTCGCCTAACCCGGACAGTCCCAAAACCCACCCTACCCCCCACCCGCCTTTACCCCATCCAAAATATCATAGTTGGTCGCACAAAGTAATAGTCTAGTCAAACTTACAAATTTAGTGACAAATTTCAATATGCCACCCGTCCTCACCAACCCAACTCAGCAAAGTCACAATTTGTCGCACAAACTAGTAATTTGTTCAAACGAGGTCAGAGTTAGGTCAAATGAGCTCGTAGTTAGGTCGTAATTAGTCACACAAAGTCACAATTTGGTAACAATTACAAATTTCATTGCAAAATTCACCCAACCCACCTCACCCCACATGCAAAGTCATCACTGGTCACACAAAGTCACAGTTGGTCACACACTGTCATAATTTAGTCATAATTACAAATTTAGTTGCAAAACCCACCCCACCCCAAAGTCACAGTTGGTCACACAAAGTCAAATTTTAGTCACAATTACAACTTTAGTCACAAGCTTCACAACCGTCACTTCGTCCCCTACCCCACTCCATGAGCAAAAGTCACAGTAGTTATAGTTCGGTTATAATTAATAATTTATCGTAAATTCCACCCTGCTCCCACTTGCCCCCAAACGCAAAGTTACGGTTAATCACACAGTCACATTTCAATCACAATTATAAATTTGATCGCAAATTTCCCTCACCCTAACCCATCCCACCTCGCCCCATCTCATCCCACCTGCAAAGTTACAGTAGGTCACTTAAAGTCACAGTTCGATTACAACTACAAATTTAGTTGCAAAATTCACCCCACCCCACATCGCCTGCAGAGTCACAATTAGTCACGGTTCAGTCACACGAGGTCATAGTTCAATCACATAAACTCACATTTCAGTCACACAAGGTCATAGTTCACTCACACAAAGTCACACTTGGTCACACATAATCATATTTGACATAATTGTAGGTCACATCTCGTCCTCGTCCATTGGTCACACAAAGTCATAGTTGGTCACAATCTCTAATATAAATGGTTACAATCATCCATAATTGAACATATATTATTTATTTATTTATCACAATTTACTCGTTTCTTGGTCACGGTTAGTCAATATTCTTTGTCACAATTACTTAATAATTGGTCATAATCATCTATAATTATTCACATATTATTTATTTACTGATCACAATTTACTCATTTTTTTGGTCATATCCAACACTTAACACAAGTTGCACAAAGTCACAGTTAGTTAATATTTTGGTCACATTTATCTTACAATTGATCACGATTACTAATAATTAGTCACAATCACTATTCAAGACACCTAACCCTAACCCCACCCATCTCCCAATCCTAACCCCAACCCCAACCCACCCCCACCCTTAACCCCTAACCCTAACCCAAACCCCAACAACAACAGAAACTGTCGACCCCCAACCCCAAAACTAATCACTTTCCTACAATATTGTCGTCACATCGCTGCCTCCACCATTGATGGCCACCACCACCACCACCACAAGCCACCACCTCCACCAAACACAATCACAGAAGATTAACTTCATCACTACAAAAACCTTCCTCTTCATCTGAACCCAAATAGGACACAGAAGTGATCTCAATGCCTCATCACTGCTGTCAAAGAATTTATCATCTTTCGTTTCATCATAGATCCACTACCGGTGCACCACCGCTATCACACAAACGACAAAACGAGAGCACACCGTTGCGCCTGACGGTGCAGGGCTGCGCGCAGACGCCACCGCTCGTGCAACAACAGCAGGCACCCAGTGCGCACCTGCTGTCGCCATGCTCTCGCGCCTCCCTAGTGCCGTCACTGCCTCTGTATCGTTGGAATTAGAGAGAGAGAGAGAGAGAGAGAGAGAGAGAGAGAGAGAGAGAGAGAGAGAGAGAGATTAGGAGCGGTTTAGACTTCACGATAGAGAGAGTAGGTTTAGGTTTATTCAGGGTGCTTGTTTGTGGTTTAAAAGTAATTATATATAAATTTAATTCTGTTTAATTAATTAGTTAATTAAACTAATTAACACCTGAAATTTATAAAAAATTTGTGCAACATCAGATTTTTAAATTGCATCTTTGAAATACAAGTGTCCATGTAATTTTCCCTTTTTTTGATCTTCCATATGACTCTGATACCAATAGAGGGGTTACTACTATGAGTGAAAAAAAATCAAAAAAAATCATATATTAATTCAAATTAGATGCTATATTAAAAATGTCTTGAGATTTTCTATACTTTAAAGTTTGAAATATAAAGCTTTGGGGACTATTATGTTAAAATATATAAAAGGGGGTATTTTGGTAAATTTATTCATTATTTGTGGTTATGCATCTTTCCTCTATGTACAAGTAGATTAATTTTTTAATTTATTATTTATGATTAATTTAGTTCTTTCTATGACAAGTAATTTTTGTGGTTATTTTAGTCTAAGCCTAACTCAAGAATTTCATTAAAAAAAAAAAAAAATAATAATAATAATAATAATAATAATAATAAAAGCTACTACTGTTTTGGTGTTAAAAAAATGGAAAAAATACACATCTCAGTCCATTATAGTATACCATATCATAAATAGAAAACAATTCATATTATTTCATTTTTTCAGGTCATATATATATATATATATATATATATATATATATATATATATATATATATGGAAAAGACAATTCAAATATTTACGCTGAATCAAATATTTACGCTGAAATCACGAAATCTGTTACACAAACTTACCATATTACACAGGTCTCTTACAATTCCCAATTCTGATTTGATTCCTCATTTACTAGTCGCTGAAGTAATTACGAAAGACACAATCACTTCAATTGTCAACGTAATCTTCCATTGTCTTCGAATGAAGAAATTACGGAGGTCACATAAAATCATCCCCAGGTATTAGCTGACGGACGTTGGATGGTGTATGACAGGTTGATAGAAAGAAGGAAGATCAATTTATAGAGGTAATTTAATTATATTTGATAATGTAATGGTAACAGTATGTAATTTATGATAATTTCCTCGACAACGTTGATATAATTTGTGATGTACCATATGTGACCTCATATATCATTAATGTATATGATGTATTCTTAGAAATGAGTACGAATAAATTGAAATTAAGGATAATTCTTTTAACAAATTTGGATTTATGTTACCTGATAATGTGTTTCACCTAAACTCTTGACCTGATATTGTTTTCAAAGTCCAGATCTGGTCCACATTGTCCTGAATCAACATATTAAAACTGCATGTGACCTTGTAGAATTTGACCTGACGGTGTAATCTAATTCGATTCTGTCATGATATTTGTGTTGAACTGTGGTCATGTGACCTGGGGTAATTAGCACGTTACAATGTTACCGGAGGTTTAATTGTTGTTTCGGAAGTGGCTGGTGTGGTAATTATATGATACCTGAGTCATTTTAATTCTCCCATTGACAAGCTACATATGTGAAGAAGTATTCAAAATGTGGAAGTAAAACTTTGTGACCTAATGAACTCATAATATCAGAATTGTTATGTATATGATTGACTAATGTGTCCAACATAATGTGCAGGCATGGGGTACATCCATATTTGCATGCTGTATGGATCACATTCTGCATTGGTAATCGTGAATCAAGATTGTGATTATTTGAGATTGTTGGAAGCAGCTATGACAGAATTTGGATTTGACCTTAACAAGGTGGCAGTGTTAATGAGTTATGCATTGAATAGTGATATACAACCGGTTTGAATTAAGAGTGACAACAATGTTATCTCTTATCTGTCATTGAAATGCATTGATAACGACCCTTCCAAGTACCCCATAATGATCGAAGTTACAAACGTGGAAAATGAGCGGAACAATGATGTTTCCCCTTTTATGAAGACTATTGCAATGGGGCACAGGTTCAATGATGAACAATTTTCATTACATGAGATGGCTAACGAAATATGTAATGCAACGGTGGAGGGATCGTGCGAGGTGGATGATAATCTGGTCACAATTGTGGTGAATGCTGATGCTAGAGAGGTTGAAGAGAGAAGGATTTTTAAGAATAAAGAGACTCTAAAAATGAGCTTGTCATTTTATGCGATACAACATACGTTCGAATTCATGGTTGTTCGGTCAGACAAGAAGGAGTACGTTGTTAGGTGTTCGCATAGTGCCTGTAACTGGTTGTGTAGGTCATCTAGGTTGGGGAAGACATACTTATTTCAAATTAGATACATGCATGATGGACATACATGTCAATCAAATATAGTTTTGGGGTCACACAGGCACGTGTCCAGCTCCGTCGTGTCCACTTGCATAATCCGTCGTGTCCACTTGCATAATCCGTCGTCTCCACTTGCATAAAGTACAAGTATAACTCCACAAGAACTATATACACTCCAAATGACATATGCAACGATATGTTGCATACATATGGAGTTTCACTGAATTACGTAAAAGCTTGGAGATCTAGAGAGAAGACATTGAAGATATTACCGGGGGACCCAAAGGAATCATTTCAACAAGTGCCGAGTTTTTTGCATGTATTGGAAATTACAAATCCCGGCTCCGTCACGAGGATGAAGATTGACAATCAAAATCGATTTGAGTACTGCTTTATGGAATTTGGTGCATCAATTCGTGGATGGATGAATTGTAGGTCAGTTGTTGTTGATGGTACATATCTTAACGGACACTATGGGAGTACTCTATTCACGGCATGTACTCAGGATGCCAACAATAGAATTTTTTTGCTTGCCTTTGATATTGGGGATAATAAGAATGACAAATCTTGGGGATGGTTCTTTGAACAGTTTAAGAGGGCGTATGGCGGTAGGGAAGGGTTGTGTTTTGTGTCAGATCGGCATGAAAGTATCAGAAATGCTATTGAAAAGATCTACCCTGGAACATGTCATGGTATATGTTCTTATCACCTCTTGCAGAACCTGAAGAAACATTATGGAAAATTAGGTCACAATGTCACACAAACTTTCAATTCGGTAGTTCACTCATACCCCCTAGCAGAGTTTGAGTATCACATGCTCCACCTAGACTCAATTAGTGGATACATAAGGGGTTATTTGGTAAGTCCATAAGCATTGTACAAATATTTGAACATAATCAAGTCACAAGAGTATTGCACTGATGCTGTTTTATTTGTGTTATTTATTTAGAAGGACATAGGATATGAAAGGTCGCCACGATACCACATGCCAGCGAACAGATTTTCGACAATGATGTCGAACATTGTAGAGTCGGTTAATGCAGTGACAAAATTAGCTAAGAACTATCATATTGTGGCATTATTAGAATCTTTGAGGCAAACAGTACAGGATTGGTTATGCAAGAATAGGGACATTGCACATGGAACTTTCACAAAGCTATCGAACAAGTACGAGAAGCTAATGAGGGAATGCAGCACAGGAGTGCGGCGTTTAAAGGTATGCAATAAAAATTTGACCATTTGCGTGGCTTTGATAATTTCAAATGTTATGTGAAATATGAGTAATGATAACTTGATGCAGGTATCGTTAACAAATCATACACTATTTTCTGTTAGTGATGAAAGCTCGTCGTTTTTCGTTGACATAGAACAAAGGACATGTACATGTAGGATGTTTCAAGTTGACTTGTTACCGTGTCCACATGCACTAGCTGTTATTGATTTCATGAAAAGGGATCCTTACGAATACTGTTCGTACTATTACACAATTGTTGCATATAAGGCCGCATATCAGGAATCTGTCTTTCCGGTTGGTAGTCCGAATGAATGGAAAGTTCCATATGAATTACAAGAAATTATAGTATTACCTCCAAACCAAAAAAGAAGCTCGGGAAGACCATCTGAGAAGAGAAAAAGACCAGTGTTGGAAAAGAGGCAATCAATGAAGTGTGGGCGTTGTGGAAGCAAAGGTCACAATAGGCGTACTTGCACAACCTTTGCTCCCATCAGTAAATGAAATGATACCTTCATAGTTTTAGAATTTGTAATTCCCACTTGTGGATGTAATTACAGGATCATTAATTTTTTCATTGGTTTTACAATGAGTTACATAATGAACTTGTTACGTGATTTGAGTACTATGTGACTTGTCTTCAATTACATGTGACCCAGTGTTAACAAGTGACCTAGTGTGAATAACATCTAACCTAGTGTGAATAACACGTGACCTGGTATGAGGCACACGTGACCTCGAATAAGTAATATGTACCCTGCTGTAAGAACAATGTTGCGTTGTATGAATATCAGGTGACATGTTATGAGTAATAATTACCAATTTTGTTATTGACTTGTTAGGTGATTTGAGTACTACGTGACATGCCGTTAACAACATGTCACCTAGTCTTAACAACATGTGACCTAGACTTAATAACATGTGACCTAGTGTGAATAACATGTGACCTGTTATGAAGCACACATGACCTCGAATGAGTAATATTTTCCCTAATGTAATAACAATGTGGCGTTGTATGAATATCAGGCGACATGGTATAGGTAAAATGAGACCTAAATGATTCACTTGTGACCACGCATAACTAACATGTAGTCCTGAATTAAAATCATGTGACCTAGAGTGAGTAAGATGTACCCTATCATACAAACATTGGTGATTTGTATGAATATCAGGTGACATGGTATGAGTAATAATTACCATTGTTTTTATTAACTGTTAGGTGATTTGAGTATTACGTGATCTGGCGTGAACAACATGTGACCTAGTCTTAACAACATGTGACCTAGTCTTAATAACATGTGACCTAGTGTGAATAACATGTGACCTGGTATGAAGCACACGTGACCTCGAATGAGTAATATTTACCCTGCTGTAATAACAATGCCGCATTGTATGAATGTCAGGCGACATGGTATAAGTAAAATGTGACCTGAAATGATTCACTTGTGAACACACACAAGTAACATGTAGTCCTGAATTAAAGTCACGTGACCTATCATACAAACACTGATGATTTGTATGAATTACTTGTGACTAGGTATGAATAACGTGTGACCTGGTTGAAAATAATGTGACCTGAAAAATATTAGAAGTGACCAAGTACGACTACCATGTGACATGGTATGCATGATGTGTGACCTGGTATGACTCATATGTAACATGTTCTACAAACCTTGTTCTTTGTATTAATAACACTTAACCTGGTATTAATAACATGTGACCTAATATGATTACTGTGTGACCTGCTATGAATACATTGTGACCTGGTATGAATAACATGAGACATGAAATACGATGTAATTTTTTAAGCATAATGAATCATACTGAAGACATAGCGAAAATGTACATGAACCAAAAAGGAAATAAACAAAATATAACTAAAATGCATCAAGTGTAATTACATCACATTGCATCTGTTAATTTGAAAAAGTAAAAAAAAAAGTGCTGCCTATATATACGATGTTGCACCAATTGATTAGACAGAAAATCAGTCGTCCGTGATGACAATGCTGTATCCTCTCCTTGTAGGACATGATGAGTTAATTTTTACTTGTCTGTGCTTGTAAAGTGTTGCGGCTATGTCCATCCGTGCACGTGTAGCATCAAAATCCTTTGGCATTGACTTGATCTTGTTATCTAACACATACTGCGCATACTTAATCACAAATATGCCACAATCGTGCCTAAATAAAAAAAAAAAATAGACATGTGTTATCAATAGAGATCTATATAGAAATTTACAGCATCTGCAATGTAACATCATGTTCATACCCATTTTGCTGCTGAGGGATGTTCTGTGCCATAGATGCTTCCAACCACAAAAGATCCTTGTGAGGCAGGTCGGATGCACTGCTCCAAATGCCAATGTGTTTCATCAATTTAGGGATGATCTTCAGGAAAGGTTGAATCCCTTCATACACCATGTTTGGCCTATAGGTTCTAGAGCATGAATTAAGTATCAATACCGAATGTTTCCTTATATTGAGCTTTGTGAGCATCCAGTGTGCACGGTTGGTGGGCAAGATCGACAGTAGCACAAAGTCGACGTCATTCCATGGAGCATTCATGTCCAATCTTTCACCTCTCATAACTTCAGTTAGGTAAGGCTTGGAAAATAGGGTGGATGAGTCTTTCAGAAAAAGTGGGTACAAATCCTTGATCAATGCCTGGAAAGTCGAGTCAGTTGTCGTGAATCTACGCTGTATGTTCGGACCATGTCGTGCTGCCTGGCGAATGTAGTAGAAACACGCGTCCATGTGCGTAGTAGAGAAACAATCCACATCTTGTAATGGAATCAAAGTGTCTTACTAAGTTTTGTTCACTTGCAATGATTGGTTTGTGACGCGAGAAAATGAAACTGTGTAACGGTGCAAAGATTCTAACCGTGCTACAAAGCGATGATTTTGGATCTATAAGTGCATGCCACCACATTTTGTATCCAACAGGGATTGGTCCAAACTAAAAAGGTGGAGAGATCTCATCATCTTCATCTTTGAATTTCTTCCTACAAAGCCAATGAAGTGAAGATATTGTCACAATATCTGTCTTATATGGTTAAAACTGGATCTAGTACTTTACAATTTATGTCTTACTTGGTCTTTGGTTTGTAGCCTCTATTGAACCAATTCTTGAATGCCATGATGTCTGCATCATCCGCGTTCTGGTCACATTTCTCAAAGACAATTACAGTTGCAGATTGCTTGTTGTGTTTTCCTTGCCCAGCGACAAATGGAGATTGCAATGCTTTAGTTGGTCTTGTTGCCTTCTTAACTGGAAGCCCTAACGTTGGAGCACTTGTGGGTGTTATCTGAAATGGGATGCAACAGTGAAAACGGTGACACAGGTTGGTAAACTTGGTAAAAATGGAAATGAGATCTAACATTGTGACTTCAGTGTAATAAATATACCTGTTCATTGTCAATTTTGGATTCCTGAACCACAACAGCTACTATTTTATCCAGATTTCCTTGTATTTCATCATTTGGAACCACAAAGTTAGGTCTACTAGATGGTGTAGGAGTTTGGGTGAATCCCATCCCTAAATTAAAGGATGGAGTTTGACAATATTCAGGGATCTCTTCTTCAAGGAAACACTTTCCCTTCCCTTTGGCATTAGACTGTTGTTCTAAGTTTTTTTCATGCCAAAAAACATATCCTCAAAAATAGTGGAATGCATGTCTGGAACACAAAGTTATTTCACGGTCATGTGACCTCAGATAATAAATATACATACATGTTAAACATTGAGAATGAGGTTGAGACCCAAAACAAAAAAGAAGCATGGATTTGAAGTTACCTCCAACGCCATGCTATCATGCTTATCATGATCCCTGTGCATGTCACTCAATTTATCATTAAATGCCTCAAGTGCACTGGATATCATTGCGGAAACAGAATCTGACATGAATGTAATATTTGTCTTTAACTCTGTCATCTCATTCTTCAGTACATTTTGTGTCTGAACAATTTCTTGCAGTTCTTGGCTCCTGTCTGAACGTAGGACCGCAACTTGTGACTTTAGTTCATTCATAGCCAAACTCAGATCTTTGTTCTATGACTTCACCTGAGCAATTTCATCTTTCAATTTTTTCTTCCAACGCTGAAACACCTGTATACCACAAATTACATTTGTATTAGTTTTGTTTCAAAGGTAAATAAATTGTTAGTGTAAACTAAACGAATTACGTTATTAGATGGACCCTCCTCTGAATTTGTGTCGTCGGTAAGGATTATATCTTCAAAGGCGGGGCTCGGACTGTCCATGAAAGCATCCTCATCAAATTCTACCCCAGCTTGATCTGTTGGAGACTTAAACACACCTGATGAATTTTTCCGTGCAGGTGGGGGATCGACAAAGTCATCATCATCGTCATCATTTATTTTATCTTTATAGGCTGATTTATCATATGTAATCATCAGTTGACCAGCAATAGGTTTTTGAGCTGAACCTACGTCATCACCTTGGTTGACGTGGCTTATGGTATTGGACACCAGTCATGTATGATTACATCATCTCCAGATCACTAGGATCAAGGTCACACAATTCAATCTGTATCCAGAATGAAGGAAACAAAATTGTGTTGGATCAGATAATTACATAAATATGGCTGTAAAGTTCGTGTGGAAACCAAGACTGTGACCTGGTGAAGTATATGTGCTAAGGTTGTTAATAAAAAATAGTAAGACATTATGACATTCCTATATCACTAATTGAAGCATGAAGTGGGAACTAAATGGCAATAAATGTGACCTGAGAAAACCAAGACTGTGACATGCTGAACTAATATGTGCTAAGGGTGTTAAACTAATTGAATGACATTTTGGCATTCCCATATCACTAATTGAAGCATGAAGTGACCTGATTGACAATACATGTGACCTCAGAAAATATTTGGTCAGTGACTAGGATTACATATAATGTGACCTCCTAAACACATAGATACTACAAAACGTGATAAACTCTACTACCATTAGGACATTGAAACGTGCCACATGTAAAAAAGACCATAAGTTGATTGTCATAGTTAGTCCTATCTGTTAAGAGGCTAACTAAAATTACTTTAAAAAACTTACATTTGGTTCTGAGAATATCTTGTCCTCGATGGTGGAGTAGACAGGTATCTTATCGGCATGCCAATTAAGGATTCGAGGTGACATGCTCTGAATCCTTGTGGTTACTCTGACATATAATATTGGTACGGTCTCATAGATCCATACTTGAAAGGCAAGTAAAAAACCCCCTAGTCGGTAATGAGAAATCTTCTTCTTCAAGGCATCCTTCAACGAAGTAATTGATATTTCAAATATTTCCCTCCCCCATGGAAACATCTTCATTACATCAAAATCTTCGACGAGGGGAAACAGGTAATCATCAACCTTCTTGTATGATATAGATAAAAAATATGATGTGATCAAATACAGAATCCCGAGCCTCACTACGTCATGATCAGGTGCATCTGTGACTCCTAAATACACATCTCTGATGTCTTCATTCGTTACGGTGTTCAAATGGCCAAAGTATGTATCTTTTATTCTGGAAGGTAAATTCTAAAGATTCCTCCGGTTGTCAACACCTTCATATCTCAAACCTGTAACCAGCGTGAACTCGGGCAGAGCAAATCTAACATATCTACCGGAAATAAGGAATCACATCTCCTGCGGGTTCAGTTGTTCAACAATCCTCAAAAGAAAAAAGTGTAATAATTGTTGCTAGAGCACTATCTCATGGCAGTCGACAAAATATGAGAAACATGTGTTAGCCAGTATCTCTTTTTGCTATCATTTAGTTTGGGTTTGAAGTTGGTCAGAGCATTCTTTGTGACATTGGACGTAATTTTCCCTGGATTTGAAGTTGGTCAGAGCATTCTTTGTGACATTGGACGTAATTTTCCCTGGAAATCATTCTCCCTCGAGAATAGTGTACTTCCATTTCTGTTGACGAATTGTATAAGTCACAACATTAGTCCACCAGTATATGTGCATTCCACATCAATAGAAACAAGGCCACATTAAGGTACATCAATAGAGAAAAATATATTACACAAACAATCTTCAGGTCACACATCAGTGTATTACACAAACCAAGAAGATCACGCCTGTTGAGCAGTTTGATACTTGAAAGCCAAACTAAACATATTTTTTAATCTTATTTGTTTAATCACTGATCGAGAAAGTAAATGACCTGGTTTGGCAAAAAAATAATTTTCTTATAACTATAAGTTGAGGGACTCATTAATTATGTAAACCAAAATCAACACAATATGTGTCCCCCAAGTTCTAAACTGCGGGATTCAACATGTCTTATAAGATGCAGTTTTATATATTAAAAATCTCTACAGCACGCCTTTAGAATGCAAATCAAACTTTGCCATCAAAATTAGATTAAGGTCACCACCATTAAATACCAATAAGGTTTCAAGTCACATCTTTGATATACCGAGGTCACATACAATGAATCAATACCCAAAGTTGGTTTCAGGTCACATACGTGGGAATACTGAAATCACATACAATACAAACAGTTGTCTCGAGGTCAATGTCAGCAGACCATCTCCATACTAGTGACATTAACAAGTTCACTTTCAATAACTTAGGTCACATATGATACCTAGGTCACAAAGAATAAATCAATACTCAAACAAGGAAACAATACCCAAAGTTGGTTTCAGGTCACATACATGAGAATACTGAAATCACATACAATACACAAAGTTGGTTCAAGGTCAATGTCAGCAGAACATCTCTATACTGGTGAAATACCCAAATTCACAATCAATACCCTAGGTCACATATGATACCTAGGTCACAATGAATAAATCAATACCCAAATTTAACCCGAATCCGTTTATGGTGACCCAAACCCACCCATTATCTTCCCAACGCCGTAACGACGAGATAGTACTTGAATGGAGATTTTCTCTTACATAATGTATGGAAAATCTTAGAACTATATATAATATTCCTAGAGCTATTTTGGTGCAAATTGTTTGATCCTAGGCTCCTACTTTTTTAACCACTCTGACTTTGTGTAGCTGCAATTTGACCTAAATTTGGATAAAATTTAATAGGCTTGGGATGTTGGTTTCAAAGTCTTATTTTCTTTAATGAAAAAAAGACGTGAACTATCTTATTAGATTTTCAAGAACTTCCTTTTCCTGAAATTTGAAAAAGTTAATGATGCATCACTGAGCCAGAGTGGATTTAAGGCTAATTTAAAGTCTTGTTATCTCTAGATAAAGTATTCACTGGGTGTGGTTTTTTTCAGTCTCTTTACATAGCCTTGGGTATTAAAGGTCTTGAAACTATGGGGACATACATTAGGTCACATATGATAGCTCCAAGTTCACATTCAATACTCTAGGTCACAAATGAAACCTAGGTCACAATGAATAAATCAATACCCAAACAATGAAACAATACCCAAACTTGGTTTCAGGTCACATCTCTAATCTGGTGAAATACCCAAATTCACAATCAATACCCTAGGTCACATATGATGCCTCGGTCACAACGAATAAATCAATTCCCAAATTTAAATACCCAAAATCACATACAATACCTTATGTCACATGTGATAGCTAGGTCACAATGAATAAATTATCATCTACATTACCTTATTCCTAAAAAATTATAAGTTACAGTCACCGAAGATTTCGAAATACCTGATTCGAATCATATGATTGACGAGTTCCATGAGTCGTCATGATATTCGCCTTGCTCTTCCCCTTGCCGGAATCTCTTTTCCTTTTTTGCTACCAGACTCATTCTGGTCAGCGTTCATGCCTTTCACCATTATCAACCTGCTATTTTTCTTCAATGATGGTCAGGAATATGAGGTTGTGGCGAGCGAGGGTTGCTGGAAATTTGGATTTAGGAGTTCCGGGTTGCGGGAATGTTGTAGCGGCCGAGAATTTTCGTGATTGATTTTGAATAAATATTATTTATCTTTAAAAACGTGTTGCTATGACTTTGCCCATTTATTTTTAAAAACTCGTGTGTGTCTAGCCATTTTAAGTGAAATTAAAATTATTTAAAAATGTTAGTCCAATTCTGATTTCAATTTAAAAATGTCCCATTTCCATTTTTTATCTTTAAAGTTCAATTTCAATTTTAAGAAGTTTCCAAATGTATCTTTAATGATAAATTTTAGTCCAAACTTTAAATATTTGAGTCCAAAATATTTTAGCTCCAATTTAAATTCATTCCCAAATTTTTATTTATTTTAAAAGTTCAATACCCCTAAATTCAAAAGTTTATATTCTGATATTATAATCCCAATCAAGTCCTCCCTCATTCAATCACCAATCAAGCATTTGCCAATTTTGAATTTAACTTAATGTATATTTTCCATTTTCAACCCCGAAATCCTTTCCTAATTTCCATCAATAACCAATCCAGTTTAACACCATTTCTTCCCATTTCCTTCACACGTTTTCCCTTCAATTCCCTCTTCAATCATCAGGATCAGCTCCAACCTACCATTTCTTACCATTTTTCCCTATATGGACACACCCATGATCACTCCTCTATCCCTCTCAATTAGACATTCAACTTAAATTAATCTCAAATCCCTCTCAATTCTCAGTTCCTTGCTGACTTACCAAAGTTTAATTCATAAACCTACCTTTAACTCCTCTTCTCTCACCACCCTCATCATTCACACGCTATAACTGATCAGCACCCCTAATCTCTCCTTCAATCCCCCATTCAGCCAATATTTCCTTGCATATTCCCTCAACATTCCTAAACTAAAGGCTGCCACACATTAACCAAAATGATATAATCCCCTTTCCCCAGCTTCATTCACATACAAAAAGAACTACTGCAAGGTATCTCCCTTCTTCCCATTTTTCATTCTCGCACAGCAAAACACCACCAGCACAACCGAACCACACACATTGCATCCCAACCAAAAACCAATCTCGAAACCCATCTCAGAACTTACAATGTCGACTGCAAATCAACCACCACTAATCCCTACACCATGGCCGAACACTACGTGAAACCACCCACAATCTGCCATGGCACATTCAGAAACTAAACTTCCAAATGCCCTTGTCCACTGCCTCAACCCAAGCCACCACTAAGCTTCCAAGCCGCATCCTCCAACTCCCAATTTCTGCAAACCCGAACACTATCCCCTGTTGGAATTATATATGCCCATAGAGTATAATTCACGAAATTTAAAAGTAAAATATTAATTGATTGTATTAATATGATGTTGTGTTTGTCCACGGGTCGATTTGATATTACAAATTGAGTGTTTAAGTTGTTAAACACAGAAAGATTCAATTTGTGATTCGATCTAAAATTAACATTCACGATCAGTAAATAAATATGGACAATTTATTTTGATAAGATCGTCTCGATTTTATTAAAGTCTGTCTTTGACTTTGGTAATAAAATTGAGAGTACGTTTGGAACGTATTGGACGGGACCACGTGAAATTAATTTGTGACATTGACCATACAAATTTAATTTCACTTGATTATTGTACGTGGGACCTTAATCCTAATAGGATAATGGACTTCGATTACTAACTTGAAGTTCTTTGATGTATCAATGGGTGAGATCAAATTGCTGATCAATATCTCGGTACTTTGGGAATTAAAGTGAACTAACGAGGAACATATATTCGTATTATGGAATCCGTCACCTTTTAAGTATGATCATAATCTCACTGGTTCTTCTAGTGGACAGTTGAATCTGAGCTCAGTAATTCGACAGTGACTGTTGAATTCTATGATGTGATGGGATCACATCGAACTGTCAGACAGAAGATGAGAGTTGAGAATTTATGAATATTCGAAGAAGGGCATTTTGGTCATTTTAACTTGCTCCGAATATTCGAGTTGATCAACGGGGGTAACATGTAAGAACGATAAGTCAGAGGATATAATTATTAATTAATTGTTTCAGTAATTTCAATTTTACTAAGAGTGCAATCTCGTTCTTTTAGTGGAATAGAACGTGATTAATAAATTAATTTTGACTGATCAAGAGTTAATCGGGTCATAATTAATTTATTGGAGCTTAGTTTAATTGGGTCCGATCAGGTTCCCTCGGTGGCTTCACTATAATGGGTTTATACATGCTTATTACCTGTATTGGGTTGTGCAGAAATGGGCCTGGGTTATGGTACTAGGCCTGGTAGGGTTTTGGAGTGTAAAGAGGTTACAAATAGTCTCCCAAGACTATTTTTCTTAACCTAATAGGAAAAGTGGCGAGACACACACTAAAGTGTGTAGTGTGTGTTTCCTCTTTACAAAGAAACCCTAATCCTAGTTTAACCTAGATCTTGAGAAAGGTGACCACACACCTGTACAACTGCCATTGGAGAACACCGAGGAAAGCTTGAGGGTTTGAAGCTTTGGTGAAATCAAGAAGCAGCGAAAAGAGATTATTGTAAAGCACGCTACAAGGGTAATATCTCTTTCTTTTTGTGTGCACGAAATTATTTATTCCAAGTTGAATACATAGAACAGAAAATCCTGTAACGGGATGATCTATCACAAGAAATCAATTTTTGTGAGTAGAGCAACCCGGGTTCCCAACAATTGGTATCAGAGCGTCAGTTTTTTGATACTGTTTTGTGTATTTAGGAATAAATATTTTTGTCTATGCATGTGTTAGTTGAGCGGTGTTAGGTTTTATGTGATTTATGTTGTTATTGGATGGATGATGTTTGATTGAACTAATTTATGGCCTTAGATTTTATTTTGTAAAATCTTGTATTTGTATTATCGAGTCTTGTAACAAAAGGGGTGGATTACGACTCCATGTTTTCCCATTTGATTTTGATTTTTTATTTTTGCAATAAAATTAGGGTTTATGTAATTTCTGTTGTAATTATAAAATCAGAGGACCAGATCTGCAATTTCATATACAAGGGGACCAATTATGCAATTTCGGATTCATGGACTGCTGTTGCAAAATTCGGAGGACCATTGATGCAATTTCGGTATATGGACTAAACTTCATCATCTCCATATAATAAGGACCTGCAGTGCAATATCACAAGAAATCAGCCAGCAGCAACAATGTGTGTGCTGCCGTCGCGGTCGGTGGTCGATGGCCTGGCCTTATGGTGCCTCCTTCTCGCCTTGACCGCGGCGACAGTGGTACCAAAAGCTGTGCGTGAAGTCGCGACGCCGGGTGGCGTCACTGCAGTGTCTTCAGCATTGCGTCGTGTGGTGTGGCAGCGACGACAGTACCACCGGGTGACCATTCCTCTTTGACTTCTCTTGGGGACTGATGCGGTGCGCTTCCGGCAGATTAGTAGCTCAGCAACGTGGTCGTTGCTGCTATCATGCGAGCGGCATGGTGGTGCTCTAAGCGCGGTCGTGGTGGAAGTTGCAGAAACATGAGAGTTGCTGCTTCCTTCGTGGTCTTCGATCTTCACTTTGGCGTCACCGTTTCAGCGGAGAAGGTGGCGGCTGCAGCGTTTTTTTTGGGAACATGCATACAGTGAAGAAGGAAATGAAGGAGATGGGTGATTCAGGCTTCAGTCTTGGACCTCTTATTCTTTTGGGCCATATTTTGTCTTTGTTCTTTTTGGCCAGATTTTGTCTTTGGGCCAGAATTAAAGATTGGGCACTTGGACCGGTTTTATATCAGTTGGACCATATTTGGGTAAAATTAAATGTAGCCCAGAAATTGTAAAATTGATCCATTTTTATTAATTGCAATGTGGGCTAAATTGTTTAGCTGGGCCAATGCAATGTGGATTGAATTTTACAATGGGCTGGAATATTTAATTGGATCATTACATTTTGACATTTGGGTTGAAGACTGAAACTTTGCAGATTTGGACTGGACACTTGCAAATGGAAATTGAAGGATTGGACCGACTTGTGGTTCAATAGACTCTTTAATTAATTTGTAATTTTCATGTCTAGGTTTGGCCATAAATTATGTTCTTGTTTAATTTATTATCGCTTTTATTTATTGCTTTAATTAATTTGTGAATGAATGTCATTAAATAACATGCCATGTAGATCGCATAAACACCGCTCTAGGTACTATACTGTCATGCATTGTTTTATATTTTATTTTCTTTTCTAAATGTTAGATTAGAAAATAAATATATTTATTAATAATTAAATTGATTTTAAGAGTTAAAATCGATTGGATAATTATTAATTAAAACCCAAGAGATCAAAATATTAAGTGAGCGAGGGTGCAATTTTTGAACCTACGGCCTCCCCTATTAGTCCATTAGTAAAAATTTGTGTATGCCTCGTGCTAATCTAATTAGTCTCCCTATAGGAGGGCTGCACTGTTTTGGTTACTAGATTGGGCCCAATTAGGTGATGATTTTTTAAGTGTGAATTAATCATGATTGCCCTATAGGTGACATAATTAATTTGGTACTTGAAATATTATCAATGTAGGGGTTAGACACTTAAATCAATGATATCGTGGGGACTTCCTATAGAATATCCAAACGATGTCAATGATGGCCAAATTTTAACGACTATAAATTAAATATTGCATGAGATGCTAGATATATTTAATTTAGTGGGAGGGTCCCAACCTAGCCATAAATCACATTTATTTCTCCTATAGAGAAATGTGTTTAAGATTTTGGGGTTTTAGGTTGTCGTCATATTATAGTAGTTTTGGGTCTACTTGTGCATAATTTCTTATTCATGCATCATATATGAAAGTATTCATCATTTATACAACTCGTGTTTAATACATTTATTTTATTTGAATGTCGTATTTCCACAACTAGTTATATATTTAGACTTTACCAACTAATTTGCGAAAACTGTAACATGTCTCGTTATAATTCTTTCCACTTATGACATTTGTTCGTGCTAGAAGATCCTTGTTCAAAATAATTATAAATCTTCCAATGAAAATGGTTTTATTTTGATGAGATGGTTTATTGCATAGTTTTGATTCTCATATCAAGTACTTCGCAATAAAAATATCAAAATGGGATACCATATTTATTTTCTCGATGGAAGGGTATTTATGATAATTTGAACATTTTAATTATACAAAATATGCTATCAAGCTATATTATATCTCTACTTATGAACCGATCACGTTTTTATAAGAGACCATTTGGTAAAACATGATTGGTCACTTTAACGTGGTGGAGGTTCCACTTGCAAACATTGATTCATGTGACATAATGCTTGAGAAATCTTTTAAGATGATCTCTTTCGGTTCAGTGTGGACTATATTCACCAGGATGAACATGTCCCTGAAAGGTTCAATGTAAGCTATTCATAGAGAAGAGATTATTTTAAAGCAACGGATAGTATGGTAGGCCCTCTAACCTTTTTGCTTTTGAGCAAAGATAGGATTAATGAGGAAGTAGCCTTTCCTGGAAACTCTATAATGGAGTAAGACTCTATTCATTGTGTTATGGTTAGTAATTGAGTCTATCTTGATTATAGATTCTAGAGTAACTAATCACTATTGCAAGTTGTTGCAATATGGTCCTAGGTGACCAAATGACACAATGAGATAGAGTATACTATAAGGATAAGCACGGGTACGGTAATATGGAAAGAGTCGTTGGGCTTTTATGTTTGCGAAACAATTTGATTGTTATTTTGTCTCTTTATTATTTGAGCTGAATTATTTAGCGCTTAATCTCCAGTCATTAGTTGGAATTAAGTTAAATAATGCTCTTATTGTTGCGAGACAAATGGTTAACAATCTCAAAGCCTTGTAAATGGTTCTAAGTGTAATATTACTACAAGTGATAAGGGATAGATGACTCCTTGTATTAATGAACTCTTTGATAAGATCTTAAGATAATCATATTTATCTAAATAAGATTGAAAGACTAGTAAAGATAACCTCTAAGTATTTTGGAGGTGGAATCTATGTGGGCTTTTGAATTTTATTTAGAGGGTAAAATGATTAAGATTTTAGGCTTGGTTACACTTATCCAAAACTCGATTCTAATACTAGTAAGGGATGGACCTCAAAAGGATCTGAGGTGGAATCTATACTATTTTTCTGAATCTTGTTTAGAGGATTATATAACCAAGAGTCCTTATACATTATATGGACTTAAGAGTTTGAGGATTAATACACTTCGATATGAATGGATTCTTTTGTGCTCAAGATACGAGAGAGTACGAGTAATTAATCACTATTATTGATGATCACTTCAGATCTCGATTATATACTTAATATCTCATTAATCCGAAATGTTGAAGAAATTCTAGAATTTTGGATAGAAGTTGAGAAGTAATTAAGAGAATCGAAATACTTCGATTTGATCGAGGTTCGTGTATCTCTCATATGAGTTTAGGAACCATTTATCGGAAAAGGAGAACAAGGTAATACCAAATCAACGGAGAGTTATCCTCATTACTAGTTTCATTTGGGAATGTACACCGGAGACAGTCAGGTTCCTTCGTAGCATAGTACCATTAATTCAATTCCTGAAATACCCCTAGAGTTGTGGCATGGGTGCAAGCCCAGTCTATACCACATTCAGATTTGGGGACGTTTGGCACACAAGCTGAAAGGAAGGATTGACGAGATGATGGCAACAATGAAGGTTTGATTATATATAAGGTATACAATGAAACTAGAAATTATTTCTTCTATAGTCCTCTGGTCCAGAAAGTATTTGTTGAGTACAAATGTGACTTTCTTAGAGGATAAGGCGTATAGAAGAATACAAATCAACAAGTAAAATTCTATTGGATGAGATGTTAGAACGTGGTTCAAACAACTTGATTCCAGTTTTCCGCATAGAATTAATCTTGATGATTTGGGACTTCCTACAGAACCGATGGTTGTTGATCCTAGTGGGAGAAATAGGCAAGTGGTTCAACCACTAATTTTGCCTGGTCCAAATGGACAGGGAAGAACCAAAGGTTGTAGTCGAAGTTGTTCTCACTGTTCTGTCTCTTCTTTATGTTCATAAAGAGGCAGTGAAGAGGTTGATCCCAAATAGGGATATACCAAGTAGTGGGAGGAGAGGAAGAGACTCTGTTTGGACATAATGGAAATACACTTTCAATGACTAATTGGAGTGGGAGGGTTGTAAGACCACCTTCTTGACGCTTATTCTATGGAGAGTCTCTTTTAGACAGTCTCTATTGAAATAAGAGAAGAACTCCTCATTTAGGTAAGTGGTAGAAGTTATAGACTTGAAATCATGGAAGGTGAATGTAAACTCGGAATTAGATTCCTAGTAATCCAACAAGTTTGGATATTTGTAGACACACCTAATGGGGTCAAACCCATAGGGTGTGATGATTTTTAAGATGATAAAAGAATGGTAGATGGAAAGGTTGATACCTTTAGTGCAAAGCTTATGATTATGGGTTTGTGAAACCCTTCTCACCAATAGCCATGCAAAAGTTTACCTGGATCTTTTATCCATTGTCGTTCATTGTGAAAATGAGGTACGACAAATGGATTTCAAGATCTTGTTTCTTGAATGCATCTTGAGGAAATCATTTACAAAGTGTAATCTGATGAGTTCATATTAAAGACCATGAAAGTAAAATTCATGACTTACAAGTTTCCAACTTTGGATTTGGGTAATTGTTCAACATATGGAATACAGATTTTGATCGAATGATTGTGATATATGTTCTTGATCAAAATCTTGATATATCTTAAGTATACTCGAGTATACAGAAAGATGAGTCAGTTTTCGCGACTATTTATTTGAATGACACATTAGTGTGAGAGTATTTTCATTAAATAGTAATTAGCACCAGCAATTAGACTTGAAGGACTTGTAGATGACTGTCTATTTTTTCTAGACATCCGTACTTTTCGGAGTGGGAGAAAAATGAAATAGAAAGTCTCAAGTTTCATGTAATAATAAGATACTATCTACATTTGCAATATTGAAGTCTTGAAAGGAATAATGTTCTTTGTGTTCTTTATCTATCTTATGAGTATTCTCCTAAGACTCATGGTAAGATAGAGAAGGTTCCTTATGCTCCGGCTATAGGAAGCCTTACTTTGCACTAGATAGGTCATATCTTATGCTGGGGATATTGTTGGTGATTATTAGTTTGATCCAGGATCAGATCATTGAATAGAGGTAAAGCACGTACTGAAGCGTTTTTGGAAAACGAGTAAATATTTGCTTATCTATTCAGTTGGTGATCTGATGGATTAAAACTAATTAAGATCTGATTTGACTAGGATTCTCGAGAGTCGTCAAAATTGGAATATAACTGGGAGATAATGTGGTTAATTGGTTGGGAATAACACAATCTTGGATTGTTTGTTATACAACCGTGACTTACATCGAAAGGAGTTACTATCTTGGTTGAGAACATAATCATTAGTGTAATGATGATGTTGACAAGATGGATGATTCGATGTTTCATGTATACTCTAAGGGCAAGTGGGAGATTGTTGGAATTATATATGCCCATAGAGTATAATTCACGACATTTAAAAGTAAAATATTAATTGATTGTATTAATATGATGTTTTGTTTGTCCACGGGTCGATTTGATATTACAAATTGAGTGTTTAAGTTGTTAAACACAGAAAGATTCAATTTGTGATTCGATCTAAAATTAACGTTCACGATCAGTAAATAAATATGGACAATTTATTTTGATAAGATCGTCTCGATTTTATTAAAGTCTGTCTTTGACTTTGGTAATAAAATTGAGAGTACGTTTGGAACGTATTGGACGGGACCACGTGAAATTAATTTGTGACATTGACCATACAAATTTAATTTCACTTGATTATTGTACGTGGGACCTTAATCCTAATAGGATAATGGACTTCGATTACTAACTTGAAGTTCTTTGATGTATCAATGGGTGAGATCAAATTGCTGATCAATATCTCGGTACTTTGGGAATTAAAGTGAACTAACGAGGAACATATATTCGTATTATGGAATCCGTCACCTTTTAAGTATGATCATAATCTCACTGGTTCTTCTAGTGGACAGTTGAATCTGAGCTCAGTAATTCGACAGTGACTGTTGAATTCTATGATGTGATGGGATCACATCGAACTGTCAGACAGAAGATGAGAGTTGAGAATTTATGAATATTCGAAGAAGGGCATTTTGGTCATTTTAACTTGCTCCGAATATTCGAGTTGATCAACGGGGGTAACATGTAAGAACGATAAGTCAGAGGATATAATTATTAATTAATTGTTTCAGTAATTTCAATTTTACTAAGAGTGCAATCTCGTTCTTTTAGTGGAATAGAACGTGATTAATAAATTAATTTTGACTGATCAAGAGTTAATCGGGTCATAATTAATTTATTGGAGCTTAGTTTAATTGGGTCCGATCAGGTTCCCTCGGTGGCTTCACTATAATGGGTTTATACATGCTTATTACCTGTATTGGGTTGTGCAGAAATGGGCCTGGGTTATGGTACTAGGCCTGGTAGGGTTTTGGAGTGTAAAGAGGTTACAAATAGTCTCCCAAGACTATTTTTCTTAACCTAATAGGAAAAGTGGCGAGACACACACTAAAGTGTGTAGTGTGTGTTTCCTCTTTACAAAGAAACCCTAATCCTAGTTTAACCTAGATCTTGAGAAAGGTGACCACACACCTGTACAACTGCCATTGGAGAACACCGAGGAAAGCTTGAGGGTTTGAAGCTTTGGTGAAATCAAGAAGCAGCGAAAAGAGATTATTGTAAAGCACGCTACAAGGGTAATATCTCTTTCTTTTTGTGTGCACGAAATTATTTATTCCAAGTTGAATACATAGAACAGAAAATCCTGTAACGGGATGATCTATCACAAGAAATCAATTTTTGTGAGTAGAGCAACCCGGGTTCCCAACAATTGGTATCAGAGCGTCAGTTTTTTGATACTGTTTTGTGTATTTAGGAATAAATATTTTTGTCTATGCATGTGTTAGTTGAGCGGTGTTAGGTTTTATGTGATTTATGTTGTTATTGGATGGATGATGTTTGATTGAACTAATTTATGGCCTTAGATTTTATTTTGTAAAATCTTGTATTTGTATTATCGAGTCTTGTAACAAAAGGGGTGGATTACGACTCCATGTTTTCCCATTTGATTTTGATTTTTTATTTTTGCAATAAAATTAGGGTTTATGTAATTTCTGTTGTAATTATAAAATCAGAGGACCAGATCTGCAATTTCATATACAAGGGGACCAATTATGCAATTTCGGATTCATGGACTGCTGTTTCAAAATTCGGAGGACCATTGATGCAATTTCGGTATATGGACTAAACTTCATCATCTCCATATAATAAGGACCTGCAGTGCAATATCACAAGAAATCAGCCAGCAGCAACAATGTGTGTGCTGCCGTCGCGGTCGGTGGTCGATGGCCTGGCCTTATGGTGCCTCCTTCTCGCCTTGACCGCGGCGACAGTGGTACCAAAAGCTGTGCGTGAAGTCGCGACGCCGGGTGGCGTCACTGCAGTGTCTTCAGCATTGCGTCGTGTGGTGTGGCAGCGACGACAGTACCACCGGGTGACCATTCCTCTTTGACTTCTCTTGGGGACTGATGCGGTGCGCTTCCGGCAGATTAGTAGCTCAGCAACGTGGTCGTTGCTGCTATCATGCGAGCGGCATGGTGGTGCTCTAAGCGCGGTCGTGGTGGAAGTTGCAGAAACATGAGAGTTGCTGCTTCCTTCGTGGTCTTCGATCTTCACTTTGGCGTCACCGTTTCAGCGGAGAAGGTGGCGGCTGCAGCGTTTTTTTTGGGAACATGCATACAGTGAAGAAGGAAATGAAGGAGATGGGTGATTCAGGCTTCAGTCTTGGACCTCTTATTCTTTTGGGCCATATTTTGTCTTTGTTCTTTTTGGCCAGATTTTGTCTTTGGGCCAGAATTAAAGATTGGGCACTTGGACCGGTTTTATATCAGTTGGACCATATTTGGGTAAAATTAAATGTAGCCCAGAAATTGTAAAATTGATCCATTTTTATTAATTGCAATGTGGGCTAAATTGTTTAGCTGGGCCAATGCAATGTGGATTGAATTTTACAATGGGCTGGAATATTTAATTGGATCATTACATTTTGACATTTGGGTTGAAGACTGAAACTTTGCAGATTTGGACTGGACACTTGCAAATGGAAATTGAAGGATTGGACCGACTTGTGGTTCAATAGACTCTTTAATTAATTTGTAATTTTCATGTCTAGGTTTGGCCATAAATTATGTTCTTGTTTAATTTATTATCGCTTTTATTTATTGCTTTAATTAATTTGTGAATGAATGTCATTAAATAACATGCCATGTAGATCGCATAAACACCGCTCTAGGTACTATACTGTCATGCATTGTTTTATATTTTATTTTCTTTTCTAAATGTTAGATTAGAAAATAAATATATTTATTAATAATTAAATTGATTTTAAGAGTTAAAATCGATTGGATAATTATTAATTAAAACCCAAGAGATCAAAATATTAAGTGAGCGAGGGTGCAATTTTTGAACCTACGGCCTCCCCTATTAGTCCATTAGTAAAAATTTGTGTATGCCTCGTGCTAATCTAATTAGTCTCCCTATAGGAGGGCTGCACTGTTTTGGTTACTAGATTGGGCCCAATTAGGTGATGATTTTTTAAGTGTGAATTAATCATGATTGCCCTATAGGTGACATAATTAATTTGGTACTTGAAATATTATCAATGTAGGGGTTAGACACTTAAATCAATGATATCGTGGGGACTTCCTATAGAATATCCAAACGATGTCAATGATGGCCAAATTTTAACGACTATAAATTAAATATTGCATGAGATGCTAGATATATTTAATTTAGTGGGAGGGTCCCAACCTAGCCATAAATCACATTTATTTCTCCTATAGAGAAATGTGTTTAAGATTTTGGGGTTTTAGGTTGTCGTCATATTATAGTAGTTTTGGGTCTACTTGTGCATAATTTCTTATTCATGCATCATATATGAAAGTATTCATCATTTATACAACTCGTGTTTAATACATTTATTTTATTTGAATGTCGTATTTCCACAACTAGTTATATATTTAGACTTTACCAACTAATTTGCGAAAACTGTAACATGTCTCGTTATAATTCTTTCCACTTATGACATTTGTTCGTGCTAGAAGATCCTTGTTCAAAATAATTATAAATCTTCCAATGAAAATGGTTTTATTTTGATGAGATGGTTTATTGCATAGTTTTGATTCTCATATCAAGTACTTCGCAATAAAAATATCAAAATGGGATACCATATTTATTTTCTCGATGGAAGGGTATTTATGATAATTTGAACATTTTAATTATACAAAATATGCTATCAAGCTATATTATATCTCTACTTATGAACCGATCACGTTTTTATAAGAGACCATTTGGTAAAACATGATTGGTCACTTTAACGTGGTGGAGGTTCCACTTGCAAACATTGATTCATGTGACATAATGCTTGAGAAATCTTTTAAGATGATCTCTTTCGGTTCAGTGTGGACTATATTCACCAGGATGAACATGTCCCTGAAAGGTTCAATGTAAGCTATTCATAGAGAAGAGATTATTTTAAAGCAACGGATAGTATGGTAGGCCCTCTAACCTTTTTGCTTTTGAGCAAAGATAGGATTAATGAGGAAGTAGCCTTTCCTGGAAACTCTATAATGGAGTAAGACTCTATTCATTGTGTTATGGTTAGTAATTGAGTCTATCTTGATTATAGATTCTAGAGTAACTAATCACTATTGCAAGTTGTTGCAATATGGTCCTAGGTGACCAAATGACACAATGAGATAGAGTATACTATAAGGATAAGCACGGGTACGGTAATATGGAAAGAGTCGTTGGGCTTTTATGTTTGCGAAACAATTTGATTGTTATTTTGTCTCTTTATTATTTGAGCTGAATTATTTAGCGCTTAATCTCCAGTCATTAGTTGGAATTAAGTTAAATAATGCTCTTATTGTTGCGAGACAAATGGTTAACAATCTCAAAGCCTTGTAAATGGTTCTAAGTGTAATATTACTACAAGTGATAAGGGATAGATGACTCCTTGTATTAATGAACTCTTTGATAAGATCTTAAGATAATCATATTTATCTAAATAAGATTGAAAGACTAGTAAAGATAACCTCTAAGTATTTTGGAGGTGGAATCTATGTGGGCTTTTGAATTTTATTTAGAGGGTAAAATGATTAAGATTTTAGGCTTGGTTACACTTATCCAAAACTCGATTCTAATACTAGTAAGGGATGGACCTCAAAAGGATCTGAGGTGGAATCTATACTATTTTTCTGAATCTTGTTTAGAGGATTATATAACCAAGAGTCCTTATACATTATATGGACTTAAGAGTTTGAGGATTAATACACTTCGATATGAATGGATTCTTTTGTGCTCAAGATACGAGAGAGTACGAGTAATTCATCACTATTATTGATGATCACTTCAGATCTCGATTATATACTTAATATCTCATTAATCCGAAATGTTGAAGAAATTCTAGAATTTTGGATAGAAGTTGAGAAGTAATTAAGAGAATCGAAATACTTCGATTTGATCGAGGTTCGTGTATCTCTCATATGAGTTTAGGAACCATTTATCGGAAAAGGAGAACAAGGTAATACCAAATCAACGGAGAGTTATCCTCATTACTAGTTTCATTTGGGAATGTACACCGGAGACAGTCAGGTTCCTTCGTAGCATAGTACCATTAATTCAATTCCTGAAATACCCCTAGAGTTGTGGCATGGGTGCAAGCCCAGTCTATACCACATTCAGATTTGGGGACGTTTGGCACACAAGCTGAAAGGAAGGATTGACGAGATGATGGCAACAATGAAGGTTTGATTATATATAAGGTATACAATGAAACTAGAAATTATTTCTTCTATAGTCCTCTGGTCCAGAAAGTATTTGTTGAGTACAAATGTGACTTTCTTAGAGGATAAGGCGTATAGAAGAATACAAATCAACAAGTAAAATTCTATTGGATGAGATGTTAGAACGTGGTTCAAACAACTTGATTCCAGTTTTCCGCATAGAATTAATCTTGATGATTTGGGACTTCCTACAGAACCGATGGTTGTTGATCCTAGTAGGAGAAATAGGCAAGTGGTTCAACCACTAATTTTGCCTGGTCCAAATGGACAGGGAAGAACCAAAGGTTGTAGTCGAAGTTGTTCTCACTGTTCTGTCTCTTCTTTATGTTCATAAAGAGGCAGTGAAGAGGTTGATCCCAAATAGGGATATACCAAGTAGTGGGAGGAGAGGAAGAGACTCTGTTTGGACATAATGGAAATACACTTTCAATGACTAATTGGAGTGGGAGGGTTGTAAGACCACCTTCTTGACGCTTATTCTATGGAGAGTCTCTTTTAGACAGTCTCTATTGAAATAAGAGAAGAACTCCTCATTTAGGTAAGTGGTAGAAGTTATAGACTTGAAATCATGGAAGGTGAATGTAAACTCGGAATTAGATTCCTAGTAATCCAACAAGTTTGGATATTTGTAGACACACCTAATGGGGTCAAACCCATAGGGTGTGATGATTTTTAAGATGATAAAAGAATGGTAGATGGAAAGGTTGATACCTTTAGTGCAAAGCTTATGATTATGGGTTTGTGAAACCCTTCTCACCAATAGCCATGCAAAAGTTTACCTGGATCTTTTATCCATTGTCGTTCATTGTGAAAATGAGGTACGACAAATGGATTTCAAGATCTTGTTTCTTGAATGCATCTTGAGGAAATCATTTACAAAGTGTAATCTGATGAGTTCATATTAAAGACCATGAAAGTAAAATTCATGACTTACAAGTTTCCAACTTTGGATTTGGGTAATTGTTCAACATATGGAATACAGATTTTGATCGAATGATTGTGATATATGTTCTTGATCAAAATCTTGATATATCTTAAGTATACTCGAGTATACAGAAAGATGAGTCAGTTTTCGCGACTATTTATTTGAATGACACATTAGTGTGAGAGTATTTTCATTAAATAGTAATTAGCACCAGCAATTAGACTTGAAGGACTTGTAGATGACTGTCTATTTTTTCTAGACATCCGTACTTTTCGGAGTGGGAGAAAAATGAAATAGAAAGTCTCAAGTTTCATGTAATAATAAGATACTATCTACATTTGCAATATTGAAGTCTTGAAAGGAATAATGTTCTTTGTGTTCTTTATCTATCTTATGAGTATTCTCCTAAGACTCATGGTAAGATAGAGAAGGTTCCTTATGCTCCGGCTATAGGAAGCCTTACTTTGCACTAGATAGGTCATATCTTATGCTGGGGATATTGTTGGTGATTATTAGTTTGATCCAGGATCAGATCATTGAATAGAGGTAAAGCACGTACTGAAGCGTTTTTGGAAAACGAGTAAATATTTGCTTATCTATTCAGTTGGTGATCTGATGGATTAAAACTAATTAAGATCTGATTTGACTAGGATTCTCGAGAGTCGTCAAAATTGGAATATAACTGGGAGATAATGTGGTTAATTGGTTGGGAATAACACAATCTTGGATTGTTTGTTATACAACCGTGACTTACATCGAAAGGAGTTACTATCTTGGTTGAGAACATAATCATTAGTGTAATGATGATGTTGACAAGATGGATGATTCGATGTTTCATGTATACTCTAAGGGCAAGTGGGAGATTGTTGGAATTATATATGCCCATAGAGTATAATTCACGACATTTAAAAGTAAAATATTAATTGATTGTATTAATATGATGTTTTGTTTGTCCACGGGTCGATTTGATATTACAAATTGAGTGTTTAAGTTGTTAAACACAGAAAGATTCAATTTGTGATTCGATCTAAAATTAACGTTCACGATCAGTAAATAAATATGGACAATTTATTTTGATAAGATCGTCTCGATTTTATTAAAGTCTGTCTTTGACTTTGGTAATAAAATTGAGAGTACGTTTGGAACGTATTGGACGGGACCACGTGAAATTAATTTGTGACATTGACCATACAAATTTAATTTCACTTGATTATTGTACGTGGGACCTTAATCCTAATAGGATAATGGACTTCGATTACTAACTTGAAGTTCTTTGATGTATCAATGGGTGAGATCAAATTGCTGATCAATATCTCGGTACTTTGGGAATTAAAGTGAACTAACGAGGAACATATATTCGTATTATGGAATCCGTCACCTTTTAAGTATGATCATAATCTCACTGGTTCTTCTAGTGGACAGTTGAATCTGAGCTCAGTAATTCGACAGTGACTGTTGAATTCTATGATGTGATGGGATCACATCGAACTGTCAGACAGAAGATGAGAGTTGAGAATTTATGAATATTCGAAGAAGGGCATTTTGGTCATTTTAACTTGCTCCGAATATTCGAGTTGATCAACGGGGGTAACATGTAAGAACGATAAGTCAGAGGATATAATTATTAATTAATTGTTTCAGTAATTTCAATTTTACTAAGAGTGCAATCTCGTTCTTTTAGTGGAATAGAACGTGATTAATAAATTAATTTTGACTGATCAAGAGTTAATCGGGTCATAATTAATTTATTGGAGCTTAGTTTAATTGGGTCCGATCAGGTTCCCTCGGTGGCTTCACTATAATGGGTTTATACATGCTTATTACCTGTATTGGGTTGTGCAGAAATGGGCCTGGGTTATGATACTAGGCCTGGTAGGGTTTTGGAGTGTAAAGAGGTTACAAATAGTCTCCCAGACTATTTTTCTTAACCTAATAGGAAAAGTGGCGAGACACACACTAAAGTGTGTAGTGTGTGTTTCCTCTTTACAAAGAAACCCTAATCCTAGTTTAACCTAGATCTTGAGAAAGGTGACCACACACCTGTACAACTGCCATTGGAGAACACCGAGGAAAGCTTGAGGGTTTGAAGCTTTGGTGAAATCAAGAAGCAGCGAAAAGAGATTATTGTAAAGCACGCTACAAGGGTAATATCTCTTTCTTTTTGTGTGCACGAAATTATTTATTCCAAGTTGAATACATAGAACAGAAAATCCTGTAACGGGATGATCTATCACAAGAAATCAATTTTTGTGAGTAGAGCAACCCGGGTTCCCAACATCCCCATGCTGCCAAACCTCCACCTCTATCGCCCAAACCGAACCTCCATTTATGAATCCACCAACCACCACCAAGTTGCCAAGCCACCACCTTCAACGCCCAATCAAATCATGAACATCACCACCGTCATCAACATCATCAAACCTACCTACAGCCCAACTTCAATACGACCCAAATTCACAAAATAAAACCTAAAACCAAGAATTTAACATAACCCATACACTTACCTCAACCATCACACGAATATCGCCGGGAAACTCCCGAAAATCCGAGCCTCCAAGCTTCGGTTGGCCTTCGTTTCCGCACCCAAAAACCACCTCCGCCGCTGCGAAGTGATGGCGACAGCACCGCGCCAACTCACGTCCTGACCGGCAGATGACTTCGGTCGGAGGGGAAACCGTCGCCCCTTCTCTCCAGGCTATCTCTCTAACGAGTTTAGTGAGAGAGAGAGAGTTGAGAGATAGATACATATATTTTTTGATATATTTTTGAAAATTTACCAAGTAAGTCCTTCATGTTTCAAAATCATTTATTTCAGTCCTTTCAATTTTTAAAAGTATTAAACTTCAATCTCTGATTCCTAATACATTTTATTTCAGCCCTTATTTTAAAAGAGTTTTATTAATCAGTCCTCATGTTTTTAAAGTCCTTTTAATTCAGTCTCAAGTTTTAAAATATTTTAAGTCAACCAGATGTGATCCGGAAAAGAAGCTAAGAACAATGTTATGATTCGGGACGAATCATCTTAAAGGAAGAGGGGATGATGTGATCCGGAAAAGGCGTCAAAAATGAGAAATCAAGATACGGGCAATTCAAAAAAAATTCTACATGGGAAAATGAACAAGTTTCATGTTGGACTCAAGTCGAGATTCAAATCAGATCAATTAACGTCAAAGGATCAGAAAATTGGGCAGAAGCTGACTTACGGGCGTAACACCCATTTTTACGGCCGTAACATCAACATCACGAAATTGGGCAGAAAGGCAATTACGGCCGTAACGCATGATCTCACGGCCGTAAACAGAGTTTTGTAACTTTTATTATTTTGTTCAAAAGGTCACTTACGGCCGTAAATAAAATTGTTACGGCCGTAACATATGTTTTTATTTTTAAACCGTAAGTCACTTACGGCCGTAAACTTAAAAGTTACGGCCGTAACTTAGGCGCCGCAGTTTTGAATTAATTAGGCGGTTAGGGTTTTGTTTAGTTCTAGTTTATTTTGTTTATTTTGGTTATTTTAGTTATTTTAGCTATTTTAGCTTAATTAGAATTCTATTCAGAGTCAGTTAGCGACTAGGGTTTATTTTGCCTATTTATATACTTTTCCATTCAATGTAAAAAAAGAATACTTTTGATGAATAAAATTATTGAGTGTTTTTACTCTCTCTAAAGGTGAGAATTTTCCCTTTAAACAATGAACTTATCAAGATTCAAATCTTGTGGCGTTCAAAACAATTGAACTTATCAAGGATCTGGACATTCCTTGTGGCGTTCCCCCTTTGTGGTTCTTATCTCCGCATCGTAACGGGCCTTGAGTTTAATATACCCCTGGTTCTTGCGTCGTGAGGTCGGGGTTGCATTGTTATCGTCCGTTCCAACCTGGATTCGGAACTTTCCAAGCATTATTCTGCGAGTTACGACGAGGACCCCCTCCCGGGTTCTCATCACAACCCCTTTAGTTTTTAAAAGTATTATTTTGATCTTTTGGTTTTAAAATATTTTATTCAACTTATAAGCTTTTGCAAATCATTTATTTTGATCTCAGCTATTTTCAAATCCCAACTATGTTTGATTTTTAATTTAATCCCTAAACTTTTATTTTCTTATTTTAAAACTTTTTTGTTTCAAAAATATTTGATTTCCAAATACGACTTTAAGGTTTATTTATTTTTGGCTAGTCGAGGGGCTTGGACATTTAGAAGAACAACGTGATTTTCCAGCTCCGATTTTTGAGAACTCAAGAAGTTAAAGGTAGACTCGCCCCCACTAATTAATTTAGACTATAATTGCACGTATTTATGTAGATTTGTGTGATTTTATATACTTAATTGCATGAGAAAAGATAAGAATATCTCGTATGAGATAAATTTGAGAATTTATGTTATGCACGTCATAACTTATTTGCTAGCATGAGACGAGACAAGACCTAGATCCTCTTATTTTGAATTTTCTTGAAATCCACATAAAGGGACGGATTATGAGCTAAATCCTACTTTCAAGACTAGATGTCATGTGGGTGATAAACTGTGTAGTTTAGCTATTGATAGGGAAGTGCATCTCTAATTTGGCTAGTATCAACATGGTTAAAAAATTGGGTTGCATTTACTACAACATCCTAGACTTACAGGTTGACGTGGTTGAAGGAGTCTGGGGAGTTCAAAGTGATCAAGCAAGTCCTAGTGAATTTCCCCATTGGGAGGTATAGTGATGAAGTATTATGTGATGTGGTGCCTCTAGAGTCTTGTCATATGTTGTTGAGTAGGTCATGGAGGTATGAGAGGAAAGCATTTTATGATAAGAATAGAAATGTGTACAAATTTGTGAAGGATGGAGAATCAGTCACCCTAACTAGTTTAAAACTAGAACAAATACTTGAAGATCAAAAGAATGTGAAAGAAAAGATTGATCTGTTATCTATATTGAATTATCAATTAAAACTTCTAGAAGAGAACATGATTGCACGGAAGGGTAAAAATGTAGTTAAGTTGCAAGAAGAGCCTCAGGATAGGAATGTTGAGAAGGCAGATTAAATGAAAAATGAGGTAGAAGATGTAACTCTAAAGGATGAAGAGGTGGCGCATGAGCATGAAAGTGTGAAGTTAGAAGAGATGGTTGAGAATAAAATTATGGAAGAGGTGGTTAAGAATATAAGTGTGGAAGAGGAAGTTGAGTATAAAACTTTAGAAGAGGAGATTGAGCAAGAAGTTGAAAAGATTGAGGGAGGTGAATAGAAGAGCCTCGTTGTTAGAGAAGAGGAGGTGGAGATGATATGTCATGAGTACAAGGATCCCTATCTTGTACTTGGTGAAACTAACATTCCCCACCCTATCTTATTTAAATCTTTCTTGCAGGTTAATTGCACTTGGGAATTTGGGCAACACCACCTATGCCTAAGGGAGTTTATGATTCGATTCATTCGTATAATCCAAGTTGCAAGGTATTTTTGGTGGATCCTATTGCAGGGGAGCAAGAATTTCCCATTTGATCCAAGTGGGGTAGTTTTACATCAACCCCCCAAAAGCAGGCCAGAAGTTGATTCGAGATCGAATCCTTTTCAAAAGAGGGGGGATGATGTGATCCAAAGTAGTAGACGAAATGAGAAATCAAGATATGGGCGATGCAGCAACAATCTACATAGAAAAATGAGTAAGTTCATGTTGTAGTCGAGTCGAGAAGTCGAACGGATCAAGCCGAGTCAAAGGATTGTAAGTCAAGGATCAGAAGTATCTTAACGGCTGTAATCCCAGCTGGTCACGACCGTAACCTTCTCACGTGTCAGAATGAAGATTTCCAGCATGTGAATACTTACTACCATAATTTTAGTTGTTACGGCCTTAAACCTCGAAAAAAAACACTTACGGCCATAAGTGTCACATTCACGGCTATAACGAAGTATAGTCCAAAATTTTGCGAATTTTTTTCCTTTTCAGTTTTAGTTATTTTAGGTCAATTAGAGCTCTATTGTGAGCCCATTGGTGGCTACCCTAGTTGTTAGGTCATTTTTCATTAATTATATGCTATTTTTATTCATTGTAGAGTGAGTTTTGGTTTTAATAAACAGTTTATTGATTGATTCAATAATTTATAGGTGAATTTCTAAAGTTTTCTTTGAACTTATCAAAGATTGATTCTTTGTGGTGTTCAAACTTGGATGAGATTTATTATTGTTGTGATCAAGAGGTCAATATATCGTTTGATTGTATTGGTTGCTTGGTTCAATTAATTTTGAGTCAATCTCTAAATCGTGATTCTTTTGGCATTCTTAGGTTGTGTCAATCTTTTGTGGGTTGCGTGGCTACAATTTCTACGTGGTTTGCATCATTTTCTATGGTGGGAAGTGAGGCAAGCTACTTTTCTACTCGTTGGCTCACCCAGCACACAAGCCATGCAGATCCAACTGGCACCCGAGGTGAGTTACGGGCACAATTTAGCTTTCCTAGGATGGTGGCTTGCATGGCTGATTTTTTCAGCATGCAAGCTCCACATTAACGCAATTGCAATGAAGGTACCTAGTCATGCTTGAAATTTGAATTTGAATTTTTTTAAAAGGTTCATTTCCAATTCAATAAATAGTAACAAAAACGAAGGAAAAAAACAATACAAGTAATTATAACAAAATGCAATAGTAAAATGATGACTCGTTAAAACTTTGTCAAGAAAATTTAATACGACAAAATCTGACGAAGGAAAAAAGTACGACTACTCTCTACAATTTTAAAAAAATTGAAGTTTTTCTATTGAACCATTCATGTCTTATACACCTCAATATCACAATTACGATGAAATATGTTTCATATTGTCTTTTCATGTTATAATCTTCAAACAATTTCATTTCCACTTGATAAATGCATTTTATGCACTTATTTGTATGCCTAAGTTAGAATATTGTCGTTTGAGAATGATTGCTATTTAATTTCTGTTTATTTGTTTACATTTCAGAAAATATCCCCAAAGATTGAATAGTAAAGAAATTGAGGGAAAGAATACAGAAGTGGATGCTAATTAGAGTTTAACTGAGCAATTGAGAAGTTTATGGCAACAACCGGGAAAGATGCAATGTGTCAAAGTGAATAAATCAGAAGTTGGAGGATCCAATTGAAGGAATCTAGAGTTGAAATGAGCAAATAAAGAAGATTCCAAAGCTTAAAGACTAAATTGCTTCAATTGAAAGTGGAGGATACGAGGTGCAATTAAAAGGGATGGACCAACTTACATAGCCGAGAAAAGTGGAAAATTGCGCTACAGTCCAAAGCCACGCGATCGAAGCATCAAAGGAGCGCGACTGCACGCCCTTGAAATTGTAACCCGAGAGTTTGAGGCTCTACTGAGCGATCGCGCGGTATTGAACCACCCGATCGTGCGATTGTCTGTTTGGGCCACGACTTGGGATTTTTTAGCGGATTCAACAGCTATTTCTCCTCTTTTCACCTAGTTCTTCCAAATACCTATATGAGGAACATGTGAGGCAAGAATTATGGACCTTTTACCGACCTAAGAATGAGCCACCGTAGTGATAATCACGTCAAATTCTTTGGAGATTGGAGCAAAGTAAGAGGCGAGATTGGAAGAATACAAGAAGAATTAATACTCGGTGCAAGCTCTCCATTTTTTATTATTATTTTCCATGATTGTTCTCTTATATTTTTTTTGTTATTTAGCTAGATGTGTAACTAATTTCAATGTTGGGATGAACGATGTAGCATAATTAGTTAATTTAATTTCCAAATTCCGTTGTTTTAATGATTTTGTTGCATTCATTGATTTATTATTGTATTTAATGGGTGAATGAACTGGTCATTTATTCATGATTTAATGAATTATTTTCATAATTCGAAAGGTGAGTGAATAACTTAGATCAAGGTAATAAATCCAGTAATTAGACAAGAGATAGAGATGTACTTTTGTTATTACTACAGTCGTTATGAAAATTCTTGTATTTCATGTAATTAGTTAAGGAATAATTTGGACTCACTGTAGAGATACATGGTTGACTTAATTAGATAGAGTTGATTTAAACTCGAGAAAGGAATTTCATATGCATAAGTGAATTCTATTGAATACATATTTAGAAAATAAAACTAGAATAAGAGTTAATTTAATTTGTTAGGTAAAATCGTGAATCCAAACTACTTTACAATTATTTTTAGAAACAAAACAATTTCGTAATTTAAATTCTTTAGATAGTTTCCTTAGTTTAGTTTAAAACACAAACAAATTTCATCCATTCAAATACGGTTTAGAACTTAAAAATTTCGGTACTTAATAGCAATCTTTGTTGGAGCGATAATCTAGACTTTTGGGTCCAGTTATTACTTTTGGCACCGTAGTTTGGACTGTTTTTTATTAATATCGATACCTATTAGTTCTTACTTTACTTTGAAATTTATTTGCTTTATTTTTTTCTTTATTTTTCTTTGTTATTTTTCTTTTATTTAATTCATGTTAAGAAGGTCTAAGTCTTTTGATTTGCTTCCTCTTGATGCAGAAATTGAACACACCTTTCGATAGAGGCGTAGACAACAGTTGGAAGTAGCCCAACAAGTAGACATAGACATGGCAGATAACAGAATTCAAAATAATCAGGGAAATCAGAATAATCTACCAGAAGTTGTTATTGAACAGCAACCAAATCATGAAAGGCGTGTCTTGAGAAAATACATGGTTCCTTCTATAGGGAACATTAGAACTTGTGTAGTACCGCATGCAATTCCCGCCAATAATTTTGAAATCAAGACCTCCTTGATCTCCTTGATCCAAAACTCAGCTGTTTTTTATGGATTTCCTTCTAAAGATCGACATGCACTTCTTCGGACTTTTCTATAACTATGTGATATGTAACACATGAATGGAGTTCCGAATGATGCTGTAAAATTGAAACTATTCTCATTCTCTTAGGAAGACAAAGCAAAGATATGGTTCTACTCATTGCCTCTTGATAAGTGTATTTTATACACTTATTTCTATCTTAAAAGTAGGATTTTTATTGTTTGTTCAAGAATATTTGCTATTTATTTTATGTCATTTGTTTATATTTCAGGAATAACTCAAAAGTCGAGAAAACAATGAAATTGAAGCCAAAATCGAGTAGTTGGATGTAAAAAGTGTCAAAGTAAGTAAATTAAGAATTGACGCAGTCAATCAAATGACCAATTTGAAGAAGAAATCAGAAGTTCAGGGGCTAAATTGCAACAATCGAAAGTTGGAGGACTTGCTTTGCAATTAAAAGACAGGGGACCAACTTGTAATATTTAAAATATGGAAATTGCAATTCAGAATACAACCGTGCGGTCGCACTGTGTTATAAGCGTGCGGTCATACGACATGAAAAATCAGCGACTGAAATATACCTGTAGAATCGTGCGACCGCAGCATTTTGAACCGTGCGGTTGCACGGTAGAAATTCTAGGCCCCAACTGGGCTTTTTACGTGGAAATCAGCATCCTTTATCCCCAACTAACCTAATTCTCGAATACATCTATAAATACTAGACTTGCGGCACGAAATTAGGGGTTCCCAATTGTCTTGTTTCATGCCAAAATGATGTCGAAGTGCCGAGGGATCCATGCCACGCCAAGAACACAATTGAAGACTGAAGATCAAGAGATGAATAGGTGACATCTATCCATTTTTCTTGTGATTTTTATTCAATTATGTATCTAGGCTAGGTTTTAAATGTTAGAATTGTGATGAATCATTAAATTACTGATTTTATGTGTTACTTTGATGTTTAATTTAATTAATTCATGGATTTGAACAATTGATGCGTGCTTTTATTATTATGCAATTACCTGATCACTGGTTGTATGATTTTAGGTTGTGATTTCTTAAGTTTGAAAGATTAGGATTTCATTAGACTAGCTTCAATAGCCACAAAGTTTGATAGGGGATAGAAATATACCCCTATGCTTTGTGTTATCTGCTATAATATTCACAATTTTTTAATGCTTTCTTGCACATTCGTATTCAACATAGGAATATACCCCTATGCTTAGAGTAATGGATAATTGATGGAACTAATGTGGATTCTCAATTCTAGCATAATCGTTTCATAAGTTTTCAAAAATCAAATTTTCTTTGTTTCTTTAGTTTAATATTTATTTTAGTTTTCAAAACAACTTTCTCAAATCAAAACAAATTTCTAGTTCCGGTTAAGGTAATAGCCTAAAATACAATTTAAAACAATCTCTGTAGGATCGATACTTGGACTCACGTCCACTTTATTACTTGCGCGAGGAACCCTTTACTTGCAGAGCGAATAAGTTTTTGGCGCCGTTGCCGAGAATTGTTCTTTAAATTTATTTTTAGATTAATTTCACTAATTCAGACTTTTACTTATTTTATTTTATTTTATTTTTATCTTAGAATTTTTATTTTTATTTTTAGTTTAGTCACTAGTTTCTCAAATTTCTTGTAGTTGTATATGCTACGTTTGAAAAACGGGGATCCTTTTGAAGCTGACCCAGAAATAGAATGTACGTTACACCGTAGATTAAGAGAGGTTAGAGAACTAGATAAATCAAAAAAATCAAAAAATTCAAATGGCGAACAACAACAATCTTCTACCCCCTGTTGATCCAATAAAGGAAGATGACATGTTGGTTGGTGACTTCATGACACCTCAGGTGGTTTAAAGTCAATCCAGCATAGTCTATCCACAATTTGGGCAGACAAACTTCCAACTAAAAACTAATGTCATCAATATGTTCCAAAACGGACATCAATTTCATGGGAGACCTGATGAAAACCCACACATGCATGTTTCTAAATTTTTAGACACGTGCCAACACTTTCAATATCAGGGTGTGTCGACGATGCTATCAGACTCAGGTTATTCCCTTACACTCTAAAAGATAGAGCTGTTGATTGGTTAGATTCTCGCCCCGCTGCGAGTATAACCACCTGGAACGACTTGGTTCAGAAGTTTTGCACTAAGTTCATGCCTCCAGCGAAGGTTTCCAAACTGAGACATGACATCACAGTGTTCCAGCAGCATGATGCTGAATCTTTTGATGATGCATGGAACAGATTTAAGGGCATGCTGAGGAAGTATCCAAACCATGGGATCGCTAGAGGAGACCAAGTGAAGTTTTTCTATGAAGGATTACTTCCACATTTTAAAAACATGGTTGACTCCTCATCAAATGGTGCTTTGGGAACATAGACCATTGGACAGGCATTAGAGCTCTTTGAGAGGATAGCAAACATAAATGCCATATGGGAATCAGACAGGGTGGTTCCGAAGAAGACGCTGGGAGTCTACGAAGTGGATGCGTACACTACCATATCAGCAAAGATTGACTCTTTGGCTGCAAAAGCGGAGAGCATAGCACTGGTGAATCATTCATCTAAAAGTGCTAAAGTGACTTGTGATGAGTGTGGTACAAACCATACCACTACAGATTACCCTATTCTGGCTTGTCTAGTGGAGCAAGTTGACTATGTACAAGGGGGTCAATGCCAGAATAATCCATACTTGAATACCTATAACCCATGGTGGCGCAATCATCCTATTTTTTTGTGGAAAGATCACTCAAATGGACACATTGCACCACAGTTCAATACTGAAGAGAAGAAGCCAGCTCTGGAAGAGATGATTGGGAAGTTTGTGGAAAGAATAGAATAGTTCATGGCTAAAACAGATCAATTTATGAGAAAAACTGATACCACATTCCAAAATCAGCAGGCATCAATCAATAACCTGGAACATCAAGTGGGGCAGATAGCACAGCTTATCACAACCAGAGCCCCGGGTACATTACCTGCAAACACTGAGATAAACCCAAAGGAACAACTCATGGCTATAAGTGTAGTACAAAATGAGATAAATGCAATCACTACGCGTAGTGGTGTGCAACTTCCTGAAATTCAAGTCAAAAAGTCAGCGGAAGTTCCTGAAAAGCTTGTGGAAAGTAGTGAGAAAATGGCTGAAAAGAAGATGGTCATGAAGTAAAATCAACAATTAAGCCTCATGAGTCTCCCATTCCATTTTCACAAAGGCTGAAGAAAACAAGAGAGGATAAGCAGTTTAGTAAATTTGTGAATATGCTTAGAAAACTGCACATAAATATTCCTTTCTTGGAAGCCATTACACAGATCCCAAGTTATGCTAAGCTACTAAAGAAGATGATGTCTAGCAAGAAAAAGCTTGAAGAACTTGAGGAGGTCACTTTGAATGAAGAATGCAGCGCAATCCTGCAAAACAAGCTGCCACCTAAGCTCAAAGACCCAGGGAGCTTTTCAATACCTTGCATTATAGGTGATTTAAAATCCAACAAGGTCTTATACGACCTAGGTGCAAGTATAAATCTGATGCCCCTGTCTGTGTACAAGAAGTTGGGATTGGGTGAACCAAAGGGTAGCAATATCATTTTACAATTGGCAGATAGGTCAATTTGTTACCCTTATGGAGTTGTGGAAGATGTGCTGGTTAAAACTCACAAGTTCATATTTCCAGCTGACTTTGTCATCTTAGACATGGAGGAAGATGAAAAAGTACCTCTGACCTCTGATACTTGACAGACTATTCCTAGCCACTGCACGAGCACTAATTGATGTAGAGAAGAGAGATATTGTGCTTCGTGCTGAAAATCAGGAAGTGACCTTCACAATGATGCAGTTCAATACCAAGGATCCACAACTTGAAAATTGTTCCAGGATTGATGTAGAAATGGCCATTAGACGCTGGGAGTGGGAAAGGTATGGATACAAAGTAAGGGCAGATGATGAGGCTACACCATCCAATCTAAAGCTGCCTTGAGAAATTGTCAAAAAGTCTAGCTTTAGACTTTAAATGAAGCGCTTGTTGGGAGACAACCCAATTTTGCTTTTGATTGCTTTTATTGCTTTATAGTTATTTAGATGCTTGACATTGCATTTTAGGATTACTAGTATGTTTAGAATGTATGCATTTAGTTGTTATGTGCTTTAATTAGTTCTAGTATTCTATTTTGCATGTTTTAGCATTTTTAGTTTTAATTGCATTTTAATTTGTTTTGTTTCTTTCTATCACAATCTTCAACATGATCACCTAGCTTAGGACATGAACATATTGTTTAGAGGTTAGTTACATGCATTGGACGACGTTTAGGGGTCGAAAAAGGGGTCCAAAACTCAAATTTTGAAAAATTTCAAGTCACTGTCTTTAACACCGTGCGGTCGCACGGTGTGATAACTGTACGGTCGCACGGTTAGATTCTGCCAAAACCGGCAGATTCTTTAATATGCATTCTTCTTCATTTTAACTACTTTAAACCCGATTTTCTTCCCCCAAATCATCATGCATCGAGTCCAAATTCATTCCCCATTATTTGCACATCATTTTAACTCAAAGTCATGCCTTACATTGCATTCAAAACATTAAAAGGTATAAACTTTCTACACAATTTCACATTATCATGCATATTCTTCTTGTTCTTCATTCTTTTTGTGATTTGTGAATTGTGGATGAATGGAGATGGGTTTAGGATAGTTGATGGGGGTATTGAATTGTGCTCATTAGGTGAAAATTTTTGGTTTGATTCAAGTCTCCAACTCTATGATTTTCATTGATTTCTTCATATGCATACTAGGTGCTCGAGTAAATGTTACAATGAATGTTTCGTTGAGTTTTCGCAATTCTTTTTGGATGATCACCTTCAATACATGTCATACATCATTTTTGTATCATTCAATCATTATTTACACTGATTTAAGGCATGAAACTCAACTTGAACATCATTTCACTACATAGCACCTCATTGCAAGGCCATTGCAGGCACCAATGCATCACAGCCCACATTTTCAGCTCCACTACACCTACTTTGTCACATCTTTTCATGACCCAAATGAACTCCAAATGTGTTGAATTTTTGACATGTTGTAGACCAAGTTATGTACTTTCATATACTGGGACATGTCTCAGGAAATTTTCACTTTTTCGAAGCGATATAAAGGGTTGAAAATTAGTGGTCGACCATTTTTTTTTCAAAAATTTCAAAATTTTTCTAAGTCATAGTTTGGGTGTGTTGTGTTGATTTTATTTAGTTCATATGTGATAATTATGTTTCTAATGATCATTAATGTTTATTTGCAAGGAACATATCATCATGGGACAATTCACGCCAAACGTGGAAAAGGAAGTAAGGGGTCATTTCATCCAACAAAACATTCAAGTTAAAGCTTCAAAAATGGGAACACCATCTCTTCAAACCCGGGAAGTACATAAACCCTCTTTGTTATTTTGTATTTATTTTATTTATTTGTTTTGAATACATTGAGGACAATGTATGATTCTAGTTTGGGTGTGGGAATCTCATTCGTGTGCTTTCATTCGATTTTGGATAGAAAATTCATAAAAACTTGAAAAAAAATTGAAAAAAAATATCATAAAAAGTGAAAATTTTGAAAAATTTTGTTGATTTATTTATTGCTTATGTTGAATTGACTTTTGTGCTTTAGTTAGAATATTGGGCAACATGCGAACTAAATTTTTCTTAAACATTCATCTATGTAAGACTTTCATCAAATTTGAGCACATAGCCACTTTCGAATAAAAACTTGTGTAGGGAGATGCTTGATACTTGTGGGGTAAACTTGTACACTTTGAACATAGAACTGACTGAAAAATCTCTAATCTTAAGAAAATTAGACCCCGACCTGAAATGTAGAACCAAAACAGAAAAATGCTGAAGGTCTTATTCTACTCTTCAAATGCCTTTTTTACTCGAGCAAGTAAGTTTGAGGGGTTCTCTGAACCTGGTACCCTAGGCTTAACTGAGTTGGGAGCTTCCGACCTAAAGATCGCTACAGGGGTCAACTAGAAAGCAAGTACGGAGAGTGGACTTACACATAAGACGTAAAAACATCTTTAACTTTTCTATTTAAGCCTTTATGACTCGGGTAATTAAGTCTGATGGGTTCTCTGAACCTGGAACCCTAAGCTCAACTGAGTTGGGAGTTTCCGACCTAAAGCTCGCTATAGGGGTCATATAGAAAGCCAATATGAAAAGTATTGCACAAAGATGGTAAAAGATAAGGACATTAAAAGAAAAAGTCGTCCATATATAAAAAAAGGGAATAAAATGGTATAAGCTTTGTTGATTGAAATCCCTGACACTTTGTTAATTATTTTTTGTCTGTCGTGCATACTTGTCTAGTCCTAACTTCCTTGTGGGAAAAAATGCAATTTATACATATTTAGAAACCACATCAATAGAAAAGACCTCGGGATATGAGAGAAAAGCAATAAGATTGTGATCATCCACGAGAGGGTAAGGAAAATCAATAGAAAATCATTATTGACCACATGGGATTCGGGCTTACTCTTGCATAAAAAGTTACACATTGTCAAGTTTATTTTTGCATAAGTTTGCATTCGATTTTGGCTAGTTACACACACATAATGAAGTTGAGCATCGGATGAATGAATTTTTTTTATGTTATTCATATTTCTTTTTCTAAAGTGATTAGTCAATTTGGATTGTTGAAAAGCATGGTAAATGAGTCAACATGAACAAAAACATTTTAACTTCAATTTTATAGTTTAGTTTTATTTTGTTCGAGGACGAACAATAGTTCTAGTTTGGGGGTGTTGATAAGTGTATTTTATACACTTATTTCTATCCTAAAAGTAGGATTTTTATTATTTGTTCAAGAATATTTGCTATTTATTTTATGTCATTTGTTTATATTTCAGGAATAACTCAAAAGTCATGAAAACAATGGAATTGAAGCCAAAATTGAGTAATTGGATGTAAAAAGTGTCTAAGTAAGCAAATCAAGAATTGATGTAGTTAATCAAATGGCCAATTTGAAGAAGAAATCGAATTTGGAAGAAATCATAAGTTCAGGGGCTAAATTGCAACAATCGGAAGTTGGAGGACTTGCTTTGCAATTAAAAGACAGGGACCAACTTGTAACATTTAAAAGATGGAAATTGCAATTCAGAATACAACCATGCGGTCGCACGGTGTTATAAGCGTGCGATCGCAAAACATGAAAAATCAGCGACTGAAACATACCTGCAGAATCGTGCGGCCGCAGCATTTTGAACCGTGCGGTCGCACGGTAGAAATTCTGGACCGCAACTGAGCTTTTTACGTGGAAATCAGCATCCATTATCACCAAGTAACTTAATTCTCGAATACATCTATAAATACCAGACTTGGGGCACGAAATTAGGGGTTCCCAATTGTCTTGTTTCATGCCAAAACGCTGTCAAAGTGCCGAGGGATCCAGGCCACGCCAAGAACACAATTGAAGACTGAAGATCAAGGGATGAATAGGGTGACATCTATCCATTTTTCTTGTTATTTTTATTCAATTATGTATCTAGGCTAGGTTTTAAATGTTAGAATTGTGATGAAGCATTAAATTCTGGATTTTATGTGTTACTTTGATGTTTAATTTAATTAATTCATGGGTTTGAGCAATTGATGCGTGCTTTTGTTATTGTGCAATTACCTAATCACTAGTTGTATGATTTTAGGTTGTGATTTCTTAAGTTCGAAAGATTAGGATTTCATTAGACTAGCTTCAGTTGCCATAAAGTTTGATAGGGGATAGAAATATACCCCTATGCTTTGTGTTATCTGCTATAATATTCACAATTTTTTAATGCTTTCTTGCACATTCGTATTCAACATAGAAATATAGTTGGATCGTGTGTAAGAATAGGAATTATTGCTTGTCCGAAAGGGAGTTTTAACAACATTAGGAATATGTATTTTCAAAACCACGTGAATTATCATTAGACACTTAGAGTAATGCATAATTGATGGAACTAATGTGGATTCTCAATTCTAGCATATTCGTTTCATAAGTTTTAAAAAATCAAATTTTCTTTGTTTCTTTAGTTTAATCTTTATTTTAGTTTTCGAAACAACTTTCTCAAATCAAAACAAATTTCTAGTTCCGGTTAAGGTAATAGTCTAAAATACAATTTAAAACATTCTTTGTGGAGTCGATACTTGGACTCACATCCACTTTATTACTTGAGCGAACTGTGCACTTGTGGAGCGAACACCTCTCCATACCATCACTACTTGGGAAACTATGAGTTAGAAGCTTGTAGACAAGTTCTTCCCACCTGGCCGCATGTCAAAGCTCAGGCGTGAAATTTTATCATTCAGTCAACAGTTAGGGGAACCTCTTTTTGAAGCATGGGAAAGGTTTAATGAGTTTATAAGACAACATCCTAAATATGGAATAGCTGATTGGATCCTAGTTCAGACATTCTATAATGTTTTGACAAATGAAAACAAAAAGCATGCAGATTCAGTAGTTGGGGGATCAGTTATGAATATGACTTATGAAGAAGCGTCTGAAATCTTTGAGAATATGGCTGCCAACAGTTACCAGTGGTATTCAGATCGATCTACATCAAAGTCTGGGGAATTGTTGCAGTTAATGAAATTACAACATTGAATGCTAAGTTGGATGCTTTGATAAAGAAAATTGACAGTTTGTGTAACACCCCAAGTTTAAAATCTAAAACCTAGGCGTGTTAACTTCCATTCACATTAAATGCGGAAATAATCGTTTAAAACATTTAAACTTTTCATTTACTATTATAAAAATTTTACAAAAATTTCGACAGAGTCTCCTCTGTAAATTGGACATAGCCAACCTGTAGAGGGACATCAAAACCGTTTTTAAAATACACATCGCAACTCATTCAATCCAAAACATCATCCAAACCATTACAATAAGTCCCAAACTCCTCAACAATATAATTTCAAGTAAATAAACTTTAACAAATGAAATAAGAGGAAATTTAACCTCAATAATACATGAATTAAAGAATAAATAATGAGAAATTGAAATAAATTCTAATTTAACTTTATTTTAAAAGGGTTGAAGCGGGGATAGCCTGAGTCAGCTGTCGAGTGCTCTCCTCGGATCACCTAACTTTCATCACCTGAAATGTTGGGGAGGGATTGGGGTGAGCTAAAGCTCAGTAAGTAAACTTTATGCACGTGATGCATGCTCATGACATGAAATTCCTTAAACCATTCAAAGTAATTCCCCTCATTTACTTTACTTTTCAAGACATTCATACCTTCCAAACTTTCACTTAAACATTTCTAAAAACTTTAACTTCATTTCAAGACTTTCATTTCAAATCTTTCATTTCATTTCAAAACTTTCACTTCATTTCAAGACTTTCATTTCAAGACTTTCACTTCATTTCAAGACTTTCATTTCAAATCTTTCATTTCATTTCAAAACTTTCACTTCATTTCAAGACTTTCATTCCAAGACTTTCACTTCATTTCAAGACCTTCATTTCATTTCAAGACTTTCGTTTCAAGACTTTCACTTCATTTCTATCGTGAACTCAATTAGTGTATCTTCTAGCCAATTACAATGCAGTGGGCAATATCCCTTATTTAGGACCAGATTATCATTTTTCCACCGCATAGCGGTTTAATATTTTCCACCGTCAACCGGTTTAGCAATCGTCATCACAAAGCGGTTTAATATTTGCCACCGCCAAGCGGTTTAGCAATCGTCACCGCAAAGCGGTTTAATATTTGCCACCGTCAACCGGTTTAGCAATCGTCACCGCAAAGCGGTTTAATATTTGCCACCGCCAAGCGGTTTAGCAATCGTCACCGCAAAGCGGTTTAATATTTGCCACCGTCAAGCGGCTTTGCAATCGTCACCGCAAAGCGGTTTAATATTTGCCACCGCCGAGCGGTTAAGCAATCATCACCGCAAAGCGGTTTAATATTTGCCACCGCCAAGCGGTTAAGCAATCGTCACCGCAAAGCGGTTTAATATTTGCCATCGCCAAGCGGTTAAGCAATCGTCACCGCAAAGCAGTTTAATATTCACCACCGCAACAGCGGTTTAATTCGGGTACGCCGGTCCACATCGCCCCATTTCTTACTCACATCTTTCATGGCATAGAAGTACATTCATTTATTCTTAAAACTTGGGATACATACTGATGCAAACCACGTAGCAATTGTAGCTACGCAACCCACAAATTATTGGAATCGACCCAAGAACGCCAAGAACCACGATTTAGAGATTGATTCAAATTAATTGAATCAAGCAACCAACACAATCAATTGATAAGTTGACCTCTTGATCACAATGAAGATAAATCTCACCCAAGATTTGAACAAACAAGAATTAAACTCGCAAGTTCGGATTTTATTCAATAAAGAATAAAGTGTGAAAGCAAATTGCCTCTCAATAATATCAAAGTTGTCTCCTGAATAATGAAAATTACATCCCTATATATAGGGTCAAAACTAGGTTAAAGAGTTCTAATTAAATAAGGAAACAACTCCCTAAAATTAAGGAAATAAAAATAACCTAAAATCACGCGTATGTAATGTTACGGCCGTGACTAAATCCTTACGGCCGTAACCTTGTTTCTGTTGCATATTTACGGCCGTGATATATTTTATTACGGCCGTAAGCCAAAAAAATTCAAATTCTGATTTTGTGCAGTGACTCCTTTACGGCCGTGACCCTTAAATCTTACGGCCGTGAGCCGTAATTTCTTCAAAATCAATTTTAAACAGAAGGTTGATTACGGCCGTGAGAATTATCAATTACGGCCGTAATTCTTGAATGTTGGCAATCTTCTTCGACAGCTTGGATGAGGTTGATCCACTCGTCGTTTTGGCTCGGCCCCAACATGAAACTTGCTTCTTTTGATGACACGAACATTGTTTTGGCCATTGTTTCTTGAACTAACTTGTCCATTGCTTCCTTGGCCCTCTTTGCTTGCAATCGAGTCATCGGTCCTCCTTTGATCTTCAACGGATCTTTGTGCGGGCTTGTATCCGTGGTCTGGATCACATCACATACTCTTTGAGAACAATCTAACTTTCCACACTTTTCCTTTAAAATCATTTGACTTCCCCAGTACTCAATGACAAATGCATGCTTGATGATGCAATTAACATAAAATATATGAATGCTTGGGCAGTTTCCAATTTGAACAATATATTTTTATAAGAAGTAATGAAAGCATCGAAAACGAGCAATATACAAAGTTGTCACTTGAGCACAGAAATTTCAAATTAACTTTCGACTTTAATAAAAATAGGGGGAGTTTACTTACTTGACATCCTTAGTATTTACCGTTATCTTGATTTGCAAGTGGAAGAGATTCAGATGCCCGTCACGTCAATGTACCAATCCTCCTAATTATTTCCATTCATTAATCAAATATGCTTTTAGTTCAAAAATCATATTTAAAACTCCTAAATGAGGTTGAGACTTTCATGTGACTTGTAATTCAAATCAATTGGAATCTTAAGTTACGTCAAACACAGATCATACTTTATTCGGAATAAGAGATTAACTTAGATGCCAAAATTGAAATCTAACTAATCAAATTACACAAAGGTTCAAGCTATAGAATCTTCATCACAACTTGAATTTCACAAAGACAATTCCAATTAGCATTCTATCAACTCATAAATCCGTAAGCTAATATCTCTCTTTATAATTTCTCAAAATTTAAAATTTACAAATATAGCACAAATTTAAACCCAACTTTTCAATGTAAATTACAAATTCATGAATTTCGAAATCTGTAGAAATCATACATACGTAAACACCAAATTCCCAAATTCAAAATATGAAAAAAAAAGAATAATATTATTCAAGTTTTAAATTAGGCAGTCCGCTAATTTCACAGCTCTCATAGTTTAGGAAATATGATGTATAAACTAAAACTCAACCAAAACAACGAAATCAACAATTCTAACAGTTAACAAATATAAAATTCTCGAATTTATCCTAAACTGATAGGAAAATCAATTAAACTCAGTTGAATCTTTATAATTTCGAGATCTGAAATAACTGGGTATTCAACTAATATGCATACACATACCTATACATACATATATGCACAAAATCAATATATATATATATATACATCTATATTCCCAAATGTGTGTGTACGTGAACTATTGTGTGCTGGTTCGTAGGTGTGGCCGCGCGATGTGCGTGACAGCAGCATTCCGGTGTGATATAGTATGAAGAGAGGGGTGTGGTCTTACCTAGGAGGTGGCAGCGGTGAGGTGAGCGACGGTCGAGGTCGCCAAGAAGCTGAGTGGCGACGGTTTCGTGAGTGGCGAGAGAGAGAGACAAGAGACCGAGAGATGTCGTGAGTGAGAGAGAGAGAGAATGAGGGTTTAGGTTTAGGTTTAAATTTAATCTTTTGAAATTTGCAAACTGGCCCCTCATTTCTCTCTATGTATATAGTTAAGTCCACAAGTTCCATTTACTCTCCAATTACCAACAAGCTTTCCCCAAATTTTCAATTTAACAAAGTAGAATAGAAAATAGCAAGCTTAGGCAATAAAACAATTAATCACATAAAATCTCACGTAAACTATTAAAATAAACAATATATCAACATTTTAATTGGCACATTGATCGTGACGGCGTCCAAGTCCTTCCACTGCAAATATTCAAATAAAACCATAATAATCATAATATTAGTTAAATCATTTATAATGATATTAATATAAACTTTACGTGAAAATCAAGAAAGCATGTAAATCGAGATGCGGTATTACAGTTTGAGTGTGCAATTAGTCAATGCAGTGCAGACAGCTCTTTGTGATTTCTGCTTTGAAAATCACGTTTTGAATAATTGTCCCATGCAGCTGCATCAATCCAGTCCAGAGCAAGTGAACTTTGTGGGAAACAAGCAACGGGGTGGTCCATATTCACAGACGTACAATCCAGAATGGAAGAACCACCCACTTTTCTTGGGTAAATAACCAAAATGTCCAACGCCCGCTAGGTTTTCAACAACAACAACAACAATAGGTAAAAAGACTTCCAATGAAGACTTGATATTATAGCTGCTGTAAAATCATGAAGCTGACATCAAGGAGATAAAAAACAAATTGGGACAATTAGCAGCAAGTAGACCTGACATGAAACCTGGACAGTTACCAAGCAACACTCAAACAAATCTATGTGAACATGTGAATGCAATAACCACAAGGAGTATAATTCTGTTGCCTAAAGTAACAGTGGAAGAGTATGAGGAGAAGAAGAGGGAAAATGTGGAGAAAGAACAGATCAGTGAGAAAGAACTTGAGTTATCAACTTCCAAAAAAGGAAGAAGAACTATTTGAGTTAGATCTCCATTTAAAGCATATGTACCTCCCATTCCATGTTAGCAAAGAATGAGAAAGCCCTAGCTGGAACAGCAGTTTGGTGATTTTTTGAGAATTTTTAAGAAACTGTACATAAATATTCCATTTGCAGAGGCCTTGGCCCAAATGCCCCTTTACTTGAAGTTTATGAAGGAAATGTTGTCAAACAAGAGGAAACTAATTAAAACAGTAGCACTGGGTGAGGAGTGCAGCCCCATTCTTCAAAAGAAGTTCCCATAGAAATTGAAAGATTCAGCGAGGTTCTCTATTCCTTGTACAATTGGTAACTTTAGTTTTGATATTGTTTTGTGTGATCTTGGGGTCGGTGTTAATTTAATGCCTCTTTCTGCGTACATGAAACTTGATTTGGGGGAGCCTAAACCAACAAATATTACATTGAAGCTGGCCAACAAATCAATTAAATATCCATATGGTATAGTTACAAATGTGATAGTGAAAGTAGACAAATTCTTCTTCCAAGCTAACATTGTGATATTGAACAGAGAGGAAGACACTCAGATGTCCCTCATCTTTGGAAGACCATTCCTTGCTACGGGACGAGCCCTGATCGACATAGAAAATATGAACAAGTCACTTTTAGCATCAAGCCAAGATAGGAACCTGAAGTTCAGAATGAAAGCTGCTGTATACTAGAAGCGATTGTGCAGGCAAAAGATGGATGGAAGGACAAAAAGGAGGAAAAGCCTAACATCCCTCAACAAACAGCTAAAAATGAGGCCTTTGAATTCAAAAAAGTGAGGAAATGAGTTGAACAATACAAAGCTGGTAATTGCAAGCAATGCGAGGCTTCAAGAGGATCATTTATGCCTCCATGATGAAAAGCACAAAAAGTCGGGTTTTAGACTATAAACAGAGCGCTCATTGGGAGGCAACCAAATTTTATTTCCCTTCTATTTATTATGCTTTAAGTATTTATTTCATTACTTGTTTTTAGATATTTGCATGATAGGTAACATGTTTTAAGTACTTTGCATGTTGTATGTCAAGATACTTAGGTTTGATGCACTATTTTTGCATTTTTAGGTTTGTTTTGATTTTGCATGTTTTGCTAGGCTAGGAATTTTATCGTCATCTAACACACACACACACACACGAGAGCTGAACATGAAGATGTTGTTTGGATGATCATAACATAGGTCATGAGGTGATTAGGGGTGTAAAAGCGAGGTTGAAATTCAAAAAAAAAAAAAAAAAAAACCTACTGTTGCCGAATTGTACTGAGCGATCGAGCGAAGTATTTTAATTTAATATTTTTGTAACACCCCAAGATCAAAAGTCTAAAACCTAGGCATGTTAACTTCCATTCACATTATATGCGGAATTAAATCATTTACACATCAAAATATTCATTTATCTATTATAAAGTTCTTACAAAATTTCGGCAGAGTCTCCTCTATAAATTGGACTTAACCAACCTGTAGAGGGACATCAAAACCATTTTTCAACATAAAACTCAACTCAAATAAAAATCCAATACTCAACATACAAACCCAATTCTACTTCAAACTCCCACATCACCACACTATTTCAAATTCAATCCCCAAACTCCTCAACACAACATTTTTCATCAATAAGCTTCAATTAATTACAATAAGTGATAATATAACCAATATAAGAAATTCCATAACTAATTTAAACTAATCTCAACCAGACAATAATCAAAATAATGAATTAAGGAATAAATTCAAATGATAACTTTAATAATTTTAACTTTATTAAATAATGTCGACAGCGGGTACTGTCTGAGTCAGCCGCCAAATGTTCTCCTCAGATCACCTAACTTTCATCACCTGAAATGTTGGGGAGGGATTGGGGTGAGCTAAAGCTCAGTAAGTAAACTGTATGCATGAATGCATGCTTATGAACATGAATGCTTTAAAAATTCCAAGTATGTATCCCCATTTACTTTACTTTCCAGAACTTTCAAACTTTTCAAACTTTCGTTTAACATTTCAAAACTTTCACTTCATTTCCATCGTGAGCTCACTTGATGTAACTTCTAGTCAATCAGATAACAGTGGGCAATTCTTATTTGGAACCAGATTAACATGCGCATTTCCACCGCAAAGCGGTTTAACATTCACTTTCCCACCGCAAAGCGGTTCATTCATTCATTCCACCGCAAAGCGGCTCATTACATTCATTCCACCGCAAAGCGGCTCATTACATTCGGGTACGCCGGTCCCCCGCGCCCCATTTCCCACTCGGATCTTTCATGACATAGAAGTACACCCATTCTTTCAAAAACTTGGGATACATAATTTTTGACAAAAATTGCACTTTGACACATTCATTTCATTAAAACATTTGACTTTCTCATTTCGATGCCAATGCATGCTTAATGATGCAATGACATGATAATGTGCATGTTTGAACATTCCCTTAAATACACGTACTTGCATATGGCAATTCAAATACATCAACATTAAGTAATTAACACGAAATCACTTACGCACATTAATTTCACATTAACTTTCTACTTTCATGAAATTAGGGGGAGTTTACTTACTTGCAGTCCTTAGTAATTTACCATTTCTGAATTTGCAAGTGGAGGAGCATCGGCTGCCCGTGACGTCAATGTACCAAAATCCTAGTTGTACCCATTCATTTAATAAAATATACTTTTAGTTCAAAATCACATTTTAAACTCTAAGCAAGGTTGAAACTTTCATGTGGCTTATAATTCAAATCAATTGGAATCTTAAACTATGTCAAACACAAATCATACTTCATTCGAAATAAGAGATTAACTCAAATGCCAAAATTGAAATCTAACTAATCAAATTACGTAAAGGTTAAAGTGATGGAAATCTTCATCACAACTTGAATTTCACAAAGACAATTCCAATTAGCATGTTAACTATTCGAAATCTGTAAATTCTCAAAAATGACAGTAAACCTTTCAATTGAATTCACAAATTCATAATTTTGGAAATGTGAAATCATTTCATATAAATTAATAAATCAAAAATAAGAAATATAATTAAAAATGTACACTAAAAATTCAATTTATACAATCTTATTATTTGAAATCCCAAATTAAAAATTTCTATTTAAAACAACCATAAACCAATAGAAAGTCAATTAAATACCCTCATTAGTTAAAATCTGAAAATTATATACATTCACAGCTCGCACAGTTTAGGAAATATGATGTATAAACTAAAACTCAACCAAAACAACGAAATCAACAATTCTAACAGTTAACAAATATAAAATTCTCGAATTTATCCTAAACTGATAGGAAAATCAATTAAACTCAGTTGAATCTTTATAATTTCGAGATCTGAATAACTGGGTATTCAACTAATATACATACACATGCCTATACATACATATATGCACAAAATCAATATATATATATATATATATATATATATATATATATATATATATATATATATATATATCCCCAAATGTGTGTGTGCGCGAGTGTGCTGTGGGTGTGTGCGCAGCGGTGAAGGGGTGAAATATGGTCTCACCGAGGGCAAGGAAGTGGTGGGGCCGAGGTTGTGGTCGCCGACGGTGTGGTGGTTGCCGTCGAGAGATCGAGAGAGAGGGCGAAGTCAAGAGAAACGAGAGGGATGGAAGCGAGATGAGAGACCGAGGCGAGCGAGATGAGTGAGAGCGGGTGAGATGAGGGCTAGGTTTAATTGTTTTAAATTTTGAAAATTTGCAATCTAGTCCCTTAGCTCTCATAAATTGGTAATTTAAGTTCACGACCCTCAAATAAAATTCCAAAGTGTCACCAAACTTTTCTCAACTTCAATTTAATGCAATTTAGGCAACTTACTACTCAATTAAAATAGAAATGGTAAGTAACAATTAAAATAAACAATTAGGCACGGAATTGTGCATAAACAAGTTTATCAACATTTTAATTGGTACATTGATCGTGACGGCGTCCAAGTCCTTCCACTGCAATTTCATTCAAAACATTGACGTAAAATTCATTAAATTTCAAATTACATTAACATAAATATTACATGAAATTTTAAAGGGCATGAAAATGAAAAGCGGTATTACAATTTTACTACAGAATTTGACCACGCGATTGCGTGGCTATATTTGTAACGACCTGGTTCCCACTTAAAGGGCTGTTCCGGTCGTTAGATGACGGCGTACTGTCCCCACTGTATCAATACGAGTCTTTTCAGCATGCTTTGTCCTCACTCGCATACTCCCCGAGAAAACTTCCCAGGAGGTCACCCATCCCAGAATTTCTCCAAGCCAAGCACGCTTAACTGTGGAGTTTCTAACGATGGACTTCCAGAAAAGAAGGTGCACCTTGTTGGTATGAGTAGTACCTATCATTTCTTTTAAGCTTTCTTAGTTGGGGTATTACAATCACCCCCTGTTAGACTCGCGACGTCCTCGTCGCGCTTAACCCATCTGAGGATCTGTTTCCAGGTGTTGGAATTCTAGAGGTGGCTCCCGCCCTATGGCGTAGCACTTAGTTCCCGATTTTCGGCTGGCGGTAGGCTCTGATACCATTTGTAACGACCCGGGTCCCACTTAAAGGGCTGTTCCGAACGTTAGATGACGGTGTACTGTCCCCACTGTATCAATACGAGTCTTTTCAGCATGCTTTGTCCTCACTCGCATACTCCCCGAGAAAACTTCCCAGGAGGTCACCCATCCCAGAATTTCTCCAAGCCAAGCACGCTTAACTGTGGAGTTTCTAACGATGGACTTCCAGAAAAGAAGGTGCACCTTGTTGGTATGAGTAGTACCTATCATTTCTTTTAAGCTTTCTTAGTTGGGGTATTACAATCACCCCCTGTTAGACTCGCGACGTCCTCGTCGCGCTTAACCCATCTGAGGATCTGTTTCCAGGTGTTGGAATTCTAGAGGTGGCTCCCGCCCTATGGCGTAGCACTTAGTTCCCGATTTCCGGCTGGCGGTAGGCTCTGATACCATTTGTAACGACCCGGGTCCCACTTAAAGGGCTGTTCCGAACGTTAGATGACGGTGTACTGTCCCCACTGTATCAATACGAGTCTTTTCAGCATGCTTTGTCCTCACTCGCATACTCCCCGAGAAAACTTCCCAGGAGGTCACCTGTAGCGACCAAGAATTTTTACGCGATTAATAATTATTTTAATAGAAAATCGTGTCGCTACTATTTCACCCATTTTTATTAAGTTAACGCCACGACGTATTCGTATAGCCAAGTCAAGAAATAATCGAGATCGTTCGATTTTAAATTAAATTCCGAATTTCTAAAAATATCTCCATTCTCTTGATTTAAAGTATATTAAGTCTAAGTACTTAATTCAATGTTATCACAATATTTATTTGTACAAAAATTACTTTTATTATTTAAATTAAGAAAATATATGCAAGCATGAGAGGTTCCATTATATATAATAATTATGAGAATCTTAATTTAATAAATATGGAAAAGTATATAAATGGTTGATAGATTCCATTATATGTAATCATGAAGAGCATAATATTTGTATAAATATGGAAAAGTATATGAATGAATTATATACTCCATTATATATAATCATGAAGAGCATAATATTTGTATAAATATGGAAAAGTATATGAATGATTGATAAGACTCCATTATATGTAATCATGAAGAGCATAATATTTGTATAAATATGGAAAAGTATATGAATGAATTATATACTCCATTATATATAATCATGAAGAGCATAATATTTGTATAAATATGGAAAAGTATATGAATGATTGATAAGACTCCATTATATGTAATCATGAAGAGCATAATATTTGTATAAATATGGAAAAGTATATGAATGATTTATATACTCCATTATATATAATCATGAAGAGCATATTATTTGTATAAATATGGAAAAGTATATGAATGGTGCTTTACTTTAAGAAAGTGATGTGTTAAAATTAATAGAATTGAATGATTATGTTTACAATATGCCAACTTTATACATCTATTTAAACCCATCTCTTTTACACACAACTCTACACATATACACTTATTTCCAATCTCTTGACAAAATCCACAAGTAAGAGAAATTCAAGGTGGTCAAGAAAGTTTTGGTCCATTTGCTACTACACTTCATTTTAATCTTTTAAAAGGTAAGTATATCTTATGTTTTTATGAAAAGTAAGTATGTTTTTATGAAAGGTAAATACACCTTATGTTTTTATGAAAAGTAAGTATGTTTTTATGACAAGTAAGTATATCTTATGTTTTTATGAAAAGTAAGTATGTTTTTATGAAAGGTAAATACACCTTATGTTTTTATGAAAAGTAAGTATGTTTTTATGACAAGTAAGTATATCTTATGTTTTTATGAAAAGTAAGTATGTTTTTATGAAAGGTAAATACACCTTATGTTTTTATGAAAAGTAAGTATGTTTTTATGACAAGTAAGTATATCTTATGTTTTTATGAAAAATAAGTATGTTTTTATGAAAGGTAAATACACCTTATGTTTTTATGAAAAGTAAGTATGTTTTTATGACAAGTAAGTATATCTTATGTTTTTATGAAAAGTAAGTATGTTTTTATGAAAGGTAAATACACCTTATGTTTTTATGAAAAGTAAGTATGTTTTTATGACAAGTAAGTATATCTTATGTTTTTATGAAAAGTAAGTATGTTTTTATGAAAGGTAAATACACCTTATGTTTTTATGAAAAGTAAGTATGTTTTTATGACAAGTAAGTATATCTTATGTTTTTATGAAAAGTACGTATGTTTTTATGAAAGGTAAATACACCTTATGTTTTTATGAAAAGTAAGTATGTTTTTATGACAAGTAAGTATATCTTATGTTTTTATGAAAATGTTTGGATCATTGCTATGAAATCAATCTCACAAGATTGTTATGGGTTCCATATGATATGTTTATGATTATGCTAAGGGGACCGGAGTTTAGTAGCGCTACACATAAGAATTCTTGCCATTTAAGTTCGGTAAAATTCTTGTGTCTCCCTATGTTTATAAATATTTCAATCCTATCCTATGTTATGATGAAAATGATCCATATGTATTCAAAAGAAAATTTATGCTTGGTATACTTACTGGGATTTTATAAATCTCACTCCACGATATTTACCATTTTCAGATAATTGAAGGTTCGAGGCGGTCAACATGGAAGTGGCAAAAGTGGTTAAGATTGATGAGATAATTATGTTGAACTTTATGTAAGAAAATTATGTTCTATTTTTATTCACAAATAAAATTATGGGATTCTAATTATTCTTTTGAATAATTTTACATTATTATTTAAGTCTCGATAATATGATATGAGTCACTTTTTGTGGCACTCGAATGGTCGAGAATTCGGGTCGTCACAGTTGGTATCAGAGCAAAGAGTTTTAAAAACGATTCTGTAGATTTTTTTGAAATTTTATTTCTTTTAAAAATAAAAATAAAAATCACTATTCACGTGAACAGTAAAACGACGTGCTATTCATGATGAACAGTGAACGAAATCACTATTCATTATAAAAAAAAATTGAATTTTCACATATCAAGTATGGTTATGATTTTGAAAAGCATGATGAAATTTGATGTGCGAATTTCAAGGACAAAATTCATTTTAAGCAAGGGGGTTTGTAATGTCCTGAAAATTTTATGGAATATAATTAGTTAGTGATATGATGTTTATATTGATGTCTTTGATAAATTTCTAGAAGTTCGGGGACTAAAGGAAAAATAAGATTTGACGATAAATTTTATTTGGGTTAAGTTATTAATTATTGATGGGGAGATAATTACTATATCGATATTGGATTTGTTTTGAAGACTGTGATTAATTAGGAATTATGATTCAAGAAAATGTTGATTTGGATACAACCACATTAAATTATTGTTGATTAAAGGAAAATAAGATTATATGAAATATTTTAACTCATCACTCTACTATGTCACTCTCCATGTATTGACTCATCGAACCAGGTATGTTATATGCTTTGCAAGTCATTTACGATTTTATTAAGACATGTTAAGTATGAAATCTTCATATGTTATGAATCTTTATGTGTTACACATAATATACATGTCAAGTATGATATAAATTGATAGAAGACTCAATTTTTTTTTATTCTTTTCAATGTAGAATCATGAGACAGAGAGGATATTTATATGAATTTTGGTGCATATTAAGCTTAGTAAGATTGACTCAATTAGAAATTAAGTTGGGTTGTAACTTTTGCCCAAAATATATGGAATAATATATTAAACAAACAAAATTAATAATTAATTCGTACAATAATTTATCCCTTTATCACTACCTTTGTGTAAAAACAAGGGAAAAACTGTGGATGGTTATTAGTACTTCCTCTTCAAGTTTCAATTTTCGGTTCAATAATTTATCCCTTTATCACTACCTTTGCTTAAAAGCAAGGAAAAACTGTGGATGATTATTGGTACCACTCTTCAAGTTTCAATTCTGAAAAAAAAAAAAAAAAAAAAAAAAATTCAGAAAGAAAAGAAAGAAAGAGAACGGGTGTTGAGCATAATGGGAATAATATGACTTAAGAATGATTTTCAAAATAATTGTTGTCCTCGAGTTTAGAAATGATAAACCTTAAATGGACTTTGCATAATTGATTTTAGACATGACATTAAGTATGAGAAGTCAACAGAAATGATTAGAAATATGTTCAGATTATCTATCATTTAGATTTAATGAGAAATAGCGAGCCAATTTTATGAATTTTTATGAGATGTTAAGATTATAAGTGATATGATTTTAATGAGACTTTTATGAGAAGCATTATGAAGTTAGAGATTTAAAGATTTGGTTATTGGGAATTAAGTAATGGCTATTATGTTGAGTAAGTGAATTATGCCTCTATATTGAAGAGAAATTTATTATGAACTTTGGCCTTGTGATTAAATTTTGGGAATATGATTTATGACTTATAAATATAAGTATGAGTAATCTTTTGAGCCAATTAAGGTATTGAAGGAAGTGATATTGTGATATTGACGACTATGATTTGAAATTTCTATGTTGAGGAATTATGAATTGAATTATGGGATATTTTTTGATGATATTGAAGTGTTGGAATCGTTTTCAATATTTTTAGATCGTTGTGATCAAATGTGGAGTTATTTATTATTGTGAGTTATAAAGTATGCTTATGGTTTGGGATAAGTCCAAATTACAAGGGAGACTCTGTCCAGAATTTTATCATTTGGAATTAAGAGCATGATATGATAAGCATCCACTAAAGGAATTAAGGTTAGACATGCAAGTTCATTTACATCACAAACGAGATTTAGTAGATGATAGCAGAGATTTTATTATTTTCTCATAAGGAGAACACACAAAGAGTCACACTGGAAAAGAAATACATGAAACACGCAAAAGCAAAAGAAAGCAACATGGGAAATTCCTCAAATTGAGAGATGTGTTTCCGGAGTAGCCGTATCCTACCACCTCTGACCTTTTGAGGAAATAAAGAAACCTTCAAAGAGGTGTGTTTCGAGAGTAAGAATACTCCGTAATCTACCACCTGGAACCTTTGAGGTACACACAAGATTTAAACATTAAGGAAATCCTAGGAAATTAGAGGGGTGTCTCGAGAGTAAGAATACTCCGTACTCTACCCCCACCTATTCTAAGATTCATAAAGTTAAGTTTACATTAACCGGACTCCATTTTCGCTTAATTCCCCTTCCTTGCGACCAAACTATCTTAACCCCTGCTGGATCTTGTATTGAGATATATGACTGCAGCTTATCCAGTAGTTCATCAATAGTAGGAGCAGAAATAAGGAGCCTTCTGGAAAATGGAGAGATGAATCCCTGTTCCACAACATAATCAAGAAAGGTTAACAAACCATCAAAGAAATTGTTAACATTCAGAAGCCCAATAGGCTTAGTATGGAGATCTAGTTGAGCCCACGAGGTAATGTTAAAGATTTCTTCTAAGGTACCAAAACCTCCGGGCAGGGCTATAAAGGCATCAGAACCATATAGCATACAAGTTATGCGTTCATGGATGGATAAGGTTTGAACTTCATGCCCTCGTGTTTTTCCTGCAACATCTACCAAAGGGACATGTATGACACCGATTACTTTTGATTTCTCTGCAAGAGCAGATTGGGAAACACAACCCATTAGACCACTGCTACCACCCCCATACACAAGAGTGATACCTTTTTCCCCCAGTTTCTTTCCAAGATCTACGGCCGCTTCTAGATAACTGAAGCCTTTCCCCACTTTTGATCCACAAAATACACAAATAGTTTTGATCTGTCGAAGTTTTGGTGCTTCCATCTTTGATAGTATAGAAGAGAAAACTTACGAAGAAGATGTGATTTTGGGATGCCTGAACTATGAAATATGTTTGGCTATTTAAAGCCGGAGAAATTTACTGTTTTTGATTGATTATGAAAAAGTAAAGATTTACTTTTGACAAAATCGGCCAACTTTTGACTGTTTTACCAAAGATATCACCTTTCGGTGATTTATTTCCAGCTTTATCAAAACTCGAGAAAGGAAAATATATTTTATTTCCAAAACGCGTGAAAGAAAACAGCAAAATATTTTAAATGTGTATCAAGAGATTTACCTTATATCATTGTTGAACTGCCAGAAGCCTCATTTTGTAAAACAGACTGGCAAACAGGATCTTTTGCTATTATATTTTGGAGACTATAACGATTTTTGTCCTCGTTAAACTGAGCGTATAAGGAGAGAAGTTCACGTTGCACATAACCACTTGGGTGCGTCTCAAGAGTCAGTCGAATATCATCCAAAGACTCCTTACTCAGTCCACCCTTTATGAATTTGATTTTATCATCCCGATTAGTAGAAGAATATCCTACTGTTTTGCAACGAGTATCACAGTTCCAACGAGCACATTTGTAGCAACCATTCAGCCTTTTTGCTCTTCGTTTCTTTGCGAAGGTGCTTTTGCCTAAACCAAGCATGTGCTTTGGAAATGTCATAGGTAATTCACCAGATAGTCGAACCTTTGCTTCGATCAACCAGCGAACATCTTCTGAAACACCATGAGCCATCAGCAACCTCAATCTTTCGAGTCTTATTCGATAAATTTTCCTCAGATCATTCATTGGAAGACTGGAATAATACTTGCGAATGTTTGTAAGAATGATATCCATGTTTTTGATGGATCTAACCTCTTCCCAGCATGAACTATTTAAAAGCATTAAGGATCGGAGGGAATCCGCGTGATATTGATTCCAGCAAGAAAGCGCGGAATAGAATAATGGAAAAGAGGGAACAAGAGTTTATGCGCCGTTTACTTTCTTGATAAAAGGAAGATTTGATGATGACGGGATTTGAGATATGGAATATTTTCTTGGATTTTGGGTACTGATATTTTGATATAATAATCAAGGTATAGAAATAATACGGGGATACGTGAAAGTGAAATAAGGACTGTATTGAATCAGGATTAATAAGTTTGTGCAAGTGAAAGGAATACCTTACGGGAAATGTTATGATATTTGAGTTAAGAATTTTAATTATTTGGGAGATATTTGTTTATTGAATTTTGCAGAAATTTTGGGTTACAAATATTGGAAAGATAAACTGATGATTATGTTGATATGTGAATAACATGTTTGGGTATATTACATAGAGAATATTCAGGTAATCGTTTTAATTATTTTGGGATATTTGGTGATAAGAAGAAATGACAAATTATTATGGTATGATATGTTAGTAAAGATTTATTGAAATTTTAGAGATATTAATACGAATATTTGAGGTCACATGATACGATGATAAATGACAAGTTACATGAATACTACAAGATATGATGAAATATCACATACGATTGGGAATTTTCATTTTGATTCAGAAGAATTTATGAGTAGACATATGTCTATTATTGATAGAAAAGTCCATGTCTTAAGAAAACAAATTGATGCATTTAGTCAAAGTCCAGTGGGTTAAATATGGTTGGGTTAAATATGGTAGCGATGATGCTACATAAGAAGAAGAAGAAGAGATTCTGATTAAGTGTTCAGAAATCATAAGATCAAGTAAGATTAATTTCGAGGACGAAATTATTTTAAGGGGGTAAGTTTGTAGCGACCAAGAATTTTTACGCGATTAATAATTATTTTAATAGAAAATCGTGTCGCTACTATTTCACCCATTTTTATTAAGTTAACGCCACGACGTATTCGTATAGCCAAGTCAAGAAATAATCGAGATCGTTCGATTTTAAATTAAATTCCGAATTTCTAAAAATATCTCCATTCTCTTGATTTAAAGTATATTAAGTCTAAGTACTTAATTCAATGTTATCACAATATTTATTTGTACAAAAATTACTTTTATTATTTAAATTAAGAAAATATATGCAAGCATGAGAGGTTCCATTATATATAATAATTATGAGAATCTTAATTTAATAAATATGGAAAAGTATATAAATGGTTGATAGATTCCATTATATGTAATCATGAAGAGCATAATATTTGTATAAATATGGAAAAGTATATGAATGAATTATATACTCCATTATATATAATCATGAAGAGCATAATATTTGTATAAATATGGAAAAGTATATGAATGATTGATAAGACTCCATTATATGTAATCATGAAGAGCATAATATTTGTATAAATATGGAAAAGTATATGAATGAATTATATACTCCATTATATATAATCATGAAGAGCATAATATTTGTATAAATATGGAAAAGTATATGAATGATTGATAAGACTCCATTATATGTAATCATGAAGAGCATAATATTTGTATAAATATGGAAAAGTATATGAATGATTTATATACTCCATTATATATAATCATGAAGAGCATATTATTTGTATAAATATGGAAAAGTATATGAATGGTGCTTTACTTTAAGAAAGTGATGTGTTAAAATTAATAGAATTGAATGATTATGTTTACAATATGCCAACTTTATACATCTATTTAAACCCATCTCTTTTACACACAACTCTACACATATACACTTATTTCCAATCTCTTGACAAAATCCACAAGTAAGAGAAATTCAAGGTGGTCAAGAAAGTTTTGGTCCATTTGCTACTACACTTCATTTTAATCTTTTAAAAGGTAAGTATATCTTATGTTTTTATGAAAAGTAAGTATGTTTTTATGAAAGGTAAATACACCTTATGTTTTTATGAAAAGTAAGTATGTTTTTATGACAAGTAAGTATATCTTATGTTTTTATGAAAAGTAAGTATGTTTTTATGAAAGGTAAATACACCTTATGTTTTTATGAAAAGTAAGTATGTTTTTATGACAAGTAAGTATATCTTATGTTTTTATGAAAAGTAAGTATGTTTTTATGAAAGGTAAATACACCTTATGTTTTTATGAAAAGTAAGTATGTTTTTATGACAAGTAAGTATATCTTATGTTTTTATGAAAAATAAGTATGTTTTTATGAAAGGTAAATACACCTTATGTTTTTATGAAAAGTAAGTATGTTTTTATGACAAGTAAGTATATCTTATGTTTTTATGAAAAGTAAGTATGTTTTTATGAAAGGTAAATACACCTTATGTTTTTATGAAAAGTAAGTATGTTTTTATGACAAGTAAGTATATCTTATGTTTTTATGAAAAGTAAGTATGTTTTTATGAAAGGTAAATACACCTTATGTTTTTATGAAAAGTAAGTATGTTTTTATGACAAGTAAGTATATCTTATGTTTTTATGAAAAGTACGTATGTTTTTATGAAAGGTAAATACACCTTATGTTTTTATGAAAAGTAAGTATGTTTTTATGACAAGTAAGTATACCTTATGTTTTTATGAAAAGTAAGTATGTTTTTATGACAAGTAAGTATATCTTATGTTTTTATGAAAATGTTTGGATCATTGCTATGAAATCAATCTCACAAGATTGTTATGGGTTCCATATGATATGTTTATGATTATGCTAAGGGGACCGGAGTTTAGTAGCGCTACACATAAGAATTCTTGCCATTTAAGTTCGGTAAAATTCTTGTGTCTCCCTATGTTTATGAATATTTCAATCCTATCCTATGTTATGATGAAAATGATCCATATGTATTCAAAAGAAAATTTATGCTTGGTATACTTACTGGGATTTTATAAATCTCACTCCACGATATTTACCATTTTCAGATAATTGAAGGTTCGAGGCGGTCAACATGGAAGTGGCAAAAGTGGTTAAGATTGATGAGATAATTATGTTGAACTTTATGTAAGAAAATTATGTTCTATTTTTATTCACAAATAAAATTATGGGATTCTAATTATTCTTTTGAATAATTTTACATTATTATTTAAGTCTCGATAATATGATATGAGTCACTTTTTGTGGCACTCGAATGGTCGAGAATTCGGGTCGTCACATCACCCATCCCAGAATTTCTCCAAGCCAAACACGCTTAACTGTGGAGTTTCTAACGATGGACTTCCAGAAAAGAAGGTGCACCTTGTTGGTATGAGTAGTACCTATCAGGTCTAATGGTAGCAGGATTCTAAGAATCATTGTACTAAACCCCTAGGTACATGGTTCGAATCCTGCGGAAGGTAAAAATCCACTTCTGGAGAAGGCCCCAGCGAGGGAGCCAGGGGGGAGTGGAAAGACCACGAGTACGACTCGGAGAAGGCCCCAGCGAGGGAGCCGGGTCATTACAATATTAGAGATCAATTTGGCAGATTGTGATATTTAACTCATTCTTTCAAATTTTAAAACATCACAAGCTCATTTTCTCTCCCCAAAACCACTCCGTATATGATCTTACATATTGTCTGCATATGATCAACACTTAGTTGCATCAATATCATTACTTATTCCGCTTTCAAATCAAATCAAAGGTATGCTTTCTTCACTTCAATCAAAATTGTGAGATTTTCTTTGAGTCATGAATTTTTGAAATTATCAGAAAAGAAGTTTGGGCTTAGGTTAATTTGTGGAGTAAGTGGATTGTTTTTTGATAGGTAAATTTTTTTAGGTTTATCCATGTCCCCAAAGCTATGCATACTCTTTGATTTCCTCAATGCACACAAAGTGTTCGATAAAATGCAACAAAAACATTTTGTTCAAATTTGAGAAAATCTTCCGAGCAATTATCATCATAACATGTTTTTCATTGATTCTGTGTGATTAGCTCATGATTTGGATCATTACATTGCATAAAATTCATGAAAACCAAGTTTACACCATTGCAGCCCCATTGCAAGGGCACTGTAGGCCAGTTTACCTGAAAACTAAGTCATGTCACCTAATTCTCAACCATGTTTCGTGACCTTATTGATCTCCCAATGACCTGAATTTTTAATATGTTATAGATCATCATGTGAACTTTAACATGTCTAAAGATGGCTTGGGAAAACTTGTATTTTTCTAGGCGATGTTGGGGCTTGAACATGTGTTATCGACTATATTTGAAAATTTAAAATTTTGCTTTATCTTAAGTTTAGGGGTGTTGGGTTGAACTTTCAGGGTTTCTTATTGATGTTTGTGACTTATATTGTTACTTATCTTTTATTTTTCAAGGAAAACATCAAACAAAACACCTCGAACCAAGTTGGGCAATGCAAAGAAAAGGTCAAATTCATCCAAGTGCAACGAAATGGAAGCTTTAAACAATGAGACATCTCCTTTATTCCTGTGAAGTCCTAGTTCTCTCTCTCTCTTGCCTTGTTTTGCATATTTTTATCTATTGAGGACAATGTTTCTTTCTAGTTTGGGGGTGAAAAATCTCATTCATGTTATATTCATTCGTTTTATTGGCATTCATTCGATTTTTTTTGGGACAAAGAAAAATTGAAAATTTTGGATTTTTTTTTTGACATGTTTATTACCTAGGGTATAGTTTGGATCAAATTATGCTTTGGTTTGAATATTAGACAATATGAAAATATGAATTTTATGAACTAGTTGTCACTTGCTAGATTTCATCTTCATGTGCACATAGTCATTGTTTGATTATTGCTTCTGTAAGGTTTTTTTAACACATGTGGGGCAAATTTTATGCAACTTGAACTTAGAAATGACTTGATAATCCATAAACATAAATCTTTAGACATCCCGTCCCTAAATTAGAACCAAACATAACTCAAAAGCAAGTTTGAGGGTGGAATGGTTAGAATGTAGATGAATTAATGGGTTGGAGGTCTGTGGTTCTTGATTTTGCACTTTAGGTAAAGCATCTTGGTCAACGTGTATAAACCATAACCAGCATAAAAATAGAAGAATACTGAAGATTTTATTCTACTCTTCAAAAGCCTTTTTGACTCGAGCAAGTAAGCTTGTAAGAGTGTTGAAACCTAATACCCTAAACACAACTGAGTTGGGAGCTATCAGCTAAAAGCTCGTTACAGGGGGTCAATTAGAAAGCAAGCACGGAAAATGGACTTGCACATAAGACAATCAAACATCTTTAACTTTTCTTTGTCGCCTTTGTGACTCGGGTAATTAAGTTTGAGGGGTTCTTTGAACCTGGTGCCTTAAAGTCGTCTGGATTGAAAGTCATCGACCTAAAGCAGAGGTCACATAGAAAGAAAATGAGATAAATATTGCACAAAGATGGTAAGGTACAAGGACATAATAGAAAAATAAAATAAAAAATTGTCCATAAAAAAAAGATTGGAAAAAAATTTGTTGACTATAACTGTAGAGATAAAAAGGTGTGGGATTGAGAATTACTTACTTTTCACTTGTTGTGCTTGCATCTTACTAGTTCTGACTATCTTGTGTGGAAAAAGCAATGAAAATATTTAGAAACCACTATACATAAAATCCAGAGATGTGAGAGAAAAGTAGTAAGTTTTGATCATCCATGAGTGAAGAAAATAAGGTTAACCACATGGGATTCGGCCTTGATTGTGCATAATGAGCTATACTGTGTTAAGTATATCTTTTGCATGAGTAAGGATTTGACTTTGGCTATTCACACACACACACACACATGAAAATCTGATATGAAATAACTAGAACTAATTTTACTTTGTTGTTCAAAACTCCATGCTAAGGTACGAATTAATTTAGATTATTGAGGCACATGGTAAACATGTTGACATGACAAAAAGATTTGTTACTTTGCTATTTTGATTCATTAGTTTAGTTTTACATTGTTTGAGGATGAATAATAATTTTAGTTTGGAGGTATTTGATAAGTGCATTTTATGCACTAATTTTATGCCTAAATTAGAATATTATGTTATCATTTTAGAATAATTGCTATTTAATTTTTTTTATTTGTTTACTTTTCAGAAAATATCCCAAAAGATTGAAGAATGAAGAAATATAGGGAAAGAATGCACAATTGGATGCTAATTGGAGTTTAATTGAGCAATTGAGGAGTTTATAACAACAAACGAAAAAAATACAATGTGCCAAAGTGAATAAATCAGAAGTTAGAGGACCCACTTGAAGGAATCTAGAGTTGAAATGAGCAAATCGAGAAGATTCCAAAGTTTAAGTACTAAATTGCTTCAATTGAAAGTGGAGGACATGAGGTGCAATTAAAAGGGACGAACCAACTTACATAACCGAGAAAAGTGGAAAATTACGCTACAATTCAAAGCCACACTATTGGGCATCAAAGGCACGCGATCGTGCGACCCCTTGAAATTGTAGCCCGAGAGTTTGAGGCTCTGTCATGTGATCGTGTGGTTGTGGGACTGGGCCGCGACTCATGATTTTTGCACGGATCTAACATCCTTTTCTCCTCTTTTCACCTAGGTCTTCCAAACACCTATATAAGGAACATGTGAGGCGTGAATTATGGACCTTTTCTAGACCTAAGAACGAGCCACAATAGTGATAATCACGTCAAATTCTTGGGAGATTGGAGCAAAGTAAGAGGCGAGATTGGAAGAATACAAGAAGAATTGATACTTGGTGCAAGCTCTCCATTCTTTATTGTAATTTTCGATGCACGTTTTCTTTTATTGTTTTTGTTATTTAACTATAATCTGTAACTAATATCAATGTTGGTATGAACGATGTAGCCTAGTTAGTTAATTTAATTTCCAAATTTCGTTACTTCAATGATTTCATTGCATGTATTGATTTATTATTGTGTTTAGTGCGTGAATGAATTGGCCAATTATTCATGATCTAATAAGTTATTTTCATAATTCGAGAGTTGAGTGAATAACTTAAATCAAAGTAATAAATTTGGTAATTGGATAAGAGATAGAGATATACTTTTGTTATTACTGCAGTCGTTATTAGAATTCTTGTATTTCATACACTTAGTTAAGGAATAATTCGGATCTGCTGTAAAGATACATGGTTGACTTAATTAGGTAGAGTTGATTTAAACTCGAGATAGTAATTTCATATGCATAAGTGAATTCGACTGAATATATATTTAGAAAATAAAACTGGAATTGGAGTTAATTTATTCGGTTAAGTGAAATCGTGAATTCCAACTACTTTACAATTATTTTTAGAAAAAACAATTTTGCAATTTTAATTCTTTAGATAGTTTCCTTAGTTTAATTTAAAACACAAACAAATTTTGTCCGTTCAAATAGGGTTTAAAACTTAACAATTTTGATACTTAATAGCAGCTTTGTGGGAGCGATAATCTGGACTCTTAGGTCTACTTATTACTTTTCATGATTCCATAAACTTGCGAGTATATTTCACATCGCGATATATTAGGGAACACCACTAGATACCTATCAATCTTTTTGACTTTAGTAACATGATGATTGGAAAGAAAGAAAGAAAGAAAAGATCATTTTGCTCACTTGATGAATCTTTCACATAATTTGTAAAATATAAAAGTATTACTTCGAAAATAAATATCTTGTAAGTCATTATACAAATATTCTAACTCATTAAAACCTTATTAGAAAAGCTCTTGCCAAAAAAAAAAAAAAACTCTAATGATGGAAAAAATACATTGTTCTTTTGAATACGCTACAAAAATCATCTCATTAAAAACATTAACAGAACATTCAGTGGGATAAACTCTAATGATGCTTTTTATTCCCATCACAATAATATTACTTGAAGTATATGTTTCAAAAATGTCAAATCCTTCGGGGATAATTTTAATAGTTATGCCAGATGAGTTGGTTTATTATGCCCATATTAAACCTTCGGGGATAATTTTAATAGTTATGCCAGATGAGTTGGTTTATTATGCCCATATTAAATTTTATTTATAAGACATTGAATTGTGATTTCACATAATAATTTATCTAAAATCTTCATATTTATTTAGTAAGTTCAATTTCCCTAGGATTGCATCATTTTATTGAACCAAAATTTCTTTAGTAAGTTCAATTTTGCTAGTTTGCATCACTTTTTTTTAGCCAATCAACTTTAATTGGTATGCTTCAACGAATTTATTTCGACACCCTCACTCTTTATAATATGATGTGGCATATCATGTAAAAAGTGTTGTCGAAGGCTTTTTAATTTTGATTCTATTTTTTTCTATAATGACATAACATATTAAAATATCTCACAAATGGACGTTGTCGACGTGGTTAAGTGTCCATGCACTAGATGTCGCAACACAAAGTTCATCCAACAGAATGATATAAAAGTTCACTTGTACAAATATGTATATATCGGTAGGTATACTAAGTGGATTGTGCATGGTGAACAATTTCATACTAGTCCATCAGATTTGGGTGAATCATTGTCTATACAAGGTATAATGGGCTACAACCTCCGCACAATGGTGATGGATGCAATAGGCCCTCAAATGTACCATGCATTTTCTAATCTTGATTATTCTGAGCCAGAAGAACATATACCGAATGCAGAAGCCGCAAACTTTTCAAACTATTAGAAGAAGCCAACAGACCTCTATGGCCAGGTTGCGTTATGCATACCAAATTGTCAGCAATGTCACAACTTTTGAATTGCAAATCTAAATAAAATTTTCCTGCATCTTGTTACAATCGTCTAATGTGCATCATTAACGACAAGTTCCCAGAAAATAATCAACTAGAGAATAATTTTTACAAGACAAAGAATATGTTATCCAGTCTATGTCTTGGTGTGGTGAAAATTGATGCATGTGTGAATGATTGCATGTTGTATTATAGAGAGATCGATAACTTCACTCAGTGCCCGACGTGCTTTCACCCACGTTATAAAGACACAATCTCTCGATCTGGACATAGTACTAAGATATCTACCTCTTACTCCAATACGTACTGCGGAGCACATGATATGGCATGTAAACAATGCATTTACGCAAGGGGAAATGTCGCATCCAGCACATAGTGAGGCGTGGAAGCACTTTGATAGAAAGTACTCAGAATTTTCATCGAGTCTCGCAATGTATGTCTTGGCCTTTGCACCGATGGCTTCAACCCATTTAACATGACAAATTCACATTACTGGGTTGTGTATACGACGAGACAACTTGTTTTTGACTATGGTTATAGCTGGACCTAAAAGTCCAGGAAAAAAACATTGATGTTTATTTTGCATCCGCTAATAGACGAATTGAAAATGTTGTGGAAGGATGGTGTTCAAACCTATGACATACATACATGACAAATTTTTCAAATGAAAGTTGCATTGATGTGGACGATTAGTGATTTTCTTGGGTTTGTTATATTGTCTGGATGGAGTACACATGGTGCATTATCTTGTCCGTATTGTACGGGAGAAACTAAATTATTTAGATTGAAAAATGGAGGGCAGTACTGCTTTTTTTATTGTCAGCGTCGATTCTTGCCACACAACCATCCTTTCAGAAAACAAAGAGATAAGTTTTTTTTAAAAGCAAAATTGAGAAGGACGAGCCACTGAGTCCAATAGAAGGTGACCAATTGTGAGTTATTGTTAACATGCTTCCAGAATTTTTACGTGGCACTAATATTAGGAGGCATGAGATTGAAGGTTTTGGAAGCAGGGATAATTGATTAGGGAAAAGTATATTTTGGGAGCTACCTTACTGCCATACAAATCTTATAAGGCACAATTTAGATGTAATGCACATCAAAAAGAATGTATTCGAAAATATATTCAATACAATTATGGATTATGGATATAAAAGAAAATTCCAAAAACAATTTCAAGGAAAGAAAATATTTGAGACTTTACTGTCACCATCCAGAGTTTCACATAATTGAAAATTGAGGGAGACTTTATAATCCAAAAGCTTCTTATTGTTTAACCAAGGAGGAAAAGAAGCTGGTATGTGATTGGATCAGAATGCTAAGAATGCCCGATGGATACTCCTCAAACATTGCAAGGTGTGTCAAGGGTGATACAGATTTATCTGGAATGAAGAGCTATGATTGTCACATTTTTATGCAAAGATGGATGCCAATAGCTTTTAAAGATTTATTGCCAAAACCAATTTGGGAAGTATTAACAAAGCTTGGTCATTTTTCAGAGATTTATGTTGTACAGTCATAAAAGGTTAAAGACATGAATTGCTTAGAGAAAGATATCATTGTTACAATATGTAAACTTGAGAGGATATTTCCACCCGCATTTTTTGATTCAATGGAGCACTTACCAATTCATTTACTTAGAGAAAGATATCATTGTTATAATATGTAAACTTGAGAGGATATTTCCACCCACCGCATTTTTTGATTCAATGGAGTAATTACCAATTCATTTACCATATGAAGCTCAAGCAGGTGGTCCGATACAATATCGGTGGATGTACCCCTTCGAAATGTATTCCAATTTTGCGATATTCATATTCTTTTACACTACACACTACACACACACACACACACGATATTCTTGTAATTAGAATTGTTTTTTTTAAAAAAAATAAATATGTTATGCTTAATATATAGGTTTCTAAACCATTTAAAAAGAAAGTTAAAGAATCGTGCTTCTGTGGAAGGATCTATAGTAGAGGCATACTTGGTAGAAGAAACATCAACATTTTGCTCTCTATATTTTGATGATCATGTCCAAACAAGATTGAATCACCCACCACGAAATGATGATGGAGGGTTAGTTGACCATTTAGGACAATTGTCAATTTTCCCACATCTTGGACAACCTCTTGGCAATAAAACTGCAAATTTGAAAGCACTAACCGATGATGAATTTGACGATGTTTCAAGATATGTACTCTTGAATTGGAAAGAAGTCTACCCCTTCCTGGCATAAGTTTTAATATTTTATGTTCAATATACTTGTATAATATACTCATCAATAATTTGTAGGTTATCATGTAGGGAGTTCGAGAGACAAATGGGAATGGCTTATCCTCAAGCTTCTAACATACAAATGGAGCATAATCGCACCTCAACAGCCAATGGTGAACAACCAAAACATATAGGTGGTTCAATTACATTTGCTATAATTGTAAAGCATATGGTAATATTACTAATCTCAATGTTAACATTTTGTTTAAATAAAAATAAAATTGTAATTATGAAAAACGGTTTATAAATATATGAAAGTTAATGTATTGGCATTCGAGTCCACCTAGTGATATATATTTTAATTCTCAATTATGTATTTAGCTAATTCATGTGTTGATGCCAATTGATAAATTTATCCTATTTAATTTTCTTTTCCAAGATAAATTAAATCTACGACAAGCATGATCCAAATCTATTTCTAATCCGAATGTGAATGTTCATGATGCATTAAATCATAAGATCATCCAATATATTGCACACGTCACGACTACATGATTTTTGACATTTACCAACGGATTATTCCATTGGTAAAGCTTCTTATTCTGTTGGTATTAGGTTTTACAAACTAAAAAGGGCCTTGGGAAACTCCGTTGGTGTAACCCTCGATGCTAAACAATTTTCAACGAAACTATATTTTCATTGGTAAATACCAACGGATTTTCAACTATTGGTATATTGCAACGAAATATTATTTCTGTTGGAAATACCAATGACTGTTAGATTGTTGGTATTTCCACCAACATTAATCATTGGAAACATCATTGGAAATAATTTCCAACGCTATTGTAATCCGTTGGAAGTTACCACATAATCATCTGTTGGAAATTTCTAACAGAGGTACAATCAGATCCATTGGTGATTTCCAACGGATTATGATTTCCATTGGAAATCTATGTTTTTTAAAAAAATATCGATTGTAAATCTGTATTTTCCCTACAATGATGCTTTCATTGCTCCTGAATTTTGAAGTATATTCAACAAAAAATTATGAACCACAAGAATCAATAGAGCACTAGAATGAGATAAACATAATTCAACAATTTTCAACATCTAGTAAATATTTTACTACTTCAATGAAAAGTTCTTGATAAAGTCTACAAAATGAAGATATTGCTTATAATATTCTTGTTACTTTATCAAGGCAATGATAACATAACGAGATACAAAAATATACAAAATCTAATGATGCATACATTTTAAAACCAGTCACTTTAGTTGACTTTGCCATCAGCTCCTTGCAAGGCCTTCCCAACTTTACACCAACATCTTCACCATAATCACTATAAACCTAGATAATCGTGAAAATATATTTTAGTTTTAAGACATTCATAGTTCAAAATAAATAAATATATATATTAGCAATAAATTTAGAACTTTTATTATCAGTATAAGTAGCTTTGAGGCCTCAATAGGACCTTAAACACATCATATCATAATCAATAAAAGTAGCTAAAGGTGCACATACACTTGCACAATAGCAAATTATTGTCTAAAATTGGAGAAAAGGGAAAATATAACATCCTAACATTATGATCAGATTGTGAAAGCTATTTCTTTACAGATATAAAACAATGTTAATTTCATTTATAAACCCATACTTTTTGGAAGTATAAAGAAAAATGAAAGACCATTTGGAAGTTCAAAAGATCACTTGTTTGTAAATCTAAATCCCATTGGTTATTCTTATATATGTCCACAGCCATGTGAAATAATTGCAAATTACCACACATCAAGCTATTTCAAATGCCATCACAACTCACAACGCAAGCTGATAGAACCAGGACACCCCAAATTTGACCTAACCAATTGCATTACTTGATTCCAAATAGGACCCTATTACTTGATTCCAAAATCTAACATTCAAACTAATTATAGATTAGTGATTAGAATGATTTTATAGGTACCTAGTTATTTGTTCCAGAGGTCGACAGATATACTTAATTAGGCATATTTAATTCTTGAAGAATCAATTTCATTTGTTCTGCCATTGTTGACCTCATGTCCTCCATTTCTATATGTCCCCTCTCTTCCATCCTTGCTTCGAGTTCTTGCTTTTCTTGACGATGATGTTCTTTTATCTCCTCTTTATCTCGGCGTCTACCCTCTTGCTCTTCCACTAACTTATTTCGTAATGCATCCAATTCCCCTTCATTTGAATGTGGTCTGGAACATCGAGAGGAGTTTGGAACCTACATGGCAAATTGGGAACACCCTAGGCCATATACACGACCCTTACATGGACCATGTATTACTTCGGTGTACGTCTACAAATCAAATTCGGGTAGATCTACTGCATCAACACCATTGTACTTGTACTCAAATGCCTTAACATACTTTTCCTATGAAAACAAATATATGAATCATGCTTAGTCAAGATCCAACCTAAAAATTGAAAAGAAAAGAAAAAATGTAAATTCAATTTATTTAGAGATATTATAAATGAGAATATAATTTAACTTACATGAACTTCTTTTGACTTATGATCTATAAAATCTCCATTTGGCTTTATATGTGTTCTTTCGAAAAGCTCGAATGGAGTTGGATTTTTACCCCCCCCCCCCCCCCCCCCCGGCTCCTCTCTCTGTGAAGAAGGGGAAAAGTGATAATTAATTATATATTATTAATTTGGACTGTTAACATTGAGATTAGTAATATAACACATTGAATCAAAATTACAGTTAACTAAATAGTAGAACTCATTCTTCGTGGGACGACACTCTTAACTCATAAATATTATTACTTATACAATGATCTCGTACTCTTGCGGGATTTATTCAACAAGTTTTTGGCGTTGATGAGAATCAAGGGAGTCAATTAAGTCAACCCTCGATAAGTGTGCTGATGGGACCTATGACGAGATCCAAGATCAAGGAAGTTCAAGAATTAATGGCGGGACTTGTTCGTAAAATATGGAGTCAATCCCAAATAGATGACATCGTCAATTTCGACATTACATGCATTGATGCAGCCTAAACACGAGGCGCCAAGGAGGTTCAAGATTTGGGGCTAAAACAAGTGACTAAGTCAAAAGAGGAGCCAAGAATCAAGTTGGGATAAAAAAGCAAGTAGGAGCCGAAATAGAAGCCTGCACGATCATGGGTTGGAACAAGCGCGCGCTATGAAGGCAGAAAGATTTGGGATCTCCACGGGATCGTGTGGACACAACAGACAGAAATGTACGGATCTCATCCTTTTCTTACTTTATTTTGTTTTCTTTTGTCTTGCACTATAAATACCAAACTCAACTCAAACCCTAATTTTTAGCTTGGTTTTGTGAAGACTCTTTGGAGCATTTCAGAGGTAAAAATTATTTCTTAACTTGTAACTATTCTTAGAATTTCTTCAACTTTTATTTGAGAATATCGTTCTTGTGTATTTGTTGTTGATTCCACAAACATCTTAGGATTTGCTTGATTCTCTCCATTGGGCTAGGGTTTACTTTCCTTAGGATTTTGATTAGGGTGAAATTGGGTCAAAATTTATCACTTTCTTACCATTTGTAGCTTTTTTGGGTTGGTATTAAATTATTGTGGGAATTTTTTATTTAAACACCAAAGGGGTTCGCATCGCATTTTTGGTATTAGAGCTTGGCTCTAAAATTGGTAAATCTATCATTACATTTCTTGTTGTTCTTGTTGGTCTTCATTCAAAAAAAAAAAAAAAATCAGGAAAAATTGGAAAATTTGTTAGCCCATGAGTATTTCTTGATTCCTACATCTTTGGTATTGTTGTTGTTACATTTGAGTTGTTGAGGATTACATTTGAACGAACACTTGTGTATTTGTACAATTTAAAAGGAGCCTGCCAAGTGTTTGACAAAATCCCTCAAGGGAAACTTTCTTATTAAATACTACTTTTCAAACACCAAACACATTCCTAGTAGACTACTTGTTCCTTTTATCTAGCTTATTGTGATCATACCTTGAAAACATTGTCACATTAATTCAAATCTCATTTTCTTGTATAATAGAAAGCAAAGAAATTCTACTTGCTATTGTGTCAATCTTTCCTTACTTCATTGTTTTGTTTGTGGAATTTTGCTACACAAGAATTGATTTCTCAATATAGTTGATTACGTTCCTTGAAGAGTTTGGGTAAGAAAAATTGGAGTGGAAAAATACAAGAGTGGTGAGCTCATTAGAGGGTAAAATCCTAAATTGAGTGCAAACACGAGTGAGACATCTTGTGAGGATACTTTCACACTTGCACACCATGTCCAACACTAATGCTTCAAGTGGGCAAGATTCTAATGCTCAAACTCAAGAATTGAGAGACATGATACAAGCTCCCAAGGTTATAATGGCAAGGCAAATGGATGAAATGTGAGGAAGGTTGGAGGGAAGATTAGAAAGATTGGAGAATAGAAGGAGGGAAGTCCCACGACCAAGGGATAATAATGATAGGAGGGGTGATAGAAGAAGGGATTGAGATGATGATGATGATGATGATGATGGATTGGAGAGTGAAGGGGTTAGTGACCAAAATTGGAACATCGGTAGAAATAGAGGAGGTAGGAATGTTAGAGGGTTTGGTCGAGGTCATGGGAGGAATCATAGAGGTAGAGATGTGGTGGATGGTAATCTTGGGAGCATTAAAATAAGGATTCCTTCTTTCCATGGAAAAAGTGATCCGGATGCTTACTTAGAATGAGAAAGGAAGATGGAGTTGATCTTCGAGTTCCATCGATACTTTGAAGATAAAAAGGTTAACTTAGTGGTAGTGGAGTTTTCCGACTATGCCTTAGCTTGGTGGGATAATATATTGCTCACTAGGAGGAGGAATTTGGAGGGTAGTGTTGATACTTGTGACTCTATCAAAGACTACAAACTCTTACTCAAGGTTCTAGAGGGGTAGATGATTACTACTAGGAGTTTGAGAAGGCCTTAATGTGGGCTAACATAGAGGAGGACAGGGAGGCCACCATGGCTCGATTTATGAGTGGATTGAATAGGGAGATAGCCAATGTGGTGGAGTTACACCATTATGTAGAAATGGAGGAGTTGATACACATGGCTATCAAGGTGGAGGATCAATTGAATACGAAGGACCAATTTAAGAAGAAAGGACAAGAAAAATATTTGGGGGGTCCTAGCTCTACTTCGAAATCTAAGTGGGAGAATGAGAAAGGTGGTAAAATGCCACTTAAGGACAAAGGTGAACCACCCAAGGGGAAGGAAGTTGTCTTCATCAAGGATAATCCTAAGGTTGTCACTACTACTTCTAGAAGTAGAGATATTGAGTGTTTCAAATGTAGGGATCGAGGGAAAAATTCACGTGAGTGCCCTAAATAAGATCTCTTAGACCAACTTCAAAGTTCAGTAATATTTTCTAAGATTGATCTTTGTTCGGGATATCATCAGTTGAAGATCCGAGAAGAAGACATTCTAAAATCTGCTTTTAGTACTCAATATGGACATTTCCAGTTTCTTGTAATGCCTTTTGGACTGACAAACTCACCAGCAGCTTTTATGGATCTAATGAGCTGTATGTTCAAGGAATATTTGGATCGGTTTGTCATTGTATTTATTGATGACATACTTATTTATTTATGGTCTAGAGAAGAGCATGCAAAACATCTCCGAACTATTTTTCAGATACTGAAAGAAAAACAACTCTATGTCAAGTTTTCAAAGTGTGAATATTGGTTAGAAAAGTCACCTTCTTAAGGCATGTTGTGGATAAGAATGGAATATCTAAAGATTTGGAGCCATTACCTATACGGTGAAAAATGTCAGATTTTCACTGACCACAAGAATTTGAAATATTTCTTTACCCAGAAGGATTTGAACATGCATCAATGTAAATGGCTGGAACTAGTAAAGTATTATGATTGTACTATAAGTTACAACCTTAGGAAGGAAAATGTTGTAGCCGATGCATTGAGTAGAAAGGCTTTTGTATTAAAAAGATCCAAGGAACTATAAAAGGAAGTAGAAAACCTCAGCTTGGAAATCATAAAACTTGGCAATGTTAGGTTGAATGAACTCACTTTACAATCTGCCCTTATAGATAAAATTAAAAAGGGACATAAGGATGATCCATTTGTTGGAAAGACTCGAAAAGATTTGGCGAAAGGAAAGCCAAATGAATATAATACTTCTCTACAATGAATTTTAAGATACAGAGAGAGAGAGAGAGAGAGAGAGAGAGAGTATATGAGCCTACTGTGCCAGGATTGCGAGAAGAAATTTTACATGAGGCTCATGGTACTCCTTATTCTATACACCCTATAGATACTAAATTGTATCATGAAGTAAAATCCATATACTGGCGGCCATATATGAAGAGAGAATTTGTGAAATATGTAGCCAAGTGTCTGATTTGTCAACAAGTTAAAGCTGAACAACAATGACCAGCTAGTACTCTACAACCACTACCGATCCCATAATGGAAATGAGATAATATAACAATGGATTTTTTTAGTGGCTTGCCAAAGTTTACAAAAGGATATGATGCAATTTGGATAATTGTAAATCGATTAATCAAATCAGCGCATTTTCTACCTATCAAGATGACCTTTAAGATGGAGCAACTAGGTCACTTGTACATTCAAGAAATAGTAAGATTGCATGTGATATTAATTTCTATCACCTCAGATTGAGACCCTAGATTCTTATCTCAATTCTGGAAGGAAGTGCATAACTTCTTAGGAAAGAAACTGATTTTCAGTACAGCTTTTCATCCTTACTCTAATGGACAATCAGAAAGTACTATCCAAACTCGCGCATGTGTGTTAGAATTTCGTATAACAACAGTTACCATACTTCAATTCAAATGCCTCCTTTTGAAGTATTGTATGGTCCAAAGTGTCGATCACCATTATATTGGAATGAAGTTGAAGAGAATAAGATTTCAAACTCTGAGTTGGTACAAGATATGATTGAATCTGTAGAAAAGACAAAAAGAAATTTATAAACAGCCCAAGATCGAAAACGAATTTATGTAGATAAACATCGCACCTCCTACTTGCATGGAAACGTAGCTCCAGCACTAGTTTAAGCAATCATGGTGGATTCTTTCCTTAGCTTCCAAGACTAATCCTCTACAACCATAGTAAATCCTTTATTTCATGTAACCAACTTCTTCTATAAATAGATGTGAGTTTGAAATAGAAATTACACAAAAAATCAGAATGAAAACGCTGCAGAAATCTCCCTATCTTTCCAAAACCCTAGGCATTGATTTCTTGCCAAATATGATGTTTCAATCCACTTAAACCTTCCTTTTGATATTCAAATATGTTTCCTTAAAGTTGGTTATCAAAATATGTTGTTTGGGGATCAAAAGAAGCAAAGCAATTAAGTTCCAGTTTATGAAAATATGCTTGGTGTCGACACCTGGAGATTTGATGTCGACACCTAACGTGAAACGATAAACATGGTGTCGACACTTATATCGACACCCATGTAGACACCTATATCGACACCCATGTAGACACCCCATTTATTTTCAATTTTTATTATGATATGAAGTTATTCTATGAATTTCTGGTTGATATATGTTTTGTAACATCAAAACTGTAAGTATTAGATACACCCTTTTACCTGTTGCATTATGTAAGAAATTGATTTGATGAAATGCTTTTGAATCATATTTATGATGATATTGAATGTGATATGATTCATGAAAGAAGCATTTACAAATAAAGATTATAGAATTGAACTCTAGCACCTCTGGGTAACCAATATATGATTTTGGGATATCGATGTGTGTCGTGAGGACCTTGCGACTCCAAGGGTCCGATGAACGACATGGTGATCTAGGAACCCTATTGCAGTCGAATAGGGGAAAGATGATAGAATGTATAATTCTTATAGGATAATGAAATCCTGAGTAACGTGATTATATTATGGCCGTTTTATCAATATCATTATTGTGAAAATATTAAGCGCTTTAGGGTAGAGGAGATAATCTATAATCGGACCTTGAAATCATAATTTTGAAAAGTACTTGATTGTGTATCGAATTACTCATTGATTTGCCAAATCATGTTTTTCACGTTTTCTAACTTGTAGATACTAAACTTTGATAAATTTGAAGTTATCTCTCGGGAGTGGATTGAGTCAGCCGATGGACAGCATTATATGTATGTAATGGAGATTCACACTTTTATGTAGATTTTTATGATAGTGTCAAAACGAAGTACGAATATTATGATGACTTTCCTCGTTAAGAAGTATGAAGTAATGTAACTTGTTTATTGTTTAGTTTTGTTAAAAATAGGGAAGAGGGAGTTTTGAGTTGCTTTGTAACCGCTTCCTAAAACTCAGCTATAATATGTTTTAATAATCTATATATGTCGTAAGTTTTATGTTTTTAACAAATATACTATTTTAGCTAGGCGTGGTTCCATATAGTTTTGGTTCCTAGGGAACCGAATCAAACCAAGAACCGATGGTTCTTTTTGTAAGAGAAGAACCGAACCATTCGGTGCCAAAGTTTGGTTCCTTTGGTTTTGGTTTTGGTTCCGATTTACTAAACTAAAATTTGCAAATTTTAGCTATGGTAGATTTCGGTGGGTAAGAGTCATAAGATGGAAAGTTCATCGACCTTTATCAAGATGCGAATACAAAGTCATCTTTGTCATTTTCATCAAAATATTCACTCCCTTCCAGATAGTAGCGTATCTCATCATCCGCGTGTATGTTCTCCATATAGAAATTCTTCAATTTTGCTCATAATTCTCCACATTTTCAGGGAACGGTCGCACAAGTCTAGCAAATCTTTGAAAACAAGATAACAAGTTAACAACAAATTGTGAATGGAGATTGAATATTTATGCACTAGTAGAAAAACGCAAAAAAAAAAAAAAAAGGGTTTAGGCGTCGGTTGTCGAGAACCGACGCGTAAAGAACCGACGCCTGAACCGGACGTTTACGCGTCGGTTCACCAAGAATCGACGCGTAAACGTCCGGTTCAGGCGTCGGTTCTTCATGAACCGACTCCTGAATCGGGTTTAGGAGTCGGTTCTCGACAACCGACGCCTAAACCCTTTAATATACATGACTTCAAAAATTCGCGCGATTTCAGAATAGACCGCGCATATCTCTCTCTCACTCTCTCTCAACACGTCAACATCGCAAAGCCATCACCACCGTGCCTCCACCAACACCACGACGCCACCAACACCGCGACGCCACCAAGAACCCGCCTCCATCTCGTAAGAACTTTACTCTTATATGTGTGTGTGCGTGAATGTATATATATGTGTGTGTGTGTGTGTGCATGTATGTATATATATATATATGTGTGTACTGTGTGTGCGTGTATGTATATATGTGTGTGTGTGTGTGTGTATATATATATATATATATATATGTTATAATTTTGGTATTGCAAATAGTTAATTGATATAATTTGAATTATTGGAATTATATTGAAATTATGCATGGAATGTTAGGTTATGAAATCATACTTTGAGCATTTTAGGAATTAAGAATTGATTATAGATTAATTTTGGAGTGGTTGATGATGTTGAGGTTTGATTTATTGTGTTTGAGTAGTGAATATGTGGAGGTTGAACATTTTTGTTGTATTGTGGCATTTTGATTCCTCCTACAGGTTGGGTAAGTCCAACTTATAGGGGAGACTCTGCCGAAATTACTGTAGGATTTTACAAATAAAAAATGAAGATAATAGTAATTATAGGTGATTTTCACTATCATAGAATTAACCATACTAAATAAATAACTAAACAAAATATATTAGTAAAATTATGAAGTATTCAACGTAATAAATTATCGTATGCATGTGATTTCAATTATTAATATATAGTTGGTTCAAGTATATAACTATCATTACAAATATTCACTCAAAAGTAATATTTTTTTAATTATATCTTCGCATATAGGTTATTAGATATGGATCGAGATTGGATGTACGGCAGGCGTAATACACATGAATATGTGAAAGGAGTTGAAGAGTTTATGAAATATGCGGACGAACACATGAGAGAGAAAGGTGAAGCAATGATTTTGTGTCCTTGTTGTGATTGTAAGAATCTGAGAAAGTTTCGTAGTTTTGAGCAAGTGAAGAGTCATTTGATTCGTCGTGAGTTTAAAGAAGGTTATAAACGATGGATATGGCATGGTGAGAGTATGCTTCCTAGGACATGCACTAGTGACGATGAAGGTGGACTGCAGGAGAATAATTTAGGAAATATTGATGAGAATGATGTGGAAAATGACAATAATGATATGATAGACGAAATGATGCGTGATATACAAGGGGAATTCATTGAAAAGCCTCATGTGTTCGATAGTTTGTTCAATGATTCTGAGAAGACTTTGTATCCTGGATGTAGAAAATTCACAAAATTGTCTGCTGTGTTGAAATTGTATAACTTGAAAGCAAATAGTAGGTGGAGTGACAAGAGTTTCACGGCATTACTGAAACTCTTACGAGAGATGCTTCCGGAGGATAACGAGCTTCCTAGTTCAATTTACGAAGCAAAGAAATTGTTGTGTCCAATGGGAATGGAGATCAAGAGGATACATGCATGTCCAAATGATTGTATACTGTATCGAAATGAGTATAAGGACTTGCGTCTGTGTCCAAAGTGTGGGGCATCACGGTATAAGCGAAAGAACATGAATGCTAATTTTGAGTATAAGAAAAGCCCTCCGGCAAAGATGTTGTGGTACCTACCTGTAGTACCAAGATTTAAACGTTTGTTTGCCAATGCAAAGGATGCGAAGAACATGCGGTGGCATGCTGATGGGAGGAAACAAGATGGAAAACTAAGACACGTGGCCGATTCTCCTCAATGGAGGAACATTAATAGGTTGTTTCCTGATTTTGGGGGTGAAGATAGGAATCTTAGGCTTGGACTATGTACAGATGGAATGAACCCGCACGGTAACATGAGTAGTCGACATAGCACTTGGCCAGTTCTTCTAACGATTTACAATCTTCCTCCTTGGTTATGTATGAAGCGCAAGTATATCATGTTGTCTTTGTTAATATCAGGGCCTAAACAACCGGGGAATGACATATATGTTTATCTTTCCCCACTAATTGAAGATTTAAGACTGATGTGGGATGAAGGTGTATCGGTGTTTGATGCACATAGCCAGATGAATTTCACCTTACGTGCTATGATATTTTGCACCGTAAATGATTTTCCCGCATATGGTAACTTGTCAGGTTATACGAACAAAGGACCTAAAGCATGTCCCGTTTGTGAAGAAGACACGATTGATCTTTGGTTGAAAAATTGTAAGAAAAATGTCTTTATGAGTCATAGAAGATTTCTCCCCGCTGATCACCCTTATCGAAAGAAGAAGAAGGCATTCAATGGAAAAATTGAGGATCGAGCAGCTCGCTTGCCGTTAACAGGAGGTGAGGTATATGAACGAGTTAAAAATATTGATGTTTTGTTTGGAAAACCTTTTAAGCCTCCTCAAAAGAGTTTTTGGAAGAAGAGGTCCATATTCTGGGATCTACCTTATTGGAAACATTTATCAGTAAGACATTGTCTTGATGTAATGCACGTGGAGAAAAATGTTTGTGATAGCATCATTGGGACATTGTTGAACGTTCAAGGGAAGACGAAAGATGGTATCAAAGTCAGGAAGGACATGGTAGAAATGGGGATACGAGATCAATTAGCACCGCAAGAGTCGGAAAAACGTACTTATTTACCTCCAGCTTGCTATACTTTGTCCAGAAAAGAGAAAACATGTTTTTGTGAGTGTCTGCATGCTATTAAGGTTCCATCTGGATACTCATCAAACATCAAAAGTCTTGTGTCGATGAAGGACTTGAAATTGGTTGGTATGAAGTCTCATGATTGTCATGTGTTAATGCAACACTTGTTACCAGTTGCAATTCGAGGCATACTTCCAAAACATGTCAGAAAAGTCATAATAAAACTTTTTTTTTTCTTCAATGCAATTTGCAGTAAAGTTGTTGACCCAGAGGCGTTGGATGATTTGCAGGCCGATATTGTTATCACTCTATGTCAATTTGAAATGTATTTCCCGCCATCATTTTTTGACGTTATGGTGCACTTACTTGTTCACTTGGTAAGAGAAATTAAGATATGTGGTCCGGTGTTCTTGCGGTATATGTATCCATTTGAGAGATACATGGGTATTTTGAAAGGATATGTCAGAAATCGATTTCGACCCGAAGGCAGTATCAGGTTATGCCGCTGAGGAGGCTATTGAGTTTTGTACTGACTACCTTGATTACGTTGAGACTATTGGTGTTCCTAAATCTCATCACGAGGGAAGACTCGAAGGTAAAGGGACGATTGGATGCAAATCAATTGTCCCTAGTGTTGAATTGCGAGATAAAGCACACCTCCTAGTATTACAACACCTTTCTCAAGTTCATCCGTATTTGGATGAGCACATGTCCATCCTAAGGCAGCAGAATCCTTCTAAAGGTGAAAGGTGGGTAACTAATCAACACAATCGTTTATTTGCAAAATGGTTCAAAGATAGAGTCATGAAAGAGTTGTCACAAACGTCGAATACCATTGTTGAAACGGTAAAGTGGTTAGCGTATGGTCCTAGCACGATTGTGAGATCTTATGAAGCATATGACATTAATGGGTATACGTTTTACACTAAACGTCAAGATGATAAGAGTGCGGTGCAAAACAGTGGAGTGACACAAGTAGCACTATCAAGAGATTTTTCAAGTGCTAAAGATACAATGCCAATAGATGCCTCGATGTCCTATTATGGTGTCATTGAAGAAATTTGGGAACTTGATTACAGGGAGTTCAAGTTTCCTCTCTTCCAATGTAAATGGGTTGATAATCGACGGGGTGTTCGGGTGGATGAATTAGGTTTCACTTTGGTGGATTTTGGACGGTTGGGTTATCTTGACGAGCCATTCATACTTGCATCACAAGCGAAACAGGTATTTTATGTTCTTGATCCTGCCGACACTAAGTGGTCAGTGGTCCTTCAAGGCAAGAGACGCATTGTTGGCATTGGTGATGTAGTAGATGAAGAAGATTATGATCACTTTGATGAAACTCCTCCATTTTCTATTGGTATACAAGGGAGTGCAACTTTAGAGGAAGATAACATTGAATCCACTTACATGCGTTAGGATCATGAAGAAGGATTATGGATTGACCGTCGTTCGTGATTATTCATTGTGTGAGTTCATTTATACATTCTCGCATGCATATAACTCTCTTTTGTTCTTTATATATGCTCTATACGTTGTTCATATTAATTGTGTAAGTTCATTTACATATTCTTGCATATAAATTTCTTGTGTTTTTTATATATGCTCTATACGTTGTTAATATTCATTTATTTATATGTGCAGGTACGTAGACAATTTTCCCAATATAATGGCCGAGTCTTCACATTCTTCAGATGATCATAGTACTGCCCAAAAAAAAAGGACAAGAGGATCAACTATGTGCAAAAACATGAAGAAAGCGGGCCAACAAGTGAATATTATTGAGTTCGATGACAAACATAGGCCGATCGGACCAGGCACGAAGAACTTCAAACATTTTGTCGGATCTTTAGCCCGCATTCATGTTGACATAAACATCAGTGATTGGCACAAAGTCGATCAAGGCCTTAAGGACATGATGTGGGAAGAGATAAAGGTACTATCACTTGATACATGGTAAATAATTGAAAAGTGAATGTAATTTCTTTATAACACCACATGTTATCATTGTCTTTCAGAGGGAATTCAACATTCTCGATGACCGTCCAAAAAAAAGTGTTATGCGGGTTGCGGGGATGAGATGGAAAGATTTAAAGACAATGCTGGTTCATAATTTCATTACACATGACCACCCAAAATATACATCTCCTACGCAGCTGTACGATTTCTTGACCGAAGAGCAATGGGAGTTGTTTAAAAAGGAACGACAGATGGAAACATTTAAGGTATATTTAAATGTGCGCATGTGTCTTGTTGAGTGAAAACTAAAAACCTGTGATTTATTTCAGGAGAAAAGTAAGAAGGCGAGGGATAGTCAAATGCAGAACGAGCATCCTCATTATTTGGGCTCAGCCGGATATGCGGGGATGAAGCCACATTGGCTAGTAAGTGACCCGCTATCTTCTAGCTCTTCATGTGAAATGATTAGCTCCTCAATTGTAAGCGAGGATCGCAACCTAGATTGGGTTCGAGCTAAATCGAAGAAGAAAGAAGATGGAACGTATTACAACCCCAACGAGAAAACGAGGGGGGTGTTTGATAAAATTGTAAGTATATCTTATCGATTTCTCATATATTCAATTGAAACTTACTTCAATTCTTATATTCAGTTTTCATTTTTTTTTAACAGGTAGAAAAAGCTGAGCAAGCCACGCAGGGGACATTTGTGTCGAGTAGACAACATGATATTCTGAGTGAAGCCCTTGGTAAAGAGGATCACTCTAGTAGGGTGAGGGGATATGGCGTGTATGTCACCACGCGGGATGTTTACGGCCGGCCCGATGATTACCTTAGACGATCGTGTAGGGTCGTGTCAGTAGACGACATTAAAGATATCATCAGGAAGGAGATGGAGGATAGCATCACAGAGCGGGTCAGGCATCAAACCATGTCGGAGATGCAAAGTAAATTTGACAGTATGCAGAGCGCGTACCATAGTATGCAGAGTAAATATGATGCTATCCTCCAGCGCTTGGGCCTCAATGTTGATGCCGAGGTGGAGGTAATTGCACAGCCCCAACCACCAACTCGAAGTAGTTGCCACTCTGTGAATCCAGACCCATTCGAAGTATTTAATTTCTTTTAAATTTGTATCATACGTGTTATAATGACAAAAATTGTCTTATTGCAGGAAGAGGCCCCAAAAAAGATCGTAAAAAAATCTAATAAAGGGAAAAGGCCTCAGAGTTTTGAATTGTCATCTACCCAGCGACCTGCGATAGTCGACGATGAGACTTTACTACGTCTGGGTGATAAATGCAAAATGTTAAACACCCTGGTCCTTCAATTGCCCGTTGGTGATGACTTCTATCAAGTGCCCGTAGATGCCTCCATCTTCAATTGTACGTTCGAGGATGGTATTTTTGTGACAGTCGCAGACATTACCGATCTGCTTAAAATGCAATGGTTGGATACATCTATCCTACAAATATTTGCATTGTAAGACTTCTGATCACAAATTACAACTTCAATTTAAATCATTGTTCGATCTCTATTTATTGGTGTCATTATTATTAGGTACCTTCATGAGTTATGTCAGGATTACGGTATTGATTCAATTGGATTCATGTCTCCGTCACACATTGCGTCGGTGTCGGTAAGAACAAATGCCAATGGTGTTGTAAATTATATGGACGAGACCATGAGGGCAATGCAAACAAAAAAATTCATTCTAGCACCGTATTTTCAGGAGTAAGACCATTCTCTCTTGTTAACAGTTAATTTTTTTTTTTTTTTTGTAATTTGAATCGCACATGTTTGAAGTTGTATTTACATGTTCATAATACGTAGGAACCACTGGATGTTGCTAGTGATTTCTCCTCAGAAGAGTACGGTGTACTTATTGTATTCAGCTAGTGCATTTAAGCGTGACTTAGATATCAATCCGCTATTGAATACGTAAGTTATGATAATTTTCAGGAAATAATTGTGGAGTTGTGGTGAAATTGATTGTGGAGTTGTGGTTTCACTTTGATGAATATATGTTGTGATTGTTGAGAAGTTGTGATAGATTCAATAGCAACGCGTCTATTTACTGGTTGGATAAGTTCAATTTATAGGGGAGACTCTGCCAAAATTTTTATAGAAATCTTAGTTTTTGTATTTATTTATTTTGTAACTGGTTCGAATAATTTAATTCAGTTTTAGGGCTTTCAAACTATATTGGACACAAGGAGGCATTAGAACAAGAGCCAATACAACGTGGCTAAAAATAAAGGTATGAAAACACATATTTAAAATATATTACAAATCTTTGAATTATTTTCATATTCTATTTAGTGTGATTATTAATGTTAGTTTTCAATGTGAAAATTTCAGTGTCCTCAACAGCCCGGAGGTTCTGAGTGTGGCTACTACGTCATGAAAAATATGTATGAAATAGTCACTGAACACTTTCAGCGTCCGTCGTTGGAAAATGTATAAGTTATTGAACATGATAATTTTTAATTATGGCTTCATATTTTATTACAAAATAACTGATAATTCATTTTGATTATTTGTAGGCATTTAAAGAGTATTACTCAACGGAGGAAATTGCTGAAATTCAAAACTTATGGGCTAAATACTTCGTCGATAGGTGTGTGTAAATCGACGTGTATTCAAACTTCTGTTTACTCAATTACATGTGACATTAACAATCTTGTAAATATAATTATTTCTCATTTATTTAACATTATTTTAATTATGTCAATTATATACATATTTCGTGATGTGCATGTGGAAAATGTTCAGTCCACGTTTAGGTGATTGCAGGTCATGACCTGCAGTGATCTGGATCATTGCAGGTGACATCCAGGTCATTGCAGGTGACATCTAGGTCATTGCAGGCCATGACCTGCAGTGGCCTGGGTCATTGCAGGTCATGACCTGCAGTGGCCTGGGTCATTACAGGTGACGTCCAGGCCATGGCCTACAGTGACCTGGGTCATTGCAGGCGACGTCCAGGTCATTGCATGTCATGTCTAGGTCATTGTATTTTACTCTATAGGCAAATGAATTTGGTGCAAAAAAAAAAAAAAAATTGAAAACGCATCGGTTTTAAGTAAAACCGAAACTTTAGGCGTCTGTTGTAATCCAAAACCGACTTTAGGCGTCGGTTTTGGATTACAACCGACGCCTAAAATTTTTTTTTTTTTTTCAACTTTACGTGTCGGTTGTTTATAAACCGAAGCGTAAAGATAGCCTTTACGCGTAAGATAGCCTTTACGCGTCGTTTTACAACCGACGCGTAAAGTCTTCACTTTACGCGTCTGCTTCATACGCGTCGCCTCAAAAACCGACGCCTATTCTCTTAAATAACCGACGCGAAAGACTGTTTCTGTACTAGTGATGGTTTGTTGATTCTTGAAGAACTGAAAGTTAAAGGCTTGAGGGCTGAAGTCTTGAAGCTGAATGACAGAAACACTGAAAGAAAATGATTTTAGATCTATGGTTTTTTGTTTATTACTTGTTTTGCTTATAGTTTTTGTAATGTTGAATGAGCCAATAGTTGTTGGATAATTGATAATTACTAATGAACCGAATAACATGCATTGATATTAAGAATTTAAGATTTTTCTTATTTTTCTAAATTTATATTTTTAAAAAAAAAATAAAAAAACTGGGCTCTACTCTATTAGTTTTGGTTATTGGTTCTGGTTTTGAAACTAGAACTGAAACCAAATGGTTCTTTATTTTTAGAACCAGAACTGTTTGACATTTTGAAAGAACCGAATCAGAACCGAACCGAACCGAACCGAATCAAACCAAACCGCTGATTTCGGTTCTTTTCCCAGGCCTAGTTTAGGCTACCCATTTCAATTTAAAATTTTGGTTTTGATTATTACATGTCGACACCGAAATTCTAGATCTCAACACCAAAACTATTTTTACCTCGGAAATAGTGTTGGTGTCAACACTCTCTGTATTGGTGTCGATACCAATACAACAGGGTAGCCTCTGTTCAATTGGTGTCGACACCGAAGGATTAACCAGCCAAGATTTTCAAATTTTATCTAAATTTTTCAAATAAATGTTACTTTTTAAGGCATGGGTATTGAGGTTGTCACATTGTTAATGATGGCTAGGCTATAGCTAGGGATTATGTGAATCTCGCATCTGCTCCTATACAACAAAAAATTGTTACTAAGTCCTTATTAATACTTTAAAAGCTTTTAGAAACTTGATTGAACTTTTTGAAAATAAAGGGAATGAGTAATTTGACAAATCATTAAATTATTTAGGGTCTAATTGTCAAAATCAGAATGTTTAGGACCAAGTTGAAAAGAGATCGTAAAGTATACCATATCTTTAGGGATGATGAGAGATTTAAATAAAAGTTGGGGTCCAACTCAAACCTTTGGCAAACAATAGGATTTAAAATTAAATTTCACCTTTTAATATCCAAACCCCCATTACCATTTGCATCTGATCGTGAATATACAGAGAGGATATGAGTTGGGTGATTTCAAAATTTTGGGTCAATCATTTGAGGGATTTCTGGCCAAAATTGGGGTTGACGGTGGGAGGTGGACGGCTTTATGACCGTCCTACGGCTGAGACCCAGGCGAGAGATGGAAGATAAATGTCTGGCTGTAGCTTTTGGGAATAAAATCCGGTGATCAATGGAAGGTCATGATTCAATAGTTGAGAAGCTTACCTAGTTGAATACTAAGAATTCTTGTGAGATTTTCTTCCAGCCGTGAGAGTGAAGTTTGGAGATGGAGAATGTCTGATTTTTAACACTAGTTGAACAGTGGTTTCCCTCAACCCTACAACCCTGAATTTTTTATTTTAAAACGGGAGATTTGTTTGAATAGCTCTTTCAAATGTAGTGTTTTTCAAAATGCCCTTCTTGTGTTAAATGTCTTTATTACCCTTAATGAATTGTATTATTTTATTTGCAAGATATATCCTTGAATTAGTCAGGTTGATTTAATTCAATACCTTCTATTATATTCATATTCTTTAATCTTTTAAGTTCTTCTAAAAATACTCTATATTGTAATAATTTCTCGAAAGATTTAGGATGTTCTTTCTTTGTTATATATCCTAATGCTATTCCATCTGAAACTTCATCTTTTATATCTTCGTAATCTTCTATAATTTTATGAACCGTATTTATATTTTTTGCTGTTTCAACAGAATTAAATTCTATTCTATTTAAGATAGCATAGTCAATATCTTCGTATATTTATTTTAATTTAGATTGTCCAACAGAATGTATATTTTTAGATTTTTCAGTAATAGTTAATAAGAATGAAATTTCTTTATTATCTAAATATAGTTTATGATCACAGTTATTAGAAGTTGATGGTTGTGAAGTATCCATAGATTATCGGGTTGGTAAATTATTATACAAAATTTTCAGGTATAAGTTCATTCTTTGATCTGGTACAATACAATAATCTGCAATATATTGTTCGTATTTTTCTAAGAGTTTATTATATTCTTAAGAAGATAAGTTTTCATTTTCCATTTGTTGTTTAATATCTTCCATTTTATCTTTCAATTTTTCTAAAAGGTTATCTAGTCCTTCTATTGTATATCCTGGCATTAGGTTTGGACTGTATTTGTCATTATTTTATTTTCTAAATCTATTTTAATCGCTAATATGTCAGAATAATCTATAATGTATTGATCATGATTTTCTGAAAGTATATAATATTGTTCAGATGATTCATCCATATCTATTAAATGAGATATAATGTTATCTATTTTTTCCATAATTTTTTCTAACAAATTGTCTAATCCTTCAATAGTATATCCAGGCATTATAAACACAGAGGTAAATAATTTATAAAGTTTCAAGTAATCTTTCAAATTCTATGAGTGTTTGAGAATTGATAATATCTATGTCAGTCATGATATCTATACTTGGTTCAAATGGTATATTATATTTTGAAATATTTTTCTTCCTCTTTTCTAATTTATCAATTATATCTTGAATATCATGTATTATTATAGATCTTACAGTTCCTCTAGCAAAGTTTTCTATCAAATTTTCTTTAAAACTTTTTAATATCTCTTGTGATGCATAGAGTTGCTCTTGGTATCCTATTTTATCAATTTCATTTTCATATTCAATACCTTTTTTACTTTTGATATGCTTTTGAACTTTATATGAACCTCTTTTAGTTCTGGGTTTTTTCATTATATAATTACTTTCATTCATGATATTAAGGTTTTCAAAAACTGGTAAAGAAAGATTCATCTCTTCCATCACTATCATAATCTATTACAGGATCATAATCATTATCACTACTAAACACATATCCTAAATATAATTCATTATTTATTTCAGTGTTATCACTATCAAGCCAAAAATAAATAATTGATTTTGTAATTTCTAATCCTAATAATCTTTTTAATGTTGGAAAGATAGTTAACAAACATGGCATATAGACATGATATAACTTTTTTATTTCATTATTTGGTCTAGTAAACTGTTTATGCATGAATAAAGGTTCAATTATGCTATGGTAATCATCATTATAAGGACTGTTTTGGTAATTAAACTTAATAATCCTGGATTCTGTCATGTTAAAAACTCTTCTTCCTCCTAATTCCGTAAAGATAGATATATTAAAAATACTAACCTCTTTTCCTGTTCTCACTACCTTTGTATTTTCCTTCTATTGTTAGTGACCTTCAGGCTTATAGGTTTCTGCTCCACACCCTCCAATGGCTTCCTGCCTTCACGGGTTATTAGCTAAACCTGGATGCCTTCACTGTATAACTCTTTAGATGGAAAATATTTTAGGACAGAGTGTAGGGAGTTTTCTTAATAATATATCTTCTTTTTTGGAAATAGGATTTAGAAGACGAGAATTTAGAAACTCATCATAATATGATAAGTAAATTGGGATTTTATTGATAATATGAAGATTGACAAAGGATTGGTATGAGAATTTTTTGAAAGACAGAAGATTTTTTGGCTTTCTCACAAACTGAGTGCTCAAGAGAGTTCTGCCTCTTTTCTAATCAGAAGATCTTTATTTATACAACTTCATGAGGTATTACTATACAACCTCTTACATCATTGCTTATGTAATGGATACAATAATTTGAATTTTACAAGGACCTACAAGGACACACCTGTCCATCTATTCTTTATTACAAGGATACAGCTGTCCCTTTATTTCTTCACATGGCTATATTATAGGGACACCTATCCCTCTATTTTTAGTCTTCTCATGGCCCTTACATTGTCCTATCTTGTTCCATTAAATCAGATCTATCAATTGGCTTCCATCTGTCCATCACTTCCTTTGGCATGCAGGGCAAATCCTAGCTATGCACGCCTCTTGCAAAGTGGCAAAACTTCCATGGATTTGATGAGTATCAAATTTATTGATGTATTCTTGCAAGATTGTTGACTTTTCTTTTCCTCCATTAGTGAGTAAGGTCCATCCATTGTACTGGCATATGCATTTGAATTTTTTCTCATACAGGTTTTTGGCAATGTTGTAGAGAACTTTAATTCCCAACACCCTTCGGGATCTAAACCATGATCTTGTAATGTTTGGTATTGGCTTGGTATTTTTCCCAACTTCAATTTGAAAATTTCGAGCAACATACCCAATCATGATAATATGCTCAGCAGGATAATATATCCTTCCATCAATTTCAGGACTGATCGAATAAAATTTTAAATATATGGCTCTTCCTTGAGCAAATTTTGAAATTTCTCCTTTTAGTAAATCATCAAATTTTTCGATTTCTTTCAGATCTTTTCCTGGATAGATAAGATCCAAGAATCCATAATCAGCTGCCATTTTTGTCATGACGGGATCTCCTCCCTGAGTAACGATCAATCGTGGGTATACATGGTCTCCAGACGAAATGTAATAGCAATCACATTCTTGAAGTTCATATATAACTTCAACAGTAGTTTTATATTCGTTTTCTTTTGGTAAAAAAGGGGAATCATCTTCTTCTTCAGGACGAATTCTGACTACCCTTGTATGTTCATCTTTGGCATTGATTGTGATTTTTCGAGGACTGGCTTCATTTATAACAACTTTTTTGGGACTTGGTTCATCTCTTTTAATTATTGGTCCACCACAGCTTCCAGAAGATGTACCTATTTGTATTTTTGGTATAACTTGTTTGGTATCAGCCTGTTTGGTAATCAACGATTCAAACTGAGATTCAATCTCAATTATGTTATCGCTCAATTCTTTAGTATAATTGTGATGAAATGTTGAGATTTCCATCAATTGCTTGAAACTTCCTTGAAGAGTTTCTGCAAGTTGTTCAATTCCAAGCTTTATATCTTCAGCTTCCTCCATGAGGAAGTTCATTCGCTTTTTGGCATCTATTAGGGATCTTTTGATATTATCCATCTGCAAATTCAATATTCCTGCTTAAAAAGTCCACAAGATAATTATTAACACCTTTAATATAAACTATATCAAAATTATAAAATGCCAAATAGGTTTGCCATCTATGGAGCCTTCTATATTGAGGTTCTGGTGGTAATTTATTTTTTACTAAACCTGCAACTTGAGAATTATCAGTTTCAACAATGAATTTCTTAGATAATAAAAACAATGAAAACTTCTTTATTCCTCTGATGATTGCTAACAGTTCTTTCTCATGAGTGGTATAATTTATTTCTGGTTGATTAAACGTTCCACTTGAATATCTACAAATTTCATTAAGATCTGTTTTTAATATTGCTGCCCAATACTTATCCGAGGCATCAGTATTAACTATCAGATTATCTTTTTCATCTGGTAATCTTAATTTTGGCAAATTTTTACATTCTTCTTTTAGTGATTTGACAATTTCTGTATGTTCATCACTCCATCCTTTGGTATTTGTTTTCCTGAGTAAAATTTGAATTTTATGTCTCTTTTTTTATAGATTTTCAATAAATCCTTCTGCATAATTTAAACATCCTAAATTTTTTTGTATTTGTTCTTTTGATTCTAATTTGTTTGGAAAACTTTCTATCTTTTTAGATATATGGGTTTGTAATTTTATCCCTCTTTTATCTATTGATAATCCAAGAAAATCAATTTCTTGTTTTTCTATTATAGCTTTATTTTTTGAAAGAACATTTCCTTCTTTTTTGCATTCATTTATAAATTTAATTAAATGGTTTCTATGTTCTTCTCTATTATTAGAACATATTAATATATCATCGACATAGACAATTAAGAATTCATTGAATTTTCTAAATATGTTATCCATTCTTCTTTGATATATTTGTGGTGCATTTTTTAAACCAAATGGCATAACCATCCATTCATACTTACCTTGAGGTGTACTAAATGCTGTATATTGAATACTATCTTCTTCCATTTTTACTTGCCAAAATCCTGATTTGCAATCAAATTTAGAATAATATTGTTTTCCTTTTGCAAGATTTATTAGTACTTCTTTATTGGGTAAAAAGTATCCATCAAATTTAGTATATTTGTTTAATTCTTTATAATTTATCACCATTCTAGCTTTTCCTCTTTTTTGTTCAGAATGTTTCATGACCATAAATGCTGGACTACTATGGGGTCCATTACTAGGTCTGATTAATTTTTGATTAAGTAATTCTTTTATCTGAGTTTTAAACTCTTGTGTATCTTGTATGGTATACATCATTGGTCTAACTCTTATAATAATATTTTATGTTAATTCTATTTTAGCTTTTGGATGATGTGGCTTCCAAAATAATAATGGATTTTCTCCACAAATTTTTTCTAGTTGATCAATGATTTTTTCCATATTTGTTTGTATGTTTGTTTTTAAGGCTTTTTTATACATTATTCTTTTATTTTTTATTTCATTTTGTATAATTGGTTTTTTCTCCCATTTATCACCACGCTGTGTTGGCTGAACTCTGTAAGGTCTAAATTCTCTTCGTATTTTTAGTAAATGTGCACAAGGTGTTTGTAATATTACCATGTAATTATTTTGTTTATAATATTGAAATTGTTGTATAAAGTCATTTCCTAGTAATATATCACATTCTAATTTGTTATAATTATATACTTTATTTACAACTATTTGTTTACTCCCAAGTATTATATCAATTTTATCAGCACTATTAATTATATGAGTACTTTCTCCTGTTACTCCTGTAATTTTTATTTTTCCATTAGTATTCCATGATTTTATTAAGAAGCTTTTGAATATTGTTATATCACTTCCCGTGTCAATTAATGCACATGTTGTTATATTTGTTTCAACAATTGTAACTTGTATATAAACGGCTAATGAAAAACTTATTTGGTTATTCATTTATTCTGCCTTTCTGCATAGTATAGTTTGACCATTATGAGTTATATATAATCCTTCACGTTTTATACTATAATCTTCTAGTCCATCTAGAAAGCTCATACCTAATAATACATGAGGATTTGCCATACTACTATCTACATGACATGGTACTAGGAGATTTATTCCTCCTATTTTTATTGGTACTTTTACTTCAAGTTCAGTCATATGTATTTGTCCATCAAAATTTATATATCTATATGGATCGGTTCTATGAGATATTAGTCCTTTATTTCTATTTGAAGCTATATGACATTCACTAGATCCTGTGTCAATTAATATATTTGATCCTTTTATATGTTCTATTCCATTAAAATATTCACCTTCTATTTTCATATTTCCAGCATTTCTATTAAGTTTTATTTCTTTTATATTACTAGTTTCTCCTAATTGTTTTCTATTAGGTAAACTTGCTGATCTCCTAATTAATCTGCCATCTTCAAATGTTATGTTATTATTAGGGTATTCTTCTTCTCGTAACTCTATGATTTCTGGTTTATTTTTTGTTATAGTAAGTTCATAATTTCTTGGAACTAAACTTATTTGTTTATCTGGTTCTACAGCTTTACCAAAATCTTTACGTTCTTTATGAATTTCAATATATGGTTTTTTAGAATAAATGTTTCCATAATTAGAATTAGTAAATGTGTATAATGCCCTGTATTCTATAGTCATAATTTTATCTCCTGGTTCCATTATATCATCTTTATGTAATTTGAAATGTAATCCTAAAACTTCATTAAAATTTCTATCTTTTAATGATATACAATATTTTGGGTAACATGTAAATATTAGTTTCTTATATGCTAGATTTCCTTCTACTGTTCCTAAATGACTGTCTTTTAAATTTATAATCTTCCATCATGTAAACTTACAGTCAAAGGCGAATCTAATCCTTCTCTAAACAGGGATTTAAACATTATTTGGATACCTGCTAAGTAAACATATTGAATCTTTTCACTTTGTTTTCTATTAATCTTTGTTAATAATTCTGCAACTGTATTTTTTGTTAAAAGATTTAATTTGTGTGTTCCTTGAGTGGTTCTAACATCTATTGCTCTTTCAATTTTATGATATTCATTTATTGCTACTTTTTCTCTTTTCCATATTCTGTCTAATATTTTCCATTTTCCTATTTTCAAATCTAAAGATAATTTTTGTATTTTTCTGAACTTATTATTATCAAAAGTTACTTTTAATCTATAACCTTCTATTCCTTCATATTCTTGCTTATCTATGTTCTTATTTGTTTTTATTTCTTCTATTTCTTTATTCTGATTCTGATTCATTGCTTTCTGAATCTGTTTCGCTTATATAGACTTCTTGATCATAGTATTCTTCAATATCTGATATTTCACTTAGTTCACTTTCTATTTCTAGATATTCATTTTGTAATATTTTAACTTTCTTTTTGTTACAATCAGGGCTTATATGTCCCATTTCTCCACAATTCCAACATTTGCATTGGCTTTTATCTTTCTTATAAGTTTTATTTTTCTGTTTTTTATTTGGATTATATCTTCTTTTGTAATATCTCCACTTAGGTTTTATATGTCTTTTTCTGAAGTTTCTGAATTTTTTAAATTTTCTATTTTTAAATTTTCTTTTATTATTATATTTTCTTCTTTCAGGGTTACATCCCCATTGGGTAGGTTTTTCCATATCTTCGTAACATATTCTAGTTAATTTTCCTGATTTCTTTAATAATTGTCTTTGTTGACATATATATGCTAATCTTTCAAATAAGAATTTTATCCTTGATCCTAATGTTCTAGGTGTTCCAGGGTTATCTCTAATAAATTTTTCAAATTCTATTTTAAAGTATATTCCCCATGAACCTGGTAATTTATTATAATACATATCTCTATATACTTCTTGGTTTTCATTACTATAGAATTGGACATAATAGTATTCTTTAAATTCACAAGTATATTCTTTAATTTTACACATATCACATATTGTTAAATTTATTAATCTTACTCTTGCATTATCTTTTTCTCTTATTGATTCTGCTTCAGAATTACTTATCCAATTTTCTCCTAAAAATTCATCCGCAATATAATCTACTAATTTTTCTATTCCCTTTCTATCTGATTTTATTAGTTCTGTCTGTATATTTCTTCTTACTAATGCTTTTGTATCACTACTTATTCCTTCCCACCAATTTCTAACATGTCCTTCAAAAGAGGCTATTAAAAAATTTATCATTCTATCAGTATTTTCCCATGTATCATCTTTATTGTATAAAAAGAATAGTATCATTGAATCTGCCCAAGTTAATAAGGCTTTTTTAGTATCTATTTTACAATCAAGATCCAATTTTGTTCCTCCATGATTAATAGGTTTATCATAATTATTATTTGGTTCAAATCTATCTTTATATTTATTCCCTCTAGGTGGTTGTCTATCTCTGACTCTATCATAATATTGCCGGTGTGATTTACTATATAAGGGTGCATAACTTTCATCTGGATCTGGTAATTCTTGTTTGGAAGTTCCTATTGGAGCAGGGTTAGGTACTCCTCCAGTATTCATTAAAACTTGGTATTCATTAAAATTTTCTATACTTAATTGGTCAAAATTTTCTATAAGCAAGTCTAACTCTTCATTCATTTTTTGTCTTGTTCTTCTTCAATTTTTTCTTCAGCCTATAATTTTCCTAAAGTTTTTTCTATAGATTTTTGTAATTCTAATTCTTCCTCTAGTATTTTTGGTAATATGTTTCTTCTAAATTCATCATCCATACTTCCTGCTTCTATTATAATTTTTTCTTGTTCGAAATGCTTCTTTCCTATTCTAAGTATTTCTTTTTCTATGAGTTTTTTGTCTATTTTCTTATCTTTGCTTTTATTATTTTCTTTAAATTCTCTAATCTCTAGTTTTAGTATATTTATATCATTTCTTACTTCTTTTAATTCATTTTTTACTTCTTGTACATCACTTATTAATGTTTTTATTAATATTTTTAGATCTTTAATATATTCACTTATCGACATTTTATACTCTTGGGTTTTGAGTTTTTTGTACCTTAAATAGTCTGTCATACATATCATCTATTTTTATTTCTAACTTTTTGATTATTTCTTCTATTGATATGATTTTTTCATTTAACCTATCTATTTTTTCTATAATTATTCCAATTTTATCTTGATTAATTAATTCTCCTGATTTTCTTTGGAATTCTTTTAAGATTTCTTCATCTATATTTTTAACTTCTCCTATCATTTCTTTTAATTCTTTAAATTGTATTGTTAGTTTATTTTGAATATTCTGTAATTTTTCTTTGATATTCATGTCCTGTATATTCAATTGTTGTAATTCCCGATAGCTAATTTATCTTGTAAATTTATGTTTTTATATGTTTGCCATAAAAATGCACTTATCCAATTTAATTGCATGTTAAGAAATCCATCAGACTCTCCCCATGAGCTTAATGGTTGAAATATAGTTGTATTAGCTCCTTTTATTTGATAAGATCCAACTGGAAGTCTTATATTTTCTATTATTTGTTTTTCAAATTTTATATCTGGAAATTCTGTCATTAATTTCTTCCTTTAATATGTTCGATTTCTAAAATAAGTTCTGTTTCATATTTTGCTTCTTTATAATTCATTATTTGATATTCACAATATTCTTCTATTGATCCAATCATTGATTTTCTATGATATATTCTATAATATTTTAGATAGTCTTCCAATGTGTTTGTTTTATCATATTTTTCTTTTCTAGTTTTTTCTTTATCTTCTAAAATCGTTTGAATTTTTGGTAATTGTTTTAAAATTCTATCAAAATACTCTCTTTTTCTCCAATAATCTTAATCTTAATTTTTCTTGCCGTTTTATATTTCTTTCTTCTCTTATTTGGTCCATTAAATTTCTTCTTTGTTCTACTATTAAATCTAATTTTTCATTTGTTTCTATGTCTAAATATCTAATTAATTGAGGATCTGCTCTATGATAATCCATTTCTATAATCTTTATATAACTCTTCTAGTATATCTTTGTGGATTAAATCTAATATTTCGTTTATGATAAAATCTTCTTTTATTATATCGAAATTTATTAGATCATATATTTCTCTTATATCTTTGTCTAAATCTTTTAAAGTTCTCAAGATTTCTATTTTATAATTATCGGGTAGTATTAATGTATGCATTATAAATCTTGATGTATATATTATATATTTATTTTTAATTTTTGTCATATAATATTTATCTTTTAGATCTGTCATATGGCTCTGATACCAAAGTGAGGGTGCTACTATGAGCGAACAAAAATCAAATAAAATCATAAACAAAATTAATAAAATTTCAAGGACTAGGTTGTAACTTTTCTAAATCTTAATGGGTTTAGTTGAAATATGATATATAAGGATATTTGTGGTATTTTATAGTGATTAAGGCTATTTTTAAAAGATATAAAATTGTTAGGGTATTTTCAAAAATTGGTAAAAATTTTAGGGTATTTTCATGTATTTCCTCTTTTAAAACATAATTGGATAATTTATTTGGGCTGACCATGAGAGTTAAACTTGGGTCAAAGAGGAATATTGGACTAAGAGTAATTTAAAATAGATGCTAGGTGTAAAATTCGACTCGTAAAAAAATATTGAATTTTTAAGATTAAAATTAGTTTTGAATTCTTATATTAAATGTTTTTGCTAGATAACTTGAAGGACGTAAAATAAATTCTAAAATTTACAAGGAAAATCGTAGCGACACAAGTTAATTTATAAAATGGACATTTTATAAATTCTGGTCGCTACAATTCCAATGAATATGGGAAAATTCCTAAAATATAAACAAATATAAATCAATTAAGTAGAAATTATTCAAGAATGACAATAATATAATCTAATTTAGACATGAATAACTGTATAAAATGCACTTATCAACACCAACTCTCCAAAGCCGGGAAGTTTCTAACCCTCTTCATCATTATGAGTTTATTTGATTTATTTATTTGCAACACATTGAGGGAAATGCTTAATTTTAATTTGGGGTGGGAATCTTATTCATGCAATACATTCATTTGATTTTTGGGTTTAGTAAAAAAAAAAAAAAAAAACAAATATTGATTTTTTTTTTCCTTGTTTATTGCCTAGGACATGGTTTAGATCAATTTTATACTTTAGCTAGAGTAATGGACAACATGAAATCCTGATTTTATTGAAAAATTATCCATGTTAGATTTCTATATTCTTGAACTTGGTCTTTGTTGAATTATTACTTGTGTAAGAGTGTGTTTGCTATTGGTGGGGTATGTATATGCAACATGAACATAGGAAAGACTTTAAATCCCAAAACTTAGATTCTTAGACATCTCAACCTCAAATTAGTACAAAACCGCTCAAGAAGCAGTTTGTGGGTGGAAAGATTAGTGCATGTACGTATTGATGGGTTGAGGGTCTGTGATTCTTTGTTTTGCACTTTTGGTTGAAGATGTTTTGTCAACAGGTATAAGCCAACATTAGCATAAAAATAGAAAAATTTTAAAAGTCTTATCATACTCTTCAAATCCTTTTTGACTCGAGCAAGTAAGCTTGTAAGGGTATTGAAACCTGATATCCTAAACTCAACTGAGTTGGGAGCTATCAACCCAAAGCTCGTTACAGGGTTCAATTAGAAAACAAGGAGAGTGGACCTACACATAAGACAATCATACATCTTTAAATTTTCTTTGTCGCCTTTGTGACTCGAGTAATTAAGTCTGAGGGGTTCTTAGAACCTGGTGCCCTAAAGTCGTCTGGCTTGGAAGTCATCAATCTAAAGCTCGCTAAAGGGGTCACATAGAAAGTAAATGAGGAAATTATTGCACAAAGATGGTAAAATACAAGTATAATAAAAAGAAAAAGTCGTCCATAAAATAATAATAATAATAAAAATTGCATGGTATTAGCTTTGTTGATTGAAACTTTGGAAACTGAAGGTGTGAAATTGGGGATTACTTACCGGCAACTTGTTATGCATGCTTGTATCTAATTCTGACTATTTTGTGTGGAAAAATGCATTGTATACATGATTAGATGCCACAACAAAGGGAACATGAGACTTGAGAGAAAAACAGAAAGTTGTGATCATTCATGAGTGATGTAAGGAAATCAATAGAAAATTATGGTTTGACCACATGGAATTCGGGTTTGTTTTTGCATAATAAGTAACACCATATTAAGTATGTTCTTGCATAATTCTGCGTTTGATTTTGGCTATTCACACACACACACACTTGAAAGTCTAGCATGGGATAATTGGAACCACTTTATATTGTGTTGTTCAAAGTTCTCTTCTAATGTATGATTTTGATCTCGACTGTTGAAGCATGTGGTAAACAAGTGATAAAAGACAAAAATAATTGTTATTTGCATCTTTGTTTTTTATAGTTTAGTTCTACTTTGTTCAAGGGTGAACAATGATTCTAATTTGGGGTGTTTGATAAGCGTATTTTTTACACTTATTTATATATCTAGATTAGAATTATCTATAGTCATTTTTAGAATAAAGTCTACAATATTGTTTGTATTTGTTTATATTCCAGGAAATATCCCAAAATCGAGTGAATTGTGCAATTGAAGTGAATAATGTGTATTTGAGTGATAGTTGGAGCTATAATAGACTATTAGATGAAGATCATGTCAACCAGGATCTACAAGAGTCTCAAAGTGCTAGAAGTCACGGTTGGAGTGCTTAATTGAAGATGAAGAAAAGTTGGAAGAAAGATTTGAAGGACTGGAGGTGCAAATAAAAGACAGGGACCTACTTATACACTTCTGAAAGATGAAATTGCGCTAGAACATTTTGAACTGCGCGGCCACCAGATGCAAGAGGCGTGGTCGTGCGTTAAACCTGAAATTAACAGAACCTATTTTGAGATAACTGTGAGGCCACCACAATCTGGTCTGCGTGGCCACGCAGTTGTCTAGCCTAGTAGTGATTAGGCCCATGCACGATTTTCTTCCTCTATTTACCTAGGTTTCTTTGGAGAATTAAGGGAGAACAACTAGGGCTACGAACCAGAACAGAAAGAGGCATAAATTGGGAATCTTAGACGCATACTTTGAGTAGGAAAATTCAAGGAAACAAGACGAGGAGTGAAGATTATCAATGGGGATTGAATCTTGGTACAAGAATTCTATTCTCTTGTTAATTAGATAAACTCGGCATGTCTATATTTTATACTTTCTGTGTTTTTAATTATTTTGTGATGAGTGGTTAAATATTTACTCGGGATATTCGATGTAGCACTAGTTTTACATTATTGATTTCATTACTTGAGTTTTACATATATTTTGCATGTGTTGATTTTATCTTTGTGTTTAATGCGTGAATGAATTGATCACTTTTTCACAATATCGTGAGTGTTTCATAATCAGAGAGGTGAGCTAACACTTAGATCTAGGGATAAACTCCAGTACTTGTATAAACGATAGAGATATATGTTTACTGGTATTTCGATCGCTGAATGAATTCTTGTGTTCCATGCACCTAGTCATTACGACTTGCTGTCTAGAAACACGGTCGACTAATTAGGTAGAGTTGATTTAAACTCGAGAGAGGTAGAATTTCGTATGCATAAGTGAATTCGGTCGAGCACATAGATAGGAGTAAAACTTGATGATTGAACTTAATAATATTGAATAGTGTGAAATCGAATGTCCCAACACATTTAAACACCACTTAAATAAAATCACACGTTCATATTATTCTTTTACTATTTAATTGGTTTTATTAGTTTAATCCAAACAAATTTCAAATCGATATCCTTAGTTCCGGTTAAGGGTAGTAATCTATGATACAATTTACTCAATCCTCGTGGGATCGATATCCAAAATCTAAGTCCACTCTATTACTTGTGCGACATGTACACTTGTGGTTCCGCAACAGTAGGTCCAACATCTTGGTGGCACTGCCATTGGCACAAGTCATGTTCTAGATCCAGTGGGTGATGTGGGACGGGTTTTAACATTCACTGTTATACCTCGAAAACCCTCACAAAAATTGATTACCGCCAAGAATTAATCTGGTTGTACATAGTGGTTTACCTATTTGTGTGTTGGCACATTTGTAATTGTAGATATTGGAGATGATGTGATGGGTAAAGTGGTAGATGTTTGTCAAGTGTATTATATGCAATCCAATCAGTAGACCACTATGTACAAGTAGTATGTTTCTTACTGCCAATAGCCTCTGGTCTGCTGCAAAATGGATATTCATTTTGTTGGACCCATTGTGGAAGTGGATTAGTCCATTAAATGGGTTGAAGTAGGACCTATCGCCAACGTCATTAAAGCTGATACCTGTAAGTTCATCTAGAAAAATATTTTTTGTTGTTCCAAAATTTTGAACTCTATTAGCTCATATAACAGTATACAGTTACGAGGAGAAAGGGTTGAAAGCTATGTGCTAAGAGTTGGGGATCCGTAAACACTTTTCCACTCCCTATGATCAAGATAATGGGGAAGTAGTAACAAAACCTTTAGAAACTCCTTGAAAATAAAGCTCGACTCTGCAAAAGGATTTTGAGATGATGAATTGCCATTAATTATATGATTATATCGATCCACAACAAGAACTACCACATGAAAGAGTTATTTCTCTTTATCCAATAGTGTCGAGGCTATAATTTCAGTGTAAATAGGCTTGAGTTCAGCAAGGAAGCTAAACTTCAATGGAGAATAGAATGATGAGCCATAAATGCAAGCCTAGACTTCTAGAGAGAGAGAGAGAGAGGAAAAATGTCTCCAAAATGAAGCTCAATTTATGCCAAAGAAAAATGGAAAGTCACTTTAACTCCAAGGTTTGCAGAAGACTTTTAAGATTGGCAACCTAGCATTGAAGAAAGTCTTTGTTGTGGACAAGAATATAGGGTCAAGTTCGTTCGGCCCAAAGTAGGAAGGGCCATACATTGTAGTCTAATTGACAGGGTTAAGAATATACAAACTTGTAGACAATAATGACGAAACAACTTAGATTCTGGAAAAAATCTTGGTTCATTCATTAGAAAAGATGCCTACTAATGTTAGAAACTACTTAAAATCTAGAGTAGCTTGACTATCACATAATATAGATATCGAAGACTTATGCTTCGTATCTAGTGGAACTTTGTAAAGAAGATCTTTAAGTCATTCCGCTTCTTTTCCTATTTCAGCTAATGCTACCATAGTTCAATGTGTAATCATTATTTGTTTCTTATATCTCTAAGAAACAATTCCTCATCTAAGAGTGAACTACCAACCTAAAGTTGACTTGTTCTCACCAACACTTGATATCCAAATAGTGTAGGTATATCCTTCAAGTACAGTTGGAAATTTTGAGTATTGAATTCCAAGGTTTTTGGTTCATTTTAAATAACCAAGTACCTTTCCACTTGCTTTCTAATGTTCATATCTTGGGTTACTTGTAAACTAAGTTTACTTACCACAAATACAATATCCTATCTAGTACATTGAACAGCATACATAAGACTACCAATTGCACTTGCATATTCAAGTTGTCCAATAGTTATTCAAACATTCTTCACAAGTTTGATACTTGAGTCTAACGGGGTATTTGCCTCTTTAACGTTCAAATGTCTGAACTTTTCAATCACGTTCTCAAAATAATGTGATTGAGTTGATGTAAAAGCCATATCATTCTTGATCACTTTTATACCTAATATGGTATATACTTGATCAAGATCCTTCATGTTGAATGTTGATGATAGAAACCTCTTTGTTTCTATAATATTGTTCATGTGATTACTTATAAGTTATAACCAACATGTCATTTACATATAAGCATACAAATACAATATATTTCCCATACTTCTTAGCATATAAACATTTATCTGGTGTATTATGAACAAAACTATAAGATATGATGGCATTATCAAATTTCTCATGCCATTTCTTAGGAGTTTGTTTTAAATCATACAACGATTTAATTAGTTTACAAACTTTTTTTTCATTACCCGGAAGAATGAAAACTTTTGGTTGGTCAATGTAAACTTCTTCATCTAACTCTCCATTTAGAAATACAGTGTTAACATTCATTTAATGCACACATAAATCAGATATAGATGCTAATGCAAAAAGAATTCTAATATAAGTAATTCTAGCTACGGGGCATAAATATCAAAGTAATCAATTGCTTCCTTTTTTCGATAACCTTTAGAAACTAATCTTGCTTTATATGTTTGAATTGAGCCATTGATGTTATATTTCTTTTGTAATACCCACTTGCAACCAAAGACTTTAGATCCATCCAGTAAATTAACAATCTTCAAAGTATTATTAGATATTATAGAAATAATTTCATCATTGATAGCATCTTTCTAAAATGTGCTATCTCTAGAAGTCATAACTTCTTTGTAGGTTTTAAAATCACTATTAATTTGAAGAACATAAGGTATTGTTCTTACTATATCTTACCTACTTGTTGACCAAGCATAAGGAAATCCATTGACAATCAATCTCATCATGTCTTAATACCTTCTCTTTATGAGTTCTCTTACTTCTTCTAAGTTCACTAGACTCAGTTACATTTTGAGAAGATGTTTCTAGTGATTTATTAGAAGCTGGAATTTAGTTTTGAATTTTGAATGGATTTTGAGGAATTTCATCAATACTTAATGAATTTTCAAAAAAATTCCACATATCGTGATTCTATAATGGCATTGGATGTTAGGTCAAGTTAGAGATGGTAAAAAAATTCGATCTGATCTGTCAATCCGCTGATCCGATTCAATTCGAAAAAAAAAACCTAAACCCTGAATCGACGAATCGGATTTGGATCAAGGGTGATCGGATCCGCGATCCGTTTTATTTTTAAAAAACTAAAAAAAATTGTAAAAAAATTAATTATTAAATCTAGAATATATAATATTTTATTGAATTTGGTACAAAATCTCTAATTCTCTATGTATGTATTGGCATGTTGTACAAATAGGATATTATATTAGTTGTTTTATAAATTATATATTGACTTGTTTGTCGTTTACAAGAATTTCTTAATGTTTGTTCTGATCCAATCCGATCTGATCCAATCCAATCCAATCTGAACCTGACCCGACCCGATCCTATCCTATCCGAAGTTTTTACTGTTTGATTCGATTCGAAATTTCACGAGAATTTGGATCGGCACTGATCCACCTCGTTGCCACCACTAGATCAAGTAACATATACGCTTTGATATTTATTGCATATCCAACAAAGACACTTTTGATCAATCTTGGTCATAGTTTTGATCTTATAGGATCAGTGTTTTTATAATAAACCAAATACCCCTACAATTTAAAATATCCAATGTTAGGTTTTCTCCCTTTCCGTAATTCATAAGGGGAAACCTTAAGCTCCTTAGAAGGAATTCTAATACAATATGACATGCAGAAAGTAAAGTCTCTCCCTATAAGTTATTAGGCAATTTTGCTCTCATTAATATAACATTAACCATTTCAACTAAAGTTCTATTTTTCGTTTCCGCTAAATCATTTTGTTCAGGTCAGGTGTTCTAGGAGCATCTTTTGTCCTTTTGATTTTCTATTTCATTTTATAAATTTTAAACATATAAATTGCTTCATCTTTATGTTTTATTAGATAAACATAACAAAATCTAGAAAAGTCATCAATAAATGTTATAAAATATTTGTAACCACATCTAGTTAACATGCTATAAGTTCACAAATATCAGTATGAACTAAGTCAAGTATTTGAGATGATCTTTCTACACTATGAAAATATTTTTTAACCATTTTTTACTTAGTGCGAATTTCACATTTCTCACGCCTAACAAATCATAAGATAACATACCACTTTTTATCATTCTATATAAAGTAGAATAACCTATGTGCCCTAATGTATTATGCCAAAAGGTACCAACAAAGTAAGAACTTATTGTATTTTTATTGATATTCTCAAGTAGTACATAATTTAACAATTTCGTCAGTAGAAATAGCATTTTCCTGCAAAGAAACAATTATGGGATAATACAAGTTTTCCCATCTAAAATATAAATTTGATACCCTATTTTCCCAGCAAATTCTCTACTTACAAGATTTCTACTCATATTCGGTAAATGTAATACATTGGTGAGAGTAACAACTTCTCTGGATATAAATTGTAAATCAACATTCCCTTTTCCTATTACTTTAGAGCAATTTTCATTCTCCATTTGTATTTGTTGACCATCATCAATTTTTTGATAAGTCTTGTAGAGGGACTTGTCATAGCAAATATGAATAGTGGCCCATGTATCGTACCACCATTCTAGAATGTTTCCTTTGATAGCATTAACTTCGGTTATAGTAGCAATGATCTCTTCCATGTCAATAGAATTTACCTTGCCTCCAATTTTACTTTTTTTTTTCTATGTCAACAATCTTTCGCAAGGTGGCCGAATTTTCCACAAAAAAGCATTCTACCTTGGGCTTATTTTTAATTTTTTCTCTTTAGTAAATTTTATCTTGTTTACTTTGTTGTTGTTCTCCACGATATTCGCTTTAGAAGTACCAACATGAGAATTCTCATTTCCATCTCTTACTCCTAACTCTTCCTCAATTCAAAGATGCTTTTGAACTTGCTCCAATGAAAAGTCTTCGGAGTTACGGAAGAATTGCTTGCTAAATCCTCTCCAAGTATAAGGCAATTTAGCAATAATTTCCCCCACTAGAAATGATTCTGGAAGTTCTATCTTCACCGCTTTTAATTTATTGATAATAATTTGCAACTCATGTACTTGTGGCAATAGGAGAATATTATCTAAAATCTTGAAATCAAAGTACCTTGAAATGAAGAACTTATTGGTAACTTCTTCTTCAGTTTTATATTATTTTCTCAATTGCATCCCAAATTTCTTTCGCTGATGTGGTGTTTGTATACAAATCATAGGGCGATCCAATAAGGCATTCAAGAGGTGACCTCGATATAGTAATTTATCTTTTTCTCATTTCTTTCATTTAGCCCTTGTTTGATTGATATCTTTATTGGCTGGTTTGGGAACAGCCTCCAAGTTTGGATCAAGGATGTATAATATTTTGAGCGCCATCAACAAGAACTTGATTTTATCTTGCCTTCTTGTAAAGTTTGAACTGTTAAAATGATCCAATATCACCAAGTCTTGATTCATGAGTTTGATCGTAGCCATGGTTGTGTCTCCTTCGATTTCCATTGCAGAATTTAACTTTCAGAATGTTGAGAGATTCACTCAAAGATTAAGAACACAAAATGAATTTGAAACCCAAGAAATAAGATGAAAAAAGATATTTGAAACAATATGACTTGAAGCGCAAAGAACGCTATCATAAAAGCTCAGTTTTTGTCCTCTCAATAATTGTGAGAATGCTAGAGGACCACGCACAAATTGCTTTCACAAATTTCAAGTCAAAATCGTATTGTAAATAGAACTTTTGAACTCCGAAAAGATTGAACAAGGATAAGCAATATAAAGTAAAATTTGTATTTTATGGATTGGGAATTCAAGGATAAATGAATGATTCAATGTTCTTTAATTCATGAATTCTATCCCTATTTATAGAATTCCAACGTACCTCCTTGTATGTGATGTAACTTTTCGCAAAAAGGTGGAAAAGCTTGATGAAAAGGTGCCAGATTCAAATTTGTCAATGTGAAGATTTCATAACCTTTGCCTAGTTAAAATAATAAACAAAACTAAGCCCAAGCAATCTCTTACCTATGACATTATGTTCTTGGGTTTGAAAAATGTAGCTCACGCGATCGCTTGGTATTTTGCCCAAGCGATCACTTGGGCCTTTTATCAATATCTTTCTAGACAGACTGCCTGGTTCAAGTGGTCTGTTTAAATTATTTTCTTAGCTTTTTGGCATGTTTCTCATCCCTTTTTCACTTATACCAATTTATATATTTGAACAACATAAGTTTACAACAAGATTTTCTTTTTTCTAATGACATTATTGATATATTATGGAGATGAAATTCTACAAATATTGGAAAGATTTTCCCATTTTGTTCTCTTTAGTTAATGTCATTGACCCTTGTATTTACTTACATTGTTGTCAAGGAATTATTGGAAAAAATTCTTCAAATTTAACATTTGATATCCCATTACACACTGAGAAAGAAAGTAACTCGAGGAATTTGTATTCATAATATGCTACTAAAAATGACAAAGATAATGATCCACCATTTTTTCTTACTATTTCGTCATTCCTTTATGACGATGTATGGGCCATTTAAGTACACTGACCGTAAAAAGTTCTTCAATCTATTTTCTTCAGTAGTACTACTATACTAGTAGCAAACAAAATGAAATAATTCCCATAGAGTTAGCTATATATTTTTCATATCATATTGTTAGCCCCTATTTGGTTCCCCTTTTTTTATCTCATTTCTCTACAGTACTCAATCTTTACCACTAATCTTACTTTTGTCCTACAATTTTTGACTTTTCAACTCAATCTACACCTCATATTCTCCAAAAAATCAACTTTTTTAACTTTTTTCAAAAATTGATGGGAATCAAACAAGGGCTTAGTGTTTTAAACCAAGAAGTATTGATCTTCTCGCATGGTGGCGAACAAACAAAATATAATATTTGATATTATATTTTGATGATGTGTGATATATTAATGCTTTCATGTCAACTAAAATATTGGAGACAATGTTTTTAGTGCGTGTGGTAGGTTCGGTCAGAAGAAATAAGTATGTTGAAAGAATATATTTCAGGCTCTAACGTGCTTGAAGGACTATAAGATTAAGAGTACTGAATACGAGACAAGATGACTAGTACAATTGCAGAACAATTTCACCAATTTAACCTTTGCAGGTTTTGGGTGCACCAAAATTTAATTTCATTACTGTACATTGATATTTCATTTATTTTTTAAATGCACTAAATACTCATTCATGTAATTTTTTTTACTTCGTCTACCATTGTAGTCGTACGTGAACTTCGATAAAGGCTTTCTCCTATATAATGTTCATATGGTGCCATGTAAGTGGAGGCGTGATGGTTATTGTTGTACGCGAACTCAATCACTGGTAAATGCTTCTCCCATTACCCTCCAAACTCGAGAACACAAATTCAAAGTATGTCTTCCAATGTTTGAATGGTCTATTCAAATTGCATATATGTCTGAGTGTGAAATGTTTTGTTAGATTTTAGCTTAGTTTCCATAGCTCGTGTAGACTCTTCTAAAAGTTCGATGTAAACCTTAGGTCTCTATCTGACACAATCGATAATGGCACTTTGTGTAGCCTTACCACAACATTCACATACAGCTGTACAAACTGACCCATCAAAATTATTGTTTGAAAAACTAACGAAACAATCCATTCTCACTTGTTTCCATTTCCATTTCAGAACTTCTAATGATTAAAGCAACCCTGAAAGTTGTTGGTGTTCAGCTTTCAATTGTTGGCATACTAAATACTTTTTGACTTACTATATTCTTCTTCATTTCTTACCACCAAAATATTGCCTATAAGTCCTATACATCTTTGTACCTTCTAGGTGTGCTGAATAAGAAGTTGATGAGCATCTTCTAAGATTTTTCTTTAAAATTTCTTGAAGTACGATGCGTACAAGCGTCAATGATAATACAATGATTTGTCCATGGTTAAACCCTTTCATTCCTTTGTATCAATCTACCTTAATAAATGCTAGGCTTTCTGATGCTCTTTAAACATGTCACAGAGTGTTGGTCGAATTGAAAGTGTCACTGTCTGAGCAATAGCACTTAGGATGTTGTAACACGCCCATACTAGGACTCGCACAAGTTGATGCCTTCCTAAAACCATCAACGTCATTGCACAAGTCTTCACATAACTTGCTTACTTGGTTTTGGATTGTCATGATGGCATCCATCACCCTTGCCTCCACTAAAGCAATCTCATTACTTATAGCATCGTCCCTCCTTTTGAGAATTAATTTGCTCTAAGGTATGAATCAACAACGTAGAGAGTGGCTCCTTTACCATCTCAATAAGTTCTCCCATGTTGGGGAAAACATCTTAAAGAGACTCCACTGATGAAGCCTAATGTTGGCTCTTGCTACAGGTGTGCATAGTCATCGGTCTATGACTTCTGCCACGGCTCGAACATCTCAGCCATGTTTCATCTTGGTAGTGCCGGAAACATCACCTTCATTCGACATAACCCACTAGTCGAGCCTTGCTCTAAATGTAGCGATCCAGAATTTTTATGCAATAAATAATTATTTTAATATTTAGAAAATTGTGTCGCTACTATTTCACCCATTATTTTGAAGTTAACGCCGCGACGGATTCGTCTAACCAAGTCAAGAAATATCGAATTTGTTCGATTTTAAATTAAAATCCGAATTTCTAAAATTATGTTATTTTAATTATTTATTCAAAGTATTATTTTCAAAATCATTTTAAATTCCAAATTTATTTATTCTCAGATTTATTTTCAGTCCAAAATATATCAATTTTTAATACAATTCTTAATCAATGATTCCCTTTTAATTATGATGTTCTCCACCATTTTATTTTCAAAACCATGTCCCATCTACGGTTTCATCATCACCATTTCCATCTACTCCATCTTCATTTTTAATACACATGGCACAACTCATACTTTCACCATTCAAGATTCCCATAATTTTCTAATCTATTTCTTTTCTTTTCTTTCCATTACTTCATCATCCTCTCCACCAAACTCCGCACTTTACAGCTCCATCTCCATCTCCAGCTCCAACTACCATATCACAAATATATTCCCAGCAACCTCCTTCATTCTCATCACCAGCCACGGTACATACCTCCATGTTCAATCACATTATCACTGCCAAACCAGTTCACTGTCATGGCTTCACAGCCATCTCTGTTGCCAATTGAATCCTGAACAAGCAACCATCATCAGCAGCATCATCATCAGATTTTCACTAACTGCACAACCCATGATCATCACCTCCATCACCAATTTACTACCAAGAATCCATCACCACCTGCGAAAGCCATCCAACCACCACATCCAGCCACAATTCAGAAATCAAACCCAACCATTTCAGCAGTTCCATACCTTCACCAAATTAAGTACTATCACCGTCTCATCATCACCATCACCACCAGCAGTTCCATACCTTCACCAAATTAAGTACTATCACCGTCTCATCATCACCATCACCACCAGCAGCTCCATCACCAAACTCATCATCATCAATCAACACCATAACCACATTCATTCATCACCACCAGTCGCCAACAATAACCTCAGCCATTATTATCAATCCACACACGCAATCACAAATAAACCACCCACTGGCCACTTCGATTATGACAACCAATCGAACCCAAAATCAACCCAAAACCAAAGAACTAAGTTAAAACTCATAACCTACCTCGACCGCCGACTGTTTTGACCGGATTTACCACCGGCAATCGCTACCTTAAACCGCGACTTTGAGCCTCGATAAATCTCTGATTCAAACCTAACTCGCATCAAAACTTCCTCAAATCAGAACTCCCACACTTTGCCCGTCCTTCGCCTCACCTAGCGCCGGCGAATCGTCGGTTAGAAATCGGATTTCCCTCTCTTTGTCGCCTCCGTCTCTCGCCTCTTTCGCCTGTCTCTCTCTCTGTTTAAAATCTTCAGATCGAAATAAGAGAGAGAGTAAAGGTTTTGATATAATATATTTTAATAACTTTCAAAATTTGCACTTTGGTCCCTGAAGTTTTAAAGTTATTTCAAATCAGTCCCTATGTTTTAAAAATGTTTTATTTCAGTCCTTTCAGCTTTTAAAATCATCAATTTCAGCCCTTAATTTTTAAATGATTTTAATCAGCCCTTTCATTTTAAAAATCTGATCAATTCAGTCCCTCAACTATCAAAAGTATTCATTTTAGTCCCCCAACTTTCAAAACATCAATTTTAGTCCTCAAATTATAATTTATCATTTTGAACTATATATTCGATATACTAAAGTGACTTATTGGCTAAGACGAAGCGTACGGAGAATTTAAAGAAATTGAAGTCATTCCCGCTCAACTTTGCACTCGTCGGATTTGAGGTAGACTCGCACTTATTAATTGATTTAAATTATGATTTCATATAAATGTCATGTGACTTGTGAAAGTCAATTTTCAAGAAAATTAAGTATGTTTTATGAAAGGTAAATATACCTTATGTTTTTATGAAAAGTAAGTATACCCTATGTTTTTACGATAATGTTTTATATGTTTTGGATCATTGCTATGCACATAAGAATTCTTACCACCTAAGTTCGGTAAAATTCTTGTGTCTCCATAAGTTTATGAGGATTTACCACCTAAGTTCGGTAAAATTCCTGTCTTTCCATATGTTTATGAGGATTTACCACCTAAGTTCGGTAAAATTCCTATCGCATATGTTTATGAGGATTTCGATCCTATCTTATGTTATGATGGAAATGATCCCTATGAATTTCATGAATTATGTTTTGGTATACTTACTGTTATTATGATCTTACTGTTATTATGATCTTACTGTTACTGTGATTTTACTGTTATTATGATTTTACTGCATAAGAATTCTTGCCACCTAAGTTCGATAAAGTTCTTGTGTCTCCTTATGTTTATGAGGATTTCAATCCTATCTTATGTTATGCTTTCAAAAGAAATTATGCTTGGCATAATTAAAATGTGTTTTATAAGTATATGGTTTTCAAAGAGCTGTTTTCAAAGAGCTAATTTCAAAGAGCCTATGATTTGCAAAATATGTCCCGTGCTGTAATGCACAATATGAGTTTTATCAAGAGCCGTTTTATAAAGAAGCTCTATCAATGCCCGTTTTATAAAGAGCCGGGATTTATGTGTTTAATCATCTTATAAATTAAATTAATTTGCGATGAGTCTACTGAGTATTTCCCCCATGAAATACTCACCCTACTTTTTAACAGTTTTGCAGATTTCGGAGACGGTGGCGAGCGATGAATGATGGTGGCAATAATCGTTAAACGGTTGAAAGTTTGACGTTAATGATTTCCGTATTTTTTCCAAACAATCGAATAATTTAGAGAAGTTCATTTATTTGAGAAATTATGACATTGTCAATTTCTTTACAAAATTAATGGTTCGATTTACTATTTCAAATGGTTTCATAAATGTTTTCAATTTTATCGGTCATTACAGTTTATTTAATGTTGCCAAAAATGAATTTCAAATATTTCTTCCGCAAAAATATTATTCGAAAAATTTAGACAGAAAATGACGTAGTAAATCGGGTATACGGAACTCGGGGCGCTACACTAAACCAAAATGTTACGGGCTTTCAATCCTTGCCTATACAAATACCTTAAATATTTTACATATCATATCCTATAATTCTCTAGAGACGGTTGAGACTAGATACGCATAGAACCTTCTTTCTTTGTCTAGGACATTCCACCCATTTGCCACGTTCTGAAAATAAAGCTACTGACCTCGACGAAAACTGCCTACAGCTCATAAGGCATGACACGTGTGTGTAACGATTTGTTCAAGTGGAGACAAAATTTGTTGATTATACTACCCCCACCAAAAATTGAGGTCAATACTTTCTTCTAGTAAGGACTGACTGTAAGATTATAATAAAAGTGAATTTGCCAGTTAAAACATTGATGCCTCACTTGTTATATGGTCGAAGATTGAGGGGCTTTAGTAGTACAATTTTTACTTCCTATAAAAGCAGGAATTGCAACTGGTATCACATAATTATACAGAATTTTTACCTGGGGCACAAAAGATCATAGAATCACATACATAGCCAATCTAGAAGGAATTTCAATACAATACAATTGGATACGAAATGATGACCAATATATATATATATAATAGTAGAATAGCCGTCACCAAAATACACACATAGTTTCCCGCAAAAAATACTTTGAAATTTTTTTTGTTAAAAAATAGTATGTTAAATATTTTAGCAATTATTATTTTACATGTGTCATTAATTGTATTGGCATCCGTGCTATGTTATTAATAACATCAAATATTTTTTTTCTATTTTATTATTTTCCTTTTAATAATTATTGTATTATTTTGAAATCGAAAAATATGTAATATTGGTGCCAAATTAAAGATAACGGTGAGAAGTTTAATGCAAGCTAACAAGTAAGAGAAAATTGTAAATATATTATCCGTAAACATATAAAAAATTAAAGGTAAAGTTTTATTTTTTATTTTTCCTCAATATCTAATTCATTTTAAATTATATCATTTAAGTCCTATAATATTATCTATAATTAGTTAACTAAATTCATTTTAGTAATAAATGATTAATTTCTGTTCTAATTTTCTCTTTCAATTAAAATAAATAATAATTAATTGAATTTTTAAGGCAAATCCAATTAAGTTGTGTTAATTTTACAAACTTAAAATTTCTTCAATTTATTCATTATTTTCACATTATTTTTTTTTATTTACTGATTCTATTCATTTTTCAATTTTTCATTATAAATTTTAATAACTAAAATATGCAAAAATTTATTATAGATTTTAAAAATTAGTTCATATAATTTCAATTAAACAATTGATCGATCAGTAATTTTTATTAAAATAATAATGTAAAAATATGAAGAAAGAAATTCTCAGTATGAAAAAAGAAGAATCAATTAATATATCAATATTTATTAAAATAAATGATTATTTTTTTAGAATAACACTTGAAATTAATAATTAATGTTTAAAAATTAAATTATACCAAAAAGTTTATCCTACACATCTTTCTAGGAAGAATATGATGAAGAACAACATATGAAAAGAAAATCGTCGATCTTAAGAAGAATATATAAGTTGAGTTTTGCACATGTATTGTATGAGCCTAATTTTGTAGTTCAATTGTTTTTTTTTAAAAAAAAAAAAATCATTTATTTAACATTAGTTCCAGAAATAGAGTTGATATATTCACAGTACAATATCTAAAACATTTAATTCATGGTCTATTTTCCTTTAAAATATAAAACAATTCAACGATTTATAATTTTATTAAAATATTAAAAAAATAATTGTTATATACCGTAAAAAATTGTGAAACTTTATTTCTTAATTTTATTAAGATATATAGACAAAAAGACTCACTATATATATTTTATTTATATTTTCATTAATAATTTTTTTATTGGCATATAATTAAATATGCATTTAATTATGTTCAATTAAATGCATCGCATTTAAAACTTAAAAATTATTAATCGTGAGAAGAATCTCTTTAGTTGAATTCCACGTTCGTGCACCACAAATCTTGAGGTTGATTTTCACTTTCGCGCATCGTTAATATTCCTTAATTTGTTACATTTATTTATGTATAGGACCACATATATTAAATTTGTTAGAATTACTTTATTTTATGTAAATTATTATATTTTGAGGGTTATTATTTCTATTCACATTAGTAAAAAATATTTGGACGAAATTTCTTATTTATTCTATACAACATATATTTGAAAAATTACATTATTTAATTTAAATTTGAACAATTGTTTAAATATATTTTGTCTATAACTACTTTTGTGTATCACACGGATATGAGCAACTACAAACTGTACAAACAAGGGATAAATATATATTTAAGAATATTAAAATATGAAATTTAAATTTTAAGAAACTTGAGGCTTTAATACAAAAATCAGGTTTTTCATTAAGAAAACATGTTGGGCCTGTTTACTCCTCAAAAAAGACAGATTTCTAATACAAAATTCTTATCGCCATTAATCCTCCCTGTTGAAATAATGTAAAGCAATGGTAGAATTAGAATTTAAGTTGAGATATTCACACGGACTCCACTAAAACATGAAAAACCACACGACCTTCGCATTTTGTCCACTACCAAAATAGGGCTAATTAAATATATTTTAATAATTAAATATGTTAAGGTCATAATATACAACTTATAGTCATAGTCACAAATAATATATTTTATATGTCACAAATTATGAGATTTCTCGGTCACAAATTATAAAATTATTTGGTTCGATACTTAATTTTCACTCACAAATTTCAAGTTTATAGGTCACAACTTATTGTCAATCACAAATAATCAAATTAATTAGTCACGGTTGATTATTTGGTCACAAATCACAAATATTAAAAGTCACGATTTACTTGAGGTCAATTTATGGTTATAGTCACAACAAATTACTAGATTTCTAGGTCACTAATTATAAAATTGTTTGGTCACGGCTTAATTCTCAGTCAGAAATAACAAATTTATAGGTCACAAATTATCAAACTAATTGGTCACAAATTATTATTCGGCCGCTACTTTTCTCGATCACAAATCATAAATGGTTCACAACTAATTTTTAAGTCACAAATATTTGGTCACTACTTATTTTCGGTCACGAATTAAAAATTTAAAGGTCACAACTTATTTTAGATCACAAATTATAAATTTATAGGTCACAATTTATAAAATTAATCAGTCACAAATTTATTACTTAATCACATATCACAAGTATTATAGATCACGGCTTATTTTTCGGTTACAGATTACAAATGTAATTGGTCACAAATTACCAAATTAATCGGTAACAAGTTATTATTGGATCACAAATTATAAATATTAAAGGTCACAACTTATTCCTCGGTCACAAATATAGCTCAAAACTAATTTCTCGGTCACAAATTAAAAATTTACAGGTCACAATTTATATATCGATCACATCTCGAATTTTATAAGTCACAATTTTTCTCGGCACAAATCTCAAATTAATTAGTCACAACTTAACAAATCACGAGTCACATTTTTTTTTACTGTTCACAAATTTCATAGATCAAAATCTTTTTCGTGTACGAATTACTAATTTTTTGGGTCACAATTTTTACAATCATAAATTTTATAGGTCACGACTTATTTATTGGTCACAAATCATAAATATAAATACTATAGGTCACATTTTATTTCACATTCACAATTTATCAAATTATTTGGCCATGACTCATTTTCAATCACAATTTATAAATCTCTAAGTCACAACTTATTTCCCGATCAAAAATTCGAATTTCGTAGGTCTCATTTTTTCTCGATCACAAATTTTGAATTTCTTAAGTTACAAATTTCAATTTAATTGGTCACAACTTAATAATTTATATGTCACAATTACAAATTGTAGTCATAATCTCTTTAATTTTTTAAGTCATATGTAACTAATAATTGGTCACAAACATATTCAGAGTCACCGCCCCAACCCTCGTTCCTCTCAAGACATGTGATCTCATGCTTGGCCAAATATGTAAATAAAAATAAATTTAAGGAGCTTTCAAAATTAAACCTTCTTGATGTACGTTGTTGATTGCTGCTTCCTACGTTTCTTTTTTGATCCCACGCCTCACTATGTTGAATTACTGGGCTATGTTTCCCTTGCGACCACTTGCCTAGCGGTACTCCAGTTGCCTGAATTCTTAATAGATCCGTACGTATTTGAACAAAGTAAGAAAAGTGAAGAAAATATTGGACTTTTTATTGAAAACAGAAGGTTTAAGAGAAAAACTCTTAAACTTATTTAATTACATATTTTTGACCCAAGTGTGGATCACTGTCTTGAAGGTATTTAGCCTTGATACATTTTTCAGAGTAAATTCAAAAAGAAATTTGAAACGAAAAAATCTTCCTCTTTCTTTCTTCTGTTTTTTCCCCTCTTTATAGTCCTCCGCTGTTATTTTTCCTGTTGATTTTTGCAGAGTGCCTTCATTGTTCACGTGATTTTATTTTAGCCTTTTTGGTGGCTTTTGTAGCCTTTTTGACTTTTTCTTCCATCCTCTTGTAGCCTTTTTGACTTTTTCTTCCAACTTTCTTCTTTTTCTTCATTTGTTACGAGAAAATTTCCTTTTCCTTTTTGTCTTTCCTCTTTTTTCTTTCTTTTGTCTTCTTTTGCCTTCTTTTTCTTCTCTTGTCCTTTTTTCTCTTTCTTCTTCTTTTTCAGAATTTGTTGATAGTATTAAATAGTTTTTGACACGCGTTTCACCGGGAAACTTCTGGTCAAAAAGTATTTTCAACTTTTTATTCTGATTGGATGCTGCTAATGCTGCCAGATGTACTGCTGTCTGCAATTTTTTCTTTTTCTTGTTGTTGAGTCTCATCAACTTTACACCATTGACAAAGGTGCATCTTCCTAAGACTTGATCTGAGAGCTTTGGATAAATGTCCTTTGTAGCTGCTTGGTGCATTTGGCAGATAATAGAAATTCTGTTCAAACTTACAAATTTTTCTAGTATCCATTACATTGATAAGTGTACTTGTTTTACTAGTAATTAAAATAAACTTTGAACTGTAGTTTACTTTAATCTTTGAGATTCTGTCAAAATTTTTTAATCCTGTAATAACCCTTTGAAATGAAAGGGATCTCCAGTCTTGCAAAATTTCTTCGTTTACTTCAGTGAGTTGTCCAGCAATTGGAGTGTTGATTTCCACTTCTTGGACTGTCTTGATCTGTACATGATGATATCCTTTGACAAGAATATTATCCTCGTTCCAAAAAGGAATTATGTTGTTGATCTTGAGAATGATTTTGAGGTTTTTGTCTTTAATTACAAATTTAGCAAAATCTTTGACTGTTTTTACTAAATTTTCATCAACTAATTTGATTTCTTCAAAATCATTTCCAGGAATGATTTCTTTAATTAAACCGCAATGGAATGTTGTCTGTACCATGTTGGGCTCAGCTCCTGCAAAGAAGATGAACTGACCGAATTTTTTTCTCAATTGTGCCATAGTACCCTCCTTCTGGTGCAGAGGCTCCTATTGTACGTGCTTCTTCTTCAAGTAAGAGTAAATCTTGCAGTTTGATACCCGGAAAGGTGGTTTCTTCCTTTTGGGCTGGGATTTTTCCAAGTTTTTTGAACCTGGTTGGAATTTGGGCTGGTTTGCTGGATTGGGCTGCTTCACTTTAGGAAAAGAATTTTATCCTTTGATTTTCGGATGGTGGTATGAATGTACGCATTCTGGGCCTGGATCTAATGTCTGGTTGACAATAGTTTGGTCTCAAATTTAGGTTTTGTTGGTCAAATAAATTTTTGTGTGGGATTGGGCTGTGTCCATTTTTTGTACAAAAGTCCAGATAGGCTTGATGAGCATCTGAAAAGGTTTAAAAGATTTTGTGTTTGTATGGTTTTCCTTTGACAATAAGTTCGACTTCTGCCCAACTTGTGTAGAATCCTCTGTGAGGTCCATCAAAGATTGTATAGAATTTTGTACCTGCAATGGAAGTATTTACCCCCCACCAATGGTGTGGTTTCCAGTTGTGTCTGAGATATTTCAGTTGGTTTTTGAATAACCGTATGTTCTTGAGAACATTGAGTTTCCGAAGAATCTCCTGTATTTAATTGGATTTGTGGTCCAAGTTGCGGGTTTTGAATTCCCTTAAGCCCTTGCGAGCTTGTTGCAGTAACATTTTCTGCAAGTACTGTAAATTTCTCTCCAGTAGTCTTGCTACTTTCGATAATAGGCGTTTCTTTTGAAACTGTAATTTTTGCTCCAGTAGTCTTGCTACTTTCACCTGCCTCCCCTTGTTTTTGAAGCCTAATCAACTTCTTTTTGAGGACTTTAATACTTTGTTGTAACATTGTAACTTCATTTTGTTTAACAGAAATTTCAATTTCTTTTGTTTCAATTTGTCTCAATGTCTTCTATTTGTTCCTTGATGTCAGTCATTTTTACCTGAAAAAGCAAATTCTCTTGTGAGTGAATCAGCTAAATAATTATCTTTTCCTCTGATGATTTCAATATCAAAATTGTAGTGACTGAACCACATTTGCCATCTGATTAGTCTTCCTTGCTTGTAATCTGGGTGTACCTGATTTTTCAAAAATGATTTACATGTAGTAGAATCAGTTCTAACAAGAAATTTGTTAGTAATGATATAAATTCTAAATTTTGTTATGGCTTTTTTCATTGCTAAAATTTCTTTTTCATTGATGTGGTAATTCTTTTCAGGATTTGTGAATGTCCCTGAAGCATATCCACAAAGTTGTTCTTTTTGTTCTTTTTCGTCAAATGTTTTTAATACTGCTCCCCAATGTTCTTGAGATGCATCAGTTTCAATTATCATTTTATCATTATTTTTTGGATGATATAATGATGGTAGATTTTTTATTTTAGATTTGATTTTTTGTACATAAAGAGTATCTTCTTTAGTCCAAATCCATTTAAAATCTTTTTTGAGTTTCTTTTGAAGTGGTGCTCTCATTTTTGCTAGATCTTTAATGAAAGATTCTGCATAAGTGAGACATCCAAGAAATCTCATCAATTGTTTTTGATCTTTTATTTCGTTTGGAAATTCATGAATATGAGTAAGAACATGTGGTTTTAACTGCTTATAACCATATGTAATATCCATACCTAGATATCCAATTTTTTCTTTAAACATTTCTGCTTTCCTTTTGGAAAGTATAATGCCTAATTTGCATATTGTTTGAAGTACTGTGATTACATGTTTTTCATGATCTTCCTCATTGTCTGAGAAGACCAGAATATCATCAATATATACACAACAAAATTTCTCGTGTATTTTGAAGATATTATCCATATGTCTTTGGAAAATACCAGGTGCTTGTTTTAAACCAAATGGTATGATTTTCCATTGGTAATGTCCTTGCGGGCAACTAAATGCCGTTAGATGTCTTGCATTTTGATCAAGTATAACTTGCCAAAATCCTGATTTACAATCAAAAGTAGAAAAAAATTTCTTTCCTTTGATTAATTGTAGTAGGCTTTGCATATTTGGAATTAAATATCCATCTGCCTTAGTTATCTTGTTGAGCTGAGAATAGTCTACAACCATTCTAGTTTTTCCTCTTCTTTTTTCTGCTTCTTTTCTAACCATGAAAGCCGGTGAAGAGAATTGTGAAGTACTTGGTTCAATTACTTGTAATTCAAGTAGTTCCTTGATTTGTATAGAGAAATCTTCTCTATCTTTTGGACAATAAGTCATTGCTTTTGCTCTTATTATTGTATTTTTGTGTTCTTCAAGTAGTTCAATTGTTGCAGTCATATTTCCTTTGTTCTTTGTTGGATCCAAAGGATTTTCTGAGCAACATTGGTCAAGACGTTTTAGGATTTCTTCTCTTTTTGAGTTGATTTTGAATTTTTCTTGTTCTTCTATTGTTATGAAAATATTCCTTTTTGGGGTAATATTTTCTCCTTGAGGTTTTGTAAAGATTTTCCTATTGCAATTGATTTTTGTCATTTCCAAGAATTTCTCTTGAAGAAAATTCATTGCAACAGCTTTTCTTTGTTTTGATATCCAAAGTCTTTTTCTGTTAAGAGTAAAACTTATGGATTCAATTTCTTGTATGAAAGGATGATATAACTGAAAAAAGTTATTTCCAATTATAAAATCAATTCCAGTTTCAAGTTGGTATACTGTTGGAATTTTGAAATAAAAAGTTTGCCATTGGGATTTGTGGTATCCACTTATCTCAATGTTTAATCCTTTTACTACTTTTGATGTTTTGATTTCAGATTTGTCAGCAATTTTTAGATTCATTGTTTTTTCTGCTGTTACCCAAAATTGTTTTGGAATAACAAATTTGCTGGCAGTACATAATGATGCTTCGGTGTCAATGTAAGCATGTAATGTAAATTTTCTATATCCTTCAAAACTGAGTTTTATAGGTATGTAGATTGAGTTTGGGTTTGTAACATTTTTATTACTCATCCTCTGAAAATTTTGTTTCAGATGACTCAGATTCAGTTTCACTTGTTAAGTAATACAGGAATTCTGTATCACTAGGATCTTCTACTGGGTAGAAGCCTTGTTTTTGAAATGTATTTAGGAGTTTAATCCTGTCTTCATTTCCGATTTTTGCTGGGCATTCGTTTGCATAATGTCCAGATTCATTGCAGAGCCAACATCTGCAATTCTTTTTCTTTTGAGGACAAAATTTCTTTTTGTCTTGTGTTTTTTCAAATTTTTTATTCTTATATGGAATTTTCCCCTTTGAATATTTTTTGAAAAATTTCTTTTTCCTAAAAAATTTTTCTTTATAAGGTTTTTTGTATTTTTTAAAAATATATCTTTTATTTCTAAAAGATCTTTTTCTTGTTTTCTTTTGGGTGTTTATTGGTTGACAACCATATTGGCCAGGGATTTGGTCAAGGTAATTGTTACAACAAATTTTTGGATTTTTGTAAACTGTTTTAACACTTTCTCTTACCAATGTGTTTTGTTTGCATTTTTCAGCAATTAAATTTCTGGTTGTAGTTATGACTAGTCCAAGGGACATGTCTATTTGAGCATTTACTCTTGGATCAATGGTTTCTTTTTGTTTTTTGATTGATTCATCAAAGTCACTCATGACTTCATGATTAAATGGTTCTGGTAGTTTATGTAGGGACCAAGAATTTTTACGCGATTAATAATTATTTTAATAGAAAATCGTGTCGCTACTATTTCACCCATTTTTATTAAGTTAACGCCACGACGTATTCGTATAGCCAAGTCAAGAAATAATCGAGATCGTTCGATTTTAAATTAAATTCCGAATTTCTAAAAATATCTCCATTCTCTTGATTTAAAGTATATTAAGTCCAAGTACTTAATTCAATGTTATCCCAATATTTATTTATACAAAAATTATTTTTATTATTGAAATTAAGAAAATATATGCAAGCATGAGAGGTTCCATTATATATAATAATTATGAGAATCTTAATTTAATAAATATGGAAAAGTATATGAATAAATTATATACTCCATTATATGTAATCATGAAGAGCATAATATTTGTATAAATATGGAAAAGTATATGAATGAATTATATACTCCATTATATGTAATCATGAAGAGCATAACATTTGTATAAATATGGAAAAGTATATGAATGAATTATAGACTCCATTATATGTAATCATGAAGAGCATAATATTTGTATAAATATGGAAAAGTATATGAATGGTTGATAAGATTCCATTATATGTAATCATGAAGAGCATAATATTTGTATAAATATGGAAAAGTATATGAATGGTTGATAAGACTCCATTATATGTAATCATGAAGAGCATAATATTTGTATAAATATGGAAAAAGTATATGAATGGTGCTTTACTTTAAGAAAAGGATGTGTTAAAATTAATAGAATTGAATGATTATGTTTACAATATGCCAACTTTATACATCTATTTAAACCCATCTCTTTTACATACAACTCTACACATATACACTTATTTCCAATCTCTTGACAAAATCCACAAGTAAGAGAAATTCAAGGTGGTCAAGAAAGTTTTGGTCCATTTACTACTACACTTCATTTTAATCTTTTAAAAGGTAAGTATATCTTATGTTTTTATGAAAAGTAAGTATGTTTTTATGAAAGGTAAATACACCTTATGTTTTTATGAAAAGTAAGTATGTTTTTATGACAAGTAAGTATATCTTATGTTTTTATGAAAAGTAAGTATGTTTTTATGAAAGGTAAATACACCTTATGTTTTTATGAAAAGTAAGTATGTTTTTATGACAAGTAAGTATATCTTATGTTTTTATGAAAATTAAGTATGTTTTTATGAAAGGTAAATACACCTTATGTTTTTATGAAAAGTAAGTATGTTTTTATGACAAGTAAGTATATCTTATGTTTTTATGAAAAGTAAGTATGTTTTTATGAAAGGTAAATACACCTTATGTTTTTATGAAAAGTAAGTATGTTTTTATGACAAGTAAGTATATCTTATGTTTTTATGAAAAGTAAGTATGTTTTTATGAAAGGTAAATACACCTTATGTTTTTATGAAAAGTAAGTATGTTTTTATGACAAGTAAGTATATCTTATGTTTTTATGAAAATGTTTGGATCATTGCTATGAAATCAATCTCACAAGATTGTTATGGGTTCCATATGATATGTTTATGATTATGCTAAGGGGACCGGAGTTTAGTAGCGCTACACATAAGAATTCTTGCCATTTAAGTTCGGTAAAATTCTTGTGTCTCCCTATGTTTATGAGTATTTCGATCCTATCCTATGTTATGATGAAAATGATCCATATGCTTTCAAAAGAAAATTTATGCTTGGTATACTTACTGGGATTTTATAAATCTCACTCCACGATATTTACCATTTTCAGATAATTGAAGGTTCGAGGCGGTCAACATGGAAGTGACAAAAGTGGTTAAGATTGATAGATTGATGAGATAATTATGCTGAACTTTATGTAAGAAAATTATGTTCTATTTTTATTCACAAATAAAATTATGGGATTCTAATTATTCTTTTGAATAATTTTACATTTCTATTTAAGTCTCGATAATATGATATGAGTCACTTTTAGTGGCACTCGAATGGTCGAGAATTCGGGTCGTCACAGTTTACGTATGAATTTTTCTATTAATTCTATCCATTTGTCAGGTGGACATATGTAAAAATATTTTGAAAATTCGCAAGCATAATTTTCAAAATAACACATATCACATATAGAGATTTTCTCTAAGTGATTTAATGCATCAGAAATTGCAATTACTGATCTCTTACTTTTGAATGCTTCAAAAGTTTGTCCAGTAAATTGTTTGTATATTTGGTCCACAATTCTTTCAATGAATTTTGGAATGACTCCTATTGAATCTTTCCAGATTTGATTTTTTGTGTCGTATGTAAAGCTTTCAAGGAATGTTCTTGCATTTCCTCTGGTACTAGCAAGTACATAATTCCATGAATTTATTTCATTTTTTATTATTTCTTTGTTGACAATCATTGCAACCATGATATAACTATACCATGCATCAATGATCTTTTCTGGATCTAGAGTACAATCTATATCCAAAATTGTTACTTGTTGGTTTATATTCTGTCTTTTTGGAATAAAATCAGAAACTAAGATGTTCTGATCAAAGTTCCTTTCTGGAATTTTGGGGTCAGGTCTTGGTGTGTTGTCACCCATATGTCTTTTTCAATCTCCTTTTGGATTACTTGATGATGGATTGTCATCTTTAATCTCAAAAGTTTCTGGTTTTGGTTCTCTGATTGTCGGTCCAAGTCCCATGTTAGGATCTGTTTCTCTTCCAGTATGAAATCTTTCATGAATGATGATTTCATCTTCACTGTCAGATTCTTTATCTGTTTCATATTGTGATTCAGGTTGATCTTGATTCTGTTGTTCATTGTTTTCATTGTCCGAAATTGTCATAATTTTATCTTTTATGTCAATATTTTTGACGATTGAAACAATCTTGTCAAGTTCATTGTCTTCAAATGCCAATAAAACATTTAAGAGTCCCAACTCCTGGCTGGTCTCGTAAATGATTTCAAGATTTTTCCTAAAGCTTGTCATTATACTAAATGGTCAATATCAAATTTTCCTTCTGGAATTTCATCTTGTTTTGCTTTTGTTTTTGGAGAGAGTTCTCCCCTTCTTTCAAAAAATCCAATTTGTTGTGTTGATTTAATCTTTTAAATTATTTTGTTATTTTGATTATTGTTAATAATTCCTGCTATAATGATAGCAGAATGTTTTTCAAGTAAAATTTCAATTTGTTTTTCAAATATGTTAAAATTTCTTTTAATATCTCTGATTTCTTCTTTTATGGAGTTAATTTCTTTTAGAAGTTCTGGTATTGACATTTCAATTATCAGATTCTTCTTCTTGATCACCATAAAGTGTTTCGACCATTTTGTTGACAGTTTCACTTAATTGTTTGAGTTGTATCTTAGTTTTTCTCAACTCATCGTTTTCTTTTTCTTTCAACTTTGGTGGATTTATTTTATTTTGTGAGTTACTTCTTATGAGAAGTGGTTGTTGTTCCCTGATTAGGGGTCTTTTAGTGTTAAGATCTATATTTATAGATCTTCTCTATGGTTGCGTTAACCAGTCAAATTCTGTTTCTTTATTTTCTATATAATTGGAGAATAAAGGATCAATTTTGATTCCTTTTGGTTCTCTTATCATAACCATGTTGTGAGAATTATGGATTGCATAACTCACGAGGTATGATATTGAAAAAGGTACATTATTGTCTTTGACTAAGTCTTCTCTTCCGTACTTGTGTACAAACGAGAGTATTCCATCAAAGTTTTGATCATGTAAACTTACTGATAGTCTGGGATAGACTGTAAACAGTAGTTTACCACATGCTAGGTTTCCTTCAAGGGACCCTAGACATCCTTCTTGTGGGTTTTGTATTCTTTCATCAATTAAACACATTCGGATTGGTTGATCCGTCTTTTCTGATAGTGTGCTTTTCAATTGGATTATGATTGCTCCAATTGTAACCCAGTAAAGATTTTTGTTATCTTCAAGGTCAATTTTTTGTTTTGCTTGGTTTATATCCTTTTTAGTTAGTAGAGAGATTCCTACTTTTCCGTATTTATGTTGAGCGTTAATCGCAAATTCTTTATGCGATACACCGTAATACACATGTTTCTTTCTTTTCATGAATTTATCAATAAATCCTGGTTGTGAAAAAATTTCTTTTGGATCTAAAGATAAAGTGGTTTTACATATTTTGTCAAGTTTTTCGTTAGAAATTAAAATTTCATTTGAAAAATTTCCCTTTGATTCAATTTGTTCGCAAATCTCCTCATGTTCTTGAGATGTTCCTTCATTAGCAAGATTTATGCTCATAATTTGTAATGTTGTGTGACGTAGTGAATTAAAAAATTAGAAACAGATTCGTAATAATTTTGTAAAGCTTTATCTTTTTGTTGTCTACAGTTTTCTAAAGAGTCTTTGTGGACTCTTGCAAAAACTTGGTGTCTATAAAATTCTTCATAAAATTCGCAAATATGAAATTCAGAATTTATGAGATGAATATGTGCATGACATGTATAACAATTAATTTGTGTACTAGTGTTCTCCATAACTATGGTGGCAATTTGCATAGTGTATGATGAATGTACGTAAATTATTTTCATAATCTTGTTTTGTTTCAAGATATTTTTGCTCCATATTTAAAGTACAATAAGGATTTCCTCAGAGTCACCGCCCCAACCCCCGTTCCTCCACCACCATTGCCCTATCGCCGCCGCCACCACCGGGAGATTTCGTCGCAACCACAAGCAAAACTTCCAAACCGCAGCCACACAAACTTACAAACCACCATCATTGCCCCACTACCGACGCTGGGCACACCAACACGTCACCTCCACTTTCTGCACCACCATCTACACAACCATCGCCACCAGCACCAAATGCACCAATATTGCAACCTAAACACCACCAAAACCGACATCATATGCGTCTACACTCCCATCTCCAATCACCACTAGAAGCACCACCTTGCCATTGCCACTGCATACACCACCACCACCAATTGCACCAAAACCACCACCAAAATCGCATCTAAATACACCACCGAAATACCACCACGTCCACCCACCTCTGATGAATCTCTTCCACCCACAGATCTGGAAATATACACACTCGAAAGGGATGTCGTGTTTCTGTTGAGCACGATAGAAGGCAGATGGAGGCTTCGTGGATGAGTGGGCGGCGATGGAAGCTGCGCGACGACGCGTATGAACTAGGAGACGACTAGAGCTGCACGGCGATGGATATGAGTGGACGGCGACAGAACCTCGCGAGGGGACGATTGATGTAACACCTTCTTTCACCACCATGCATCTGCAGCTCTGCTGTCACACCACTACTGTCCTCTCACTGGTACTATCTTCTATGCTCAGTTGTTGTCTCCGCTCATTACCATTCGTAGATCTCTTTTAATTTCACCATCTACACACAAAAAAATCACCTTCATCCTCCACATACCATCAAGCTCAAAGGCCGCCGCTGCGAAATCGTCGGCCTTCACCTTTCAAAATTGAATTAAGGTTACGAGACAGGGTGGGGGGGGGTATTTGGCAGTTTTAATTAATTAGTGGTTATTAATAATATATATTTATTAGTAAATGTTAAAAAACTAATTATAACCTGATTTATGAACTCTTAAACTTAAATCTTGAGTATTGAAATGTAAACTTTAAAAATAGGTTTAGGTGTAATTTCCTCTACAAACAATATGTTATTTAAAAAAAAAAATTCCAAAATTGATGAGAATTATAATTTATTTTTATTTTATGCATTTGTTGACAGTTTGTATTACTAATCAAAGCAAATTATGTATTCAATTTTCTTTCCCTATTTTTTAATAATATTTACAGTAAAATCATTTTATATTGTTCTTCCGTACAATGCACGGGTATGATACTAGTTATCTATTATATTATTCAAGTCAATTCAATGAGAAGCAAATATTTATTGAATTTGTTTGTCTACATTTCATTTCTTCGCAATGGAATTCCAAGCTTGAAAGAATCGAGAGTCCCAGACCCAGACCCCATTGGATATAAAATAAGGCAAAAGAAGATTTCCCTTCGCGTTGTGGGATATGGAGGAGCAGTAATAGATAATAATTTGATAAAGAAATAAACAGAAATAGAAAAACTAGTTCAAGCGGAGTTATTATCCAGTCAGTCATGTACACTAACCACTACGGGGCTAGCTCAAGCCGAAATAGACAATGAGTAAAGATTGGATGAGTCAATAAACATCAAAATGGATCCTGTCCGAGGTTAAAGAACATAATTATTTTTCAAGCCTCACAAAATAGCATATATATTTTTTTAAATTACGAACCTAAAATAGTAAAAAAAACCAAACCAGTACAACGGGTTCTAACAGATGAATGAGTAACAACAACAAGAAGAAACACAGATAGTCAACATGTCACAAAACCTTGTCACAACACATCTGCAGGACTAAGCCAGCTTCATGGTTTTCAATGGGCCTTTGGGAATTTTACTCAAAACCTTGACATTGAACACAGCATACTGCTTCTTGATCTCAGCTTCGGCTTTCTCAGAAAAAGCATCAATCTGATCCTCATATGTTTCATAAAGCACAGGCACCGTGTGTAACAAAACAAAACCTGTTTTGCAGAGTAAAAAGGGGAAATCCATGAAATCAAAATTAGAAAAGGCTAATGATAATTATAGTTGCAGAATGAGTCTCTGATAATGAAAGAAAGGTTACCAAGCTACTTACATATGTAGAACAAGGTCAGGAAGTCATAGCAACTTCCGAGAATTGAAAGTACCCATAGGCCAAAAATTACCTGAAAACCAGAATTTAATACTCTTATGATCAGAGACTGGGCTAGGCATGTGATAATTCTGGATCTAAAGCATTATTTATTTCAAACATAAAATTGATACAATAAATGACTTGAAACTAAACGAACTATATTATAAGACCATAACAGAACCAAAAGTATCACATACTGTGAGAAACTTCTTTAGATCTTTCCCAGATGAGATATCACGAAGAATTGCAAAAGCCCTGTTAAATTCAATCCTAAGGGCAGAAACTACACCAAGGAAAATTTCCTCAGGTAGGACGACTTCAGGGATTTGAGGTGGAGATCTAATAGACAAACGGAAGCATCAGATTTCATGCAAATAAAATTAAAAACAAAATACCAAGTATTACTCAGAAAGCATACTTGTTGATGAAGGTGGATGCGTTTGACCACAGGAAAAGAACTCCAAGGGCCAGAATTAGAATATGGCATACTAATGTGAGCAAATGGTATTCAAGCAGTTCAAAAAGCACCCAAAGTGCAGTGGCAACACCAAGCACTCCAGCAGATACCTTCTTGTCCCTCCAGAGAAAAATGTCAGCAGCTGCAAGAAAATCATAATGGTAAGATCCACAATACATACAGTACAAAGAAACATGCATTTGCATAAGAGATCAAAAGATAACTCCAGCATTCCAGATAAGACCAACTTGTCTACTAACATGCTTCTTAGACCTTATTTTTCTTTACATTCACTTCCAATATTTCTCACTTTCTAATCAAGCACTTGGACACAAAAGTACTATTTAATAAGCAATAAAAGAAAAGTCAAGGAATGTACCATAAAAGAGAACCAAATATTTCCTAAACATATTCCGACCCCCTATGCATTCCGCAGCACACATAAATCATGCTTCATGCATCCAAAAAGAATGTTGAGGAAGGAAAATAAAGAATACAGTATAAATACAACACAAGTCCATTTTCCAATTTAAAATCACAGCGTACTCTTTGCCACATTTGACAGCATATTCATAAGGCATTTCTTTATACAGTATATTAAATTCTCATGCTTCCAACACTATCAAATACTAAAAACATGAAAAGACAGAACATTACAGGTTTGGAAAATATAAAAGGCTACAACAATGTAAAAGAAATACAGTGTGGAAATATTTCCCACGATTGAGATCAACGATCCATATTTGGATACAATTGAAAGGTGTGAAAGCTCGGGACAATAACAACGGTATATATAACAATAAATTCCTAATTTAAAATATACCTCATAACACTCAATTGCAGTGCCCTTTATATGTGCATTATAATATATATATATATATATATATATATATATATATCAAATTGAGTCCCTAATCAAATGATACGACAGTGTATATCCAAACAATTAAGTGTAAAATTATCAACTGAGTTCAAGATCAAATTCTTACGTTTCCCACCGCCTAGAACCTTGTGCACGGGCTTTTCGCGACCAAAGAGACGATAGATCTTTGCCTTAACCTCTGCGGTCGTCTCCTTGATGTCTTTCTCGTCATCCGAATCCGACGATGACGACGACGAATTGTCTCCGTGAAACTTATCATTGATCTTATCAATCAACGATTCTGCTGCCGATTCGTGATTCTCGTGTTCTTCAACGCGATCGGCCATCCCTTCAAAACTCCAATTTCAATCGGCGGAATCGGAACTTCTTTTGAACTAAAAGTTTCAGATGCTTTTTGGAGATAATCCAGTTCTCCTTTCTGCAAGGATACAAAATGAGAAAATCAAAGGGTTTTAATTCGCAGGCAAGGGAGAAAGTGAGATTCGGAAGATTTGAAACCCCAGGCTCGAATGATCCGAGCCGAGTGGTTCGGAATAACGGGGATTGATTTGTAATTTTGTGTTCGAAATAGAGAAAAATAATGGAGGGACGTTACCTTTAACGGGGCTAGTTAATTTAGTAAGGATAATTATATTGATATCACCAAAATTATTAATTAGACCACAATTTTCATATTTACTAAATTGATTATAATTAAATTGACTTAAATAATCATCTCATTTATATTAATATATCTTATTTGTTATTCTTATGTATACCACAAATTTCAAAAACCTTAAATTTTATATAATGATTTCCTAATTGCATCTGTGTCTACTGCGTGGGAGTCCTCTCGGCCAATCTAATTTACAGTGACTCGGTGGATGGACTGCAATTCATTTACACAAAACCCAATTGAAAAACTGAACATTTATCCACACTTTGGAATTTTTGTGTTTGCTGACTCAATCAATTGGTGCATAGTCCAATGATTGAATAAATTGACAGTGTTCGGGTAAGTTTAGTTATAATCAGCACGAATTTCAAACTATATTTTTAACCACACAAATTTCCTCTCTCTAACTTTTAATCATAAATTTACCTCGAAAACATAAATAACACTAATTATTACTATTTATAATAGTTGACGAACACATGCTGACTTGCAAAATTGGACTTTCAACAGTTGCAATAATTGACTCCAACAATACAACAATACATTGTGAAAGATGAATGAGCAGAAACTGTTATTGAAAAAAAAAATTAACGCAAACTGCCACCACATGAACCTTATATTAGTGAGCTGATTTGTTGTTACAATCTTGAACCTTGTTTTGATCAAGTGTAGCAAAATTGTTACCTCTCGAGTCCTAATTGCACCCAATCTTTGAACCGTATTTTCAGTCGACAACCTGAAAGATAGCAGAAATATTAGTTCAAGCTCATTGAAGTTTGTCATTTCGAATATTCTTTAGAATAAATATGTACTAAATCATCCTTAGAAACACATAAAACCTGAAATTAAAGAAGCCCAAAAAATTGGAATAGACAAGTAGAAATGTTTCAAAATAGATGCTTTCAGATTTCATTACTGGAGAGAAGGTGAATTGAAATGCAAAATGAATCGATGGGACCCGAGCCTAGAATCTAGATCTAGAGCAAGACGTAGATCATATACTTGCTCGCAAGTTCCAACACTTTTTTTTTTTTTTTAAATTCAGAAAAACAAAGATCTTTTAATCAAATAATGACAAAATAAGTGCTAGAAAATGGTAAGGAAATGAAAACATTGGAAATGGGTAATTTTTGGGCCAGTATAATGAACTTCTTGTACTGAACAAAGCATTTGAAGTCCACAGACCAAACAGTGAACAGGAAAACGAGAATGTGTATTGTAACAAGGTTGTCCAAAACTATGAATGCATCTCCAGCATCCAATGTAGGGACTATAGCTGCCAGCCACGCACCATAAATTATAGCAAATGGCCATAAATCCAAACGCCATGCCGAGTGCCTCTTTCGCAAAATATCAACACTGTCCACTACTTTCCCATTAATGTGGAACCTTAGCACCTCAATTATGCTACTTAAACTCCAATTCTCAGTAATTTCCTGGATTAGGGAGGAAATTTAGACTCTGCTACATCTGTGGGAGAATAAAAATGTGAAGAAAAATTTCCTTTTCAGTAATCTATTGGGTTTCTGCTGAGCTTAGGAAGCCGGTCGAGAGAACCAAATGAATGGGGTATTCAATTGTAGAGTGAGAAAATCTATTGGTTTGTTGAGCTTGAAAGATGTCGGTAGAGAGAAATGCAGATGACTGGGTTTTCAATTGTAGAGACAGATTGAAGACGCCAGTGGAGAGAAATAGAGATGAGTGGGTATTCAATTGTAGAAAGAGAAAATATATTGGTATGTTGGAAGATTGTGGTGTACGACTTTATTTTCATTTACTTTATTAAGGTTATTTTTGTAAAATTAAATGTGGTGTATTTATAATTATATTTTAATAAATGTGTATATATAATGTGGTGTGGTTGATAATTTAGTGGTGTTATTGTAATTACCCATTTAATAATTTAAAAGGGATTTTTCAACATGACGAGTGAAAACAAATTCACATTTTAAAAAATATTAACCCTGCTTTCTTTGTTGTTTTCAGGTCATTTTTAATTTTCAAAAATACTGAAAAAGTGTTTACTTCGTCATTTTCGAAAACGAGTTTTCCAAAAAAAATTACAAACAAAACTCAAAACGATTGTCGTTTTGGACATTTTAGGTTGATAATACCAAAATGTGGACTGTAGCAGAAGAAAGGAGATCAACATTAGGGCTTCATTTCTCTCATCTTCTCTCACGCCTCTCTCGTCCCAATATCACACGCCTCCCACCTTCTCCAATCTAATCACCATCGATGAGATGCGGGCTTGTTCTGGTTGCCTCAGACGCCATTGTATTGGTTATTAAGGAAGAAGTTGTTGAAGACGACAACAATTCAGGTGATTTCTCTCTCTCACACAGGCTCAAACTCTCAAATAGAAATATTCGTCTAAATTTTATTTGTATTTCCCTAACCCTCAAGTGTGCTGCCATGTTCAAGTCCTTCTCTTCATCTTCTCCAGTATTTTTGTTATTTAGATTTTCAGAATAATTTAGATAGAAAAATAGAAAGTGCCATAGTGATTCTCGTGTGTGTGTGTGTGTGTACATATTGTGGGTTTTAAAAGATGAGTGAGATATTAAGTTTACGTTCTGTTTGAATTTTATTTTGTATTTTTATTTTCGAAAATGTTTTATGTTTCCAGTTTTTGTTTTCAAATTTGTTGAAAACGCGTTTAGTTTATTATTTCTGAAAACTGTTTTCGAAAATGAAAAATTGAAAAACACGTTCTGTTTGAAAGTTTGCCGAATACTACTTAAACTATTTTTAATTAATTTGTTTGCAAAATACTACTGACTCAAACTCAAATTTTTTTCACAATACACTGAAAACGTGGTTATTTGCAACACACTAATGTGAGCACTAAGAGTCTATATTAACATAGTTTGGTCAGGTTCGGGATTTGAGGAAGCTCTAGTTCTATTAAAATTCAGAAAATGCAAGTTCTTTCAAAACCATTAGAGTTCATTTATCAAAGCATTTTTTGAAATATAACAACAAGAATTCTCACTTAATTTTTTTTGTAATATTGTTATTGAGTTCAATAAAACTTTATTTTTGGCTTAGTTCCAAGTTATGATATTTCTAATAAAAAAAACTTTATTTAGGCTTCGTTTCAAGTTAGGATAATTCTCCCAAAAAAAATATTCCCAAAATGCGTTTTCCACGTTTTGATTATTTTCTGTTGAAATACACTTAAAACACCCAAAACGAGGTTTTTGACGTTTTGCATTTTGTGTACAATTTTTTTTTTTTTTCAAAATGCGTTTTCGAAAATGGTAAAGAGAACGCGTCTTTAGTGTTTTCGAAAATAAAAATAGAAAACGACCTCAAAACAATAAAGAGAACATAGCCTAAAGTGTTGGAGGAATGCACCACCATTGTAGTGGTGAAGTTGAAAGTTGGGGCCCCACGAGGCAACATAGGTAAGCAATTGGTTCAATTTTTATTGAAATAGTTAATTGATAAGCCTGTTGAAATTAATATTGTCTTCATATTTTTCATTTCTTGGAGTCAGTGGGGATTCATAATTCCATGTATTTTACAGCGGCACGTGAGTTCCTCTTCACGTGTATAATTAGCCTTATTAGATATTCATGTTGGATATCGTGTCCATATTTGTTCATCATTAATTAATAGCCTTTTAGATGACTCATTGAAGATCTGATATAATTGGGGAAAATATTAATTCTTGTTTCTTACTGTTGATATGTTTGGTAAAATGCTTAAGTGAGTACCGTCATTCGATTGGTGTTAATTCCCAGTGCTTGGTGCTTACTACTATGTGGAGAGCTTAGTGTCAATCAAGGGGTTTAGTCACGTCGGAGAAGATGCAAGAATTAAATGGAGTGAGTAGAGCTAATTACTGGCAATGAGTAATGAAACCTAACTTTGATCTAAGTAAGGAATTGCTAGGTTTTGTAGTTAGTCCAATTTTGGCATTAATCGTATGTGCCTTTCTTTAAGTAGTTTTTCAATGGAGATCAATTAGTTTACTCTTTACATTTCTTCTTTGCCAATATATATAATTTATGGGATCACTACAACAATAATAGCCTTTTGCAACACTCAAAAAATGTTGCCAAAAGGTTTTTGCAACGTTTGGCAAGTGTTGCAAATCGCAGTGTTGTCGTAGAGAAAAAACTTTTTGCAAGGTTTTTTAAGTGTTGCCGTAGACCTTTTGCAACGTTTTTTAAGTGTTGTCGTAGACCCTTTTGCAACGTTTATTAAGTGTTGCGGTAGACCCTTTTGCAACGTTTTTTAAGTGTTGCCGTAGACCCTTTTGCAACGTTTTTTAAGTGTTGTCGTAGACCATTTTGCAACGTTTATTAAGTGTTGCAATAGACCCTTTTTCAACGTTTTTTAAGTGTTGCCGTAAACCCTTTTGCAACGTTTTTAAAGTGTTGCAAAAACTTTTAACTCAACCTTTTGCAACATTTATTGAGTGTTGCCGTAAATCCTTTTGCAATGTTTTTTGAATGCTGGTATATATATATATATATATTTAAAAAAAATATTATTGAACAAATTATTTATAAAACCCAAATTTTTGTAATTTCTTCATTAAAATAGTACTTTAAATAAAAAACAAAAGTAAATACATTATGAATTTTCAAATCCATACAAAATAAAGTCTTGATAATATCTAATAAATCCACAATACAGAATAACAAATTCACGAAAGAAAGTGTTGATAATGTTTAACAAATTCGCAAAAGAACATCATCATTTGACAAAAGAAATATTTTACTACGGGAATATCAACTTCATCCCGCAATATAACCGCACCTTTAGATCGCAAAATTCGGTCAATCTTCAAAGTTACACCTATAACAAATTTGAGCAAAGTTATAAGTGAATGTCACGCTTTATTTAATAAATGTTAGAAAAAATAAAAAATAGAGTTAAAAGCAAAATACATTTATATATTTCAAATGTGATTTCATAGAAATTGATATGACTTGTCCTAAATCAATCTACTAGACCAGAGACGTGAAAGTGCATCGATGACAGATGTCAGCTAGATGCTAGATCTACCACCAAGGAAAATGAGCTTTCACCCAAAGTGTAAAACCTAAACTTAGACGTGTTAACTTCTCTTTCCTTCCTTTCTATTGTAAAAAATTCTATAGAAATTTCGATAGAACCTCCCCTAAAAATTGGACTTAGTCAACCTGTAAAAAAAATCATAACCAACATAATAATTTAAAAATCAAACCAACACCTCAAACAGCTTCCAACATCAATCCCTAACTCCTCAACATCACAAATTCAACAATAAACTCTATCTAAACTCAAATCAAATTTAAAACTAATTAATAATAGCTAACAAAAATCTTGAATTTAAATTAAGCTTGTTTTCAAATAGACTTATATGAAGTTAGTCATAAATAAGAATTACACAAGATCATTGAATAAATAAACGTTTCTTACCATAAGAAGCTCTTCCACTAGCATTTCCAGTGCTTTTGCTCAGTTCATGACCACCTGAAACGAGGGGGAGAAAATATGAGTTTTCAATAATCAACTCTATATATTATAATGTATATGCACAATATATAAGTTACTTCTCAAGACCTCCTTAAGAAATATTTGGCATGTGAGAAACATACATTTGTCAAGACCTAATCTAATATTTCGAGCTTCTGATGCAAAATGTGGGAATCTTCTATTTATCAGTTCCCAGCTTAATGAATCAACCGGATGCCTCATTTTACCATCTGAACTTTTATTATTTGAGTGCCATCTAAGTTATTTTGCCATCTCATGTATAATGTATTCCAAACATCCTCTTAAGTCTTGGTATTATAGGAAAATAACGCAAGACTTTTGCTGGAACTTTTTTCTGAATTTTCTTTGTTCGTTGGTTAACTTTCCATCTTGAGCAACCACATTTTGGACATAATTCAGCATCCTTAAGCTCATTTCTATATAGACAACAATCATTCAAACAAGCATGTATCTTCTCATAGCCAAGATCAAATACATTGACAAGTTTTTTCATCTCATAAAATGAGTTTGGAATTGTATTATTCTCTGGCAACATTTCCCGAACTAGGTTTATGAGTTCATCGAAACCGATATCCGATAAACCATGTTTAGCTTTATGCCTAAACATGACAACCGAAGCAAACATTTTCGTGAACGTCGTACAACCAGGATATAAAGGAGTTTCAGCATCATGAACTAAATGCTCAATCTCTTGCTCTCTTTCATCAGGAGGATTCTCAATATCTACATCATGTTGTTGATAGAAGTCCTTAAACATCCTACGTGACTCAGACATTTCTACATCAATCAAATTAGTTTGACTTGATCGTTCTTCGTGAAATACCCAAGTAGTGTATGTAGGATCCATACCCATAATAACCAAATGTTCATAGACTATATCATGATGATGATGCTTTACATTCCTACACTTAACACAAGGGCATACTAGCATTTCTGAATTCTGATTTTTAAGAGCTACTTCAACGAAATTCCGTGCTCCATCTCTATATTGTTCAGAAAATCTACAAGTAAAGTTTTATGATCATTACATATTAAATTATTTTAATGTTGCAACTAGATTCATGATATCTAAGTTTGGATAACCTTGATAATTGTAGCCACTGTTTGTCCATTATAAGGCAAAGATTATATCCAAGACTGAATAATTCTATAGAAATTTCGACAGAATCTCCCCTATAAATTGGACTTAGTCAACCTGTAAAAAAACATCATAACCAACATAATAATTTAAAAATCAAACCAACACCTCAAACAACTTCCAACATCAATCCATAACTCCTCAACATCACAAATTCAACAATAAACTCTAACATAGTTTTTCAAGTCATTTAAATGCATCTAAAATTACAGAAAGAAAAACTAGTAGCAACTCGTTACAAGTAGGGGTGGACATGGTTCGGTTTGGTTCTGGTTCTCTATTGCTCAACTTTTGTTTCCTTCGGCGACTTTGGCGTTATAGAAAATGTAATATTCCATCCTCTCCATCTCAAGTAAGTGCAGGACAAAAATGCCAGAGACTAGTGAGGATTGGAGTCCATTTCATTATTGGAATTTGTATTAATCTTTGTGTATTCTATTATTCCATTTCAAGAACAATTTTTGTATAGTGTAAGAGTTGAACCGGTACTCTTCAAATTTGCTCGGTTCATTTTTATTTAGACGTGATACTTAACGTATTTCACCTTGTTGTACAATAAAATACCCAAATGCTGAAGGAAAAGTTAACTGTTGCATTGATTCGTGACCTAGATCTGTACAAGCAGCTTAATCCTAAGATAAATGTGCATAAGACATGTAAGCAAACTGTACATGCTAAGGAAAGATGCTCGCAATTAATTTTACAAGAGAACTGAGGGCAGCAAATTGTGCAAAATGCAAAATCCAAATGCAAATCTGTGATGTTACATTTTTAATGTTATTAAAGCTAAATCTTCAAGGGATATTAAATTACACAAATTTAAATTTAATCTAAACAAAAACTAAAAACGAAAATTCAAAATCAGACAATCAGTAAACTAATCAAAGTATCAAACTGGACTTGGAACTTGGAAGTGGGTAATTTACCAAATATTACCAGGCAGCCAGTAGGCACCAGCCACCAGCAATCAGGGGCGGTGATATGGGGTGAGCAATATACGTCAATTTGAGTTTTCCTTTAGGTCGTCATTTACTAATTTGATAAATATTAGTCTTTCATATAACCCCTTTTTGTGTGTGTGTGTGTGGATAATACTATAACTCTGTACATGAGTGGCATGCATATTAACTGGGGATAGATACAGATTTCTAACATATAAATAGTGCCTAATTGATTTCACAGTATTGTTTTGATCTTTTAGCTAAACATTTCTAAGTTGAAAATGTGATGTTCATTATTTGAAATGAAATAGAAATTTCATTAATAAACATTGCAAGCTGGTTTCTACCCAAATGATAGGTAAACAAGAAATTCTTTCCAAAGTAATCATCGAAACTCCTAAGATTGGAGTTAATATGCCACATGACCATAACATACTGATTTGGGGCTACAAATAGAATTTGTTAACTGCTCAATTTGCTCATAGGTGGTGAACCAGAAATGGCACCAGTGGACAATCCAAAGGCTTCTTACTAACTTCAGAACCTTATAGCATCTTGTCCATACAATAGAAAGCTATATACTGTTTAATTTTCTAAGCATATATCTTAGATTTACACATGATTTGTCTTAAAATATTGCCCATTACATACATTTTTACTTTTTAAACATGATTTGAGCAACATTTTGTATATGTATTTAATGTTTCCCACTTTATAATCCTAATTCCTACACATAGTTATGATGAGCAACTAGTTTATATTCCAAAGGAGGCAGTAAAGAATCAGTTCATATTAAATACCTTACAGATAATGTCAATTTTCATCCCGTATGGCCGTACCTATCTTGGCCTCAAGTTTCTCTTGGAAACTTCTCAATGTTAGTTCGTGAGATACGAATACAACCACAAAAGTGAGAAGCTTGAGGGTTTAGCCTGGCATTGATGTGTGCCCCTCTGCTTCATTTCTCCTGAAACTAGAGCTAGTAGAAAATAGACTGTAGTCCAACTCATTTATGCTGTTTGAAACTAGAGCTAGTAGAAAATACACTGTAGTCCAACAAATTAGTGAGTAAACTAGAGCTAGTAGAAAACTAGAGCTAGGATCCAATAATCTAATATCTAAATCATATCATAAATCTAAAATTGAATAACCCAAAATCATATTATCAGCATTCTAGAAATCAAAAACTAAATCACATAATGCCATTTACATAAACTGATAAACACATTCAAAAATCAAATCTCAAAATCACATTTTCACTAACCTCAAATGTCTGATTCAATCTCAATTCTGTGCAAAATGCCAAAATGAAAAATCCAAATGCAACAATTCTGTGGACTGGACTGTGATGTTAAATTGTTAATGTTATTAAAGTTAAAGCTTAAGGGATATTAAATTACACAAATTTAAATTTAAGCTCAATATATAAAATCTGAAAGCGAAAATTGAAAATCACTAAACTTATCAAATTGGAGCTTAAATAAATATTGTTATTTGTTAATTGTTATTTACCAAATATGAAATATTAGTCCAGGCAAGCACCAACAAGCAGGGGCAGGGGCAGGTGCCGGCGGGAGGTGGTAGAGTGGAGCTCGCGAGCGGCGCGTAGAAGCCAGAACTCCAGAACCAGCAAAATCCAGAATAGAATCCAACACTGGAGCAAGGTCTGGAGAGGGACAACAGACGACAACGGAGCTGTGGAGGCAAGCAGACGACGACGGAGCTGTGGAGGCTGAAGCAGATGACAACGGAGCAAGGTCGGAAGTCACCGTAGTCGGCAAGGCAGCAGACGACAACAGAGCTGTGGAGGCTAAAGCAGGCGAGTAGCGGGCCAGTAACTAGGGTTTGTGCGTTTTCTTAGGAGTTGGGGGAGTAGAGGAAGAAGTGGTCGCGATGGTAGAGCTGGGTTGGATTTGTTTTCGCGAGTGTGGAGCTGGGTTGGATTTGTTTTGCACAGCAATAGACACACGAGTATTCAAATTGGAGGCACATGAATTTGGGATTGGAGGGAGTCTGTGATAATTTGGCGCCTCGGTGAAATTGGCAAAAATTGTGATGTTTGGGTAGTGAGAATTTTAATTGTCACTAAATTATAAATAAATTATATTTTTATTTTTTTTGTATGGATATAATAATTTGTGACATTTGGAACAATCATAAAATTAAGTAACGATTCTAAATGTCACTAAAATTTAGTAACGATTCTAAAACGTTTTAATAAATAGCCTATTGCAACGTTTTTTAAACGTTGCAATAGACAGCCCTATTGCAACGTTTAAAAAACGTTGCCAAAACTTAATTTGAGTGTTGTCAAAATTTCAACTTATCGCAACAATTTTTAAATGTTGCAAAAAGGGATAAATCTTAAATATTTATATCAAATGCAACATTCAATTACAAAATGTTGCGATAGACCACTTTTAGCAACATTCAATTAGCAAATGTTGCCATTCAAATGTTTCAAAAGCCCATGATGTGATCCGATACGGGGATCACCAAGAACACGCGGAATTAAACGCCGGAAAGCTCTAAAATCCAAGATAGTAGACGGTAACAATGCAACCCCGACCTCACGACGCAAGAACTATGGGTATATTAAACTCAAAACCCGTTACGATGCGGAGATAAGAACCACAAAGGGGGAACGACACAAAGGTTGTCAAATCCTTTGATAAGTTCAATTTGTTCGACGAGAACACGAAGAAAATTAAGGGAATATCTCACCTTCAATATCATTAATCTCAAGAATAAAAGTTGTATTTTACAATGCTGAATAAAGCCATATATATAGGCTTAACAAAATAAAGCAACCTAAATAAACTAGAATTGTAAATAAACAAAACAATAAACCAACCGCCTAACATTATCCTAAATTGCGGATCCTATGTTACGGCCGTGACTTATGAGTTTACGGCCGTAAGAATGCTACAGATTAAAATTAAAAACATATGTTACGGCCGTGACAAATTTATATACGGCCGTAATCGACTTTCTGAATAAAAATATAAAAACTACCAAACTTTATTTACGGCCGTGAGGATTGGTATTACGGCCGTAAGTCCTCTTCTGCATAATTTGTCTTGATGATGTTATGGCCATAAGAACATTGTTTACGGCCGTGATTGCCATTCTGTCCAAATTTTGCCAACATGATTTTACGGCCGTAAAAGTAGGGTTACGGCCGTGAATTCGATTCTGCCTCAATTTCTTGTTGTTCTTCGATCCAAATGCATTGTAATAACGTTGGCTCATCTTCCACTTTGTTATGCAACATAAATGAGGTCTTTGCACTCGAGCACTCATCGATCCATGCTTGCATGAATCCTTGCATTGCCTGCTTGATTCTTTTGGCTCTTTGTCTTGTTATTGGTCCTACGGGCACGTGTAACGGGTCAGCGCTCGTCGAGCCACTCCGGAACTCATCATCTCCTCCATGTTGAAAAGGATTCGTCCTCGAATCATCACCTACATCAAACAGAGAAAGATCAGCAACATTAAAAGAAGCAGACACATTATACTCACCTGGAAGATCGAGTTTATATGAATTCTCATTTATCTTTTCAATGATTTGAAAAGTTCCATCGCCTCTTGGCTGCAACTTAGACTTTCTTTGGGTTGGAAATCGCTCCTTTCGCAAGTGCACCCACACCATATCACCTGGCTCGAACGTCACTTGCCTCCTACCTTTGTTGGCATGAGTCGCATAACGCTCATTTTTCTTTTCAATTTGCCCTTTCACAAGCTTAGCTTTTTTCGCCCCGTCCAAACTGCTCCGTTCATCTGCAGGTAAAGAAATTAAATCAAGAGGAGTTAGCGGGTTGAAACCATAAACAACTTCAAAAGGCGAACATGAAGTAGTAGAATGCACAGATCGATTATAAGCAAATTCCACAAATGGCAAACATTCCTCCCAACTTTTTAAATTCTTATTTATTACAGTGCGCAAAAGTTGGATTAATGTCCTATTAACTACCTCCGTTTGGCCATCAGTTTGCGGGTGACATGTAGTAGAAAATAATAATTTAGTACCCATCTTCCCCCACAAGACTTTCCAAAAGTAGCTTAGGAACTTAACATCCCTATCAGACACAATACTCCTAGGTACCCCATGGAGTCTCAGAACCTCCCTAAAGAATAGGTCAGCTATGTTTGTTGCGTCATCAGTTTTATTACAAGGAATAAAATGTGCCATTTTGCTAAACCTGTCTACCACCACAAATATCGAGTCTCTACCTTTTTTTGTCCTAAGCAGACCTAACACAAAATCCATGGATATATCTACCCAAGGTTCATTAGGTACGGGCAAAGGTGTATACAAACCTTGTGGTAAGACTCTAGACTTAGATTGCTTACAAGTTATGCACCTTTCACAAATATGGTGAACATCCTTTTTCATTTTAGGCCAATAAAAGTGCTCTTGTAAAGTTTCTAATGTCTTAATAACACCAAAGTGTCCCATTAACCCCCCACCATGAGCCTCACGCACTAGCAATTCACGCATAGAACAATTAGGCACACAAAGTTTACTTTCCCTAAACAAATAGCCATCATGCCTATAAAATTTATCAATTGCACATTTTTCACATGAAGCGTAAATGATAGAAAAATCAGGGTCATTAGCATACATACCTCTTATATATTCAAACCCAAGCAACTTCGCATTTAAAGAGTTTAGAAGTACGTACCTGCGAGAAAGGGCATCTGCTACCACATTCTCCTTACCTTGCTTATAGCGAATGACGTATGGAAAAGTCTCAATGAATTCCATCCAACGGGCGTGTCTTTTGTTTAGCTTACCTTGTCCCTTGAGGTGTTTCAGTGACTCGTGGTCAGTGTGTATGACGAATTCCTTTGGCCACAGATAGTGCTGCCATGTCTCCAAGGCACGAACAAGAGCATAAAGCTCCTTGTCGTAGGTAGGATAATTCAAAACTGCCCCACTCAGCTTTTCACTGAAAAATACAAGCGGCCTTTTTTCCTGCATAAGAACGGCTCCAATACCTATTCCTGATGCATCACATTCAATCTCAAAGGTTTGGTTAAAGTTAGGTAAAGCTAAAACCGGTGCAGAACATAACATATCCTTAAGCATTTTAAAAGCATGTTCTTGTGCTACCCCCCAATGGAATCCTACACTTTTCTTGACTATTTCTGTGAGTGGTGCTGCAAGTGTGCTAAAGTCTTTAACAAATCTCCTATAAAACCCTAGCCAACCCGTGGAAGCTCCTAACCTCCGTAATACTTTTGGGAGTTGGCCATTCTTTAATAGCACGAATTTTCTCCTCGTCTACCTCAACACCATTAGCACTAACGACAAAACCAAGAAAAATTACCTTTTCCATGCAAAAAGTACACTTTTTAAAATTAGCATATAGTTTTTCAGTTTTCAAAACTTCCAAAACAGATCTTAAATGTTCAATGTGATCGCCTAAGTTTTTACTATATACCAAAATGTCATCAAAGTATACCACAACAAATTTACCAATGTAAACACGCAACACATGATTCATTAATCTCATAAAAGTGCTAGGTGCATTCGAGAGACCGAACGGCATAACCATCCATTCATATAAACCATATTTGGTTTTGAAGGCGGTTTTCCATTCATCACCTTCTTTCATACGAATTTGGTGATAACCACTCTTAAGGTCTATTTTACTAAACATACTAGCACCATAAAGTTCATCAAGCATGTCATCAAGTCTAGGTATGGGATGGCGATACTTTACCGTAATATTGTTGACTGCTCTACAATCCACGCACATCCTCCAAGTCTCATCCTTTTTAGGTACCAACAGAACTGGTACTGCACATGGGCTCATGCTTTCCCTAACATAGCCCTTTTTCAACAGCTCTTCAACCTGCTTTTGTAGCTCTTTAGTCTCTTCGGGATTGCTCCTATAAGCTGGCCTGTTTGGAATGACTGCTCCTGGCACGAAGTCAATCTGGTGTTCAATCCCTCGAATTGGCGGCAGCCCACTAGGAATCTCCTCGGGAAATAAATCTGCAAATTCCTGCAAAAGATGATTGTAAAGTGGTTGGGATTCACGATTTCACCTAGCTAATTAAATCAATTCCAATTCCAGTTTTATTTCCTATTTGTGTGTTCGGTCGAATTCACTAATTTAAATTGAGATTCCTCTCTCGAGTTTAAATCAATCCTACCTAAATAAGTCAACCTTGTATCTCTACAGCGGGTCCGAATATTCCTTAACTAGATGCATTACACACAAGAATTCACACACGACCGCAATAATTACAAGAGTATATCTCTATCTCTCGTTCAATTACCGGATTTATTACCTAGATCTATGTTATTAACTCACCTCTCGGATTATGGAAATAACACATGAAATCATGAATAAGTGGCCAGTTCATTCACGCATTAAACGCAATAATAAATCAATACATGCATTAAAGCGTTAAAACAAGGAATATGACATTAAAATAATTAACTAGGCTACATCGTTCATCCCAACGTTAAAATTAGTTACACATCATCATGAAATAACAAAAACAGTAAAAATAAACGTTCATTGAAAAACAATATAAAGAATGGAAAGATTGCACCAATTATCAATTCTTCAACTGTTTTCAATTCACGCGCCTTTGCAATGCTTGATTCTCCAAGAATTTGATGTTGAATTCTCTATTGTGGCTTGTTCTATGGAGAGGCAAAGGTCCGATTTTCGTGCAAAGAGGTTGTATTTATAGTTGGTGAAGAGATCAAGTTGAACAAGGAAAGAAATTCATCAAATCCGCGAGCGAGTCTTTTTTGGTATTTGCACAGCGTTCAGTATTTCGACCATATCTTTCTCTTTCCTTATCCGATTAAGATGATTCAAATTGCGTTAGAAATATAACTTAAAGGGCTACAATTCTTCTTGAAATAGGATTTTCCTAATCCGAACGTTTACTGCCCCAAAATTTGGTCTCAAAGTCCGACTAGAATTCTTTCCATAATCTTCTAGGATTGGAATCAATTTTATGGTAATATTCTTATCATATTCCATTCCTTTTTGACTTATACTTGCATCCAATTAACTCCTAAAAATCCTCAAAATATCTTCTTATTATCCAAATCAATCATTGGATATTTGCAAGTTGGTACCTCATGTTTAATTTGCTTTTCAGTCCTTCAACTTCCAATTGCAACAATATAGTTCACATACTTTGGAATCTTCTCAATTCGCTCGTTTCAACTCTCAATTCCTTCAACTGGATCCTCCAACTTCTTATTCCTTTACTTCGGCACATTGCATATTTCCAGTTGACGTCACAACTTATCAATTGCTCATTTTAGCATCCAATTATGCATTTTTCTCATCAATTACTTCATTCTTCATCTTTTGGGATATTTTCTGCAAAGTAAACAAATAAACACAAATTAAATAGCATATATTCTAAAACGACAATAATTTATTCTAATTTAGACGTACAAATAAATGTATAAAATACACTTATCAAGTATGTCAAACGGCTCATCAGTCAAATGTTCACAACGATCATTCAAGTAATCCACCAAATCATTCTTCTCAACTTGAGCTTCCTGCAAAAGTCTTGCTTTAAAAATTGAAGAAATTGGCCTAGAACTAGATGCAATTAGTGATGAAGTTGGACTACTAGTTTGAGCTGCTTCATTACATTGAGTACTAAGTGGAGCCATCATTTCCCTATACCACTCATATAACCTATGAAGCGTACTTTCAACCTTATTTAACAACCTTAGAGTGATACTTATACACCTGTCCACAATAAATACATTCTACATTCCCATCATCCCGCTGAGTAAAGTGAACCCGAATTTCAGACCTTTTATGCCCCTTATGAGCCTTTTTTTTTTCCACTATCATCCGCACTTTCAATCTTAATTGGTCTAATATCGTCATTTTCATGATCACTGTACTTCTAAAATGGGATTCATTCTTCTAAACTGTAAAATATGCCCATACATAAGAGTCATTAGTTAAAAGAAAGGTATACCCTTGAAAATTTAATACATTGCAGGCCTTTTTCATGATACATCAACTATGAATTAACAAGAATTAAATCAATTTCAGGTATTACATGAATTAACAGTATAGGTATCACGTGAATTTCAGAGCTGCATCCTAAATCTATCCCTATTTCTACTCCAAAATCACCCACAATATACAGTATACACAATGGTGAAGAGCTATTGGAAATTGGATTATCAGATTCAAAAATCAAACTCAAAATAAGGAAACAAGATAGAAAAAGGCTTACCCAGAAGTCTAGCTACGTGAAAAACTTCTGTTCAGTTCCATATTTATCATTTCTCAAAGTTTTGCAAAAACTAGAAAATGAAAAAATATATATATATCAGAAAACGAAAGAAACATATGCTGCGCCGTTACACTACTTCGAATGGTTGGAAGACTAATACATACTTACCAGCGACGACCAGTAAAAAACACAGCCAGCGACGACCAGTGAAGAACGCAGAACACAGGGAGAGAAAGCTAGGGCTTATGCGCAGCATATGGAGTCTGGACTGGAGAAGTGGAACTGGAGCCTCATCTTTTACGGTTTAGGCTTTAGTTTTGTCATGGGCTTGCGGGTCAGTGTGGGCTGGAGGCTGGAGTTGAATATGGTATACAAATTTTAAGCCCATGCATGCTGTTAGTGTTACTCTATTTTGTAACAAAAATAAGATTTTCAATTTTTTAACTGTAACAAATTAGAAAAAAATTCTATAATTTTGCAATTGAAAATTTAAATATTAATTGTAATTTTTTTGCGGGTTGACTGTTTGAAACGGGTTTGGAAAATTGAAACCTAAACCAAACCATTCGAAAGCGGTTCGGTTTGGGTCAAAACCAAAACGTTGACTGGTTCATTGTGGATCTGAACTAATGGTTTCGAAATTGCGGATTCATTTCGATTTAGCGGTTTGATGGTTCATTGTACAGCCCTAGAGAGAACCCCAAAATGTCCTTGTGGTACATAGGCCAATACGCCACAAGTCTCTCACAGAAAGAGTCGTAGTCGAGATCCACATTAATGGAGGTATTCACATCCATGTAAATCAAGCGAGCCACGTTTCGTGTAACATTCGAAAAGGATGAGATCAAATGATTGATCGACTGGAAGTTGTTGGTCAAGTAGCCATGTTGTATTGCTCGATTACATAAGTAACTCACTTGCCCAATATGCTAGTTGATATTCCATTTAGGCCTATGTTGAAAGTGGTCATAGTCCCTAGCAGCTATCTCTGCGTAACTAGATACGTTCGTGGAACTTGATGCCATGTCCTAAAATCAATTATGCAAAGTCCAATTAAGGATAAGTTCTTTCATCTCTCTAAGTTAAATTACGAGGACGTAAAATAAAATCTTTTATTATTTCAAATTATGCTCAAACTCGTTTTCTGGTTGGATACAAGTTCTTTCTTCTCTAAATTCTCATAAGAAAGCAGGGGTTGTTACACGTAACTAATAAACCTCAAGACTGATTTGAGTAATTAAATAATTTTCGGTACTGATTCAGAGATTTTAAAAAATTGTAGGGCTGAGATAAAACTTTTTTAAACTGGAGGGACTGAAATAGACAATTAAAATTGGGCTTAACTTAAAACATATTAAACATTTCAAGGACTAAATTAAAAGACTTCAGAAAGATCCCCACTAAAATAATTATATTTAAAACTGGGGACTTGAGAGGCAATTTGTCAAAAATCCAAAACTTCATTAAAAAAAAATAAAAATAAAAATCTTTCATTTCTCTCTGTCTTAACAATTCGACAGAGGGAAAGAGAGCCGGCGAGACGACGCCTTGGCCACCAGTGCCCAGCGATAGCGCCGCCATCACTTGGCGGCGACGATGATGTAGGTGCGGTGTGTGGTAGAATGAAGGTTTTGGGTGATTTTGGTGCGAGAATCAAGATAAACTGAGGCTAGGGAGTCACAATTTTCTGGCATTATTCTGGTCAATTGGCGGCGGTCGAAGGTAAGTGTTATGTTTCTTAGTTTGGGTTTTGATTTTTGGGTATCAATTGGTTGGAATTTGGTTGTGGCGGTGCGGTGGTTTGGAGGTGGCGGGTTGTTGAATTGGCAAAGGAGTTTCAACAATTTGGTGGATCTTTCTGAAAAATTCACGAAGGGCTGTCATGGGTTCATTGAAGATGATGGATGAGGGAGATGATGAGTCTGCCGTTGGGGGTTCGACTCTGAAGGCGTGATGTTGGATTGTGGTTTGCGTCTGGTGATTCCATTCATATGTTGGTGGTTGAAGTTTGTGTTTTTGGTGTTGGCTCGGTTCATGGTTGTTTGATACGGTGATGGCAGTGACTGGTATGTGTATGATGTAAACTAGTTGTGTGTACGCAGTGGCGGAGCCAGCCGAAAAGTTCAGGTAGAGCGTTGACCGTTGACTGTTGACCTCGTCGGCCGTTGATCGTTAACCGACTAATGTGAACGATGACAGTAACGAGATTGTGAATATTATTTAATGAAATAATATTTATAAATAAATAAATATAAGAATAAAAAGTTGTAATTAAATATATGAACATATAATTCAATACAAATCAAAATATATGAAAAATACATAAGAGATATTTTGTCTTTGATTCTTCAAATTGTTACATTTCTCAAAAGCTATATTATGAGCACTATCCACAAGACCGACATGATCTCTTAAAATCTTTTTGTGACACCAATCTCTAAACTCAATCTTAGTGAATGTATACCCACTCCCTTGACTTTCCCTATCAGGTTTGAACAAAAAACAATACAAACAATATGCAGCATCATTTTCTACACTGTACTTCAACCAATAAAATTCATTAAACCATTCTTTCCTAAAACATCTATTATCATTTCCCATCAATCTTCTTGAAAAGTCATGTCCATGTGGTTGACAAGAACTGATATGATCCGGACCAGGCATCGAAGGGTAAAGTCGAGACATCGGCAATATGACAGCGATCTACGTGCAAAACGGAGCAAGTTTCATGTTGGAGTCGAGCCGAGAAGGCGAAAGGAACAAGCCGAGATGAGTGATCGAAGTTATTTGGGCAGAATGGTCATTATGGCCGTAACGAAGATCTGTCACAGCCGTAACTTATAATCACGGCCGTAAAAGTTATTATCACGGTCGTAACTCCGCCTCGGGTTTAGATGAAGAATTGCAGAATTTCATATTTACGGCCGTAAGAAATATGGTCACGGCCGTAAAGTCTTAAGCAGAAAGCCATTTACGGCCGTAAAAGTGTTTATCACGGCCGTAATTGAGGTTTTCCGGATTTTAGGGGATTTTTGATTATTTTTCTGTTTTTAATTAATTGTTTGCCTAGTTTAGTATTCTAGTTTAATTAGAATTATATTTTGAGTAAATTAGATACTAGGTTATTTTGCTTATATATATTCATTTCCATTCATTGTAAAAAACAGTTTAGTTTGAGTTTTCAGATTAATAAAGTTGAGAGAATTTTCTCCAATTAAAAGGTTGAGTAGTCCCTTTTGTATTCTTCGAGAACAAATCCAACTTATCAAATATTGTGAAAATATTTGTGGCGTTTAACTTATCAAATATTCGCGAGAATATTTGTGGCGTTTCCAATTAGAATCTTATCAAGGAAATTGACAAGTCCTTGTGGTGTTTCGAAAACCTTGGATCTCGATTCCGCATCGTCAATTTCTTGCGTCGTGAATCTTGGGTCAAGGTCCTATCGTCAATTTTATCTTTCCAGTAATTTAATTCTTGTTTAATTTCGTGTTTAAATCTGATCTAGATCTTTCCTAAGTTTTAATTGTCGTTATTTCGCGTGTTCGACGAGATTCCCCGACCGGGATCCCATCATCTGGTATCAGAGCTTGAATCTATTTCAGATTCTTGCGTTTCTTGATTTTCTTGATTTTTTCGTGTTCTTCGCGTTCTTCGTGTCGGTCATAATTTTTTTCAATTTGATCCATAAGAGTCAGTTCCAAAAATTCAAAAGTGTTTTTCCTCTTCGTTTTTCGTCCAAATTCAGTTCCGTTTTTTCTGTCATACTCGTAGTCAAATTCTCTGGCAGATTATAAAAAAAAAAAAATTCCGAGAATTCCAAATATTTCCCAAATATTCCGAATTTCCTTGTTCGTGTCTTAAAAATGTCTGATAGAGAGGTTTCCACATCTTCATCTTCTGTTGGAGACAGGAAACAGCCCAGGGGTGAATAGAAAGGATGAACAGGGTAATGGTGATATTGCAACAATGAGGGCACAATTTGAGAGATTTATGGCTCAGATGGAGAATCGAGGTGCAGAACGTGAACAAAGACCTCGGGATCAATCTCATGATGGTTCTCGGGTTAGGAGAGGTAATAGGCGTGAATGTCATGCTAGGTACGGAGATTGGATGGATGAAGGGCCATTAAAGCGAAAGGAGACATCAAAACGGGAGAGTAGTGATCATGTTCACAAAAGGAGGGAGGAAATGACAACCAAAGGTAAAAATAATTCTGATTTCAAGCCTCTTAAGAATAAAAATATTAAGTGCTTTAAATGTTTGGAACGGGGTCACATTGCACTTGATTGTCCACGTAAGAAGGATATGTGTGATAGTAAAGGGGCTAAAAGTGTTGTGGTGGATGAGTCAATTATTGATAGGCATGCTCTTAGCATTAAGCGTAAGACGAATGTTTTGGAAAATGTGGATGGGCAAAGGGATAATATTTTTCGCATTAGATGCTTAGTGGATGAAAAAGTTTGTAACTTGGTGATTGATGGGTGAAGTTGTACTAATGTAGTCAGTACAATGTTGGTGTAAAAATTAGGCTTACCTTTAATGAAACATCCAACGCCTTATAAATTACAATGGTTGACTGAGTCAGGGGAAGTTAAGGTGAAGAGACAGGCTTTAGTGACATTTTCTTTCGGTGGGTATTCGGATGAGGTAATTTGTGATGTAGTGCCAATGCAAATTAGTCATATACTGTTGGGGAGACCTTGGCAACATAAAAGGGCTGTGCTACATGATGGGTATACGAATATATACAGCTTAATAAAAGGGGGGAAAAAGTTTACCCTAATGCCACTATCTCCAACTGAAGCCCTAAAAGATCAATTGAAGGCGAAAAGTGAGTTTGAGGGGAAAAATAAGAGAGTTGAGGCCACGACCTCAGAAAAATAAGAGGGAGTGAAAAATAAAGAAAAGATGGTTGAGGTTCAAACCTCAGAAAAAGGAGAGACTAAGTGCAAAAAGCAAAAGAAAAGACAGTCTACCACAAAAATGAGTCTATTTGCACTTACTCACGCTAACAAACCCCTCCCTAGTTCTTTAAAATCTGTTTTACAGGTGCCGAAGTCAAACCTTGAACTTAAGGCGGGAAAGAAATTCATTGGAAAAAATGAGCAGCCCAAAAGTCTAAGGGATTGTACAGAGCTTAAACATGATCATCGAGCTCAGAAAAGCAGGAGGAGTTTGAAAAGTCGACCAAAAATGGATTCGAGGTCGAATCCTTTTCAAGAGAGGGAGTATGATATGATCCGGACCAGGCATCGAAGGGCAAAGTCGAGACATCGGCAATATGACAGCGTTCTACGTGCAAAACAGAGCAAGTTTCATGTTGGAGTCGAGCCGAGAAGGCGAAAGGAACAAGCCGAGACGAGTGATCGAAGTTATTTGGGCAGAATGATCATTACTGCCGTAACGAAGATCTGTCACGGCCGTAACTCTTATAATCACGGCCGTAAAAGTTATTATCACGGCCGTAACTCCGCCTCGGGTTTAGATGAAGAATTACAGAATTTCATATTTACGGCCGTAAGAAATATGGTCACGGCCGTAAAGTCTTAAGCAGAAAGCCATTTACGGCCGTAAAAGTGTTCATCACGGCCGTAATTGAGGTTTTCCGGACTTTAGGGAATTTTTGATTATTTTTCTGTTTTTAATTAATTGTTTGCCTAGTTTAGTATTCTAGTTTAATTAGAATTATATTTTGAGTAAATTAGCAACTAGGTTATTTTGCTTATATATATTCATTTCCATTCATTGTAAAAAATAGTTTAGTTTGAGTTTTGAGATCAATAAAGTTGAGAGAGTTTTCTCCAATTAAAAGGTTGAGGAGTCCCTTTTGTGTTCTTCGAGAACAAATCCAACCTATCAAATATTGTGAAAATATTTGTGGCGTTTAACTTATCAAATATTTGCGAGAATATTTGTGGCGTTTCCAATTAGAATCTTATCAAGGAAATTGACAAGTCCTTGTGGTGTTTCGAAAACCTTAGATCTCGATTCCGCATTGTCAATTTCTTGCGTTGTGAATCTTGGGTCAAGGTCCTATCGTCAATTTTATCTTTCCAGTAATTTAATTTCGTGTTTAAATCTGATCTAGATCTTTCCTAGGTTTTAATTGTCGTTATTCCGCGTGTTCGACGAGATTCCTCGACCGGGATCTCATCAAGGACCTTTGTTAGGTATGTCATCCTAACATCATCTCTAATGTTAGGATTGTATGACTCAATTGGGGGCCGTATTCCTGGATCCAACACAAGTTCATCCATATTGAATTCAGTGCGAAATTTCTTTGTGTTATCAAAATCTACTAACTCATTTGCTCTACTAGAAACAGTTGCAGGACTACTAGAACTAGAACCATTAAGTTCAGATTTTCGTTTAGGTGGGAAAAAACGTTCCATAATCTGTAAATCAATGATCACAAATCAAATCAAATGTTCACCAAATTTCAATTCACAACCTATAAATCAATAATAACAATTCACAAATCAAATCATATTTTCATCACAATAGTCACAATTTACAAATCTAAACCACTTTGCAAAAACTTAAATGTAACATTTATGTCTAATTCTCAAATCAATTATAACGAATTAATGTTTAGCCTTAGTGAGAAATCACAAATTGATAAAAAAAAATTGAGGAATGACAACAATTGACAGTCTAACCTAACCAAAAAAATTAATAAATCAAACATCAATAATATTTATTAAAATGTTTTAAAACTTATACATTAACATAATAAGTAATAACATTATAAAATCTGAAAAATAGTACACAAGTCACAACCAAAATAAATAAAATAATTAAATAATCATAACATATAATATACATATACAGATATACTTATATTATACTTTAGCATTTATTAACAAAGGTCAAAGCAAACATGATAAATTCAACAATTACCGTCGGAAGGCTGAAGCACAGTCACAGAAGCAGGCAGCAAGGAAGCACAGCACAGAAAGCAAGCAGGAAGGAAGGCACGCTATGACGCTGAGACCGGCGGCGGCACCAGTGGCGGATCCGTGCGTGGCAGAACGTTGCACTGCTGCTGCGAGGTACAGAGAGAATCGGACGGGAAGCGATGAAGCCAAAATGTTAAGATTTTGATTTTTGTTAAGAATTTGCTTGTTGGACCAAATGGAGATAGATTTGTATGTTGTATTTTTGGTTTGGGCTTGGGCTTGCGAGTTGGGTACTGGTTTGGGCCAAAAAAAAAATCAGATGTCCAGGCACGGCGCCACCTGCGTAGCGCCACTGGCGGAACACCGCCGGCGAGATAGCGCGGCCGCGCTATCTCGCCTATAGGTGGCTCCTGTGTACGGGTAGAAGAAAAAAAAAGGGAAACTTACCCAAGCTTATGGTGTGCAAAATGGGAAGGAAATGGGGGAGAATGAAGGCAATTTATACACTGATGAAGTTGAGATATCTATAACTTACAAATTGATTAGCCTGGACGTTTTGGGGGTTAAGGATCTGTAATGTGAGAGTATTGATTGTTGCAAATGAGGAGTTGAATATAAGGAATAGATGAGGAACTGTTGATGTACGTTTAGGAGTTATTTGAAATGAATGAGAATTAATTTTGTATTGATTGAGAAATTTAATAATAATAATAATAATAATAATCAGAAATTTGGTTGTTGGATTAAAATAGAAATTTAAGTTTTAAAAATGAAATAATGATTTTGGACAAATTTAAAATTACAAATTGGACTTAAAATTTAAATGAATTTAAATTTCTTTCTTGAAATCTTAAAATAACTAATATAGCTAGACGATAGTGCTAATTTTAAAAATAGTGGCCGTTAATATTGGAGAGTCGTAGCGACAAGTTCGATAAAACTAAATTTAAAACTTGAAAATTTCTCGGTCGCTACATGTGCATTTACCAGTTATCTAGAAAGTGTTTCCTTTTCATCTGTTGTCCTAAAACATATAATCTGGTCGCATATCTATCTTCTTTAATCTATTTTTTTATCATTTATTTTCATTAATCTATTGAATTTAGCTTGATTTTGACTACAATTATTATTATTATTATTTTGTTTATACTAATTTTAGACGTGCGTTGCACAACTTATCATCAAGTGCAAGTATTGATAATACTATTCGATATGTATTAAACTGGAGTATTAAATACATATACGGAAAGAAACCATATAAATTTTTTTGCAAGTTTGATTTTTGTGTAATATTTTATATAGGTTGAAAAAGGAAGTAGTGTTGTCGTATTAAAAAATTGGACAAGTGCACAGCTAGTGTGTTTATGTGTCATGAACAGGCCCTTATTGTTGGTGTGTATAGTCTACATGTGAGAAGGGCTGGTAGCGATTAAGAGGGTCACAAGTTTGAAGGGATGTGAAGCGTATGTGCTCTGGTAGATCTACGTTGCGAAAAAATGGAAAAATGTTGGAGTTAAGTTGTTTTACCGTCATCCTGTCTTCCATGGAGGGTTGGACGGGCTGTTGATGCAATCGTTCGTGAGTATTCTCTGGTGAACTTACCTAGGCCAACAGTGTTTTGGATGGATGATTCCGAGAAGGGCGATAATCTCTTGCTTTTGACGCTACTTCCTCAGTGGTTTAAGGTTGAAGAGGGTGACAGACATGTAGTTCTAGGGTATGCAGTCACCTATGATGTATTCCTGGAGGGAAGTTTTCTATCGGGGTAGTAGATCGAAGGATGTGCATTGAAGTAAGTGCAATCCATGTGCAGCCAGAGCTGAAATGTATAGTTCGTGGAAAGGGTAAAATGGAGGAGTTGATGGAGTCCGATCTAGAGGTACATAGCGAGGACTATGATGTTTTGTTGGATATTTTGCTTGATCCCCTATTGTAGGCAAATGCTCTTAATACAGGAGACAGTGAAATCGAAGAAGAAATTCGAGCTCTAGTTGACTGTCCTATTTTCAAGATCGGGCACATCATATTCATCCCATTGCATGATCTATTTGTATTGTCCAAAAATTCGTAATGGAGATGGAAGGCAGTGGGGAAGCTGATGTGATGGACCGACGAATAATTGATGGTTATCTGTGGACTATGTTAGGGAGCAAAAGGCAGAGGTTTAGTGCGTATCTTCGAGGGAGTGGTGGTCGTGACTGAGGCTCTTTGCATTGTGCTAGTGTTGTTGTTGCTATGTCATGCTAGCAGTAGTAGTATAATGAGTTGGAGGTGTAGATATGTGTTTCGGTCTTTTGTTTTGTTCCAATAAGGCACAACTTGGTCTTCCTGTGTGAATGTTGATGAGTGAGTTTTAATATAAGTTCTCTATGACGTGTATGTTGTAGCATGTTTAATGAAAGTGTTGGAGTGTTGTTACATGGACGTCATAGGATCGGAAATTGGTAAAACTTGTTTACGGTAATATACTAAACCAATTAGACAATGAGCACAATGCATGACATAAAAGAACTTATAGAAGTTGAATATGTGATGATGTTATTGATGGAGTATGGAAAATATGGCATCGAAAAACTTGGCCATAGTTGCATAAGTACCAAAAAATGGTTGTTGAATTCGTGTGTGAAAAAAGACCCGAAATTCATGTGAACGTTACAGTAGTCATAGCAGGAAGAAGTCGCATGCAATTATGAGGGATAAGGGGGGAAAAGTATGTATGCGGATGAGAATCCAAGTAATGGAAATAGTTAACAATGTTCTGACTACGCCGAACTTCATTTGGATGTTTATTTTGTCGTTTACCTGTTATTTGAGTGGAAGTGCGATTAATGTTTGACATTTATAGTAAACATTTAAAAATAATTTGGGTTTTGGACGTAGGTTAAAATTTCTATGAAATATGTTTTAAGAGATAAGGTAGATGAAATTTGGAAAATAGAATTGAACGACGTATGTTGTTTTGTAATTTTTTTAATAGGGATTATGATGAAAAGGAAATATTGAATTTTGATATAAAAGTAATAAGGTCGAAATGTGACCTAATATATCTATAAATTTTGATATTGAATTGTATTTTTAGCATAAGAGTTTTCCAATTTCCTGAAGGAATCATAAAGTATTGTGCGATTAATATGTATAAGTAAGAAAATATTTGTAATTATGTAATTTGATTAAAGAACTATAATTAAATCTAACTATTTATAGTGGAAAAAAATTTGTGTTTTGGAATTCAATTTGTAATTTGTTCACTTATGTATCATTATGAAAAAAGAAATGAAGATCCAACAAGCTAAAACCTTATCCTTTTTTTGTAATTGTGATTCAAATGATGGTCAACTTGTATAATTATTCTATGATTTATCAACCCTGATGAAGGGAGAAGAAAACATGAAATAAATGTAACTGAATACTAAGGTAATAATTGTACAATTATGGAAGAAAATCCAAAGGATGCGTAATTAAACAACAAAAAATGACACCCTGAAAATATTAGAAATCTAATAGAAAAGGACACATGAAAGCAAAGCACGGAAAAAATTTGTCTATTTTGGTTAAACCTATTTGAGAAACTGATACTTCAAGTATTTTTGTTATAATTTGGTATTTTATTGAAATAGATAACACGGAAATCAATATATATTAAACCATTTGGATTAAAATTGGAGAGGAACCATAGAAACAACGAAATACACACAAACTCTTGTACTTATTTAAAATGTGCTAAGAAATTACCGCTGGAATAAGCGACTTTGTTTTCTAGGTCATCAGCATGGCAAACATCATCGACATGAGCATCATGTGTGAAATTGCTTAGACTAAATGTGTTCCTATTAGAAAAAAATCAAACCAGCATTAATTATCTAAAGAAAATGACTGTATGTAATTATTTTTGAACAAAAATTTAGAAATGAAATCGAGTCCCAACCGTTGAGAACCACGTCATTTCAATGTCTCAAACGGAACATAATTCACAAACCACACTTCCTAGTAAGTTGATGAAAGTTAGTCCTTTAAAGACATTTAATTTATCCAAACTCAAGGCATTTTCCATTAAATTGAGCAAAGCAGCTTGTGGTTGACAGTAAAAGAAGCTAAATGTTAAATTCTTTGTAATGTTGAGTAAATGTAATGGGAAAAGAACAAAAATGCTTAAATGTTTAAACTTTTCATTAGTGTAGATATGAAGCATATTACTTAGACGAACTAATTGCAACTATATGAATGTGATTTATACAACATATCCACCTGGAAACATGTTTAAATATGCACGAAGCAAAAGGTAAAGAAATGTCACCAGAAACATGCACTATATTGTTGCAAAGTAAAGAGAAATAAAATCAAATCAAAGCATCACAAAAAAAATTTAGAACCTTAGAAACATAAATTCAGCCATTTTCAAAAAATCAAGATTATAAAGCAGCAAAGATTATGACATAATTGTGTGGTTGTATCCGACGTTCGAGTTTATGTGTTTTCAGATTGAATTAAATATATATATGAAAAAGTATCTATGTAGGTAAGCAAAGTTTATTGGTAATAGAATTTTGGAGGTCCCTGATTTGAATACGAAATCTAAGATGTACGTGTCACCCCGCAGGAAATGGGATATAAGGTAAAGAGACTAATCAGTGTAGCTGAATACATAAATAAAAATAACATCAAAGTATAGTACTTGAACAAGAGTAAAGAAGGAGTAATCAGAAGTACAAAACTTGTAAAGAAGCTAAAATACTTGGCGAATAGTTGGTAGTGGCAAATGTACTGGTAGCTCCATTGATAATGTGAAACTCAGAAAACACAAAGTCACAACACATATGGATCAAACATGTATGTAATTAGAAATTTAGAAGTTTTAATAACCCATGTGAGACTTGAAAAGCGAACAATCTTTAATTATATAAAACATGCTGATTCAGATGAAGAAAATGACTGAATAAGTATGAGGTAGTTAGGTTGGGAGCATATTTTACTTCATCGTACTTAAAGGGAGAAACAACTTGAAACAGTTAACAAAAAGGAAAGCAGTCTCCTTGGATGTCACATATGTATAGCTACAAGAGAATAGAAGTGAAAACTCTTATAAAGAACACGTACAGATCTACTAAAGCAGTTTAGGTGTTTCAAAAGCTGGGACAACTACATTTTCAGAGACATGACCGAGAACAATATTCTTTATCTTCTTGTCCGCCTTCTCATCTACTTGAATGAATTTTAAAGGTCTTCTTGTGGGAGTAACCTTGTTTTTTGGATAAGTATGTGGTACAGAGGATTCTGGATTAGTTTTGTCACTGGAGTTGTGTTTGTGAGCCTCTGGTGGTGGAGTTGGCACCTTAATGTTTTATGATATATACATAATATTATATCTCAGCTCTCCTGATTTGGGATCTGGGTTTCTACTCTTTACGTAGACAAAATGTTGCATGTTGGCATATTTCGAATGATGATTGGTAGTGGGGTCTTCATATTTCTGTATGAAAAACACACAATATATATTTCTTTAGATTAGAAAAATAAGTTTGAATGAATGTCTATTTATGGGTGAATGTGAACATTAAGGGTGTGTGAAAAAAAGCAAGGGAAGAAGAAAATTAGTGTACCCTCACATACATTAGGAAGTGCATTCACAAGCTGATATGAGGTTGTTCTCAAGAACTGTTCAGCAACTGGACCAATGATGGACGCATGGAGAGTCCCAATACTGTCACATAGTTCAACATCATAGCATGCTCTTTGTAATACATAGCAGGGATTGAAATAAAAAATGTTAATAACCTTCGAATTTAACTATGTATATGTATAGGAATACTATATAAAATTGTAATAGAAGAAGCATAATTTAACTTGTTATGAAGATTGACTGTTTCTGAGTACAGTAATTGCAATTGTATATCTCACCTAGATCTGCTGATGTTCCCTTAGTGCATATGCTTCATGCCATGTAGTACAGGGGACTCATTGGGTTTTTAAGGATACCGTCGTTTTGAGCCAAATCTTGCTCCTTGAGCATACTACAACAAGGGAAATATATGTTTGTTTAAGAAATTGGCATTGCTACATAATATGGGTGTTTGATATACAATACATAGTGAGATGATTAAACTTATTGCACGTAGGTAGTCCCATATGTGTTTAATGTCAATAAATTTGTCATGTGGAGCAGATGAATTGGTAGTGGATTTTCCAAATGTATAATCCTTTGATGTGGTTGTCTTTAGTAACTCAGTATATGTGCAAACCCAAAGATTAAAATTGGGTGTATTAAGGAGAAGAATAGCATTGTTCTTATGTAAGATGATATGAATTACACACACACACACACACACAGATATATATATATATATATATATATATATATATATATATATATATATATATATATATATATTTGTTAAAATAAAGTTATTCAGACCACTCAGTAAAATAGTGCAGCTTTTCCAGTCTGGGACTGATCATGAGCGATGAACCAACTTTGGTTGACAAAGAGATCCCTATAGAAGAAAGAAACATATATTGAGAACTGAACAATTTTATATGTTTTGGATGGGAGGAATATAAAACTCTGGTTTTGGATTGTACTGTACTGTTATACGTTGTGACTTTCAGGTGATTTTCCAGAAGGATTGCTCTTTTCATGAGAAGGTCAGCTAGCTGGGAACCTTCATTTTCAGCCAAGCTATCCCATCGCCTGTAGCCTGTAATAGAATATCAGTGGAAGATATTTTTTAGATATAAATGAATGAAGTAAAGTAACATGGTATCAGTTTTCCATCAGGTAAAATAAATAAAACAGTGAACAGAGATAATTGAGGACATTCCTTTCATCTTGAAGAACAACATTGAGGGATTTGTTGCTTGTGCTCCAACTATTGTGTACCTCTCTGATTGGGATGACATCTAATATGCACCCAAAAGTCCCTGTGCGATGAAAATTGTTATGAAAATGTTTGAGTGTAGCGAGATACATGTTTGTTGTGAAGTAACAGTGCTAGGGTAAAATCTTTGTATTGGGTAATACATTTTACAGGCTGAATGCAAATAAAACAAATATGAAAAAAGAAGCATGATCTGAATGTTTGCAAAAGTTAATGCCGTTCAGGAAGATAGGAAGAGAAAATGAGGCTTCAACGAGATTTATCTATACTAGGAGATGATGATTTGTGAACAAAATATATATAATTTTTTCCATAAGCTTGCATGAAGATGTTTCCTAAACTTGTATAGAATCGGTCTGAGTTGGATACCCTAGGTTTCCGTGCTATTGTAAACGTATATACATGATTACTGGCTAGTACTATGGCAAGAAAAACTTTGGCAAACTAAATTGGATAATTATTGCTACGACCATGAAAACCATTTAAAATTTATTCATAAGTGCAAATGAATAGAATGTTTAAATGTATGCGTACAGTCCCGACTGATTAATACGAACAAGAAAGTATAACAAAATTTCAGCTCGAAAAGTCCTATGTTAACATTCCTAATGTCGATTAAAAGTTTGTGAGAGGGAATTCCCAAGGGATTTGGATGTTCACAAAGGCAATGCACAGGTAGATAAAAAGTTCAATAGGCATGTGATTTATTACCAATTTCTTTGTCGGAACCGATATGCTCATGTAACTAGTGGAATGGTGTAAACACATAGTGTGCCTCTACCAGCGAGCTGTAGTCTTCGTCGATTTTTTTGATGCGCGAAGACCTACTTAATATCCACTATGCGGCTCCTATAGTGGATTGCATGTGCGTAGTTACTGGCCTGACCTGGGCCTTTGACATCGCATAAGTTTTCATCGGAAAGAGGGTTGTTTGTAGTGCTCTGATGTTTATGTCGTTGAAGATGTTGCCTGAATTTTGTTTCCCTGTATATGTGTGAGAAAAAGCATGAATGAAAAAGTTAAGTAGATGGAGTAAGGGTTCTGGCAGCAAATTATTTGTTAAGGAAAAGTTGAGCGGGAAAAATCGTTTGTTGATTACCTGAGAATCCATCAACCAGAGATGTTGATACCTACTCGATCCTCGTTGAGCCATCCTCGGGCTCATTTTTTTCAAGCACAACGACATTGCATGACCATGTTGTGTCACCTTGAGCTATATTCGAAATCAAGCTGTATTTGATGTCCATGAAACTGTTGTTGAGATGGATGAACGAAATCCCACAGTGAATGATGATAACAGTGAGAGGAACTCTAAGGTAGAAGGTTGGTTTGTGTAGCACAAGTTTTTTGGAAGCAGATGAAGTACTGTAGTTGTGATTTTATGTACCAGTAGTATAATTTGATACAGCTGTGTACTATTTGATTTTTGAGAGAACCGATGATCACCGACCTACTTTATTGGAAGTAAATTGTTTATCAAATAAAAAGTAAAAATACACTATTGAAGAATAATTAGCTAGCAGTGTCTCTAAAAATAAGAGAAATAATGATTGTACAGTGAAACGTTTGGTAGAATTTATTTCTTATAATTATGTGTTATTAAGAATATGTTTAGGATTGTATACGTGTAGAATCTATTTTTATAAATGAAATAGAAATTGAATTGAAGTTTATAACGTCAAGGAATTATTTATATTCATTTCTTGTACGTAGAATCGAACCAAACCGTTTTGTTTAGTTTGGTTCCAATTTGTGCTAGTTTGGTTCAGTTATTTTGTCCACTTCTACTTAAAAGTGTTTGAATAATAAAATGTTATTTTATGTTTTCAAGGTAAAATATGTAGATGGAAAGTATTGAGAGAAAATATGTATGTTCAAAATTTTTTTGGTGGAATTATGTTAAAAAAAATATGTATTTTAAACAAGTTTGCCAAACAGAAGCTAAAATTTTTGAAAATCTATGGCATGTGCTAGCTTTTTCAAAGAATTTGCAGCTTAAGTGGTTCAACTACCAACATGAAATATTTTGTAGAATAATTAGCTAGCAGTGTTTCTAAAAATAAAAGAAATAATGAATGTACAGTAAAGCGTCTGGTAGAATGTATTTCTTATAATTATGTGTTATTATGAATATGTTTAGGGTTGTATGTGTGTAGAATTTATTTTTATACTTGAAATAGAAAATTACTTGAAGTTTATGAAGTTGGGGAATTATTTATATTCATAATAAAATTTTAAGAAAAGAGAAATACTTAACAATGAAGCCAAGTATCTGTATTTGATATTTTTTGTTTTAATTTTTTGAACTTATAAAGAAGATGTTATTATCATAGTATATTGTTTTTTATGTTTCTGGTAAAAAAAAAAATTGTAATAGTCAAGTGTGTGTAAATAATATTTTTTTATTCTCTCTTGGCACTGGGTATGGTTCTGGAATGAGAAATAAAACCAGAATCGAAAACAAATGGTTCTTAATACTAAGAACAAAAAATGTATTTCTTATATATAGAACCAAACCAAACCATTGTGCTGGTTTGGTTTAGTTATTTTGTTCATGCCTAGTTAAAAGTATTTGAGTAAAAAAAATGTTATTTTATGTTTTTAAGGTAAATATGTAGTTGAAAAGTATTGAGAAAAATATGCATGATTAAATTTTTTTTGGAAAATTGTGTTAAAAAATTTATTTTTAAACAAATTTGCCAAACTGAAGCTTTGAAAATCTACGGCATGTGCTAGCTTTTTCAAAGAACTTGTAGCTTAAATGGTTCAACTACCGACGTGACATATTTTGTAGAAATGTGTAACCTGTCATTGTAATTTGAGCATTGTGTCAGTCATAATAGCTGTATTGGTAAACATCTCTGCTAAATTCAGTAAAAGATACGAACGCGAGGTTTTTATTTTTTTGTTTTTTATAGTAATATATATATATATATATGTGTGTGTGCCTGTTGCTGAGTGTGCGTTTGAATAGAAATGGTAATTGTATATGGATTTTAACAAGAAAGTTAACATAATACACGTATAATATAATTTTAGCATTTCACACATTATATCAATGCCTATATCAGGACATACAAATTTGTCACCTAATTTGTTGTAAATAACAAGTTTGTGATATCGTTTTCCCAGGAAATGAGTAATGTGTACTTTATACACTAAATATTTAATCATTTTCGTTACCTTTGATCATTTTGTTTTTGAATTGATTAAATTTTTTCAAAAAATTGACATTGTTATTACCAAGTACAAATGTGTGAAGGAATATAAGAAAAAATATATTTTTCAATAAAATAGATAAATGTTGCTTTATTTGCTACTGAAATTACTACAAAAAAAAAAATTAGAAAATATACGACTTCCTTCACCTATAAATTTAAATCAATAAAACACATTAGAAATTCGACTGACAGGAATTCAAGTCTTTTGGATTCAATGAACTAGAATTTATTTTATTTTTATCCAAATTTCACATTTGCTATCAAACAAAGCATTATAGTATTTTGAAAGGATGTGTTAAGCTTCTGTTTGGTTAAGTGATCATAAATTGTAATTTATGTAACTTCTCAAATTACTTTTGAACCACATATATTTATTTCTCCAATTTTGAATTGCACATCTTATGTTGAAAAAATTATTTGTGACAACTACAAGTGATTTGAACAGAGGATATATTATAACTCATTGAAATAAGTTAGTTAGGGGTTAAATAGTAATGTAGAATGGATGGGTTAAATCAAAAGTGAAGGAAATATTTTGAACTATATGTTAATTTTTTATTAAAGGTGGCCAGTACTTAAATTTGTGACTCGGTAATTGTGTTATCTGGTCTTTATGGATAAATAAAGTTTGTTATTTTTTTAAAAAAATTGATATTATATAATGTAATGAGATTTTATAAATGAATACCTGATGGCGAACACGAGGAGGGAATACAGAACCAAGCAGCAGCGTTTCTGGACGATTGGGAGCGAAAGAAATAATCCGCCGGACGTGTCAACTTCAAATGGTCATAACTTTTGCATACAGTGTCCATTTTGGGTCCATAAGTACTTTTCGGAAAGGTTTTGACGATTCGGATAGGACATTATGTTGTTATGTGGGTTCGGCCCAGTCATATAGCGGGCTTAGGGTCCACTAGGTTATTATTTAAGTTCTTCGTGTCCTATTGTAGGGTTTTGTTGATTTCGAATAATAGAACTCTTCTCTTTCGAATTGCAATCCGTGTTTTGTTGGTTTCTTGAAAATTTCGTAGGTGTGACCTACATCAGTTGGTATCAGAGCGATCAGGCGACGTGGTGATTCTACTTTTGTGATAGAAGAATGGTGAGTGGTAGAGGACGTGGGCGTGGGCGTGGACTAGTGGCTACGCATAGGCAAGACGCCTTGGCCACACTGCAACAACAGATGCAAGTGATGACCGAACAAATGGCTGATTTTATGGCTCTTGCAGGGCAGTTTCAAGGGTGAGCCGAGCATGCACAAGAGGGTGGTAGGGAATAGGTGAGGCATCCGCGTGGTGATGTTCGCGTAGCAAGCAACGCAAGATCCGACATGATGGTCAAATCTGGAGAAGAAGAGGGAGGAGACCACTTTCCTGGCCTACTGCCGTTCATTCCTCCTCATCCTAGGCAACGACGGCAAGGTGTAGGAGAGGGTTCTCGTGGATGGGAGTCAGGATTTAGGGTTGATATTCCTGAATTCAATGGTGGGTTGGAGGTCGAGGAACTTTTGGATTGGTTATGTGCATTCGAGGAAATATTTGAATTTAAGGAGGTACCGGAGCATAAGAGGGTTTCGTTGGTGGCCACCCATTTTCGTGGTCGGGCGGCCGCCTAGTGGCAGCAGGTGAAAGCCAGCCATGAGTGGACGGGGAAATCGAAAATCTGTGAGTGGAGTAAGTTGAAGAAGCATATGAAGGAGGCTTTCCTCCCCTTCAATTATGCCCGTTCTTTATACCAACGCCTACAGAACTTGAGGCAGGGTCCCTGGAATATAGATGCATATGCGACGGAGTTCTTCCAACTAATAATGCGCAATGATCTTGATGAGTCTGAAGATCAATTAGTGGTCAGATTTATTGGGGGTTTGCATTTATCCTTCCAGGACACGCTCAATATGTTTTCCCCCGTCTCCATGTCAGAAGCTCATCAAAGGGCGCTACAAATAGAGAAGCAGATGGTTCGCCGTATGGATCAGGGAAATTCGACCAACAGCAATAGTGGAGGGAGAGGGCAACCTACCTCCTCACCTTCACAATCTACAGTGAGTACTACTTCCTTTGGGGGTCATGGTGGTTCGCCCAACAATTCTGGGGGTAGCGCTGTACGTAGAAGTGGTGGTTTGAGGTGTTATGGTTGTAATGGTTTGGGGCATAGGCAGGCAGAGTGTCCAACGGTTGCGCAGGGACAAGGTCGTCCAGGCTTGCTGATAGGAGAGGTTGAATATGAGGTTGTGCATGATTGTGAGACAGCACCTGTTCTAGAGACTGTACTGGAGGGTGACACCACCAAAGGGGGCTGCTGAGGACTGGCAGCGCAACAACATCTTTCAGTCGACCTATACTGTTGAGGGACGAGTATGCAGATTTATTATTGACGGGGGAAGCTGTGAGAATGTTATATCGGCAGATGCTGTGGCTAAATTGGGATTAACACAGGAGGCGCATCCGCATCCATATACATTGGCTTGGCTTAAACGAGGGACGGATATCACAGTAAGTCATTGTGTGCTCGTGACGCTGTCTATTGGTTCTATTTATAAAGATAGTGTTTGGTGTGATGTTATCCCGATGGACGCCTGTCATATATTATTGGGGAGATCGTGGCAGTTTGACAGAGGGGTTATGCATGATGTTCGAGCCAACACGTACAGTTTTATGTTTCACTGGGGGACGGTGGTGTTACTACCCACGAAGGAGGCACCATCTTCTCCTTCTGTTGGGGCTAGTAATCACCTTTTGATGCGGGGCCTGTTTGAGAAGGAGATGAAATCTATTGGCATGGTTTATGTAGTAGTTCAGAAAGAACTGACTGATGTGCAGAAAATTACGGACCTTCACCCCCAAGCTATCTCGCTCATGGAAGAGTTTGTCAATGTTTTTCCTCCAAAATTATCAGATGGGCTTCCTCCTTTGCGTGATATACAACATCAGATTGACTTGGTTACGGGTTCTTCTTTACCTAATCGCCCTCATTACAGGATGAGTCCCGCCGAGCAACAGGAGTTGCGCAGGCAAATAGAAGAACTGTTGGCTAAGGGATATGTGCGAGAGAGTCTCAACCCTTGCACAGTTCCTGCTTTGTTGATTCCAAAGAAGGATGGCAGTTATCGAATGTACGTGGATAGTCGAGCGATTAACCGTATTACAGTTCGATACCGTTTTCCCATTCACCATTTGGATGATCTTCTTGATCAACTAAGCGGATCTACAATTTTTACTAAATTGGATTTGAAGAGCAGGTATCATCAGATTCGTCTCAGGCCTGGAGATGAATGGAAAACAGCCTTTAAGACTCGAGAGGGATTGTTTGAATGGATGGTGATGCCGTTTGGGTTGTCGAATGCTCCAAGTACCTTCATGTGCGTTATGAATGAGGCGTTGCGATCATTCATTGGTCATTGCGTGGTTGTCTACTTTGATGACATTCTCGTCTACAGCAAGTTAGTGGATGAACATGTGCGGCACTTGCGTGATGTGCTTACAGTTTTGAGAAGAGATTCTTTCTTTGTTGCACCTAATAAGTGTGTGTTTTTTACTGATCGGGTGGTATTTCTGGGGTATGTAGTTTCGACAGCGGGGGTACTAGTGGATTCAGAGAAAATTGAAGCGATACGGTAGTGGCCACAACCTCGTACTTTGACGGATGTACGCAGCTTCCATGGCTTGGCATCATTTTACCATCGTTTTATTCCATATTTTAGTTCGGCAGTAGCTCCGCTGACAGATTGTATGAAGGGGACGAGTTTTAGTTGGACGGAAGATGCAGAGCAAGCTTTTGCTACTATTAAAAAAAGACTTACGGAGGCCCCCATCCTTGTTCTTCCAGATTTTGGCAAGCCTTTTTCCTTGCATTGTGATGCTTCGAAGGTAGGTATTGGGGATGTGCTTAGCCAGGAAGGACGTCCGATAGCCTATTTCAGTCAGAAGTTGACGGGAGCTCGTGGTCGTTATAATACCTACTACGTGGAACTTTATGCAGTGATGCAGGCTATACGTCATTGGAGGCATTATTTGTTCCACCGGGAGTTCATTTTATATAGTGATCTTGAAGCTTTGAAACATTTATCCACCCAGGATGCCATCTCTGCTCGTCATGCTTTGTGGATTTCCTTTCTGCAGCAATTCACATTTGTGTTGAAGCATCAATCGGGCACCGTAAACCGTGTGGCAGACACCTTGAGTAGGCGACATAGTTTACTGGGGCAATTGCAGGTGTCGGTTCCTGGCTTCGATACTTTCACTGAGCTTTACAGTTCCGATCCATTTTTTGGTCCTATAATGAAGCAGGTGTTGGAAGGGCAGAATTCAACATTTGTAGTCGACCAAGGTTTTCTCTTCAAAGGAGTTCAGTTGTGTATTCTTGAATGTAGTTTGTGTGTCAAGATCATTTCGGAGTTTCATGGTGAGGGTCATGTAGGAAAAGACGGGACAGTTGCATTGATATTGGCTTCTTTCTTCTGGCCTACTGTTCGTCGAGAGGTTGGTAAGTTTGTGGCCAGATGTCATACTTGTCAGACAGCTAAGGGTCGGGCTACTAATGCGGGACTATATCGTCCACTGCCTATTCCTGAACAACCATGGTCCGACATTAGCATGGATTTTGTTGTGGGGCTGCCTCGCACACAACGGAGGTTTGACTCGATCTTTGTAGTCGTGGATCGATTTTCTAAGATGGCCCATTTTATTCCTTGCAAGAAGACTACGGTTGCGGTGAATGTGGCGTTATTGTTTTTTCGCGAGGTGTACCAATTGTATGGGTTACCGACTTCTATTGTGTCTGATAGGGACACTTTTTTTGTGAGCCATTTCTAGCGTAGCCTATGGAAGATGGTGAACACGTCTCTGAATTTTAGCAGTGCATATCACCCGCAATCCGATGGGTAGACAGAGGTTGTAAACCGTTCTTTGGGGGATTTATTACGTAGTCTAGTTGGGGATAATATTCGCTCCTGGGATCGTTGCCTTAGCCAAGCTGAATTTGCTCACAATCACACCGTCAATAGGAGCACAGGCTTCAGTCCCTTTCAGATAGTGTACAGCTTACTGTCTCGTGGTCCAGTTGATCTCCTCACTCTGCCCAGTAAAACTCGACCACATGGTCGTGCTGTGGACTTCGTAGACAATCTGAAACTGGTGCATGCGCAGACCCGTGACAAACTGATGGAATCAACGGCACGGTATAAGCTGCGAGCAGACAAGAAGCGTCGTGATGTTCAGTTTGACGTGGGGGATTTTGTATGGGCGGTTCTGCCGCGGGAAAGCTACACCGCACATGAATACAACAAACTATCGGCGAAGAAAATTGGTCCAGTTGAGATCATCGAAAAAATTAACATAAATGTTTACCGTTTGAAACTAAATAGCCATATTCGTACTGCCGATGTGTTTAATGTCAAGCATTTGATACCTTTTGAGGATGATTCTTCTTCGAATGACATGGACTCCGATTCGAGGGCGAATCACGCTGACCCTGGAGGGGATGATGGCGAACATGAGGAGGGAATACACAACCAAGTAGCAGCATTTCTAGACGATTGGGAGCGGAAGAAATAATCCGACTGGCGTGTCAGCTTCAAATGGTCATAACTTTTGCATACGGTGTCCGTTTTAGGCCCATAAGTACTTTTCGGAAAGGTCTCGACGATCCGGATAGGACTCACTGCTTTTCCGTTACGTATACAAGATTTTGATTGTTTAAGGATGTTTACTATGTCAAAACTACCATTTTCTTAATTTCGTTATTTATTTTCGACATTTATGTTGTTATATGGGTTCGGCCCAGTCATATAGCGGGCTTAGGGTCCACTATGTTATTATTTAAGTTTTTCGTGTCCTATTGTAGGATTTGGTTGATTTCGAATAATAGAATCCTTCTCTTTGGAATTGCAATCCGTGTTTTGTTGGTTTCTTGAAAATTTCATAGGTGCAACCTACATCAATACCATATTAATATAATATTTTTAATGTTTTTAAAATAAATATATATAATTTTCCATGCATAAATTGTCACTTAAAATCTGATACAAAAATGAAGAGTTCACTGTAATGTGTATAATTATTAATGAAAACTTGAGTTTCTGCGTATATGGTTAGATAAATCAAGTTAGTTCGTTGTAGGTGTTTTAAGGAACATCAACGAATGAAGTTTGACACAATATTTGACGCATATATGCTCGACAACAATTTACTCATTTAGACTTTATTTGCGATCGAAATTAATAGCTAAAAAAACGTGCAACGTCCGGTCCAAAGCAATCTTCACACAAATAAAAAAAAATACTTACTAAACAGATTTACAAGAAAAAAAAATTGGGAGACGAAGGATATGAAGGCAGAAACATCTAGATAATCCCTAAAATTACTTCATAAATCTAAAAAAAAATAAAATGATGGATGAATGAAATGTGAAGCTCCTGATTACAAATCAATATCTTTTTTTTTTGAAAGTAAAAGAAAAGAACATCAAAAGACCTCGAGACTAAACACCTCGTTCCTCCACGGCTCCGCCAGTAAGGCTTAGAGAAAGAAAGGCATGCTATTTGACCAAAAACGACTAGCACTAGAACGAGAGGCCAAACCAGCAAACTTGTGGACAATCACATTCCTTTCTCTAGGCACATGATGGCATGAACCACAATTACCAACTTTTAGGAGCTCTCGGATATCCCGGATAAATAGAGTAATAGATGCTAAAGGTTCCTCCTTAATTAGACCATGTACCACCTTCAGGGCATCACTTTCAACTCGTTTGATGACTAGGGAGTGTTCAACCGCAAACTGAAGGCCCACTTTCAGAGCTAAAGCTTTCGCTATATCCACTACCCCTCCTGCACACTACGAATGCACCATACACAATCCCTTCATCATCCAGTATGATCCCCCCCCCAAAATTCAATATCTATTTGAACTTTTGACATTGTACTTGAAGAGACAAATAGTTCAAATAGCAAAGCTAACTTGAACATTTACTGAAATTAATATAGGAAAATAGAAGCCAAAAAGAGCTTGGAATGTTCGGTTTGATACCCTACGATTTCTGGGCAAAAAGAGTTCAAAAAACCCAAAAAATAAGCTTGGAAGGCAAGTGGAGATTTCTTATCTTTCATAATGAAAGGAAATGAGCAGCATCTTTGATAGATGGGCTTGTGCATAAGTCATAGCGTTTCCAGCATATCCACTTCTACCATGACAACCATTTCAGTAGGTCTTCCCAACAGCAGGCTTACAAAAACTCATTCATGTTCACAGAATGCACATGAAAAAAAAAAAAAAAAATTACAAATTGCATAAGAGGAGAATGAATGATAAATGTATTCATAGTTTATTGGGGAAATTGATATTGAAATATAATGACAACAAAGATCACAATTTAAGCAAAATGAACGGAAAAAATTCTTTTATCTGTAATAAAGGTTATAAACAGCTCCAGAGAGGTACCAATAGGAAGAATGACAAATATACCTAAACATTGGATAATAATGTTGTAAAGAGAGAGAAAAAAAATTGTAGACATACACTTATAAATTAAATTTAGATCAGAATAGCAACAAGTGTCCTCTGTTCCAAGTTTCAGCAGATACACTGAAGTTTAGACACTAACCATTATGAACGATATAATCTAAAGAGAACCACCTTCAAACAGAAGTTGCATGGAAGTACAACAAGCAATACAAGGAGTGCAGCATATAAAAAGTTGCAGATTAAAATGAATCAAGAAGTGAAATATCAATTGAAGTTAGAATGCTTAAGTTGATAATCTTTCTGAGCTATAATTATCTCTTTTTTATCAAAGTCTTTTACATATTAAAACCTGTGTAAACCTCTTACCTAAGCGAAGATTGCATCTCCTTTAATCTCTACTTTCGCACTGCCATCACCCCCCCGCGGGAAGGCCATTGAGCATGAATTCCATACCATATCTTCTAATTCACAGAACATCATTACTCCCTGCCCCTAAAACTCCCAAAACGTTCTTGGAAATAATATAGACACTCAATTAAGTTGTACACATAGGGCTGAATTCCAAATTGCATATTTGTTAAGTAGAAAAAATAAGAATGTAAATTTTTCAAGTTCTGAAACATATCTTGTTAATTACGTTTTTGCTTTCATAGTTTTACCAGTTGGGGTGTCTTTCTGAGGTTGAGATCTGCCATAATTGAATCTGAAGTACCACAAACAAATGCAATATCAAGTTAAGGGATAAAAAAAAGGTGAAGCAGTAAAACATTGAAACTAAACTTACTTAACGTTGTGCATTGACATATAAAATAATATACCTGTTTGCGCCTCTGTGTCTTCTTTATCTGTTATAGAGAAGTTATAAAATGTAATCAAGACCAAGGGCACTGACCTTTATAATTTTTGAAATTAACCCAAGTAGCAAATTAGGCTGAAAAGAATGAAAAAATGTAAAAAAAAAAAAATTGACAGCCAAGTAATATACATATTATGCATGCCTATTAGCAAAATTGGTAGTACTCACTCTTCCTTCAATCTGGTCCTAACTGTCAGCATTGACAAATGTACAGGCAATAGGTTTTGTAGAGTTGAAGCAAAGTGTATGATTCTCATTTATTTCCTGAGGATTGAAAAGTCATTTGGTGTTGATAGCCCGCTCGTCCAAAACGAATAGTAGCCAATGTTTATTGAAAATGAATGATGGCAGAACTGAGGATTAATTAAATGAGGTAAATTCAATAGTATAAGTGTCAGATATATGAAAAGCATGAAAGTACAAACTATGAGAATGCATGAGAACATAATTTGAAAAGATGTCAAAAGCTTTGATTTCCCGAGTAAATGATACATATGCTAATTTGACCTTCCAGATAAAAAAAAAAAAAAAAAAAATATTAAGTAAATAAACCATATTTTTCAAGTTGGAAATGAAGGAAAGTTTAGTAGCTCTACCTTTTCTGAAGTGCCTGTGCTTTTGAAGTTTAGACGATGATTTATGGTTCAATCCCTGCAGATGCCTCATAAGTGCATACTTTCATTATTCCAGGATCAATGACATACTTGATTCATAGTATTGTCACTGAAGTCTCGGCAACATTTGTAGTTAATAGTACCTAAACAGCAAATGCAGGTAGACGAACATGAGGTCAAGTTTTATGATCAGAAGGCATTTGTGAAATGGGAAAAATAAATAAATAAATAATTCAGGAGGAGGGGTCAGGCATAGACCTAGAAAAACAAGTCGAGATTTTCACAAATGAACCGCTAGGTATATGCTGGACTGACGACATGTGGAGTGTGAAAAGTCATAGGGAACATTAAGCAAGGGCTTGTTGTGTGCATTATGACAACTGAAAAACATTTTTCCTTTTCTGAATAGCCAAGCGGATTTTTTCTGAGAAAGACAGTGTGGGCAGGAAAAAAAACAGAGGGCGATGAGGCTTGGAGAATATCCTATTCTATTAGTCTTCTGTGTAGAAAAAAATGAAAAATACATCATATTATATCATTATACCATATATAAAAAAAAAAAAAAAAAAAATGTATATATGAGGCTGTAATGAAGTTTTTTATAAGATACATGCAAAAGTTTGTCTTGCACAAATATTTTCTCTTCTAGAAGTTTGTTGTAGTCATTTCACTGGAAGGGCTTTAAGCCCAAACCTTACTTGTAAAATTTTTTCTTATGCGAGTGTGGAAGGAATTGGCCCAACGCATCGGTTGTTCTTCAAGTTTCTTTTTAAGATGAGTTACTAAAATTTTAAATGTTGACACTAAATACAATTTGAGAGAAACATGAATGATGCAGCAAAAATTTAACTTAGAGGGAAACAAGTTGATGAATGAGCTCTTCATCTGGTATGGTATGGCCTAAGCCAGAAAAGGCCCTTTTCAAATTATGTACAGTACTCAGCTGCAGTTTCCATCATCCCCAAGCTTTTACCCTGCATAAAGAAAACACATACTAAAAGTGAGAAACAGTCGATTGTACTAAAAAAACTGAAGACATTCTCATGTAATAAAAACGATGTGACCTCTCACTCCTTATTCTGACCACTTTGCATCACCGAACTTTGTCAATGAAGATAAAAGTCCCTCATTCTGCATTGAGAAGAAATAAGGTACAGAATTACGCTGTTGAATGAAGTACTGTATACTTGACATGAAGGGACAGAGCTGGGGTTTGCCAATGGCTATGCTGGTCTTGTATATGTTTGTGAAACGCACCTGCAATAAATATAGTATGAAAGAACCAGCCTGACAATACTTAAACAAAGTAAAAGGGTGATATTGAAAGGCCTTCACAGTTTGCGAGAACTTAAATAATGCATGTAATTATACAACTATATATTTTTTTGTAATCTATTAAATGCTAGTGTACCTGGATGAACTTTCATTGAACTTTTAAAGAATCCAAAATTTCAGTATAGACAACATTTCTTGTACATAAGCAATGGTCTTTCTTCTGATTGCTCAGCTTCCAAAGTATTTTAATAGGTTGGCTTGTTTTGGCCTTTGATAAGGCAACATATAACTGACCGTGTGAAAAAATAGGATTAGGTAAATATAGACCAAGGAAATCTAACGTTTGTCCTTGACCTTTGGTTATACTTATTTGCAAAGCATATACGAATGGGAAACTGTGTTCTCTTAAATCTGAAAGGAGTATCATCAGTTTCTGAAGGTATAAAAGATATGCGAGGCAAGAAGACTTTCTTTCCCTTGTATCCTCCAACAGCAATTTCAGCATTGATGACATTTCTATCAAAATGTCTACACATAAGCCTTGTTCCATTACAAAGCCCTTCTGACGGATTTATATTTCTCAACAAAATTATGGGGCAATTAGTCTTCAACAATAACTCGTGGTGGAACACCACCTGGGGTAAATGAATTTAAGAAATCTTATTAAAGCTAACATCATCTGCATCCAATGGCTCACCGAAACTATAATACGTAACAACTTCACCAGGGAATCTATTTATTAACAACACATTAATGAAATCAACGTTTTCATTTTTAGGGCTCAAACCCTGTTCATCATGAGATTGGTAATTGTTGTATAAGATTGGAAGTCTGGGAAGACTGCACCAAGTAAGACCAGAACAGAGTCAATTTCATTGACATACGGTATGACCAGTTAGCCAGGAAGTTCTATGATGCCACATGTGTGCACTAATTCTGTTCCATTTCCAATATGCAATAAGTAATCTGAGAAAATCTGATCTAATTGAGCTCGTACGTTGTTAACCAAGCTGAATTTGTTGATAAAAGGCCATAAGTATAAATTGATGAGAGTTGCATTCATAATATCTTCTTTTCTACCTTTTCTCACAATTGGTAAGACTTGATGGAAATCTCCTCCGAAGACAACAACTTTTCCACCGAAAGGCAGGTTAGACTTATAGACATCGCATAGAAGTCTATCCAAACACTCAACAATGGATCTGTTTACCATCGGAGTCTCATCCCATATAATTTTCGCAGGTGTTCTACAAAGATGAGCCAATGATGATTGTTTGCTAATAGCGCATGTTGTTTCTTATAGAAATTGGAATTTTAAGCTAGGACATTATTTCGAAATCGTTAGTCCCGATATTCATTTAATTGTTCAAAACCCCACCATTTTGTTTCTTGCTTTTATTAGTTGCTTTTACTTTTAAAGTTTTATTTTTATTTTAATTGCATTGTTTATTTCATTAAATCTCTATTTTATTGTTGTTTTGGATTCTCTTGCAATTTTATTTTCTTAGTTAGTCTTGGCTTTTGTCTAGGAATTTTAGAATCAAAGTAAATTTATAACGAATAAATAGTCCTTGTGGGGTGTACAATCCGGACTCAAAAGTCCACTTTTACTACTTGTTAACGATATCGTGTACTTACGATATTCAAACCAACACAGCAGCAACTCCAAACGACGCTGTAGCGAGTTCTATTAGTCCTTTTGATCTAACAATTGCAAGAATGGTCTTGTACAAAAATGTTTTACCAAATCCAGTTGGGCCATCAATGAAGAAAGCAACATTTTTTTTCGAAAGTACATTTCGTAAAATCTTTGTATGCATAAAGTTGTTCTGTATTAAGCATATGTTTATTTGAAAGGTCTGATTCACATATAGGAACATCTAATTCATCCAAAATGGCTTTAGGAATTTGATTTGCATTCTCAGCGAAAACAACAACGTCAACAAGTGAGAATTCAGCCATATGACTGTAAAAGATAATCTATATCAAGCAATGCCCTAACTTCAGCCTCTTTTATTTCAATTTTTCTACCTAACATATCTTCCATCATATGATCTCTAAATGAAAGCCATAATTTCTTTGGATCATGGGGATCACAAAGAGCAAGAATGGTTCCAAATAATTGACGTTATGGCATTTGATAGTGGGATGCCTCTTCCATACACAAATGACAATTAGTGTCTTCATTGAGAAGACCATGTAAAAAAGCAGCTTCTTGGTAAATTGCAACCTTTACACCATTGATGACCTTCAAATCATTTTGTGATCTTGCTCCTTTCACATGATTAAGCAACTTCCTTAGGTAATAAGGTTCTTGATGTGATCTGGACCAGGCATCGAAGGGCGAAGTCGAGTCATCGGCAATATGATAGTGATCTACGTGCAAAACGGAGTAAGTTCCGTGTTGGGGTCGAGCCGAGAAGAGGGATGGATCGAGCCGAATCGAGTAAAAGAAATTATTTATGCAGAAAATCCATTACGACCGTAAAAGAAGACCTTCACGGCCGTAACCCCTATATTCACGACCGTAAATCTAACAATCACGGCCGTAATCAATTAACGAGGAAAAAGGATGAATTTTGGCAGAACAAGGCTTACGGCCGTAAGCCTGGAAGTTACGGCCGTAACATGCAAACTGAAGGAATTTCACGGCCGTAAGCATTGTGTCACGGCCGTAAAGAATAACATAAATTTAATCAGAAAGGCCTTTACGGCCGTAAGAGATTTCGTCACGGCCGTAAACAAGCAGCGCCAGATTTTTCGGAATTTTATAATTATTTTATTTCCTTTCTAGTTTTTGGTTATTTTCCTATTTTAGAATTTTAGTCTAATTAGAATTCTATTTTGAGTAAATTAGATGCTAGGTTATTTTGCTTATTTATACGCTTTTTCAATTCATTGTAAACAGACAAGTTTGAGTTGATTAATAAAATTTGTGAGAGGATTCTCCAAAATTGAGAGGTTGAGTTTATTCCCTTTTTCTTGAACTTATCAAAGATCCGATCTTTGTGGCGTTCTTCCAGCAAACTTATCAAATATTCGCAAGAACATTTGTGGCGTTTCCAAATTCGAAACTTATCAAGGAAATTGACAAGTCCTTGTGGCGTTCATCAATCTTTGTTCTTCAATCTGCATCGCCATAAATTGCGTCGTGATTGTCGGGTCAAGGTTTTACCATCGTTCTATCCTTATTTTCGTTGTTTGTTCTTGTGTCAGATCTGATTTAGATCTTTCCTAGGTTTTAATTGTCATTATTCCGCGTGTTCGACGAGATTCCCCGACTGGGATCTCATCATCTGGTATCAGAGCTTGAATCTATTTCAGATTCTTGCGTTTCTTGATTTTCTTGATTTTTTTTTCGTGTTCTTCGCGTTCTTCATTTCAGTCATAAATTTTTTCCAGTTTGATCCATAAGAGTCAGTCCCAAAAATTCAAAAGTGTTTTTCTTCTTCGTTTTTCGTCCAAATTCAGTTCCGTTTTTTCTGCCATACTCGTAGTCAAATTCCCTGGCAGATTAAAAAAAATTCTGATAATTCCAAATATTTCCCAAATATTCCGAATTTCCTTGTTCGTGTCTTAAAAATGTCTGATAGAGAGGTTTCCACGTCTTCATCTTCTGTTGGAGACAGGAAACAGCTCAGGGGTGTGAATAGAAAGGGTGAACAGGGTAATGGTGATATTGTATCAATGAGGGCACAATTTGAGAGATTTATGGTACAGATGGAGAATCGAGGTGCAGAACATGAACAAAGACCTCTGATCAATCTCATGATGGTTCTCGGGTTAGGAGAGGTAATAGACGTGAAGTTGGTGTGGATAATGAAGACATGGGCAGTGAAAGTGGCAGTATATCTTTAGGTAGTATGCGAAGGAGGGATAGAGGAGATAGGTATGAGCGGTGGCAGTATATCTTTACCATCGTTCTATCCTTATTTTCGTTGTTTGTTCTTGTGTCAGATCTGATTTAGATCTTTCCTAGGTTTTAATTGTCATTATTCCGCGTGTTCGACGAGATTCCCCGACTGGGATCTCATCAGTTCTCCTTCAAGATGTGCAAGATTCACGATTCAAGCTTTTCTTCTACAACAAGATTTTATTGAGTTTCAGGGTGATGACTTTTACAAAATCTTGTTGTTAATCATTAAATATGCATCTAGGCTAAACCTTCATGTGGTAGGATCACGATGAAGTCAATTTCTATATTTTTCGCTTTTGATTTGTTTAAATTGGGACAATTTATATTTAAGCAATTAATTCGAATTTTAATGCATCTATAATTATATGCGCAATGATTATATGATATTTGTGACTTTTTCTTAAGTTCGAAAGATTAGAAATTCATTAGATATGTTTTAATTGTCATAAAGTTTGATAAGGATAGAAACATACCAATGTGCTTTATAAGATCTTTAATTTTTCATGAATTTTTATGCTTTCCTACATGTTCGTATTCTTCATAGACATATAGCTGAGTAAAATATAGGAAAATGTGTTAACTCTTGTTTGAAAGAAGATTTCAACTAATTTAGAATATTGATCTCCATGCGTATAAATTGTTGATAATTATGCAAAATGAAGTGTGAGAATTTGAATATAAGATGGGTTCTATATTCTCACACTACATTCACATGCATTACACAATAAAGTTTTGCATCTTGCTTAGTTTAATTGAAATTGATATTTTCTAGCTAGTTCGATATTTTTAGTTTCATTCAATAAATCACATCTTGGAGGTACGATACACGGACTCATTGTCCACTATATTACTTGTGCGGTCGGTACACTTGAGATAGGAAAACATGTAACATTGGATCAAAAGCAATCCTCCCGTTAGAAAATGGGATCTCATCATGCAGAACCAGATATCATTCAGAAAAAGTGAATGATGTGATACTCCAATCCAATCTAGAAATATCGAAGAAAAAACATTACTCGAAAATTGAAAAATCATACTACAAACAAAGAAGTGACAGGTATTACAACTCCAATGTACGAGGAAAAAAGTTTCACACTGTAGACATAGTCACATAGTCCTCAAGAAAGTACTGTTAGCAACCAAAGAGGTGTGATAGTTTCAGAAATTTGTACTAACCAAAATATACCAAACATTGTAAACACTAACTTTGAATGAAGTCATTTTCCAAGAACCTGCAGTGTAAACTCAAATGTGCCCGAGCCAATCCAGATCATGCAATTGCACCAGTCCATCATAAAGGAACTTACAAAGTTTACTAGGACAACAATTAGACAAAGTTTCAAAGATCAGACGTGCAATTGTACTAGTCCATCATAAAGTATCGCACAAAAAGTTCCTTTGGACAACATTTTTACAAAGTTCCAAAGATCAGATTGTGCAATTGCACCAGCAAGTCATAAAGCAACTCACAAAGTTCCCTGGGACAACAGTAGGACAAATTCCTAAAGATCAGATTGTACAATTGCACCAGTCCTTCAAATAGGGACTCACTGTAGCGACTCAGAATTTTTACGCAATTAATAATTATTTTAATATTTAGAAAATTGTGTCGTTACTATTTCACCCATTGTTTTGAAGTTAACGCCGCGACGGATTCGTCTAGCCAAGTCAAGAAATATCGAATTTGTTCGATTTTAAATTAAAATCCGAATTTCTAAAATTATATTATTTTAATTATTTATTCAAAGTATTATTTTTAAAATGTATTTTTCAGTCAAAAATATATCTGTTTTAAAAACGTTTCTTGATCAAAGATAGTTAAATTTTTAGTTGATTTCATCCCTCACGTTTTCTCCTCCTTTCTTTTCTCTTTACACCAAATCCATATCATATTAAACCAAATTATAATTATTCCATTCAATGATTTTATTTTCCACTATTCCCCACTAACTCCACCACCCATATGCATTCATTATGTTGCAAGAACATAATGATTATATTCTCCATTATCATCACAACACATGATCACAAACACAATATATTCACCTCCATATACAGCTATCAACTTAGCACTCATCACAATCACCACCAAACATCACCATAGAACCATTTTCAACATCACAAGAAAGTCACTATACTATCACTGCCTCGTTTCAGATTTCAACCAAGATCAATCAACAAACCACCACAGGATCACAACCCAAATTCCTAATCAGCAGCTCCTTCATCGAACCACAGCCATGGCCAATTCACCATTATCAGATTTCCTCAAACCAACAGACTGCCTTAATCGAACCAAGAAACCACAGCTCAAGCAGTCACCATAACTACCCACCTTCAATCCGTTTTCCCAACTCAATGCCAATCAAAACATCAATCTGAAACCAATCTGCACCTCTGCTACCTAATCACCTCCATCACCCAGCACCACACGCAGATCACAAACCACCAACCACCAATTATCATCCATTTTCATCATCACCGGAATTTAACCCAAAACATAATTCATGAAATTCATAGGGATCATTTCCATCATAACATAAGATAGGATCGAAATCCTCATAAACATATGCGACAGGAATTTTACCGAACTTAGGTGGTAAATCCTCATAAACATATGGAAAGACAGGAATTTTACCGAACTTAGGTGGTAAATCCTCATAAACTTATGGAGACACAAGAATTTTACCGAACTTAGGTGGTAAGAATTCTTATGTGCATAGCAATGATCCAAAACATATAAAATATTATCGTAAAAACATAGGGTATACTTACTTTTCATAAAAACACAAGGTATATTTACCTTTCATAAAACATACTTAATTTTCTTGAAAATTGACTTTCACAAGTCACATGACATTTATATGAAATCATAATTTAAATCAATTAATAAGTGCGAGTCTACCTCAAATCCGACGAGTGCAAAGTTGAGCGGGAATGACTTCAATTTCTTTAAATTCTCCGTACGCTTCGTCTTAGCCAATAAGTCACTTTAGTCTATCGAATATATAGTTCAAAATGATAAATTATAATTTGAGGACTAAAATTGATGTTTTGAAAGTTGAGGGACTAAAATGAATACTTTTGAAAGTTGAGGGATTAAAAATGAATACTTTTGATAGTTGAGGGACTAAAATGAATAATTTTGAAACTTGAGCTTAAAATCAAATAAAGTAAATCAGCAGGGACTGAATTGATCAGATTTTTAAAATGAAAGGGCTGATTAAAATCATTTAAAACTTTGGGACTGAAATGGATAACTTTAAAAGTTGGGAACTGATTTGAAAACCTTTTTAAAACTTGAGGGGCTTAAGTGCAAATTTCCGAAATTAATTATATACTCAGATCTTTCCTCTCTCTCTCTTACCATTCTCTCACTCGCCACTCTCTCTCTAACTCACGATCCAGTAAGAAAGAAAAACGGAGCTGCGACTTGTGCGAAGTTCCTCACTCAAATCCGGCATAAAAGCCGGTGATTGGCCGGTGAAACGCCGGGAAGGGTGGCGTAAAGTGATGGTTCAAGAGGGTCCTGGTTGTGTTAAAGTTTTGATGCGAACCGGGGCTGGATTCGAAGCTAGGGTTCGCGATGATACTCCGGCGGAAATTCAGCGATGGTTTAAGGTAGGTATTTGGTACTCTATTTCTTGGGTTGGGTTTTGATTTTGAGTTTTGGGTGAGGATGGATTCGAACTGAAGTTGATTGTGGAAAGTGATGATGATTTGGTTTCTGCAACTGATCTGGGGTGCAGGCTGCGTTGGTGGTGGTCTGATGTTCGACGATGGGTGGTGACTCTGGTTGGGTTAAATTCCGGTGATGATGAAAATGGATGATAATTGGTGGTTGGTGGTTTGTGATCTGCGTGTGGTGCTGGGTGATGGAGGTGATTAGGTAGCAGAGGTGCAGATTGGTTTCAGATTGATGTTTTGATTGGCATTGAGTTGGGAAAACGGATTGAAGGTGGGTAGTTATGGTGACTGCTTGAGCTGTGGTTTCTTGGTTCGATTAAGGCAGTCTGTTGGTTTGAGGAAATCTGATAATGGTGAATTGGCCATGGCTGTGGTTCGATGAAGGAGCTGCTGATTAGGAATTTGGGTTGTGATCCTGTGGTGGTTTGTTGATTGATCTTGGTTGAAATCTGAAACGAGGCAGTGATAGTATAGTGACTTTCTTGTGATGTTGAAAATGGTTCTATGGTGATGTTTGGTGGTGATTGTGATGAGTGCTAAGTTGATAGCTGTATATGGAGGTGAATATATTGTGTTTGTGATCATGTGTTGTGATGATAATGGAGAATATAATCATTATGTTCTTGCAACATAATGAATGCATATGGGTGGTGGAGTTAGTGGGGAATAGTGGAAAATAAAATCATTGAATGGAATAATTATAATTTGGTTTAATATGATATGGATTTGGTGTAAAGAGAAAAGAAAGGAGGAGAAAACGTGGGGGATGAAATCAACTAAAAATTTAACTATCTTTGATCAAGAAACGTTTTTAAAACAAATATATTTTTGACTGAAAAATACATTTTAAAAATAATACTTTGAATAAATAATTAAAATAATATAATTTTAGAAATTCGGATTTTAATTTAAAATCGAACAAATTCGATATTTCTTGACTTGGCTAGACGAATCCGTCGCGGCGTTAACTTCAAAACAATTGGTGAAATAGTAACGACACAATTTTCTAAATATTAAAATAATTATTAATTGCGTAAAAATTCTGAGTCGCTACAATCTTACCTCCTTAAAATAATTTCGTCCTCGAAATTAAACTTACTTGATCTTATGATTTCTGAATACTTAATCAGAATCTCTTCTTCTTTCTCTTATGTAGCATCATCGCTACCATATTTAACCCAACCATATTTAACCCAATGGACTTTGACTAAATGCATCACTTTGTTTTCTCAAGAACATGGACTTTTTCTATAGACATGTGTCTACTCATAAATTCTTTTGAATCAAAATGAAAATTCCCAATCCTATGTGATATTTCATCATATCTTGTAGTATTCATGTAACTTGCCACTTATCATCGTATCATGTGACCTCAAATATTCGTATATATCTCTAAAATTTCAATAAATCTTTACTGATATATCATATCATAAAAATTTTCCTTTCTTCTTATCATCGAATATTTCCAAAATAATCAAAGAATTACCTGAATATTCTCTCTACGTAATATATCCAATAACATATCAACATAATATCATTAACTTATCATTCCAATATTTGTAACCCAAAAATTCATTAAACAAATATCTTCCAAACTAAGATTCTTTACTTAAATATCACCACATTTCCTGCAAAGTATTTCTTTCACTTGTATATACGTATGAATTCTGATTCAATACGGTCCTTATTTCTCTTTCACGTATTCCCGTATTATTTCTATACCTTGATTATTATATCAAAATATCAGTACCCAAAATCCAAGAAAAATATTTCATATCTCAAATCTTATCATCAAATCTTCCTTTATCAATAAAGTAAACGGCGCATAAACTCTGTCTCCTCTTTTCATTAAAATAATCCTGCGCTTTCTTGCTGGACACAACATCACGCGGATTCACTCAGATCCTTTACACTTTTAAATAGTTCATGCTGGGAAGAGGTTGAATCATCAAACAATGGATATCATCCTTACAAACATTCGCAAGTATTATTCCAATCTTCCTATGAATGATCTGAAAAAGATCTATAGAATAAGGCTCGAAAGATTGAGGTTGCTGATGGCTCATGATATTCCAGAAGATGTTCGCTGGTTGATAGAAGCAAAGGTTCGACTATCTGGTGAATTACCATCAACATTTCCAAAGCACATGCCTGGTTTAGGCAAAATCACGTTTGCAAAGAAACGAAGAGCAAAAAGACTGGGTGGTTGCTACAAATGTGCTCGTTGGAACTGTAATACTCGTTGCAAATCAGTAGGATATTCTTCTACTAATCGGGATGATAAAATCGAATTCATAAAGGGTGGACTGAGTAAGGAGTCTTTGGATGATATTCGACTGACTCTTGAGACGCACCCAAGTGGTTATGTACAACGTGAACTTCTCTCCTTATACGCTCAATTTAACGAGGACAAAAATCGTTATAGTCTCCAAAATATAATATCGAAAGATCCTGTTTGCCAGTCTGTTTTACAAAATGAGGCTTCTGGCAGTTCAGCAATGATATAAGGTAAATCTTTTAAAATATGTTGCTGCTTTCTTTAACGCGTTTTGGAAATAAAAAAATATTTTTCCTTTCTCGAGGTTTGATAAAGCTGGAAATAAAATATTTAATCGCCGAAAGGTGACAGCCTCGATACGATAAAATTTTTAAAAGTGGGCTGATTTTGTCAAAAGTAAATCTTTACTTTTTCAGAATCAATCAAAAACAGTAAATTTTTCCGACTTTAAATATCCAAACATATTTCATAGTTCAGGCATCCCAAAATCACATCTTCTTCGTAAGTTTTCCCTTCTTTACTATCAAAGATGGAAGCACCAAAACTTCGACAGATCAAAACTATTTGTGTATTTTGTGGATCAAAAGTAGGGAAAGGCTTCGGTTATCTAGAAGCGGCTGTAGATCTTGGAAAGAAACTGGGGGAAAAAGGTATCACTCTTGTATATGGGGGTGGTAGCAGTGGTCTAATGGGTTGTGTTTCCCAATCTGCTCTTGCAGAGAAATCAAAAGTAATCGGTGTCATACCTGTCCCTTTGGTAGATGTTGCAGGCAAAACACGAGGGCATGAAGTTCAAACCTTATCCATCCATGAACGCATAACTTGTATGCTATATGGTTCTGATGCCTTTATAGCCCTGCCCGGAGGTTTTGGTACCTTAGAAGAAATCTTTAACATTACCTCGTGGGCTCAACTAGATCTCCATACTAAGCCTATTGGGCTTCTGAATGTTAACAATTTCTTTGATGGTTTGTTAACCTTTCTTGATTATGCTGTGGAACAGGGATTCATCTCTCCATTTTCCAGAAGGCTTCTTATTTCTGCTCCTACTATTGATGAACTACTGGATAAGCTGCAGTCATATATCTCAATACAAGATCCAGCAGGGGTTAAGATAGATTGGTCGCAAGGAAGGGGAATCAAGCGAAAATGGAGTCCGGTTAATGTAAACTTAACTCTGTGAATCTTAGAATAGGTGGGGGTAGAGTACGGAGTATTCTCACTCTCGAGACACCCCTCCATTTACTAGGATTTCCTTAATGTTTAAATCTTGTGTGTACCTCAAAGGTTCCAGGTGGTAGATTACGGAGTATTCTTACTCTCGAAACACACCTCTTTGAAGGTTTCTTTATTTCCTCAAAAGATCAGAGGTGGTAGGATACGGCTACTCCGGAAACACATCTCTCATTCTGAGGATCTTTCCATTTTTCTCTTATGCTTTCATGTGTTTCATGTATTTCCTTTCCAGTGTGACTCTTGTGTGTTCTCCTTATGAGAAAATAATAAAATCTCTGCTATCAGCTACTAAATCTCGTTTGTGATGTAAATGAACTTGCATGTCTAAACTTAATTCATTTAGTAGATGCTTATCATATTATGCTCTTAATTCCAAATGATAACATTCTGGACAGAGTTTCCCTTGTAATTTGAACTTATCCAAACCATAAGCATACTTCATAACTCACAATAATAAATAACTCCACATTTGATCACAACGATCTAAAAATATTGAAAACGATTCCAACACTTCAATATCATCAAAATATCCCATAATTCAATTCATAATTCCTCAACATAGAAATTTCAAATCATATTTTTCAATATCATAATATCACTTATAATCTTAACATATAATCAAATTCTTTCCGTTGACTTCTCATACTTAGTGCCATGTCTAAAATCAATTATGCAAAGTCCATCTAGGGTTCATCATTTCTAACTCGAGGACAAAAATTATTTAAAAATCATTCTTAAATCATATTATTCCCATTATGCTCAACACTCGTTTTCTTTCTTAAAAAAATTTCTCATAATCATACATTAAAGCATATAAGTTATGACAAAGCATAACAACATCATTATTTTCGAAGAAATACATTCTTATTTCTCATAAATCATAAGTATCCGAAATACTCTTCATTCTTTCTCATAAATCAATAAAATGAGTATTCGAAATACTGAAATAACTTTAAACATCATAAACTTCTTTACCTCGGAGTTGGTGGAACGAATGATGGCAGTGGCAATCTTCATCAATAAAAATCTTATAATGGAAAATATTTCTTAAAATTCTTTTTGAAAATTTTACCAGTCTACAGAAACGCAGACTAGCTCTGATACCAACTTGTAGCGCCCCGAGTTCCGTATACTCGATTCACTACGTCATTTTCTGTCTAAATTTTTCGAATAATATTTTTGCGGAAGAAATAATTGAAATTCATTTTTGGCAACATTAAATAAACTGTAATGGCCGCTAAAATTGAAAACATTTATGAAACCATTTGAAATAGTAAATCGAACCATTAATATTGTAAAGAAATTGCCAATATCATAATTTCTCAAATAAATGAACTTCTCTAAATTATTCGATTGTTTGGAAAATACGGAAATCATTAACGTCAAACTTTCAACCGTTCAACGATTATTGCCACCATCATTCATCGCTCGCCACCGTCTCCGAAATCTGCAAAACTGTTAAAAAGTAGGGTGAGTATTTCATGGGGGAAATACTCAGTAGACTCATCACAAATTAATTTAATTTATAAGATGATTAAACACATAAATCCCGGCTCTTTATAAAACGGGCATTGATAGAGCTTCTTTATAAAACGGCTCTTGATAAAACTCATATTGTGCATTACAGCACGGGACATATTTTGCAAATCATAGGCTCTTTGAAATTAGCTCTTTGAAAACAGCTCTTTGAAAACCATATACTTATAAAACACATTTTAATTATGGCATAATTAAAATGTGTTTTATAAGTATATGGTTTTCAAAGAGCTGTTTTCAAAGAGCTAATTTCAAAGAGCCTATGATTTGCAAAATATGTCCCGTGCTGTAATGCACAATATGAGTTTTATCAAGAGCCGTTTTATAAAGAAGCTCTATCAATGCCCGTTTTATAAAGAGCCGGGATTTATGTGTTTAATCATCTTATAAATTAAATTAATTTGCGATGAGTCTACTGAGTATTTCCCCCATGAAATACTCACCCTACTTTTTAACAGTTTTGCAGATTTCGGAGACGGTGGCGAGCGATGAATGATGGTGGCAATAATCGTTGAACGGTTGAAAGTTTGACGTTAATGATTTCCGTATTTTCCAAACAATCGAATAATTTAGAGAAGTTCATTTATTTGAGAAATTATGATATTGGCAATTTCTTTACAATATTAATGGTTCGATTTACTATTTCAAATGGTTTCATAAATGTTTTCAATTTTAGCGGCCATTACAGTTTATTTAATGTTGCCAAAAATGAATTTCAATTATTTCTTCCGCAAAAATATTATTCGAAAAATTTAGACAGAAAATGACGTAGTGAATCGGGTATACGGAACTCGGGGCGCTACACTCACGAAGTTCCATAGGATAAGAATTGGACAAAGTTCCAAACATCAGATCGTGGACAAGCACCAGTACTTCGTAAAGGAATTCACGTAGTTCCTTAAGATAAATAGTCACAATACTAAGTTCGTGCTCATATTATACTATTAGTTCATGCATTGCATAAGCTAGGTATTAATCGAATCATCAGACCATATATGTGAAAACTAATTATTTAATTTAGTTTAGTATATGCTAATACGATCTATTGAAAAGTCATATCGTGCAAACATTGACCTATAGGGGCATGAGGTCATCAATAAAAGGTATGATTCATGTTACTAAAATATAGGCATTGATTATTAAACGTAAGTACCTAATTTTAGTTCATTAAGAATTGGAAGATTCAAGCATGTCAAATTAAAGGTGGCAAAAGAAATTCATTGATGTTTTATCATTTTACATGATGTTGTAAAAATAAAATTACAGAATTTCGTACAATCCCATACAAAAGATTACAAAGCCTAATTAACAGAAGGAGTTGTGAGAAGATCTGAATGGTTAAGGACCTCCACCGCCTTGGTTTGTTCTTACTTCAGCTCATTCATCAAGAAATGGATGTCAAAGTTTTGATCCATGGCCTAAACCTTACTGACTATTATTTCTAGTGCGTATTATATATGTATCCATCTGACCAATGATATCCACCAACGAAGACCTAAGTTCTTCATCTTTGGATTTGGATTTCTACGTTGCCTTTATTTCATCCACTTTAGGTCTGGAATTGTCCAAGTCCTTATTTAGCTTCCTCTACAAAGTAGCCATGTCTTGCAAATTCATTCTTCTCAATTTCTTGGCCTTGGTAAAGTCCCTATCATGAATAGAACGACCAGCCAATTTATCATATATCTCCATCTACTCCCTAGCATTAAATCTGGTGTAGGTGAGATTATTTTGAGCCAAGCCAAACGAAGTAGAACTGGATGAAGTAGTAGATGACAAATCCAACTCGGAAGGCATGTCTTCATATTTTTTAGTCCATCCTCTAGAAGGCACATCCCATAAGTGGAGGATATATTTGGAAGAACAGATAATGCATCGGGTCCTAGACTTCAGGGCTGCTAACCCAAGAATGACTAACCAATAGGGAGATGACTTTGTTAATTAATTTTTTTCATTAAATAATCTCAAACTTATAACCAATTAATACAAGTGTAAACACTTAGTGTTTTAAGAGATGTAAAGTAACTTAACTAGCAATGTAGAGTACTACAAAGATGTAAACTTAATTAGTAAAGCAAGTATAACACTTAGATATAATATTGCACAATATAGAGACAGAAAAGAGTAAGTGCAATATAAGTAAAAGGGATTATAGGATGAAAACGATATTTCAAGAAGGTTCAATCAAACAACTTGATCAACTTCCTCCGTTACCAAGCTCTCCATCACAAGCAAGGACAAATTCACTATAATGGTAACTTACAATAGGAGTACAAATCCTTAAGTGACTTACAACAAGAAACAGTTATCATTAAGTGACTTACAATAAGGAGAACTTATCCTTAGGCGACTTACAACAAGGAACACCCATCATTAGCAACAATTGAGTTTTCACCAGGCCCTCGAAACTAACAAAATATAAATTATAACTTTTACAAGTAAAAGAACTCGTTTCAACAAATGATATTCAAGTCAAGTATCAAGAGAGTTTTGATAACACTTCAATAGATGACAATCAATTTAGCTCAAGTGTTTTGTTTAAAAGACTTTGATAAATGAAGAATAAAATATGAAATAAGCAGACTCTTTGAATTGAAGCTTTCAATCAAAATTATCTCTCTTATCAACTAATCAAAATTAAGTAAAAAGAGAGGTTTGCACTTTAAAGTGTTTGGAAAAGAAAAACTTTTTTAAAGAAGAAATGAGAATAAATAAGATTGAAAAATTTTCTTACCCACTTGGAATCTTTGATGAAATGAATAAAAAAAGATTCAATCAATCAATAGATTCCTTTTTAATAAATGAAATAGTATTTATTATAATGTAGACTCAATGATTTTCCCAATCAATTTCTATCTTAAATGCTCTTGTAAGTTGGTGAAATTGAATACAAAACAGAAAGGTATTTATAGAACAAATTTCACACATTCTGACTTTTGCAGTCGAATTTGAAGTAGCCTTTGTGGAAAAATAGCCATTGGAGTTAAAATTGAGTCACATGTGGTCGACCTTGTTGGTCATGTGGTCAACCTCATCGGCAAAAACTTAGTTTTCAAAGGTTTTGATCCAAATTGTTTTTACTAAGCTTGAAAACCTTATAAAAGAGTATTTAAACGATTTTAAATGTTTAACTTGAGTTTTTGAAGTGCATTGCCAAAGATTGATATGTTAACCTTACATTTGTTTGAAAATCAATTGTAAATGATTAATTCTTTGTATGTTTCATCGCATGATCTTCATGCTATCACGATTCTTACACATGAGGCATATTCATTAGAATACAAGATAGAGTTATTTGTTATAATCAAAATTATAGGATTAAATCAACCATAGGTTAACAATAAAAATTTTAGCATGGATTCTCCCTTTCTTTTTCAAAACGATAAGAATTTTATCTTATCATAAATTTCATCATATGCATCATATTCAAAATATCATCATAACAACAATATCATCATATCCTCAACACACCATATTTCCCAATATTACCATCATATCATCATCTAAACATGTTTCTCAACATAATATTATGTATTACAACATAAACATGCTACTTTTTCCCCTTTTTGGCATAAACAAAAGGAGTAAGTTAACCATGCAAATCATAATCTAGTATTTTCACGAGGCATAAAACTCATTCAAAGATTTTATAAGCCTAAGTTCATAAATATAGATATGACTTCTCAAAATCATAAACATGATTCAATATATTATATAAGTTCATAAACACATAGATTATACATTTCTAGCAAGTTTTTCACAAATTTTATGCATGTATGAAGAAATGACATCAATCTCACTACATGGGAGGAGGAGGAGGTGGAAATGGAAACATGGCAAAAAGTCGAGCTTGAATATCACCAAGAGACTCCAAGATATTTTGTTGATTTACAAGGAGTTGTTGTAGCACACTTGTCATTCCTTCAACAGTGTTGGCAAGAGAATCAATGCATCCATGAGTGTGATTGTAAAGCTCCTTGTGACACCCATCGGAACGGTGGAGCATTTTGCGGTACTTGTGGATGGGGATTGGGGTGCTCCATGAGCTCCTTCATCTTCTTCACCCAGTTGAGCTTCAACTTGGACACTTGGATTTAAGTTCTAATGTGTATCAAGTTTTGAAAGAGGGAGGACTTAGATCATATATGGTTTAGTCCAAAGCCCACACGCACTCCGTCGACGAACTGGCTCGGCTTGACAGGGTACAGAACAGAACAAGCACGAGCTCTGGTTGTAGGTCATAGGTTGTAAGTCAATTTATGTATATTCCTTTTTTTTATTTGGAGAAAATTAAATGTAAATAAATTATTTTAATTTTAATTTTAAATCGAAAATTTCAAAAATCAAGTTGACCGCTCAAGCGTAACTCGAGCGTTCTGAATCTGCTAAAGATGCTCGATCGGTTCTTCAAAACCGCTCGAGCAGGGTTGAGTGTGATTCAACCGTTGTCTGAAATAGTGAGCAATCATGACTGTTCGAATCACTACTGATTTGAGGCATGTCTTTCCAGCCACTACTCTTCAATATCTATAAATAGGACCATTTGATTATATTTTATTCATTTTATATCAAATTATCATTTCGTATTCACTTGCATTATTTCCAAAATTTTGCATAAAAAGTTCATTTGTTAGAGAATACAAAACTTATTTTGAGTTCGTTGTTCTTGCCAATTTGAAGTGTTTCTATTGCAAGAAGAGGTCTGTTGTATATTGGGAGACGATTATCATTCACCATGAACACCCGGGTAGGACAATTTCGTCTTAAAGACATAGACTTAAATCTAGCCTCGGCCTACCTTTTTGAAGTGTTTATTTCTCATTTCTTCATTTATTTTACTTTGTGATTTCAAATAAGTATTTTTTTCGTGATTCATTTATAATCTTTTGTTGTTTAGAATATAATTTACAATATACACTCTACACACCAACAAACTCTAGAATTTATAATTGAGCTTACAGTGATTTTGGTGAGTTCATTGGTATAAGATTTGACGTGAATGACAAAGACGCGATGGGAAGGCAAACGACAGGACGATCTGGACCTTTGATTAAAGGACTTTGCTGTCTACTTATCCATGATGACGCAGTTGTGTTCAATTTTACCATACTCGAGCATGCAATATTTTCTCATTTTGTAGGTTCTTTGAAAATACGTTCAGCAAAGAGGGTAAAGATTTTTGCTTATTATGGAGTGGGCAGTAGGCTTATTAGCCTTCATTTTCGTTAAGTACGTTATTTATATACATGTTTACAAATAATATATTTCATCAAATAAACTTTTAACCACACACATATTCCAAAATCACTTTTCAACGTATATTTTATCTTGAAACTATTATATTCTTTGTTTATAATTTATTTTTACTAAACAGTAAACAAGTTATAACACAATTCCAGAATAGGTTTGTTTTGGCTTCTCCTTGGAGGTTTGGTGGGCCGCTCCTATTATAATGTAAAACTAAGCCTCTGTTTGGTAAAAAAAATTTGTTTGTACACAAGGAATTCGATATCTTCAAAGAAAATATGTGGTTGAAAAGTGGTTTGAGGAAATGTGTGTGAATACAAAGTGGTTTGAGAAAATATATTGTTTATAGGGATAATTGTATAGATTACTTACTTTAGATAATAAAACTGATTTTTACTAACCAAATAAAAAATTTTGAAAAATACTTCATTGTTACTAAAAAAAATTAAAAAGTATCATAGGTATCATACTGTGATACTAACATATTTGAGAAGTATCAAAAGTATCAGATTGTGATACTTCACGTGATTATGAAGTATTTTTCAGTTTTTATGATTTTATTATAAGTAATTTTTAATTTTTATAAAATTTAAGTAAATTTCAATTTGATCCCTAAAAGTAGTGTAATTATGTGAATATGGTTTATAAATAATTTACCATACATGGGCTAAATCACAGTTTGATTGCTATTTATTTAAACTCATTTTTTTACAGTACTCAATTTTAACCATATATTTTAACAATAGAGCATTCTACACATAAATTCAAAATTTTTCTATAATTTTCAGCCGTGCACAATTATTCAAAAATTGATGTTTAAAATTTTTTTTCCCCCAAGAATAACAACCAAACAGATGCTAAATAGTAGAAAATGGAAAGAGAGGTCGGTATTGTGGTGGAGAAACTCAAATATTTTTGCGTCTCATACGAACTGGGAGTTCGAAATAGTAGAATTACAAATGCTCATCGAATGAAACTCAGAATCAATAAATGGGTACGACTAAAAACAAACATGAATTTGACCAACACATATTATTATTACTATATAAAGAAAAATCAAATGCACATATTTTAGGACAGAAATTTGACAAATTCATATTTTTATTACTATACAAAAAGGGTGATGATACAAGCACCTCGGGACTTATCCCCGAGGTGACCCCCTCCTCACATTGAGGGGGTGGAGCCCACTTGGGCTCAATGTGAGGAGGGGGTTAGTCCCGAGGTACTTTAAGCATTTTCCATTTCACTTCAATATTACTATTCATAAAGACAAAAAACAGGACTTATAGTTGAAATGACACGCCACTTCTTCCTATTTCAAGTAATAACGCTTTTTTGGCATCATTCTTCTTTCTTTTTCTCTCGAACCTTCTTTCATGCCGACTGAAAATCCTCTTGCTCTCAGTTTTTTCTAGTAGCCCCTTCCATTGAAAAACATTCTTCGTTTTTTCTTCGCTCGTCTCCGTCGTCGGCGTGGTTTATTTCTGAGAAAAGAACACAAACGAAATTTGATCGCGTATTTATGGTTTCAGAAATATTGCTATTATCTGATCTTTGTATGCATAAACTTCACATCTTTCACACGGATTGAGGGGTTTATCATATGCATCATCTGGTACTTAAATTGGACAAAGAGATTAGTCGAAACAAGGTATTTATAAAGCATAAGTTCATTTTTTGTGTGTGTTTTGGCAGGGATTTTTTTTTTTTTTTTGGTTTTTTGGCTATGATTTGATTTTTCTTTTAATTTCAGATGTGTTGCATCAAATTTGCTTATACAACAAACTGCAAATGCTTTTACTGGAGAAAATGTGAAGGTGAGAAAGCTTTTTACTGTTAACTTTAGTAACTTATTTTGCATTTTTAGTCAAAGTATGGTAAGCTTTTTATATGCAGTAGCTGAGTTAATGTTTGGTGTTTACTATTTTTTAGGTTTTTTGTTTTCTAAGAATTGATTTTTGGTTCTCTGTTGATCTTACAATATCTTCAATTTTTTCTCTTTTATGGTATCATTTTTTTGGACAATGATTTGAATTTCTTTTGAGTCCTCCAAATTCAATGAGACTTGCTCGACCAAGCAGTATAATAAATAATATTTTAGCGTTCTTTTTCATGTGTTTTTTGTTGTTACACAGATTATGATTGTAGACTACAAATTACCTTATCCAAGTGGAACTGCAACCGTCGTTCTAATCAATGGATTCCACACTCCTAAAGGAAATAGGATGGCCAAGTAGGCAATTTTCTGTTTTCTTGCCATAATAAATCAAACTCTTCTTGATATTAATCTCTCTTGACTGGATTTTTTAGGAAACAAGTTCATGGATTCTTAAAATTCTTCTCATTTAGTTTCCTCTGGAGTTTCTTCCAATGGTTCAACTCAAGTGGAAAACAATGTGGATCATAAATTTCTCGTCCTTTCATTCAAAGCTTGGAAACAATCGTATGTACTTGACATTAATCATTTTAAGTTTCGAGATCAATAGATTTCATCCGTCATTGATTTAATTACTTTGAATCTTGCATATTTTGCTTCGGTTTTAGCATGACTAACATAGGAGCAAGAATGATTTGCTCCCATCTTGTGAACTTGTATCTGCTTCTTGGAGCAGTACTCTCTTGGGAGATAACGTGGCCCTTAATACACAAATAAAATGGATAATTGTTCCCTAAATCTATTCTAGAAAGTAACATGAAGAGTCTAGATGGTTACAAGGTTTGACTACACAACAAATTACTTTTTAGTGCACATACGAGCTTCTCGTCCTCAATCCTGAGCTGAAAAACATGCTAACGTTCATTTAAATGCAGGTTTTCATTTCTATAGTTCTTGTTCTTGATGATGGACTTTACAATTTTGTCAAGACATTGCTTTTTACTACCAGGATCACATATGCTGCATTCAAGAAGAATAATAGTCCTAAAGCAGTTGAAGTGGAAAGTTTAATCTATGCCTCTTTATCCCACTTTGAATTTAGCCCATCCATTGCCTTTTCTTTCTAGCCATTTCTCTCCACATTTAATTACAATGCATAAAGTTGTAATGTCAAGTTACTAAAAGAGAAATATGCCCTCTTCAACTTAATTTTTGTGGTCAAAATATTCTTACTGAGGTGAGGTCCTTTTAATATTATAATCATTTCTCCATCTTGTTTACATGATATGGAAAGAATGTGTGTAGCTTAATATGACTTTGATATCCCATCGTGCTTGTTTGAATTTGTAGAAGTAATTAAAAAATAGTTGAATTCAAGTGCACAAATAGAATATTTAATTGGATAAATGTTCAATGATTGATGTTCTCCAAACTGGGATTATTTTATAGTTACTATTTTAAATTTGAGTTTTTTAATTTTTAAATAATTAATTTTTTGGGAATGAGATTCAAAGTTTGGTGATATGTTAATTCAAATGTCACTAGCTCGTGAATATGATATCATTTTCAAGTTTATATATTTTTAATTTTTCATGCACTGGTTTTAAAACTATCTTAATTTGGACTATTCTATTGAAAGGCATTCATGTTGATGTGAACCATGTTTTTAGCGTCAACTATTTGGAAGAGCAGAGGTTCAGATCAGATGTAAGGAACAATGGAGTCCTTTCCTTTAGATGAAACAAGTGCTAGTGGTCAGTTGAATTAATTTTTCTCTTCGTTGATTACATTTTTGTGCATTCCGTATATTAAAACCGTTAATATACATATAAAAAGAGTCAACCAGGGAGACAATGTTTATATTTTCTGTTCTGTTTTTTGGAAGAGTTATAAAAATCTTGTTTCGTAACTATTATAGCAAATCGTTGTTTGGTCACTTTGTCTAACAGAGCTGATAACCTCAATCAGTTATGATTGATAGCATTAGTGTTTAAGGTAGCTAGCTAATTCTCTTATAAAGTTTTTACATAAATAAAGCCTTTGTATATTTTATCATGAATAATGATTTTTCCAATAAGGCTGAATAGAGTTGGTATCTCACCGGTTTCCAAAGATTTAGGTCCCTAATCTCATTTTTCTGAGAATCTCAGATGTGGTACAGAGCAATTCAGCCAGAACTGTTCAAAAGAAAGGAAGATGAAACTATCAAACCTTTTGACTCAACTATTTTTAAATTTTCCTCTATACAGTTCAAAATTTTGCTGTTCTGTTGAAACTATCAAATTTTATGAAATTGCTAACAAGAGCTTTCTTAACAATGAATTACAATCAATAGAAGTTGGGCCTATGACTAATTTATAGTATATTCCAATAATAGAACTATTAGTAGTTGATGAGATCCCAGTCGGGGAATCTCGTCGAAAAACGCAGAATAACAACAATTAAAACCTAGGAAAGATCTAAATCAGATTTGACTCGAAAATAATAAGAACACGAAGAAAATAACGAAAAAATAGAAGATAGATTTGACGGTAAAACATTGACCCAACAATCACGACGCAATTAATGACGATGCGGACTGAAGAACCAGGATTGGTGAACGCCACAAGGGTTGTCAATTCCTTGATGAGTTCGTTGGATGAACACCACAAAGATCGAATCTTTGATAAGTCCGAAACAAAAGGGAAAAACTCAACCTTTCAATTTTGGAGAATCCTCTCTCAAATATTATTAATCTCAAAACTTCTGTCTTTACAATGAATTGAAAAAGCGTATAAATAAGCAAAATAACCTAGCATCTAATTTACTCAAAATATAATTCTAATTAAACTAAAATTCTAAAATAGGAAAATAACCTAAAAACCAAAAAGGAAATAAAATAATTAAAATCTCGTAAAAATATGGCCGCTACCCAGTTACGGCCGTGACAATCCTTTTACGGCCGTAATGGCCTTTCTGATCATAAATCTGATTTATTAGTTACGACCGTAAATTTCAGCCTTACGGCCGTAAGCCTGGTTCTGCTGAAATTCTGCATTTTCCTTCGATAATTTGTTACGGCCGTGATAGTAAGTGTTACGGCCGTGAATATATGTATTACGGCCGTGAAGATCCTCTTTTACGGCCGTAAAGTATTTTCTGCCCAAATTACTTCTTTTTCTTGATTCGGCTCGATCCGTCCCTCTTCTCGGCTCGACCCCAACACGGAACTTGCTCCGTTTTGCACGTAGATCAATGTCATATTGCCGATGGCTCGACTTCGCCCTTCGATGCCTGGTCCGGATCACATCATACTCCCTCTCTTGAAAAGGATTCGACCTCGAATCCATTTTTGGTCGGCTTTTCAAATTTCTCCTGCTTCCTTGGGCTCGATGATCATTTTTAAGCTTCGTGCAATCCTTTAGACTCTTGGGCTACTTATTTTGGCCAATAACTTTCTGCCCCGTCTTAAATCCATGGCTTGATTTATGTCCCTGCAAAACAGATTTCGTAGAACTGGGAAGGGATGTGTTAGCAAATAAACTCATTTTTGTGGTGGACTCTCGTTTTTTTTTTCTTTTCACTCTCAAGCTCACCTTTTTCTGAGGTCGTTGCCTCAACTCTCTTGTTTTCAATTTTCACATCCTCTCCTTTTTCTGAGGTCGTGGCCTCAACGCTCTTATTTTTCCTCTCAAATTCGCTCTTTATTTTCAATTGGTCCTCTTGGACCTCTTTAGGAGATAGCAGAGCAAGAGTGATCTTTTTTCCACCCTTCACGAAAGAATATCGATTTTTAAACACATCGTGCACTACCCTCCTATCATGTTGCATGGGTCTCCCCAACAAAATATGGCCAACATGCATAGGTACTACGTCACAAACCACCTCATCCTTATAACCCCCGATGGCGAAATTGACCCTAGCCTGCTTATTTACCTTAATTTCTCCCGACTCGGTCATCCATTGCAATTTATAAGGGTTCGGATGTTTTATCAAGCTCAAACCCAATTTTTCAACCAACATTGTACTAACCACATTAGTACAACTTCCCCCTTCAATCACCATACCACAAACCTTTTTGCCCACTAAGCATCTAGTATGGAAGAGATTATCCCTTTGCTCACCAATTTCATCCACCCTGACCCTAGTACTAAGGACACGCCGATTAACAAGTGAATCTTTAACAGCATAGGTTAGCCCTTCCTCATCACTACTACTACTAGCCCCAACATCTACTAACTTAGGCATTCCCTTAAATTCACCCTCGGAACTAATTTCACCATTATCACGCAAGATCATTAGCTTCCTATTTGGACACTGGGATGCTATATGACCCATACCCAAGCACTTAAAACATTTAATATTTCTATCCCGAGTAGTTTGAGAATCAGAAATATTTTTACCTTTCGTTGTAGGCTCCTCCTTCCCTTTCGGGTTATGTTCAACGTTGGATTCCTGCTTAGGTTGTGATGTAGGATAAGATGGTGAGTGTCTTGCTGCCCCCTTTCGCCTTAGCTGTCTTTCCACCTTCATGGCCATATGCACCATATCTTCCAGCTCCACATAATGTTGCAGCTCAATGACATTGGCAATATCTCTATTCAGCCCACTCAGAAACCTAGCCATCGTAGCTTCCCGATCCTCCACCACGTTAGCCCGAATCATTGCCACCTCCATATCCTTATGATAATCTTCTACACTCCTCGACCCCTGAGTCATACCCTGCAGCCTCTGATAAATATCCCTATAATAATGAGTCGGCACAAACCGCTTCCTCATTATGATTTTTAATTCACCCCAAGTCTCCACCGGCTCCTCAATGTTCCTCCTCCTACCCGTAACTAGTTGATCCCACCAAATATTTGCATAGTCGGTGAATTCAATCACGGCTAATTTCACCTTCTTCTTTTCCGAATAATTATTACAATCAAAAAGCCGTTCGACCTTTGTCTCCCAATCCAAGTACGCCTCCGGATCACTCCTACCCTGGAACGATGGTATTTTCACTTTAATTTTTCCAAGGTCGTTATCAACAACATCTCTACCCCCACGATACCTCCTAGTATCACGACGCTCCCTATCATGCCTCCGCTCATACTTATCTCCTCTATCCCTCCTTCGCATACTACCTAAAGATACACTGCCACTTTCACTGCCCATGTCTTCATTATCCACACCAACCTCACGTCTATTACCTCTCCTAACCCAAGAACCATCATGAGATTGATCACGAGGTCTTTGTTCATGTTCTGCACATCGATTCTCCATCTGTACCATAAACCTCTCAAATTGTGCCCTCATTGCTGCAATATCATTGTTACCCTGTTCATTCCTTCTATTCACACTCCCGAGCTGTTTTCTATCTCCAATAGAAGATGAAGATGTGGAAACCTCTCTATCAGACATTTTTAAGACACGAACAAGGAAATTCGGAATATTTGGGAATTTTTGGATTTTTTTTTTTAATCTGCCAGATAATTTGACTACGAGTATGGCAGAAAAAAGGGAACTGGATTTGGATGAAAAACGAAGAAGAAAAACACTTTTGAATTTTTGGGACTGACTCTTATGGATCAAAATGGAAAAATTTATGACTGACACGAAGAACGCGAAGAACACCAAAAAAAAAACAAGAAAATTCAAGAAATGCAAGAATCTGAAATAGATCCAAGCTCTGATACCAGATGATGAGATCCCAGTCGGGGAATCTCGTCGAAAAACGCGGAATAACAACAATTAAAACCTAGGAAAGATCTAAATCAGATTTGACTCGAAAATAATAAGAACACGAAGAAAATTACGAAAAAATAGAAGATAGATTTGACGGTAAAACCTTGACCCAACAATCACGACGCAATTAATGACGATGCGGACTGAAGAACCAGGATTGGTGAACGCCACAAGGGTTGTCAATTCCTTGATGAGTTCGTTGGATGAACGTCACAAAGATCGAATCTTTGATAAGTCCGAAACAAAAGGGAAAAACTCAACCTTTCAATTTTGGAGAATCCTCTCTCAAATATTATTAATCTCAAAACTTCTGTCTTTACAATGAATTGAAAAAGTGTATAAATAAGCAAAATAACCTAGCATCTAATTTACTCAAAATATAATTCTAATTAAACTAAAATTCTAAAATAGGAAAATAACCTAAAAACCAAAAAGGAAATAAAATAATTAAAATCTCGCAAAAATCTGGCCGCTACCCAGTTACGGCCGTGACAATCCTTTTACGGCCGTAATGGCCTTTCTGATCATAAATCTGATTTATTAGTTACGGCCATAAGCCTGGTTCTGCTGAAATTCTGCATTTTCCTTCGATAATTTGTTACGGCCGTGATAGTAAGTGTTACGGCCGTGAAGATCCTCTTTTACGGCCGTAAAGTATTTTCTGCCCAAATTACTTCTTTTTCTTGATTCGGCTCGATCCGTCCCTCTTCTCGGCTCGACCCCAACACGGAACTTGCTTCGTTTTGCACGTAGATCACTGTCATATTGCCGATGGCTCGACTTCGCCCTTCGATGCCTGGTCCGGATCACATCAGTAGTGTTGCTGGCACCTCTTCATTTTCAACATTTCTTGCAAAGATTTTTTGGGTTCTTATGCAAGCATGTGCAAAACATGCTCGACTCTTCTTACACTTAGGCTACAATGTTTCTATTAGTCTGAATGTTAATAAGATCAACTCTGCCTGTTCTCTTTCAATTGTTATTGCACTTTTCACTTTCCTTCTTGTTTCTTTTCTATGGTTCTTGTAGAGACTTTTGTGATTTTATGGGCATTCAGTATGATGAACCAGCTATTTTTAATGTTTTGCAAGCAGCTATGATAACAAGGAAATTGCTCTGAATTGTATAAATATGCTAAGGGAATGCATCAAATTTCCTTTTCTTGCAAAGTAAGAGATGCATGCTTTAAACTTCAATATCTTTTTTTACTTTTTATTTTTATTTTTTTATTTTTATAGAAGCTTCTTTGTCACTCTTACATGAAAATGTGATGGGGAAAAATTAAAGTCCTCTTTTCACAATGCAACTATACAAAATTACAATTTTCCTTAATCTTATTTCAGATATATATTGGAGTCTCCAAGTTTTGCGTTGTTTTTCAAATTTGTGGAGCTGCCTAATTTTGATGTTGCTCTGATGCATTTTCTACATTTAAGGTCAGATATCTGCCTAAGATTTATTTTGTATGTATCTCAGTATTAGAATACTTCTGTTATTCTTTATTACATATACAAGGAAAATGTCACGGGATCTACTCACTAAACATACATTGGCAATTTCTGAATTCCCAACAACTCACTACAATGATGTTTGCTCGTTATTATCAATATAAACTGAAAGTAGTATTCAACTTAATTTTATTTAAATTTTTCACCAGAAAATAAGTACTCCATTCTACAATCGAATGCTCCCATTTGACGTTTTTAACCATCCTCTTGATAGGAATTTTCCTTAATTCCAATGGCACAAAGCTCGAACGATCATGGAAAAACACCATTGACAGCTTCCTAGAATTCTACTCATAAGTTTGAAGTTATTTCTCTTGAAACATATATGCCAAGTAAGTTCAAGGAGCCTCGCATAGCAACAAGTGTTGATCACTCTTGGGTTATCTCAAACTCAAGTGATTCGAGCACTACCGTTGGTCATTCTTCGTCCTCACCTCCATCTAAACACACTTTATTCCCACCTGATACTTGTCATCAACAAAGAAGAAATTGAATGATAAGCTTGACTAGAATTACTTGAGCAAAAATTCTATGATATTTTGTATTGTGAACATTATGTATTGCATGTTCTTTTGATTATAAATAACTGGTACTGTATCTAAATGAACTACAACACACCAATTTGGACATCAAAAATAGTATTATGTTTATGTCAAGTTAATTCTTTAATATTATTAGTCGTCAAACATTCTCCCGTAGCCTACTTATTCTTGGTAGTAAGAATTGAATATAGAACCTATAAAAGTAGGAGCATTCATTAACAGAGGTGGATTGGCTTCAGTTGACTTTACCATGAGAATGTTTGAAAAAGCTTTGATTCCAATAATCTCTTCATTCTAATAATCTCTTGGGCAATCTCAAATGTAGATGGGAACAAAAGTAAACTGATTATCTATTATTAATTATTATTAAACTGTATATACATACAACTGTTTCTCAAATTTTTTAAAGCACTCAAATTCATACCATAAAGTGATCAAATCAATTGTATGTACAAATAACCGTTTCTCAAATTCTTTAAATCATTCACATGAAATTTATACCATAAAATTGCCCCCTAACCATAATATTAATTTGTACTTACAAATAATTGCTTCTTTATTTTCAATTCAACGCGAATTAACACAAATATGAAACGTTTCGTGCAACGTACGTATCCATCTACTAGTTGTAAATAAACAAAAGAGCTGCTTTTGAAATTGGTAACAGCATGGCTGATGCAACAGGAACAGTTGGATATTTTAATTTTTTTCCCATTATTTAAAGGGAAAAAAATTAATAAATGGATACCCCTAAAAATAAGGGTGCACGTGACGAATGTAAAACTATAAAAAGAATGTTTATGAACTTAGATGAAACTTGTTTCTTTAAAAGTAAACAAAATTCAAACTGGCTGAAAACCTTAGGACCTTGATACAGTAAGTAGAATTAAAAAATATTCAACAATAAAACCTGACCCAAAAAAACAAAATGACCAGTACCGTGGACACCAACTCTTTTGGGTCTGAAGGTCCTCTTGTACAATACACGAGAAGTAAAATTTCAGATCGAGGTGAAGGATATAATAAGATAAAATCGTGATTTGGGAGCTGTACAAGTAAAGAATCTGGAGTTGATGGGAAATAGGGAAAAAACTCGTGACTAAACTTTCGAGCTGGGGAAGCAAAATTTCAACTGCAAGTGAAGGACAATCAGATAAAATCTTGATTTGGGAGCTGTAGAAGTAAAGAACCTAGAGCTGATGGGGAATAGGAAAAGAACTCGTGCCTTGGAAGCTATAGAAGTGATGGAGTAGGGTGAATCGTGCCTTGGGAGCTGTAGAAGTAACGGCGTCGAGTGGTTGTCGATCGTGAAAGGTGTAGGAATAGTCAAGTCTGAAGCTGGGAAATCGAGAGAAGAAGATGACAGTTCGAGTTGAAAGGGAGACGATTAACGAACATGTAATGGAAAGCGACGAAATAGAAAGATACTATTAGGGTCCGTTTGGATAGCGATGGTGGAATTTGGGTGGAAAGAAAATGAATTTCAGGGAATTGAATTCTAGGTAATTGAATTACTGGGAATTAGAAGCTTAATGTGTTTGATTGGTTTAATTTTTTAGGTGGAAAAAGTAGGGAATTTTTCAACTTTTGTTGTTTGATTGACATTATTTTCCATGAAAAATAAAGTAATTTTTTGCTATTTTAATCAAAAAAAAATTTACTTTTTAAATATATTTGTACTTGATGATGATAATGTTATTTTTTGGAAAGAAAATAAGTCAATTAACAACAACAAAATTGATTAAACGTGTCAAAAATCATTTTCCATCTATCATGGAAAACATTTTTCCACCAAAATCCAAAGAAAATCTTTTCCACCAAATCAAGGAAAATGGAAGAAAAAGTGGGGTTCGCGGAAAAAGTTTTACATGAAAATTTTTGTCAAACAAACAAATCAAAAGTGGGAATTGAAAAACATATTTCATTTTTCATGAAAAATTTTGTGTAATCAAACGGACCCTTAGATTCTTTTTTATGATAAGAGATAACATAGAGGAAAGGGTAAATATAGGTACGAAACGCTAAATTGGAATCGAACACCTAAGCTGACGCCAAGACAAACTTTAAAGCTCAGGGAGCAAGCCACTCACGCAACAATGAACAGGTAATGAACAAGGAATTCAACTTCGGCACTTTTAAAGACAAGTATGAGTATGATACCTTGAAGTTATCAAATAATATACACACAAAATATCAGAAAATAATAATTTTTTACATACAAAATATATCAAAAAATAACGATTCTTGAAATTTCAAAGTAAAAGCATTTTTCAATTTTCTATTTTGAAAGACAGTTTTCCAAAATCATAAAAAGAACATGTTTTCAGAAATCTCGAAACAAAATCCCAAAATAGAAATTCAAAACAAAATCAAAAATTCAAAATTGAAAATCGAAATACAAAGAGAATGACCCCTTAATTTTTGGTGGTGAAATATGAATTCGAAGTTTCTTCATCAATTGTCCAATGAGCCCTACTATGGTGGTATTGCTTGGAACTTCAATTGAAGTAATTTTGTTCACTCGCCACATTCGTCATCTTCGTGCACGATATATACTCCATGTGACGCGATGAATATCATATTATCACTCATGCCCGAAAATTTGAGACACGTTTGTTAAACATTCCACACAATTAATATATCGGATTGTAATAATTATTTAATGGGAAACGAATAATAAATTCTACAACATAATTGCAAATCGATAAAGACCGATTGTTCAAATGTTTAGCTCGACATTTACAAAAACACCGAGTTCGACATTTGAACGACCGATATTCACAGTTGGTACTGTACGAGTTATCAATAAATGGGTGTGAAAGGTATTAAATGCATGCATGAAGGGTACTACAATTTGCACCCAAAAAATTGACATTTCTGTGCACCTTTTAAAAAGTACTATTTTTGTATCCATTGCTATTATAAGAACGTCTATACAAAATCCCCAAAGATTAATAAGAAACGACCTATATAGAACTTCTAGTGTAACTCATGGCAAACATGTTCCCTTTACAAGAATGTGTAAGGTAAGAATAAGCAATAGAACTAAAAGAGAGATTGCAAAACAAAAGTTCTTGCTCTGGTAATAACTTGTAAAAATAGTACTATGATTCGAAGTAACAAATTTGTAGAAAACATCATACTACAACATAGTATTTTTAAGCAAAAGTAAGCCTCAGGACTTCCACACAAGTTCCAACATCTAACCACAAATTTGCAAGAAACATGGAAACTTGGCAAATGAATATCTAGGACAGGTTCTAACTTGGGGGTGCTCCACCAAAGCTGCCAGATCCACGTCCAAATCCAGGTCTTCCACCGGAACCCTGCATGTTAGATTGAATCGAGTAAAGTTTCATATGATGAAAAACCGGACATAAAATAACAAAATTACGACCAATTATGAGAATCCAATAAGCTTTGCTGTTGATGATTTGAGAATGTAAATTGGCAGCTCTGTAAGTGCTCAAGGGAAAAGCAGCCAAAACCCACCACCTCTACACTTTGAACGATCCAAACCCAAAAGTAAAAGAGGGGGGTTGATTTTTAAGCAAGTTGGAGTTATCAGCAGGATAATGTCTGATACTAAGCCCTTTTAAGCTCTATTTAATTTTTTTTTTTTTTTTTTTATTGGGCAAAATGAGTTCTGTAATTGTGTGTGTGTGTGTGTGTGTGTGTGTGTTTTTTTTGACAATGTGGTTAAAAAGTAGAAAAAACTTTGACTCGTGTGAAAGTGTATTTTATACAATTATTCTAACTCCCAATTTCTCTACTCATTTTTGTATGTTTTGTTTCATTTAAGTAAAAAACCTGATTTATAGATGTATCAAACGTAACGAAACGAAACGAAAAAAAAAAAAAAATTGAAGCAATTTAACTTTAAGGACGAAATTGCAAATGAATAAGTGGAAATGGTGAATGTGAGTAGAGATATTGGATGAGTGAGATAGTAGATGAGTGAGGGAAGAGAGTGAAATTAGCAGCATTAACAACAATAATCACAAACCAGTGTATGGATTTCTTTATAAAAACACAGCGGTATATGAGGTCATATTTGTATCCCTCTTTCAACAAACATTCAATAAGACAGTTGTACTACATGCAACCAGATTGTTTCAATCCACTCTATAATTTGATTGAAAAATAATTCATGAGGTCTTGAATTATATGCTTCGGAATTTTAAATCCTTCAGAGATTTGTACAAGGATATCATTATCAAGTATGCCATATAAAAAGGCTAAAATAATATCAATTATGTGCATATCTAGTTCATCATGCATAGCCAAACTAATTCGATATTGAATCGTAATTGCATCCATTATAGAGAAATATCTCTTCATAATCAATGTTAGGTCTTTGCAAAACCCTTGTCCTACAAATCGTGCTTCATATCTCACGATTTCACATTTCTTATTCGCACAAATACCTATTGAAGAAATCGGAGAAAACAACTTAAACGAGGAACACAAAATATTATAGAGATTGTGTAAAGAATTCAATCTTCTTCTCTTATTAATTTTATGTTTTCAATATATCAAGTAAGTCCTTATTTATAGAAGAAAAATCACAATTACATTCTTTCATTATCTCATCTTACTCGTCCACCATCTCCACTCATTTATCTACTATTAAGCATACTAATTGGAAAAATAATTAAGAAAACAAAAGAAAATATTGTAAAGATTGTAGAGATATTTCAATCTTCTATCTTCTTATTTCTCTTATTAATTGTAAATTTTCAATACAGTAGGTAAGACTTAGTTATAGAAGGGAATCTGCAATTATATCCTTCAACTATTTCTACTCGATCATCCACTATATCAATCGCGCTAATTTGACATTACTAAAATTGGAGAAAACTTAAGAACGCAAAAATATTGTAAAGAGAATTCAATCTTCTTACTTCTCTTATTATCAGTACATTTTCAATATGATAGGTAGATCCTATTTATTATATTATAGAAGAGATTACGCAATTATATCCCTATACTATCTCCACTCACTCATCTCCAGATTCTCCACTATTAGGCATCAACATGATAACTTCAATACTTACAACACGTTAATTACAACGCTCTATTTGCTTTAAAAAAAAAATTATATTTTTGAGGTAATATATGTAGTTCAAAAATGTAAAGAGAGGAAAAGTGTGATTAGAAAGTGATTTGAGAAATTGTGTTGCTTAAAAACATGTTTTTTTATAGTTTGGCAAACAGAGGCAAAAATATTGTGTTACAATATTTTTCAATTTTTTCTCTGTGTTTTGAAGTTTTCTCCAATTTTACAACACGTATTGAAAATATACCATTAAGAAGAGAATTAAGAAGATAAAGAAGACTGAATTCTCCCTACACTCTCTATAATATTTTCCGTGTTCTTAAGTTTCCTCTAATTTTATAAGAGTGCGTTTGATTGCGATGGTGGAAAATGGGTGGAAAGAAAATATTTTCCAAGGAATTGATTATGCTTGAAAAATATTTTCGTGGAAAATCAATTGTAAGTGTTTGATTTGTTTAATTTTCTAGATGAAAAAAGTGGGGAATTTTTCAAGTTTTGTTATTTGATTGACATTATTTTCCATAGAAAATAAAGTAAATTTTAGTTATTTTAATAATTTTTTTTTTTTTTTTTGGCAATACATTTGTACTTGATAATGATAATGTTATTTTTTGGAAAAAAAATTAAGTCAATTAACAATAACAAAAGTGATCAAAAGTGACGCAAAATCATAGTTTAAAAAAGCGGAAACGAGTACAGAGGCTTTTTCTCTTAGTGAGGCGGGGCGCAAGTCTTGAGGCACTTTGAGGCATAAGCCTCATCGTGAACCAATTAATTTAGTAAAAATATAGAAATATATAAAAATAAACATTCAATAACATAAATAAAATGTTTACAACAACAAATTATTAAGAACACGTTTGGTGTAGGATATTTTAGGGAAAGTGTATGGTTAAAAGGAGATTGAAAAGTTTGAAAATTGTTGGTCCTATAGAAATGAAAACGAGTTTCGAGGGGAAGTAAAAAAATTTCGAGACCAACATGGGCTAAATATCAATAAAGAGAAGTAGCAACTCAAATCAAATAAAATATTTATAATTTTTTTTCCCCTTTTTTATAATTAGTTTAAATTGCTTACTTTTATTTATAGCAAAATAAATAACATATTTAGGTTTTAATATAAAGATCTCATAAATCAAATTTGCAAATTATGTGTATTTTTGGTTTTAAAAAGTGAATGGCCAAGCATTTGTGAGGCGCATGCCTCTTAATTAATGAGGCATATGCCTCGAGGCATAAGCCTCACTCAACCCTTAAGAAATACAAGTATTGAGGCATTTTTTCAGTGCCTCAGCCTGAGGCGAAACTTTTTTTAAAACATGCGCAAAACCATTTTCCACCTTACATGCCAAATATTTTCCTACCTAAAACCAAAAAAAATATTTTCCAACTTTTTGAAGAAAATGGCGCATGGATTGGATTGTTTGGAAAATAATTTCCATGCCAAATTTCTTGTCAACCACTAAAATTTGTTAAAATTTGGAAAATGTTTTCTTTTTCCATGGAAAATCAAGGTGTATCAATCAGGCTCTAATATGTTATAAGCACAAGTTCTAGCCAATTGACATAACAAAGATTCAAGTTCTTAATCAATTATTTCATCGATATATGGAAGATAATAGCTTTATTTGATGCTCTACCACCTAAATGGATTGTTTTAATATGTTGTTTTACTACCTCATTGCTGATTATTATTATTATTATTATTATTATTATTATTATTATTATTATTATTATTATTATTATTATTATTACGGTCATGCTAACAATATATATCAAACATCAGATTAGTTACAATATCATACTTAATTAAAGTACTTTATTTTTATTATTATATAAGAAACACTTAGCCCCTGCTCTCTTTGTTGTTTTCAGCCCATTTTTAGTTTTCGATTTTTGGAAATATCGAAAACGCGTTCGCTTTGTCCATTTTCAGAAATTTGTTTTCCAAAACAAAAAAAAAAAATACAAAGGAAACTCCAAACGAGTTTATCACATTTTGGATATTTTGTGTTAAATAGTCCAAAACGCGCAATTTAGACATTTTTTTTTTTTATTTGTAAATGTGAGACAATTCCTTCACTTAAAATTCTTATATTATTTTGTCATTATATATAGATCTATGTTAAGATTATGCTGGTATAGGGTTGGATTTTTGTTTAGCTGAAACAATATTAATGATGAATTTATTGACATAGAGAACTAACTGATTTATTGATATTAAAATTAATTTAATTCAACAAATCAACCATTTTTTACATATAAAATATCACAAAATAAATATATCAGAAAATTACAAAGTAAACGTATTTTTCAGTTTTCTATTTTTGAAAACAGTTTTCCAAAATCACAAACAGAACATGTTTTCAGCAATCCCAAAACAAACAACCAAACCTCAAAACTCAAAATTCAAAATCGAAACACAAAGAGAACGGTCCCTTACATTGTGAAAATAGTATGTTAAGTGAATGCCTAATAGTGGATGAGTGAGTGGACTCTCTTCTATTCTATAAATAAGACTTACCTATTGCATTAAAAACATACAATTAATTAGAGAAGTAAGAAGATAGAGAAGATTAAATTCTCTCTATAACCTCTACAATATTTTCCTTTGTCATTTTTAAGATTTCTACAATTTTACAAGTTATCACCACAATCCACAATCCCATTTGGATGACTATTTGCATAGAATATATTTTGTTTGAACCTTACTAAAAAAATTCAATGGAAGAAATCCTAGTGAAGTAAAAATTGTACATTCTTCTCATTAATACGCAATGTAGAGCTGCCTCGTTAAAAATCTTACTCAAAAACCCATCTACGAAGCAAATATTAACCACTTAAATCATATCTAATTACTTGTTAATTGTTATACACAAAGCAAGTCAAAAATGTGTTTAGTTGAAATCAATGAGTCAACATATTCAAGAGGTGTGATCTATCTTCAGACAAAGGAAAGACAACAACACTCTGTGTGTTTAGTATTTTTTAAAAAAGAATTTTTTTTTTTAATGAATAGTGATTTTTAGGAGAATGGATAATTGAGAATTAGTTGAAAAGTCAAATATTGTGAACTTGACTTTTAATAGATGTTTGAAATTGAGTACTATAGAATAAAGAGAAAAATTTAAAGAAAACCAAACAAGGACTATATAAAAACAATGTTGAGTGAAATTTAAAGAAAACCAAACAAGGACTATATAAAAACAATGTTGAGTGTATAGTTTAACTAAAAATTATATTTATTAAAGACGAAAGAACAAAACATATTTCACCAAAATTCTTTTTCACATGTGACCTTGACAAAAATGGTGAAATTGATATTCAGAAGATTCGCTTGATTGATAATATGGGGGACATTTACAAAATCATTATCTACAACATTTGAGAAATTGGTACACAATGGTCATGATCAATCATTGTTTAGGTTTGAAAATAGTTATAAAAAAATGAATTTTTAATTTTTAAATTGATAAAACTAGGTTACAAATTGAGCTTCAACTCCTTTCGAACTTGCATTGATCGCTTAAAATTGTTGAAAGATAAGTTTGGGGGGTTTTGAGCCAATAAAGGACAATATTTAAAAATATGTTGACTCTATACATGTTGAAAATTTTGTATGAAGTGACCATAGGCTAGGGATCTGACCCTGTTTAAAAAGGAGAAAAAAAAATTACAGTTTGATCTTAAAATACCTCATTTCTAGCATGTTCACTCAAGTTATCAAGTTAGGGGTATATAAAAATCCATTACCCTCTGGTTTTGAAAAATCGAGGCATATAGATCTAAAGCTCGCTACATTGGTGGAAAAGAAAGCTAAAGTGAGTGATCATGAGCCATTATCACAAAGCCTCAAAAAATTAATGCGTTTATAATTTAATTTGAGAACTAAGATAAGTAGTGGGTTTGAATTAGTAAATAGAAAAGCTTGACCGTTGAAACACTCAACTTTAAAGAAATTCATCACTTGGTTAAATAAGTGATCTTACATGCGAAAACCAAATTGGAGCCAGAACAGTGATTTATGAGTAACATTTAGAGTGAAAAATAAATATCTATTTTGGGGGTGTCAACCACACGAGTCAAAAAGGAAATATTTACCATTCGAGGTTGGGATGAAATCAATTTAAAAACTTATCCTTTTTCGACAATTTTTAGGACCTAGATGATGATTGAAAATGACTGCACACATACACTGATTGAACATTGGATAAGTTTAACTAATTCTTGGTAGCATTATTCGGGAGCCTTTTGTGAATTGATGATACAACTTTTAAGCATAAGGTGACTACGACAAGCTGTCTAATGGTGTAAAATTTTGGTTTCTTTGTGTTTGTTCTTTGCTTTATCCCATGTTTGGTACCAATTAAAATCTATATTTTAATCTAAGTCAAAATCAACAATTAATTTCAACCACACATTTCATAGGATCCACAACTTTTCAACCACACATCTCATTAACTAAAAATATAATTTTATTCTCCACCAAACAAGGGCTTGATGTTGTTTTACTCTAGGACTAGCAGAAGTTAAGTCTAGATTAGACTCCTAATTTTACGAATTATGAAGAGCAAATTTCTACTCATTTTTGTTGTTTTGTTTTATTTAGGTAAAACCTCACTTTGGAGATGAATGAAACGAGATAAAATAGGAATAAAAATTAAATCAATTGAGTGAGTGGAGATGGGGAATGAGCGAGTGGAGGAGGTGGATAAACGAAATAAATGTGCACAATTTTTTAGGCTATAAATAGAGTAGGAGAGGGAGAAGGAGAAGGAAAAGGAAAAGAGGGGAGTGAAGAAAGAGGAGGGGAAGTTGAAAGAAAATGAGTGGGAAGGCTTTTGAAATTCATCTCTACTTCCATACTGAGTTTTATTTTTGCTGTTAATCATGTTCTAATTTTCTTTTACCATTGTCACAAAAATACACGAATGTGCAAACAAATACATAAGGCTAAAGCCTTAAATCACTTAAGTTCCATTTTCCTTTTAAGACAAGAAGGACAAGAAAATGTCAAACAATCTCTCCATAAAATAGAAAAGGCAAAAAAAACAAAAAACAAAAACAAAAAAACAATAATAATTCATCAATCAAAAAAGATATAGCATAAGAAAATTCATATTACCCTGAAAGCAGGTTGGTAGTCAGCTGGAGCTCCACCCTTCTCACCACCAAATTCACCAGGTGGTCCTCTTGGACCACCTCTGTACTCATCCCTATCTCCAAACGTTGGCCTATCACCCTCGAATCTCGGTGGTCCACTATCAAAAAACCCAATAAATATATTATACTACTAATTTGCAAAACAGTAATTAGAACTTATATTTCAATCGAAATGTAAGGGTAAATTACCATAACAATGAGAAAAACCAAATAAAAATTCCTTAATGCTTTTCCATGTACGAATCATACAAGAATAGGAATTCAATTACACAAGAAACAACAAATTAAATAAATATACTTTTGGGAAGATAATTTTTGATCAACTATCTAGATCATCAAAACTCAAAACAAAAACAATAAGTAACACGTGTATCAGATTACAACTAACAATAACAACAAAAAATAAAATTTATTTACCGTGGGCGGTCGCCTGGTGGGCCTCCCATGGGCCGACCGAGGGGCTTAGCAGACTTCTTGAGAGTAGCAGGGACGATCTCAGAAGGAAGGTTGAGGTAGGTGCGGAGGAACTCAATGCCGTCATTTGTCAAGTACCAATAGTAGTGCATCCAGGCAAAGGTCTCCCGCACGTATTCCTTCGACTTAAAGCTCTGCATCAGCTTAATCACCTGCAAGTTAGGTACATCGATTTCCGGGTGCTTGGCAAGATTGAAATCCTTCTTCGCATAGCATACACCCTCTACGAATATATACATGAATTTAACACTTCACATAAGAAGTCAATAATATGTTAAAATGTGCTTGAAAGAGAGTGAACTTCATGTGACCTTGGAAGAGATATTTTGAGATCTCTCTACGGTTCTTCTCTGGGATAATCTGGTATCAAATTATATCAGTAAATGATTAATCCCTATTGCCAAAATAAACATGAAAATAAAACGGGAATCATGTACAGAGAAAAAGAAAGGAATGATACCATGGCTGCGGTATGATCGGTCTGTAGGTCGGCTGGCGGCGGATAATGAAGAAGAAGAGGGCTCCGGCGGATGATACGGCGGCTGAGAGAATGCTGAAACCCTTAAGAGGTGAGGTTTTAATTGGGAAAAATACATAACTACTAACCAAACTAACAAACTTAACATTTTTTTTTCAAAAATCAAGTCCTTAATAATTAAAAAAAAAACATAATATCTTTATCTTTATATTTATTATATTATAACAACAAAGTTTTTAAATAAAACACCTCACAATTTTTCACCTTTTTTATACTTGCCTAAAATGAAAATTCATGATTTATAGAAATTAAAAAAAAAATTGTGATTATCTATATAAATTTCAAAATTACTCTAATCTAGAGAATATAAACGATTACTTGAAAAATAATTTTACCTCATTATTATTACAAAAAACTGAAATTTGACATGCTAAAGAAAAATTCAAAATTTGTTTAACACAAAACTCAAGATTAATCATGAACTATCCAAACATATTTCAAGCATCTTGCACCATCATCTATTTCTTATCAACTAACGAAAGAAAAGTAAAAAGAACAAATGAATGCTATATATTGAAAATGAAAGAGAATCGAAAATATTAGATGATATATTGTCATGTAGTGTCTATTCCAACACAAAGAACGTGACCTAAGATAAATATTGTTAAGCATTTATTCTTATAAATTGAATAACCAATATTTTATTTTATTTCGAATTTCGAATTTCGAATTCAGGTAAAATAATGAATTTTTATTTTAATAAAGTTTCATAAGTAATAAAAATATAAATTCTAAATTTGAAATAAAATAATGAGCCTATGAATTATTGCCATCATTTGGTAAATTGTTTTATTGATAAAATGGGTAATTAAAAATGATTACTTTACAATAATAATAATAATAAATTAAAAATAATATTGATCAAGAAAAGGTCGAATATATCTACCAAATATTCGCTCAATGTTTCGAGTCAATGAAGAAAACTACAATAAAATTATATTGCTAATTCAGATTAAATCGATAAATGGTTATGATAATCTTATCAATTATTTTAAACTGAAATATCACTACATACTATTAACGAAAATTATTTTAACATTTCTTCAAATAATTTTTTAACCACGTGTACTTTTTGTAACACATTTTATTCTCATTGTTTATTTTTCCATAAAAAATCTTTTATAACCACACATTACTTGATAAACGTCTATTTGATAATTAGTTTAAAAAATTTGTTTATAAATAACGACGGACAATATTCCATTAATTTATTTTGAAATACAGAAATAGGTGAACAAAGAATTGCTTCCATCAAGAATTTGGCATTTTATTTATTTTATTTTTTAAAAATTGTCGAAAGATGTGTACAACGTGGACGGGTATAAACGAAGCCCATAAAAAATACGATAAAAATTATAATCTATGTCATAGTTAACATTTGTAATTTTAATTAAATAACCAATATTTTATTTTATTTCGAATTCAGGCAAAATAATGAATTTTTATTTTAATAAAGTTTCATAAGTAATAAAAAAATGAATTCTAAATTTGAAATAAAATAATGAGCCTATGAATTATTTCCATCATTTGGTAAATTATTTTATTGATAAAATGGGTAGTTAGAAATGATTACTATACAATAATATTAATAAGTTAATAATAATGTTGATCAAGAAAAACCCGAATATCTACTAAATATTCGCTCAATATTTCGAGTCAATGAAGAAAACTACAATAAAATTATATTGCTAATTCATATTAAATCGATAAATGGTTAGGATAATCTTATCAATTATTTTAAATTGAAATATCACTGCATATTATTAACGAAAATTATTTTAACATTTCTTCAAATAACTTTTTAACCACATATACTTTTTGTAACACATTTTATTCCCATTGTTTATTTTTCCATAAAAAATCTTTTATAACCACGCATTTCTTGATAAACGTCTATTTGATAATTAGTTTTAAAAATTTGTTTATAAATAGCGACGTGACAATATTCCATTGGTTTATTTTGAAATACCGAAATAGGTGAACAAAGAATTGCTTCCATCAAGAATTGGGCTTTTTTTTAAAAAAAATTGTCGAAAGATGTGTACCACGTGGACGGGTATAAACGAAGTCCATAAAAAATACAATAAAAATTATAATCTATGTCTTAGTTAACATTTGTAATTTTAATTAACAACACGTTTCACAATCACACCACTTTTAAATCACACATTTCATTAATTTTTATAAAATATATATGTCAAATAGTGGTGAAATTCTAAATTTTGTCTCGTACATTGCACGGGTACGAATACTAGTTATATATAATATAAACATAATTATCTATTATATATTATATTAAAACTAATATAATATTAAATAAAAACTCAAATCTTGATGTCACAACCACCCCTTCCCCACCCCTTCCCCCACCCACCACCCCACCCCAAAAACATTTTTTTTTTCGCTCGATGTTTTCCTACCCTTCCCCATCCTATCCCACTCAACCATACACCACCTCATCACAAAGTGATAAATTGATTTCGCCACAGCCACAGCCCCTGATCCCACCCCAAAATTATTTAACCCACCACCCCCACCCTACCCTACCCTATCCCAAAAATAAATTTATTTTTCTAGATGTTTTCCCACCCCACCCCACCCCACCCCACCCCACCCCATGCCAACCCGCTCGACTCTACCCTACCTCATCACAACACGATAAATTCATCTCATCTCATCCCAGCCACAGGCCCCGACCCACCCAAACAGCCACCAACCCCACCCCCCACCCCAAAAATATTTTTTCTTCTATTTTTCACACCTTGCCCCACCCACCCCAACCCACCCAAAAAATGATTTTTTCCCACTTTTCCACACCACACCGCACCCCCACCCCACCCTAACTCATCCCACGCACCGCCCACCGACGCTACAAAGTCACAAGTCACAAGTCACATTTTAGTCAAAATTATAAATTTAGTCACAATTTTACCACACCCCACCAAAATGCAAAGTCACAGCTAGTCACACAAGGTCACAATTACAAATTTAATTGCAAAACCACACTCACCCCACACCCTAATTCACAGTTGGTCACACAAAGTCATAGTTCGATCACACAAAATCACAGTTAAGTCACACGATATCACAATTAGGTCACACAAGATTTCTTTTTTTCTACTTTTCCACATCCCACCCATCCACCCTACCCCCGACCCTACCCTACCCCACCACCCACCAACCAACCCACCCCACCTCACCTCACATCACCTCACCTCAAAACTAATTTTTCTTCTATTTTTTCCCCATCTCACCCACCCTGTCTCATTGCGCCCAACATCATCCCACTTGCAAAGTCACAATTGATCACACAAAGTCATATTTCAGTCACAAATCACAATTACAAATTTAATCGCAAATTTCATTGAAACCCCACAAACCAATAGCCCCACTCCGCCCATCGATCGACCCCACCCTATCATACCCCGCAAAGTCACAATTAATCACATAAAGTCACATTTCGATCACAATTATAAATTTAGATACAAATTTCATCTCGCCTCGCCTCGCCCCACCAATCCACCCCCACCACACTCCATCAGGTCACACAAAATCACAGTTCAATCACATTACAAATTTATTAGTTGTAAAATTACCCCACCCCACCTACAAGTCACAGTTGGTCACACAAATTCTCAATTTGATCACACAAGGTCACAATTTGTTAGCACAAAGTCCGAATTTTGTCACACAAGTTCACAGTCCAATCGCACGAGGTCATAGTTCGGTTATATAAAGTCACAGTTAGTTTATACGAGCTTACGGTTCAGTCACAAAAGGTCACAGTTAAGTCATATAATTATATTTGATATAAGTGTAGGTCACATAGTCATATTTTACTGTTTATGATTACAAGTCACAATTTTTTAGGTCACAGCTTATTATGGTCACAATTCACAATTTTTTTGGTCACAAGTCACAAATCATGTCATAAGTTTATGGTCAAAATCACAATTTTTTAGGTCATAATTTTTTTCTCGGTCACAAATTTCGAATTTCGTAGGTCATGATTTTTTTTTCGATCGCAAATCTCGAGTCAATTGGTTACAACTTAACAAATCATGAGTCACAATTTCTTTATTGATCACAAATTTCATTGGTCACAATTTTTCCTCAAATATAAATCAAAAAATTTTTTTGTCACAATTTTCACAAATCACTGATTTTCTTGGTCACAGATCTCAAATTTTATAGGTCACAATTTATAAAATTATTTGGTCATGACTCATTTTTTTGGCCACAAATTATCGATTTAGTTGGTCACAATTTATTTAACAGTCACAAATTTTAAAGGTCACAAATTAAGGTCACAACAATAACAAATTTTGCCACAATCCAAGACGTTTTTAGGTCACAAAGTTACAAATTTATTGGTCACAATCAATCTTAATCCTACCCATGACCACTACCGTCCCTCCCCAACTACCAACCACCACCACCGTCCGCCCACCCTCCATCCCTCCCTAGCCATCTAACCATCACCAACCACTGCCCCTCCCCAACCACCACCAACTTCCATCTGCCAAAACCAAACCACCATATCCAGTATCGACCACCATCATCACTGCCCTCCCCAAACACTATCACCACCATGTCAAATGGTTCCTCTATCTAGTGAATCAATGGATGCCCCAGTGCCGTCGCTGACATCACACTAGAAGTCTCGTATCCGAGACCTCAATCACTATTATTGCCGCAACCAAAGCCCTAATCCACCACCGCCATCATCAACACACCAAGATCACCACCACCTGCACTGCCATCGAAACCTCAATCCACTACCATCGTCATCTTCGGCAACACAACCACCAAAACTACAATCGCACACACAACACACAAGTCGCGTCCAAAACTAGTCCCAACTCCCAAAATAGATCGACGACGAGTCGAATCTGAAAACCTCGATCATATCTTCCTTTGCCCACACCGCTGAGCAACTCTTGCACGTGATTTTGTCGTCCCCTCTCGGTGTTGTCTTCACCAGAGAGAGATGATGTCCTTGGCAGTGGTGGCGATGGAGAAGATGAAGGGGATGGGCTGCTGCAAAACTCATCCTGTTGTGTTTTGGCAGTGAAAATTTGAAGATGAGGCGTAATGGTTGGTTTGTAGAAAAGATTAATTTTGACCTAATTTTTGTATAAAAATATTTTCAACCTGATTTTTGAAAATCAAAACATAAAAACCTGTTTGTATGTAATTTCCTCATTTTAATTCTTGAGACCTCGTGGGCTTAAGCTTGGGCTGAATTTTTAAGATTTGAGTTTGGATCCATTTTTCTCCGTGTCATTTTTGTCGGTGGAGCTAGTACTTTCAATCAATCGGTGTTCTAAAATGTGTTTTAATGCGCAACCTAGGCGTGCCTAGGCTCAATGTGTGTGCAAGACGCATCGCATATAGCGTATGCGCGACTTAATGCGTTTTGACAAGCATAAATTGGTCCAAAAATATCAACAAAGTAGCATGTGCTTCTGCAATCTCTTCTTTAGGTGGACTTGGAGTAGGGGATGTTTTGGGCGCCAGTGCAGAATCTGATGTTGAAGGCTGATATTCTTTAAATTTTGCAATAATCCTCTCTTCTTCAACAGTTATTGCAATTATCTAGAGTCGAGAAGAAAAGCAGCGAGGAAGAAGGCCAGTGAAGTCAGGGTCGGGGAGGAAGACAGCGATGTCGGAGAAGATAGTGGTGGTTCGGTGCGGGTGATGGTGGTGGTGGTGAGTTGGGTTCACTGGTGGTTGATACGAGGGGGTGGTGGTTCAGTGGTTGTTGATTAGTTGCACAAGACAATTCCAAACAAATTAGAACTAAACGTACATTTACCAATGTTATAAATTAGTAACATATCTCATACCTGCTAATAGTACTCATCGATGGCCAAGGTCAAACCCAAGTACACATTAAATTATAGCGAGCCAAATTATGCATTTATATCACATTAGCAAGTAACACAACTTTAGACAAACAACGCATGCTTTCTAATAAAAGAATGTAAACATATTACATTCACACATGAGTTAATCAAGAGCATTTAATAACACAAAGTTATAGGTGACTCCACACATGCGATGAGAGCACATCAATGGGAAAAACACAAATCTTTTCACCAAGTTCACAAAAAGAACTTAACATTAACACTAAGTTAATCAAACAAGGTCAACACAAGCAACAGATGCAAATGACCCCCAAGAAAAGATATAACACGATTACCCCATTTCAAGACCGATGTAGCACTCTTCTCATCGCCAACTATGCTCACTAGATTACTCAACAAACACACCTAACTAGTAAACTACTAAAGATCCTAAGGCAACGGATGTACCTCTATCACAACCTCACTCACTCAAAGAAGGCAAACCTCAAATCTCCACCTCACCTAGAGATAATGGTAGCGTCCTCCACCTAATCGAGATCCTCACAGATAGAGTTTAACAAGACAAATGACAACCTCATCTCTCGCGATCTACATGTCAATACACATCCCCCAGTATGTCACCAAATACACTCTCAGGCATTTAGTCCAACATTATCAGCTATCCCTCACTTCTACACAACTACTGAACACCCATTTTACCAAGGGAACACATCTGACACCTATTGTGAGAACACACACAATATTAAAACCTCACACCAACCCTAACCACCATGCATGTAACCATATACACAAAATAACATATCACACTCAAATTCATGCAAATGTTGAATCAATGCAAATGAAATTCAACATAAAAAATGCAATCGAATCAAGCAAACACACATGCAAAAGAAAGGGTAAAACTAATCAGATGCACACAATTATTCAGTAGTAACTACAAGTGAGATAAGAGCATCAATAAACTCCACTCAGATCATTGTCCAAACAAGTAACTACATTGACCCCATTTCTATCCCCATCTCTCATTTTGTTTTTCTCTCCAGTGCAGTCTCTGTTATAATGTCTAGACCTACCACAATCATAGCACTTCCCTTTGTCTTATCCTGTGACCTAAAACTACTTCCACCCTTCCATCTATCACCCTCATCGTTTGAGTCACCTTTGTTTTTACCACGTCCACCTCGCATCATATGGACCTTACCACTACCCCTCTCATTTCTTTCAGCTTTCACCTCCCTCTCTCTACTTTTCAAGGAATCAATGACAATTTCAGGTGTAAGAGTATCCCTACCATATTTTATAGCATTCTTAACCTCTTTATAAGTACCAGGAATAGAATTTAACAATATAACAACTTTATATTCTTCAGGTGCTTTTTCACCACAATAAGAGATGTCTTGCACAAGTTTATTAAAGACATCAAGGTTTCATCTAAGTCCATAAAGTGATCAATTTTGAAACTGAAAAAACTTTCAAGCAAGTAAAGTTTATTAGGAGTAGATTGAGTCAAGTAAAGTTCTTCCAATTTCTTCCAAAGTTTTTCAATGGATTCATGTTTACTAACTTTACGCAAAACAGAGTTAGATAAATGTAAAATGACAGAAGTTACGCAAGTTCATCAAAATCCTTTTTCTAATCAGCAGTCACAGTATTTGGGAAAGAATTGTTAATTGCTTTTGAAATCTTTTGTTGTACCAAAATACCTTTAATTTTCTGTTTCCATATAGAAAAATCACATTTACTATCGAAGATGTTCAATTAAAAACGGTGTGTAGGCATCTTAAAAAATAAGACACGCACAAAGCAAAATAAGCACCACACGGAAAATCACACGGGATTCCGTGAGACTCAAGGATCTCAGGTCAAGGAAATTTTCAACACGGGTGAATTCTAGGTGACAGTTCTAAATATAATGCAACGAGCAAAGTAATCACAAAAGATACCACAAGACAAACAGCTATGAAAAACACGAGTAATGGCAAATAATTCCTATAACTAGCAACATGCAACTGCAAGCCTAATGGTCACCCCACATGATGACCTGCTATTACTAGAATTTAAAAGTGATCAAGCCAATTTACCAGAGCGGACTTTTATGAGTCCGTAATATGGGAGAGATGCGAAATTCTTTATCGTTTTATGCTTTGCAATTAGCCAATTTTGAAGCGTAAATCATCACCAAACTCAAGAACCTCCAAATAGTACCTAACCTAGCAAAAGCCTATAAAACACCAATCAATCAACAATTTCCAGTCACTAAGAATATGAAATTGCAATATAACAAAATAATTTCAGCAACAAAATACACAATTAATTTTTTTAAATTAATTGAAAACTAAAACATGGAACGAAAATAATCATTCAATGAGTTTCAATATTGATTCCAATTCAGCCAATTAAGCCACCAAGACTCTGATACCAATTGTTGAAGAAATAAACTTGCAAGACACCAAGTAAAACAAGATTAGTGACAATAAATAATAGATTGACAATGTAATTGAATCAATATTAAAGCAATAAAAGCAGGTAATAAAAACTCCCTCTATTGCACCAAAGTAGCTGACTGAAAGGTGTAAAAACGAGGGCTCGAATTCTTCCCAAACTCCACAATGGTAACACCACAGAAACACGGCTAGAGAACACTCCTAGACAACACCCAAACCACACCCAACACACTGCTATCACACCCAACCACACCAAACAGAAGCTACGCCAAATAGGACGAACACAAGCTGCACAATAGGACCACAAGGAATTGGAAATAGAAAGAAAGCAAGCAAGAACCGAACACAGGAAATGAACAAGGAGGTCTGAACAACACCCAGCAAAAGCACCACAGAGAACTCACGATAACAGTCATGAAGTGAGACAAGAACCGAAGAAGAAGGATCGGTCTCAACCCATGAAGGGAGGAGACGAATCAGCCAAGGTAAGTCCAAACCACAAAGGACGCACACCGAAAGGAAGCAAGGAAGGAGACGGGTTTTTTGGTTCTCACAGAGAGAGGGAGCCACCTTTTCGCAGAGAAAGGATAGGGAATATGTCGAGAGTGTTCTGATTTGCCAAGGGTTGGGGTGTTGGTAGATATAGGTTAGGCACTTAATTAGGGGAGTCCTAATTAATTGGGTAGTCTCCAAAGCCTACCCATCGACCAATAGGGTCGAGACCCAATTAAAACCTCGAAGTGGGCAGTTAATCTCTTAGCACGTCTTGTAAGTGGGATGCCTAATTGTGGAGATTGAGAAATACTATTATCTTCAATCATGGGCCAAAAGACCTGCGAAGTATAATTAACTCAACAATATACATCATCATTGCCCCTGAGATTTGATTGGGACCAAAGATCCCAACACCCCTCAATCATGCTGATAACCCCTTCAACTTATAACACAAAATAAAAGGAGAAAGTGAACTCATTTGATGTGGTAAATTATTCTGAAATCTATAAAAAGTTTCAAAGTACTAGATCTCAGAAATAAAATAAAAGTTTTGACATGAGGTCACATTACATTTATTAATGACGGTTGCAAGAATAAGTGGCTTCTGGAATGAATTGGCATAATCAATTCCAATGATGCAAGAAAATGGTTTCAAACTGGGTAAAATATGGGACCACATCAACTAAAAGAGTGCTTAAGAGGTTCAAGAGTTATTCAACTAGGGTGATTCAACTTCATAAGAGAAACACGTGATTATTCATTTCTATTGATGCATAAAAATACCCTACTTAAAAGGCCAGAAATAGGGGCTCAGATATGGAAATTCGGGTGAATATCATATTACAATACCAATTAGGCCTAGGCGTCGGGTCTGTCATTCCAAGTATTTCAATACCCAGAATCACCTATTATACTACGGGCATATCAAAAATGGGACATTTATGTCCTTGTAATTATTGGAACCAAACTCAAACTCGAAATTTCAGTTCTGATTTGGGTTCGGTTCTACATATAATATTTTCTTTATATACACATTAAATAAATATTTTTATTTACGCCCTTTCGATACATATATCTAACGCGTTACTACCCGACAATATTTGTGCAAGTGAGAAAATTCAGCTAAGAAACCTAACTATTTGACTTAATAGTAGAGACTAGTTATATTTTAAATAGAGAACAATGAACTTGAATTAGCAACAAAATGTACACTACAGTCCAAACTATGAAATATCATATTCAATTTTAATGCATTAAAAAAAAAAAGAACTTGAGTATGTAAAGATGCAAGAAATATAAAAGGCCTAAATTGCAAAGAATGAAAATTTTAATTTATCAACTTAAATCATAACCCAATCTTGAACTTTTTGATTCATAGAAAGCTCAAACTGAAAGATTATTAAATTAACACATGAAATACAACAATCTAATGTGAGACGATAGGCAAAGAGTATGAGCAAGTCTCTCTTTCTTAGTGTTATAGTCTAGAGTTTTAGAAAAAATACTAGCTAAATTACATTTTTTAAGTTATGTATTTTTTTGGTCACCGTATAAACTGTAAAAAAATAAAAAAAGGTGTAAAAATCGATTCCATTCGGGTATCTACGGTTCTGTTTCAAGAACAAAGAACCTACCCGAACATAGTTGGTTTTCAATTCTTGGTTCCGGTTCATAATACATTTTTTTGGAAGCAAAACAGAACCTCTGGTTCAGAACCTGTTTCGGTTCTTCAGGTTCAATTTTGGTTAAAATGACCAAGTCTAATACCCATAATTGCTCGTGTAGGTAAAAGCTTGGACGATTGGACGAATGAAGGAATGTTTTGGAGAATGCAGCACTGGATGAGCATGTGATTGAAGGAACACTTTTTCTCACTCAACCCATAATAAAAAATAATGTTAATAGGGGCCATTATTGATAGTTATTGGAATGGGAATAGTTAAGAATATCTTTGTGGGAAGTTATTGGAAGAACTAGTATGAAGTAATGGACGATTATTGAGCGAGAATTTTGTGAAAGAGATTATCAAGGCATATAGAGGGCAAAACAATGATAATGAAAGGATCACGAACAAGGCTTCGAGAAGATTATGTAATTTTTCATCATTTTTGATGTGATCCCGGGAGGGGGTACACAATGAACACGCGGAATTAAATGAAACAAAGATATGAAAGATCCAGATTCAGCCAAGAAATACAAGAACACAATAATTAAAATACTGGAAAAAATAAAATTGACGATAGGACCTTGACCCAAGATTCACAACGCAAAGATTGGTGATGCTGAATCGAGATCCAAGGTTTTCGAAACACCACAAGGACTTGTCAATTTCCTTGATAAGATTCTAATTGGAAACGCCACAAATATTCTCGCGAATATTTGATAAGTTCAACGCCACAAATATTTTCACAATATTTGATAAGTTTGATTTGTTCTCGAAGAACACCAAAGGGACTCATCAACCTTTAACAAGAGAATCCTCTCTTAATTTAATTCATAAACTCAAACTTAACTAAACTGTTTTTTTACAATGAATGGAAAGGAATATAAATAAGCAAAATAACCTAACCTCTAATTTACTCAAAATAGAATTCTAATTAGACTAAAATTCTAAAATAGGAAAATAACTTAAAATCATAAAGGAAACAAAATAATTAAAAATCCAGCAAAATCTGTCCCGCTCCTCATTTACGGCCGTGAAGAATAACGTTACGGCCATAAAGGCCTCTCGGGTCCAAAACTGCTTCAATAGTTACGGCCGTAACTTTCAGACTTACAGTCGTAAGCCTGGTTCTGCTGAAATTCTGCCCTTTCCCTCGATAGTTGATTACGGCCGTGATAATAGCTTTTATGGCCGTGATTAAATGAGTTACGGCCGTGAAGGATTCCAATTACGGCCGTAATGCCTTTTCTGCACAAATAATTTCGATTACTCGGCTCGGTTTGATCCTTTCGCCTTCTCGGCTCGATTCCAACATGGAACTTGCTCCGTTTTCCACGTAGATCACCGTCATACTGCCGATGGCTCGACTTTGCTCTTCGATGCCTGGTCCAGATCATATCATACTCCCTCTCTTGAAAAGAATTCGACCTCGAATCCAATTTTGGTCGGCTTTTCAAACTCCTTCTGCTTTTCTGGGCTCGATGATCATGCTTATGCCTCGTGCTTGCTTTCAACCTTTTGGGATGCCCATTTTTCTACTTCAACTTTCTCGGCTTTTTGGGCTGCTCATTTGTACCAACAAGTTTTTTTCCTATTTTAAGCTCATGGTTTGACTTCGGTACCTGTAAAACAGATTTTAAAGAACTGGGGAGGGGTGTGTTAGCGTGAGTAAGTGCAAATAGACTCATTTTTGTTGTAGACTCTCTTTTCTTTTGCTTTTTGCATTCAGTCTCTCCTTTTTCTGATGTTTGAACCTCAACCCTCTTTTCTTTATTTCTCACTCCCTCTCCTTTTTCTGAGGTCGTGGCCTCAACTCTCTTTTCTCTAATTTCCACTCCCTCTCCTTTTTCTGAGGTCGTGGCCTCAACTCTCTTATTTTTCCCCTCAAACTCACTTTTCACTTTCAATTGATCTTTCAACGCTTCAGTTGGAGATAGTGGCATTAGAGTAAACTTTTTCCCCCTTTTACCAAGCTGTATCTATTCGTATACCCATCATGTAGCACAGCCCTTTCATGTTGCCAAGGTCTCCCCAACAGTACGTGACTAATTTGCATTGGCACCACGTCACAAATTACCTCATCCGAATACCCATCAAAAGAAAATGTCACCAAGGCCTGTCTCTTCACCTTAACTTTCTCCCGACTCAGTCAACCATTGTAATTTATAAGGTGTTGGATGTTTCATTAAAGGTAAGCCTAATTTTTCCACCAACATTGTACTAACTACATTAGTACAACTTCCCCCGTCAATCACCAAGCTACAAAATTTTTCATCCACTAAGCATCTAGTGCGAAAAATATTATCCCTTTGCCCTTCTACATTATCCAAAACATTCACCTTACGCCTAACGCTAAGAGCATGCCTATCAATAATTGACTTACCCACCACAACACTTTTAGCCCCTTCACTATCACCCCTAACCTTCTTACGTGGACAATCAAGTGCAATGTGACCCCGTTCCAAACATTTAAAGCACTTAACATTTTTATCCTTAAGAGGTTTGGAATCAGAATTATTTTTACCTTTGGTTGTCGGTTCCTCCCTCCTTTTGTGAACATGATCACTACTCTCCCGTTTTGATGTCTCCTTTCGCTTTAATGGCCTTTCATCATTCATACCAACCTCACGCCTGTTACCTATCCTAACTCGAGAACCATCATGAGATTGATCCCGAGGTCTTTGTTCACGCTCTGCACCTTGATTCTCCATATGTGCCATAAACCTCTCAAATTGTGCCCTCATTGCTGCAATATCATTATTAACCTATTCATTCCTTCTATTCACACTCCCGAGCTATTTTCTGTCTCCAATAGAAGATGAAGATGTGGAAACCTCTCTATCAGACATTTTTAAGATACGAACAAGGAAATTCGGAATATTTGGAGAATATTTGGGAATTTTCGGAATTTTCTTTAATCTGCCAGAGAATTGAACTACGAGTATGGCAGAAAAAACGGAACTTGATTTGGACGAAAAACGAGCAAGAAAAACACTTTTGAATTTTTGGGACTGACTCTTATGGATCAAACTGAAGAATATTATGACTGACACGAAGAAAGCGAAGAACACAAAAAAATCAAGAAAAATCAAGAAACTCAAGAATCTGAAATAGATCCAATCTCTGATACCAGATGATGTGATCCCGAGAGGATCTAGATCAGATTTAAACACGAAATTAAACAAGAATTAAAATACTGGAAAAGATAAAATTGACGATAGGACCTTGACCCAAGATTCACGACGCGAAGATTGGCGATGAGGAATCGAGATCCAAGGTTTTCGAAATACCACAAGGACTTGTCAATTTCCTTGATAAGATTCTAATTGGAAACGCCACAAATATTTTCACAATATTTGATTTGTTCTCGAAGAACACCAAAGGCAACCTTTAACAAGAGAATCCTCTCTTAATTTAATTCATAAACTCAAACTTTACTAAACTGTTTTTTACAATGAATGGAAAGGAATATAAATAAGCAAAATAACCTAGCCTCTAATTTACTCAAAATAGAATTCTAATTAGATTAAAATTCTAAAATAGGAAAATAACTTAAAATCATAAAGGAAACAAAATAATTAAAAATCCCGCAAAATCTGGCCCGCTCCTCATTTACGGCCGTGAAGAATAACGTTACGGCCGTAAAGGCCTCTCGGGAGTTTAGCCATGAAAATTAGTAGTTGAGGATATCAAACACTCAACTTGTGAAAAAAAAAGGGAAAAGAAAAGAAAAGAAGAGATTAAAGTGTGAACAAAGTTGGGTAGCTGGAAACAATGAAGTTCATATTAAGGGATGAAGGAAGTAATGTCATTGTGAATTGACTTGATTTGCGAAATTCCTTCTCGACTCAGCCTAAATATGTCATTTTTCCCTACCTGACCTGAAGCCCCGTTACAACCAAATAAAGACCTTCGCTTTGCACTTGTGTTATTGTTGGCTCCGATTATGACATTTAAGCAATCTGTGGTACTGATTTATCCATGCAGAGAGATGAGCGAAAATTCAAACCCTTATACACTTTGTGCGAAGAGAGAAATATCTTGTGAGGGTGTTAACTCCCATTACATATGCTTATGAGTGGTTTGAATTGCTTGGTCTAGGGTTGGTGCTATGAATGTGGTCGGGGATACTGTGTTGACTGAATTCACGTCATGGACAACTCGGTTTACACAACTGATTTCCAATGGAGTTGGTTGAAATTATTCTCCTCGTAGTCACTCATAAATGGTTGGGATGTGAGCAAACACGAGAGGTGCAAGGAAATAAACCATATCGAGCCATGATTGGGATGAGAAATAAAGGGCGTTGCATCTCTAGCACACACGAACACAATCCGATCATGCAATGAAACATTTTTGCTAAAGAAAAGTGGGTTGCAACCTCAAGTCTCTAAATTGTAATCTATTGTTTGAATCCTATTCTTTTCTCTGTCTATCTTTGTTCGAGGACGAACAATGGTTCAAGTGTGGGGGGATTTGATAAGTGTTATATTAACGTTTATTTTATACACTTATATCCTTGAATATGCCATAATGTGATTCTATCTAAGTATTATTAATGCATTTTATGTTTTATATTGTATAGGATCATAAAATAAGAAAAAATAAGAAAAAAGGACCAAAATGCACTCAAAACTGAAGTTTGGGGACCTAGGTGCAAATAAAAGTCACGACCGTAAGGTAACATGTGTTACGGCTGTAAGAGTGTTAATATTGTTAAGAAATATGCAGAGACACAATTACGGCCGTGAATGGGTATGTCACGGCCGTAACCTTCTAAAAGAAAAAATTGCAGAAACATAGTTACGGCCGTAAATCAGAAGTCACGGCCGTAACTTCAATTTGCGAGAATTATGCAGAAACCGTGTTACGGCCGTAAAAGGAAATTCACGGCCGTAACTATTCTAGTAAAAAATTTCCATATTTCAATTATTTCCATAATTTTGGATTTCTTGGTCCCAAAGCTAGGGCACGAAATTGAGGCTATAAAAAGGGAATTTCATGACAAGAAAAAGAGACTTTTATTATTGTGAAAGAGGCTACACATTGAGGAAAATTGAGAGCAAAATATAGAGCATTCTTTGGAGATTTTCAAGAGCAAGAATATCAACAACAATGGAATTCATGAAGCAACTTGAAGAATCTACCACAATCATGCTAGGCTAAATTCCATATCTTGTTCAAAGGGGAAGTTGTGTCAATTTAATTATGTTATTTTCTTTTCCTACAAATTAGTAGCGTGAATTTATTCCTTTATTTCAATTGTTGGATTATTATGTTTTGAATGTTCATTGACTTTATTTGATTAATAGTTTAATTTGGCCAATTGGATTATTGATTTTTGGATTCATGAATATGCTATGTTTAGATTATTGATCCGTAATTGTCATTGAATATTTACTTTAGTAGCAAATAAATCTCGTGCAGGTTTAGTAATAATTCAACTTGGATTGATTAATTCGAGCTTGTGTAATTAATGATCCAATTCAATCTATTCTTCTAGATTTTCATACTAGTCGTGCATTAAATCCTCAGAGTTTGTTTAGGATTGTCCCTGGCTAGAATTGGTTCGAAGAGCTTGTTTTGAATCAATACACATAAGGAAGAATTTAGATAATCAGAGCTTGTTGATTATTTATGATTGATAATTGAATTAGGAATAGAAACACGTTACAAGGAAATGTATAACATTAATTGAGGGCACAACCGAACCCGAGAACAAGATTTCTTCTCATATTATTTCTCTAGTCATATTTAATTGTTTATTTTTATGCATATTTTTCATTCAAGAAATTTCAAACAACAAAACCCCCCATTCCATTCTAATTGATCGAACAACTAAAATTAGTTTCCGTTCCTCGTGGGATCGACCCTTACTCTCGCTACTACATTATTAATTAATATTTGACGAGTAAGGAATTATTTATTATTTTGGTGCATCGCGACACGCACCATAAGTGTAATCTTTGTAACACCCCGAATTCCGTGAAACTCGGAACGCCACTCCGTCCCTTAAAATTGACTTTATTGCTGAAAATAAATTTAATTCAAAACATCACATTTATCATTAGAAAACTTCAGTGGAAACTTAATTAATTGAAATATAGAACAATTCATAAAAATTTAATCTCAATTGTTCAGATGAAAGTTACAATAAGTAATGTAAACTAGTAACATTCATAAAATTGACTAAAATATCATCATTTATTAAATTTTTCCAATGCTGCCCGTTCATTCGCCACCATCTCCGAGATCTGCAAAAGCTATTAAAATTGGAATGAGCATTTCGAAAGAAATACTCAGTAGACTCATCGCTAATAATTAATTTACAGAATAATTTAACACATACTTATGCAATTGTACAGTGACATCATCATCATCATCATAGGCTATTTTAATAAAATCAAAGGCTCTTTAAAAATCATAGGGTGTGGGTAGTCTCGTCTCATGCATTTAAAGCATGTAAGTTATGAATAACATCATTTCTCATTCTTATCTCATAAGAGATATTCTCATCTCATCTTATGCATCAAAGCATATAAATCACGTAATTCCACATAAGGCATGTAAATTATAATTTAAACTTATTAGTGGAGGCGAGTCTACCTTATATCACGAGTTTGAAAAATAAAGCTGGAAAGTCACGTCAATCTTCTAAATCACCAAACGTATCGCCTAACCAAAAGAAAATTAAATTAATTTAGTATTTCGAAAATTGAAATATTAAAGTGAATAAATAAAGTTTAGGGGTTGAATTGAAATTTTAAAGAAAGCATGAATTTTAAAAGTGTAGGGGCTGAAATGGACTTTTCAAAATTAGTGGGCTGACTCATAGGATTTTAAAATTCTAGGGCTCAATTAACTCATTTCAAAAGTGTAGGCATTAAATTAAAAGACTTTAAAAGCCAGGGACTGAAATAATCACTATTCAAACGTTGGGGCTAAACATTAAATTTTCAAAAGATCAAAAGATCATATATACATATATATGACCGTCTCTCTCTCTCTTCTTCATTATCGTTAACAGAGAAGAGAATCAAAAGAGGGAGACGCGACGGGGAGGGGCTCCTCCATTCCATGTCGCCGGGCGAAACTCCGACGGTGGTATCGTCGTCGAGTGGCGGGGCTGTAGAGGTGAGTGTTGGTGAGTCAAAAGGAGGAAGTTTGGGGTGAAAAACCAAGGCCAAACCGAGGCTTGAAGGATCGGATTCATGGGTTTTCCGGTGATAATACGGTTGATGATTGAGGTAAGTTTGTTGACTTAGTTTATTCTTGGTTTTTGGGTTTGTTTTGAGTGAATTCGAGGTGGGATTGAAGTTAGGCAGTAGGTGGGTTTGGTGATGATTTGGGGATTTTGATTTGGTTGGGGATTGAAGCAGGGGTGGTTGATTGATTGGGCGGTGAAGATGGAGGTTTGAGAGAGAGGCGGCGGCTTGGTGGTGTGCGGTCGTTTGCAGGAATTGATTGGGTGATAGTGAAACGACCGGTGTGAGTGGCCGTGTGGTGTTGTTGGGTGGTTTGAGAGGAGGGGGCGTGATGGTGGTCGGTTTCTGGTTGCGGCTTGTTTGGGCGTGAAGTGGTGGATTGATTTTCAAGAATGTGGTTGCAAAACACTGTTTGGTAGCGTTTTGGGATTTTCTTGGGTGTGTGCTATGCGAGAATGGCAATTGGAAGGGAATACATTGCAGAGGTTTCCTGTGCGTTCTGAAAGTATGTAATGCAGGTGGAATGAAGAAATTACCCAGAACGATTGCTTGACTTGTGTGAGTTCGTGAGGGAGGGGAATAGGATTTTATATGTATTGATTTGCTTCAGATCAAAATCATGGAAAGATGGTGAGATTGGGGAAAGAAACCTGTTGATATGCTAATTGGTGTGTGAAAACTAGAGAAAGTATGGTATACTGACTGAATTTCAGAAATTTACTTGGTTGATTAGGGAAAGGAAGTATGAATGGGATTTTGGCTAATTTCTTGATTGGTGATTGAGTGGGTAAGAACTTGGGAGGAAAAATTGGGGAAAGCTGGAAATGGAAATTTAGAAGCAACCTAATTGAATGGAAAACGTGAGAAGAAGAGCCGGGAAGAAATGAGGTTAAATTGGATTGGTTATTTGAAATGGAATAAGGGAGGATTTATGGATTGGAATTAAAATGGGGCAAGATGATAAAGTTGGAAACTTTGAACTAGAAAATGATAAATTGGATCCAAAGTAAATAGAAAATTTTCTTGAATGATTGACAATAATATTTGGGCTTAAAAATTTGGATAAAAAATAAATTAAAATTTGGACTTAAAAATAATTTGAATCCCATAAATTGAAAATTGAATTTTAAAATAAATAATGGATTTGGAACATCATTTAATAAAATTTGGAATTTGGAATATAATAAAATTTTAAAATAAATTTAATTCCACTTCATTGGCTAGACGATCACACTTTTAAAATAAATTGGTAGAGTCGTAGCGACACTTTTTTTTAAAAAAATAACTAATATTTATTTAAATAAGTCATGGAAAATTTTCGATCGCTACAATCTTAGTCTTTCCAACTAAACACCCATTATTGGGACATTGTCTCAAGAGGTCTTGTACCTTACACATTCTACTGAATTCACTTTTAATTCTTAGCACGAGCGCAAAACAATTTGGCACGCCCAGTGAGTCCTTTGGTGTCAGAAATACTTGAGACATCATGCCTCCGAAGAATTTTGATAAGGAGCCAACAACTCGACGATATGTTCCTTCTATAATTGAGCAATTTGAGGGTCAGCAAAGTACCCTAGAGGTGGAGGGGTCATATCACAGTCATTATGAGCCAATGATAGAGATAAACCCACGTACTAGCATACACTATTGGGAGAATTCACTTAAGACATCATTGTGTAGGTAAGCTTACAAAGTACTCATAATTCAGAAAAGCTTACTCAAAATGGAAACATGCGTTATGACGATATGGCCAAAAAAATTGGGTACATTGAATGGACTCATGAATAAATTGGTAGGCCAAATATGTCAGTCAAATCCCATGGGAGGGGTAACTACTTCCAAACTAGGAGTCTTGTAGGAAATTACTCACCAACTGTAAACACGAGTCATCGTTTACCAACTGTAAAAATGAACCAATCATTAGAAACACCACACATTGAACTACCTAGCATGGGAGTGTTGGACCATCCAGCATGGGGGGCTTAATATGAGGAAAAACATCATAAATATAGGACCAAATGCTACACTCACTAATAAATGGGAAATCTACATTTCAATGGTAATAATGAGCCAAATAATGGCATGTTCATCACTAATATGGGGACAAATCCTATCAGGCCTCAAGCAATGTCATACATACATCAGCCTTTAGGAGTCTCTTTTGACCCCAAGTAGCAGAAATCTTGCAAGATCAATTGACTTTTAGAATTCGACCGTTAATTTGACAAACAAAAAGCCTTACCCAAATTTAGTAGATCATGCATATCATTGGCCTAGAGATTACAGATTGCCTAAACTCTATTTGTTCACTTGTTTAGTGGAAATATCCACCATAGAATATGTAGGGCGATTCAATTTATAATGTAGGGAAGTTACTAATTACCACATGATGATACTGTTCCCAAACTCATTAACTAGGAGAGCATTTTCATGGTTTATTAATTTGCCATCAAATCTTGTCCAAACTTGGCAATAATTAGAAATGTTATTTCACTCCCAATTTTAAGAAACTGAATCAAAGATCATGCTAGCGGACTTAGAAAACATGCGACAAATGTCAAATGAATAGACTGACCCATTTCTTCTAAGGTTTAAAATGACTATTAGCAAGTGTTTTATTCCCCTACCTAATAAAGAATTTTTAAAAATCGTTGAAAGTTTTTGAACTTTTATTTGAAAAGAAATCCTTTACCTTTTTCAACTCAGTTCTAATGTGACCAGATATGAGCGATTATTGAGAGAAGTGGAATGATTGAAGAGCTCTAGCAAAGTGATTTATTATAGAGACCATATTTTTTACATCCATGCCATTGACACTAGTCAAAGCGATGTCGAAATATGTCTGGCTGATTTGGTAAAAAGAGGCGCCTACGCATGCCCAATATCGACCAAATAGGTAGTACCAATTAAGAACAAGCAAATAAAAGAGGAAGATAAAAAGGATGTGATGTTTTCATTTGACATGGCGAAAGCCTTGACATGATATTCAACCAGCTCTATAAAGACAAACAAATAAAATTAAGTAATAAGCATAAGTAACAAAGACCAGAGCAGACGAAGGGCATGCAATATTGTAAGAGGCACAATGCATGGTCTCATATGACTAATAATTGCTTTTTGACATATGTTGCAGGATACTATTGAATCAAAGCTGATTACTTTTGAGCAAAAAAAAAAAAAGAAAGATGAAAGTGGACAAGAATCTATTTCCACAGTCAAAGAATGTGAATATGATTACTCCAAATCTTACCAAGCTCGGTCTCTCAAACATTCAGGACGCAACCTTATCGGTTAAATGTGTGGCACTCATTCAACCCTAGAATGGGAAGGGTGATTTCATTTACTGAATTGACAAGGATCCAATCGAGGGGATTCCAAATAAATTATGGATGAGCGATGAGGCAGCAACAAGGCGTAGAAGATCCTAAAGTGAGGAGTAAGATTAAGATTATAAATTAGGATATCCTTGATGCCAAAGAAGAGGAGAGCACAGAGGAACAAATGGAAGACCTACTTGTGGCTGGATATGACGGAAAGTCCAGATTTGAAAAGCACACCATTAGATGCTATGCATCGTCCAATTTCTACAAGAAGTTAGATATTTTTTTTGCTGTGAGCTCAATCTGTACAAAGAAGATGTACTAACAGTTTAATTCTAGGTTGTTATTTGTTAATTGGGAAATTGGCACGTTTAGTCCCTAAACGATTTTTTGTGTGCAATGGGTCCCTAACCTTTATTTTTTAGCGCTGTTGTCCTTAAATGTTGTATTCTTTGGTGCAACAGGTCATTTTGGATCACTGACTTCCATTTCTCCTTTAAAAAATCATGTAAATACTAAAATGCCCTTATACATAATTGGGGCAATTAGTCCTCTAAACTTCAGAATTGGTGCTTAAGTCCCTAATCTTTCAATTTTGTGCAAGTAATCCCTAAATTTTGGCATTATTTAGCACAATAAGTTCTTCACATTCAATTTGGTGCTTAAGTCTCTAAATGTTGCATTATTTAGCGCCACGTGTCATTTTAGATGGTTTTCTTCAATTCTACCTTTAAAAATTCAAATTTATTTTTATCAAAAAAATTAAAATACCCTTGTATTAATAAATAAATAAATAAGTCTCTTTTTGACAACTTAAAATTTTTGTTTCTTGTTTTATCAGAATCTGTTTTGCCAAGTCAATTGAGTTTTCAATGAACATTTTTATTGTACTAACACAAATTATCCAATTTACCACCTATAAAAAATCAATTTTCTTTTTATAAAATATACCCTTATATTAACAAATAAATAAACCCCTTTTTGGAAACTTAAATTTTTTTGTTCTTACTTTGTCAGAATCTGTTCTACCGTGTCAATTGGATTTCTAATAAAGGTTTTTATCGTACAAATACAAATTTCTCAATTTACCATTGGATGATGAATAATGTACTTTGCCACACAAAATCGTCAATTCAACTCGCACATATATCCTACACAATTTGCATTATCACATTTACTATTTTTATTTTCTTTATTTAGTACCCTTGTTCAGTAAGAATGACAATAGGGCGGGTTCAGGGCTAGAATGACAATCCTCATCCCCATTTAGACGGGGCGGAGTGGGACGGGATGGGGATGCCCAAAATCCCTTTTACATCCCCATTTATTATTATATATATTTTTTGTCCATTAATATTTTTTTACAATGGTTATCTAATGTCTTAGTCAGTGTTCTAAAACACGCACCTACGCGCGCGCTCTAGGCGCGACGCGCGCATCTCCCGCGACGATTTTGTGAAAAGCGCGAAAAAAGCGTGCTGACAGTTTTTTATCTAAAAAGCGTGCTTAAGCGCGAGTGATGCGCGAGTAAGTGCGAGTGATGCATTCTGATGCTTTTTTTAATTTTTTTTATTTTTACATGTTAAAGTATGTGTAAAGTTTAAATCTAATATGTAATAATTGAGAAATGCTTTTTAACGCATACTCCTGCTTAAGCTTCAAAACCTTGACTATCGGGCTCCACGCTTTGTCACGCTTCATGCTTTTTAGAACACTGGTCTTAGTTATACAAATTCTTTTTCAAAGTATGATTATTTTACAAAATCTCCATTTAATAGTTCTAAAGAATGAATAACATTAATAAAAAAAACTCATAATAGCTTTTATACAGTAGTACAAGTTTAATTACGTTAAGAAGTATGTTTGAAGAAAATAAGAGGAGACTTAAGAGTGAGAGATGAAGAGTAGCATAGAGTTGAAATATAGGGCTTGATTTTGAAATTATATATTTATGCGTCGGATGGTTTATGACAATTTTAATTTGTTTCGATTTTTTAAATTGAACTTATTAATCATGGATGGTTTTGGGGCGGAACATGTCTGGGGTGGGGATGGGGTTTTAATAGGAATCTCTGTCCTCGCCCAATCCTCGTCATTGTCGGGGACTCCCCGCCCCATTGTCATCCCTACCGGTTCGCAAAATTTTTGAATTATACCAAAAAAATTGACAAAATATGTTGATTTTTTAATTGTTTATACACACACAAAAGCACTTATTTAACTTATTTGGATTTAATTTTTATCGTGTTCACTTTAAATATCGATCAATAGAAAATCAGACAACAAATATAGACAACCATTTATAATTGAAATGCTTAAATATTGTTATGTCATTTTAGTTTGTTAATATAATAAAATTAAATGAGAAAAATAAAGTAAACTTGTAGCAAAAAAGAAAAATAAAGTAAACTGGAATAAAAAAACGAATTCAAGAAATTAATAATTTATTCTAGGATTTTGCTTTTTTATTATTTCTTCAAATAATAAATTACAATTACAATTACCCATTATACAACAGGATTATTCCCTTATTTATAAAGCATTTCTACCTTCTAATCATTAAATTTTGCAACTATAAAAATTAATTTAAAAATCTTAAACAAATAACCCATTCATTGTACGAAGATGTGTACTCCATCTGTGAAGGAAAATTGCAATCTCAAATCGGAAATCCAATTGATACGGTAGAACAGATGCATACAAAGCAAGAAACAAAAATTTTAAGTTGCCAAACATAATCTTATTTATTTAAGGTATTTTAATATTTTTGATCAAAATAAAATTGAATTTTTAAAGGTGGAATGGAGGCAAACCGTTTAAAAGGACATGTGGCGCTAAATAATGCAACGTTTGGGGATTTAGGTACCAAATTGAAAAGTTAAGGACTTATTGCGCTAAATAATGCCGGACGTCTTGCACAAAATTGAAGGATTAGAGACCTAATCACCAAATTTAAAGTTTAAGGACTCATTGCGCCAATTATGTATAAGGGCATTTAAGTCTTTTCTTAATTTTTTAAAGGAGAAATGGAAGGAAACCATCCAAAATGACTTGTTACGCCAAAGAATGCAACGTTTTAAGGACCGTAGCGTAAAGAATGAAAGGTTAGGAATCCATTGCACACAAAGACAAACGTTTAAGGATTAAATGCACCAATTTCCTGTTGCAAATTTGACTTTGATAGATGGCTCTGTGGGAATTTGACTGAGTGCAATTCATATTACCATTCACTAGACTTGATCTTCTTCACTCTTTGTTTGTTGATCTTACTTTGGCTCTTGCCGACTGATTATCCAACATTTCTAGCACCTAATACTAAGTACGTCTTCTCCAACTTTTTTATAGTAATCAGGGCAGCCCTGAGGCAGTGCAAGAGGTGCTACGAATAGGGCATCATGATTTTTCGGGGCACCAAAAATGAAAAATATAGTAAGTTATAATTTAGATTTGGCTTTATTTTTTTAAAAGAAAAGTAATTTATACAACTTAACCATCTTTTAAAACAGTCAAACATGCCCACGGTCCATGCCAGTTTTCCATCCTAGATTTAATTTTAGTCTTCACTCTTCAAAGTTCAAAATTTTCACTACTTCATCCTTCTCTTCTTTTCAACAAAAACCAATACACAAATTATTGAAATAGAATTTCTACTACTTTTTAATTTCTTCCAAGTTTTCGGTAATTTTTCCAATTCACTTGTCTAATGTTCTTGACTTTTATAAAGTAGATTTTTTTTTTTTATTGCTTGAAGCGATTCATAACATGTATAATTATATAAAATACCTTTCGTTGAGTTTTTATAAAAAAAGATTTGGAAGTTTCATATCCCATCTTTTGAAATTGACTGAAAAAATATTATCTTTATAAAGTATCTTTGGTTTTTTTTTTTTTTTTTTAATTGTTGGGACACAAACATGTTTCATCTATTGTTCTATTCTGGAAATCAATTAGTCATTCATTTTGGTACATTACTTTTTCTTGAAATTATGTTACTGAATTGCCTGATTTTTGCGTAATTTTTCAAGTGGCTTAAGGTTATACAAATGTAGTACATGATGAAAATGATAAAAATGAAGGTGTGGATGATTTAATTGATCATGATCCATTCTATCTAATATTTATGCTCCAAGAATTTGGAATTCTCTAGATAGAGTTTTGTGTTTTTGTTGAAAGTTATTGAAAAAATGTTCATCAAGAGACAGTTGATTAATAAACAAAGAATTTAATGATTGGATACATATTAGTATTAAACTTAAGGAACATAATATTTTTGTTACGTGGCACTTTATATATATTGAATTTATATAAATAGCCTTTTTTTATGCACATACTTTATAATAAAAAACAGGGACACTCTTTTAATTTTCGTACAAAACACTCAAAAACACCAAGCCACCCTTGATAGCAACTAGCAGAAGTTAAGTGCTAACATGTGTAAGGGGTGAATGACATGAGTAATTAAATTTGAAAATATTTTTTTTCTTAATTAAAACTAATAAAAATAATTATTTACTTTTTATAAAAATATGGATGTAATGCCCCATTTGGAACAAATTAAAATTTAGATTTTTTGTCAATGTTTTGTGTCTTTTTTTTCTTTTTCTTTTTTTTTTTTTTTTTTTTTTTTTTTTTTTGATAATGACACCCTTAAGAAATAACGTAGACTTCCACTTTTACCCTTGGATTGAATTAAAATGAAATTTCTGAATCATTAGGTTATCAATAAATATAGTTATTTTTCATTAATACGGATTGAAATGAGCTAATAAAAATCTTTCCAAATGATTTTGATAAAGGAAGGAGATGAAAAAAAAAAAAAATTAAGTTCTAACCAATTATATATATATATATATATATATAGATCAAATAAAAGCAATAGCATGGGCGCATGAAAATCTTTAACGAACAGCCTCTCCAACCCATACGAAAAAAAAATTAGGTTTTGCAGTTCCATTCGACTCCAATCGGGATGACATCCGGATCTCCAAATTGAAGTTTGCTACAGTGCAACGCCATTGTCGCCATTTCTATTTGGCTTCTTTTGGTTTTGCCTTTTTTTGCCTCAAATTTTGATTTTAATTTGACCATTATTTTTAATGGTATTTGTGAAACATTTGATTTTTTTATTGTATTTGTATTTTTAATTTGACCATTATTTGTATCACAAAATAAAATTGTAATAAATAAAAAAATAGATTACTCAATAATATTACATATATTGAAACATGATTGGTACGGTGACATAAACATTGAAAATGAAATGCAACATGAAAGAGACATAAATATTGGAAATTAAAATATGACGCTAGCTAAGTAAAAGACGGTGGTCTAATAATCTGGTAGATCGGATCCAGATCCTTCAAGAAAAAATACGACCATATGGAACTGATAAACTTTGGAAATATTTATTCGATTCTTTACTTCTTTTCACCATGATTCTTTTTTGTTCATTTCGAAAAAAAATATCGTAGCTCCGGATTTGAAATAGAGTTCAAATCTTTTGCTAGAATGGTATTGTCAGAATAATATTCGGTCGATTGCATTCGAGCACTTTGAATTTCGTAGTTTTTAAGCCTATTCTTGTTCCCCTTGCGTATGACTTTCGCGAGTTCCCCGTTACTCTTCTATGATACTTGCAATTATTTTTTTGGAATCTTCTTCATTTTTCCTTTTCCCTTTAGATTTTTTTATCCCATGGGTTGTTGGCTTGGACTATCATTAGAATTGATAAGATAGGGAATCTCATTTAATGGTGCAAATCTCATGTAAGAATCAATGCTTCAATTGATTTACGAAAAACGATGTAGAATTGAAATAATATGATGTAAAATCTCATCTAACGATTCAGATCTCATGTAGTCTGATCAATGGCTTGGGTTGATTTACCCAAAACGATGTAGAATTGAATTGATAAGATAAGAAATCTCATCTAATGTTTTAGATCTCATGTAATTTGATCAATGGTTGTGGTAGATTTATGTAAAAGGATGTTATCTTTAAAAATACAATGATAAAAGGCGAGTACCTAGTACAGAATTCATTGTTCATATCTCACAATTCGAATTTTAGAGATCGATTTTACGTAATACGAAAATGAATTTCAACGTTGGAGGATCTTCCAATTTAAACGAAATTGTTATGAAAAAGACGAGTAGATTATGAATGACCTTGAAGCATTGAAGCCCATCACGATGCTATTGTGTGCATGTATTTGAATAAGAGCATCCTTCTAACTCAAATGGTCGAAAAACAACAAAATTCAACCTATAGATGAGGGGTCAGCCCCAGAGTACATTATCATTCATCGCAATAGGGAGTCTACTGATGAACTACTATTCAACGACTACTTTGCAGCGAACCCACGTAACAAAGAAGGGATGTTTTGTCGATGTTTTCTCATGTAAAGAAATATTTTCTTATGTATAATGCAGGAAGTGAAGTCTCATGATAGCTAGTTCATGGGGGGAGTGATGTGACCCAGAACCCTGATAATACGAATCATAGCAGGCTTGACGGAAAAATTCAAATATTCAAGCCAAATAAAGGAAAAATGACCAGATTCATCCTTACGGCCGTAATACCCAACTTGTCACGGCCGTAATCCAGTCTTGGGTTAAAATGCAGAATTTCAAGTCTTTACACTTATGGCCGTAAATTATGAAGTCACGGCTGTAACTCTTCATCAGCGAGTGGCTTACGGTCGTAATTGGAGCTTTCATGACCGTAACCATTCAAAAGAAAGACATTCACGGCCGTAATCAAATGTGTCACGGCCGTAACTGCAATATCAATTTTGGATCAGAGAATCATTTACGGCCGTAACTGGATTCTTCACAGCCGTAAATAGCTAGCAAATCAGATTTGCGAGATTTTTAATTATCTTGTTTCCTTTTCTCTGTTTAACTATTTTACTTTAATTAGAACTCTATTTTGAGCCAGTTAGGATTTTTCTAGGGTTTTAGTTTGCTTATTTATAGTCTTTTCCATTCATTGTATTAGACAGACTTTAGACTATTATTGATATTATTGTGAGGCAAATTGCTTTCAAACTTCTATTCTTCATTGAATACAATCCGAACTTGCGAGTTATTCTTGTTTGTTCAAATCTCGGTGAGAATTAATATTGCTTGTGGTTAAGAGGTCAATATATCCCTGTGATTGTATTGGTTGATTGGTTCAATTAATTTTAATTGAATCCATAAATCGTGGTTTCTTGGCGTTTTTGGGTCGATTCAATATTTTGTGGGTTGCGTAGCTACAATTGCTACGTGGTTTGCATCATTTTGTATCAGAGCTTAGGCTCCAAAAATCAAGGTTATATCTTTATTTTGTTTTCTTGAGTTTCCTATCCAGTTAGATTTTTATGTTTATCATCGAGTCCCATAAAAATCATCCATATCTTGTTGAGTGTTTTGTTTTTCAGTTTTTTGTGTTCTTCTTGTTCTTCAGTTTGTTGAGTCTTTAATCAAAAAAATCGTTCAAAAAAAATTTCAAAAGTGTTTGTTTTGCTTAATTATTATCCGAATTAAATTCTGTTTATTTTGTCGTATTCGTTGTCGAATTTTCGAATTTATATAAAAAAAAGATTATTTTTTTTATTTATTTTATTTATTCCGAAAATTCAAAAAAAAAAAAAAAAAAAGAGGCCCTTCAAGAACCACTTTCTTAAATTTTTTGATTCTTTGTTTTCATTATTCTTTTTCTGTGTCCTTCCACATAAATTTCTTGAATTTCTTTAAAATTCTTGATATTGTTTTTCCTTTTCGAGTCAACATTAAATTTCTTCTTGATATTTGTCAATGTCTGGACCCTCTTATTTTGAGTCTCTCAAATTTTTGAAAGCTACATAAAGGGATGAATTATGAGTTCGATCCTACTTTCATGACTAGATGTCGTGTGGGTGATAAGCTGTGTAGTTTGGCTATTGATAGGGAGTATATCTCTAATTTGGCTAGTATCAACATGGTTGAGAAATTGGGGTTGCATTTACTACAACATCCTAGACCTTATAGGATGACATGGTTGAAGGAGTGTGGGGAGTTCAAAGTGACCAAGCAAGTCTTAGTGAATTTCACCATTGGGAGATATAGTGATGAAGTATTATGTGATGTGGTGCCTGTAGAGTCTTGTTATATGTTGTGGGGTAGGCCATGGAGGCATGAGAGGAAAGCATTTTATGATAAGAATAGAAACGGGTACAAATTTGTGAAGGATGGAGAATCAATCACCCTAGCTAGTTTAACACTAGAGCAGATACTTGAAGATCAAAAGAAGGTGAAGGAAAAGATTAATCCGTTATCCAGATTGAATTATCAATTAAGACTTCTAGAAGAGGACATGATTGCACGGAGGGGTAAAAATGTAGTTAAGTTGCAAGAAGAGCCTCAGGATATGAATGTTGGGAAGAAGGAGGGAGAGTTGAAAGTAGAAATAGTTGAAAAAAAATCCAACATTTAAGGTAGGAGATGTGGAATTGGGTAATAAAGAGGTGGATGAACAAGAAGTTAAAATTATTGATGAGGATATGCATGAATTGAAAGTTGACGGGGTAGAGAATGAAAACATGAAAGAGTTGGTTGAGGCCAAAAATTTAAAAGAGGTAGTTGAACTTGAAAAGGTGGAGTTAGGTGATCAAACTCCAAAATTTTATGAAGAAAAATTAGAAGTTGGGGTAGAAGTTCAAATTTTGAGCTTTGAATTGGAAGATCCACATTTTGGTAGTGATGAGGTAGTACATGAACATGGTGATTCAAATGTGGAGGTCGGAGATGTGGTTGAGTTTGAAGATAAAAAAATTGAACAAGAAATTGCAAAGGAGGAAAGAGGCGAAGAGAAGAAGAGCCTCGTGGTTCAAGAAGTGGAGTTGGTGGTGGTTTATCATGAATACAAGGATCCATACCTTGTACCTCATGAAGCTAACATGTCCCTCCCCATTTTGTTTAAATCTTTTTTGCAGGTTAATTATGTTTGGAAGCTTCAACCAAACTACGTATGGCAAAGGGAGTTCAAGCTCCATCTCTTCCATGTTTTCCAATCAAAGGAGCATAATTTATTGAACTCATGGAATGGAAGCAGAAATTTTCCGTTTGATCCAGGGGGAGCAGTTGCATTCATGAACAAAGCTATGATTCGGGATGCATCATCCTAAAGAAGGAGGGTATGATGTGATCCAGAACCCATCACAGAACCCCGATAATACGAATCATACCAGGCTTGACGGAAAAATTCAAATATTCAAGCCAAACAAAGGAAAAAGGACCAGATTCATCCTTGCGGTCGTAATGCCCAGCTTGTCACGGCCGTAATCCAGTCTCGGGTTAAAATGCAGAATTTCAAGTCTTTACACTTACAGCCGTAAATAATGGAGTCATGGCCGTAACTCTTCATTAGCGAGTGGCTTACGGCCGTAATTGGAGCTTTCACGGTCGTAACCATTCAAAGGAAAGACATTCACGGCCGTAATCAAATGTGCCACGGCCGTAACTGAAATATCAAATTTGGATCAGAGAATCATTTACGGTCGTAACTGGATTCTTCACGGCAGTAAATAGCTAGCGAATCAAATTTGCGAGATTTTTAATTATCTTGTTTCCTTTTCTCTGTTTAACTATTTTACTTTAATTAGAACTCTATTTTGAGCCAGTTAGGATTTTGCTAGGGTTCTAGTTTGCTTATTTATAGTCTTTTTCATTCATTATATTAGACAGACTTTAGACTATTATTGATATTATTGTGAGCCAAATTGCTTTCAAACTTCTATTCTTCATTGAATACAATCCAAACTTGCGAGTTATTCTTGTTTGTTCAAATCTCGGTGAGAATTAATATTGCCTGTGATCAAGAGGTCAATATATCCTTGTGATTGTATTGGTTGCTTAGTTCAATTAATTTTATTTGGATCCATAAATCGTGGTTTCTTGGCGTTCTTGGGTTGATTCAATATTTTGTAGGTTGCGTAGCTACAATTGTTACGTGGTTTGCATCAGGGAGAGAGAAAAAAAAAAGTAGACTGGGTACACTAGGGTTGTTGGGTAGTCTCTATTGTATGCACTAGAGGTGGAAAAATTGTCCAACGACATGGACATGTCAATATAAAGGTAGGATTTAATCACCAGTCATTGTCTTGGAGGCAATTGATAAGTGTATTTTATACACTTATTTTCATGCCAAAACTAGGATTTATTGTCATGGTTTTAGAATATTTACTATTGATTTTGTTATTATTTGTTTATATTTTAGAATTATCCCAAATTGGAGAAAACAAAATAATTGAAGCAAATAAATGAAAAATTGGATGATAATTGAGCTAAAGTGAAAGAAGAAGGAAGATTAAAGGCCTAATTGAAGAAATCAAGAGAAGAAAGAAGCAAAAATGAGGAAATCAAAAGTTCAGATACTCAATTGGATTAATAAGAAGATGAAGGACCTGGGATGCAAACAAAAGAAGAGGACCAACTTAAATGAAAAGGAAAGTTGGATATTGCACTTAGTCGATGAACTGCGCGAGGTTCTACTAAGCGGTCGTGCGAGGTCTCATCTGGGCTAGTCTGTTCGGCCCATGCACAAAATTTTGTGATTTCTTCTTTTTTTTTCAACCTAGTTTTAGGCAAGCCTATATATACCAGTATTATGAAAGAATCGGGGGTTCCCAAGTTGTTATTTTTCATTACAAAAAGTTGCTCAATTTCCGAGGGATCAACGCAAAGCTGAATTTAAGATTGAAGATACAACATTAAGAACATGAACGGTGTGATATCTTTTCATTATTCTTGTAATTTATTTTCCATCATGCTTTTAGGCTAGACTTTTAGTGTTACAATTGTGATGAAATTTTAATTTCTTGAGTCCATGTTTTGATTTATCATTTAATTTTTTGTAATTTATTGGTTTGATGCAATTCAATAATGCTTTTATTATTATGCAATTTTTTTGCTATCTTTTGTATAATTGTTGTGTTGTTTTCTTATGTTCAAAAGAGTAGGAATTCATCATACATGTTTTAATTGTCACAAAGTCCGATAGGGGATAGAAATATACCACATGTGCTTTATGTTATCCTTGAAAGTGTTCATAAAACTAAATGTTTTTAATGTTGAATTTGTCATAGAAATATAGTTAATTCGCACTTAGGAAAAATGTTTTTATTTATCGCTCGAAAGAGGACTTAAATAAATTTAAGAGCACGGATTTTCAAAACTCGTGAATTTTATTTAAATGATTTAGTCAAAATATGGATGATGGAGTTAAAATGGATAATTTTAACACGTTTGTGTTTTCATAGTTTTATAAAACTCAAACATTTTCTATCCTTTTAGTTTAATTATTACTTTAGTTTTTATATAAAAATCATCAAAGCAAACTTTCTTTAGTTCCGGTTAAGATAATTAGTCTAAAATATAACTTATTCAATCCATGTGGGTACGATATACATACTTAAAATCCACTTTATTATTTTTGCGATCCATACACGTGGTCAGAAACAAGTTTTTAACACCATTACCAGAGATTGTAGTTTAAATTTATTTTAGATTACCTTCACTAATTCGGACTTTTTACCGCTTTAATTTTAATTTTATTTTATTTTAGTAACTTTTAGTTTTAGTTTAGCCACTATTTCTTTTGTTTTTCACATAATTTTGTATGCAACATTCGAGATACGGTCCAGGAAATCGAACGTACTTTACATTGTAGGTTAAGAGAAGCAAGAGAATTAGACAAATCAAAAAATCAAAAATAGGAAGCAATGACAAATAACAATCAGATGATCAAGTGCTGAGCTAGTGGATGAGGATGACATGTTTGTTGGAGACTTTATGACTCCTTAAGTGATTCAAAGTCAATCCAATTTCGTATATCCACCATTTGGGGTGGCTAAATTCCAATTAAAGACCAATGTCATAAACATGTTCCAGAATGGATAGCAGTTTCATGGAAGACTGGATGAAAACTCACACACACATATTTCTAAATTTTTAGACATGTGTCAACACTTCAAATACTAGGGTGTGTCCAACGATGCGATCAGACTCAGGTTATTTCCTTACACTCTACAGGATAAGGCAATTGATTGGTTAGATTCTCGTCCCGCTGCGAGTATCACTACCTGGAATGACTTGATCTAGAAGTTTTGCACTAAATTTATGCCTCCAACAAAGGTGACATCAAGCTCAGACATGAAATTACAGTATTCCAGCAACAGGATGTAGAATCTTTTGATGATGTGTAGAACAAATTCAAAGGAAGTGTTCAAATAATGGGATCAGTAAAGGTGATCAAGTAAAATTCTTTTATGAAGAGCTACTTTCCCACTTTAAGAACATGGTTGACTCTTCATCTTGGCCGCTAAGGTAGAAGGCATAGCACTGGTGAGCTATTCATCAAAAACTGCATGAGTGAATTGTAAGGAATGTGGTGCAAATCACGCTACTACAGATTGCCCCATTTTGACATGTCCATTGGAGCAGGTTGATTTTGTGCAAGGGGGTCAGTGCCAGAATAATCTTTATTTCAACACTTACACCCCAGGTTGGCACAATCATCCTAACTTTGTTTGGGAAGACCACAAGAATGAACCTATTGTGCCTCAATATCACACTGGAGAAAAGAAGCTCGCGCTGGAAGAGATGTTAGGTAAATTCATAGAAAAAATCGAACAATTTATGGCTAAAACAGACCTATTTATGAGAAATACTGAAACTACATTCCAGAATCAGCAGCCATTAAAAATCTAGAGACTTAGGTCAGACAGATAGCACAAGTCTTAATACATTTCCAGGAAATACTAAGGTAAATCCAAAGGAACAGGTAATGGCCATAAATATAGTGGAAAATAGGGTAAATGCAATCATTACGCGCAGTGGTGTTCAGCTTCTCGAAATTCATGTGAAAAAGCCAATTGGAGTTCCAAGCTTTCGAAAAATATGATGTCTAGTAAAAAGAAGGTTGAAGAAATTGAGGAGGTGTCCCTAAACGAAGAGTGTGGTGCAATCTTTCAAAAGAAGATGTCACCTAAGCTTAAGGATCCAGAGAGATGTTTTACACCTTGCATCATTGGTAATTTACAATTTAATAAAGTATTATGTGATCTTGGTGCAAGTATAAATTTAATGTCTTTATTTGTGTATAGAAAACTAGGATTAGGTGAACCAATTCCAAGCAATATCAAGTTGTTGCTACCTGATCGCTCAATTTTCTATCCATATGGAGTCGTGGAGGATGTGTTAGTTAAAGCTGAAAAATTCATATTTCTTGCTGACTTTTTCATTTTGGACATGGAGGAGGATGAGAATATTCCATTGATCATTGATCGACCATTCCAAGCCACTGCACAAGCACTAATCGAGGTGGAAAAAGGAGAGGTAGTGCTTCAGACTGAAAATGAGGATGTGACTTTACTATGACGCAAATTAATGGTCATGATCCACAACTCGAAAACTATTCAAAAATTGATGTGGATTGGACAATTAGCTACTAGGAGAATCAATATATTTCTTATGGTTTATGCATTTGCCTCTCGTATTTAAGTTTTTCCAATTTGTATTTAAAATATTAATCACGTAATTATAAATGCGTGCTTACTCTTAAACCCACAAATATTTGTAATTAACCAATGAAATTATATTTTTACTTATAAAATCAAGTAGACAAAATAATAATTACTTAAATTTAGCAATTATCGTTATATGACAATAGGTAATGATGAAGTCAAAAAATTTTACAAAAAATCGTATATCATATAACTTTTATACAACTATTAAAATTAAGAAATGATTAAAAAATATTATTCATTCTTAACCATAATATTCACAATTTCTATATTTACCTCTCATGTTTAACATTTTTCTCTAAATTTCTTTAAAAAAACATTAATAACAATAATTATGAACATGTGTTTAATCTTAACCCAATAAATATTTGTATTTGACCCATAAAATTATACTTTTATTTATAAAATCAAGTAGTTAAAATAATATTTACGCAAATTTTGCAATTATCATGACATGGCAACCAGGCAACGTTGAAGGTCAATAAATTATACCGAAAATTTTAGACAATAGAATATTTAGACAATTATTAAAATTAATCTTATATTTGTTTTGCTCAAAAAAATGTATTTAAATACAACAGTAATCTACATAAATTAAAAAAAAAAAATTTAAAAATATAATAGATAAATATGAATTCCAAGATAACAATAATTTACAAATAAAAAAAAATTATACAGAAAGTTTAACCGAGAGTACAGAAAACACATAATTTCTCAAGAAATAAAAGTATTTTTATAATATCAATATTATCTACGTGGATTTGATTTCAATACGACATTAATTTACACAAATTCAAATGACAATTACATTAATCAACACTTATTTAAATACAATATTTAATAATACACAATTTTTCATTTATTTCCAAAAATGACAAGTGCATTTGGACGAGAAAATGTGTGCGTAAAATGGTGACTGATATCAATTTCACTTAAAAAAATATAAATAAACCAATTTATAAACATTACAGTATTGTTGAACAAAGCCTTGATACAGTTCATGAGACTTGTATAAGTACAATATATAAAGATTTGGGGTCTTAATGATGACGTTTGAAGCACTAAATGAATTTTCAAATGGTCTGGACTGTTTTCCCAAAACCGACCCCTTGCAATTTACCAAAAAATGCTACAATAAATTCCACTGGACTCCAATCGACTTGTTTTCAATCCCAAATTATATGTAACTGATAAAATGGTGTTTTCCAATTTAAAACATATTGAAATTCTAAATATACAGAACGTAGTGAGCTTTTTTTTAAAAAAAAAAAAAAAAAAAACATGAATGCCAAAATCGAACAACAATCACAACTTTCATTTTAGAAATAGTAAATGTCATCTACTAACAATGATATTTGAATATTTACAAACTATATTCATCTTAAAATTTTACCAAAACTTGAAAATATAATCTAGCATAAAAATGAACAAGTCTTAAATTAAAAAAATACAAAAAACTAGACTCCAATCACTACTGTTTGTTATCAAGCCATGCCATGCTCTTCAATATTAAAGATATTTTAAATAATGAACATTTCAAAAAAATATTTAGTAGCATGTATACACGTTGATGGAGATAATATATATATATATATATATATATATATATATATATATATATATATATATATATTTTTTTTTTTTTTTTTTTTCTTAGGAAATAATTTAAACTTGGTCCGTCTAACACATTACTATAAATATTGATTACCTTCAGTCACCAAACATATTCCTAACAAAGATTATAGCATGCCAAACAATTGATTTAACATATATTAAGTCAGACATTTCATAAAAATATAGGTAATTAACATACAATTTCATGTTAGCATATAAATTATAATTAACTCAAAAGCGTAATCACGTGTGCATGGAAGACGATGCTACGTTATACATTTTCCAAAATTGTAGAGTTGAGCTGATTGTGGAATCCTTTTCCAAGATTGAAATTGAAGAAGAAATTAATTGTTGCGTGTATATAGCTGAAGAAATAAAATGATTGCCTTATGTTTGGAGTGTAATACGATTTGGAAAGAAATATAGTCTGCGGATGTAATGAGGAAATGAAACTAATTAAAACAAATAACCTTCAGTAGCCACGAGATGTTGAAAAAGATAAATGGGATGGTGTACGATCAATTAAAAAAAAAAAAAAAGGATTAAGATAAGTGGGATAGTGAGAAAAAAAAAGGTTTTTTTTTTTTTTTAGGCAAATGGGATTTAGAGTTGACTCATATGTATATATAAAATAGAATAGCAATAAAATATTATATAAATCTCATGTTTCTTCAAATCGACTTTTTTTTTTTTTTTTGGGGGGGGGGGGGGCGCAAATGGGATTTAGAGTTGACTCATGTGTATATAAAAAATAGAATAACAATAAAATATTATATAAATCTCATGTTTCTTCAAATTGAAATAACTTGGGTCTATCTCACTAAAAATAATTTTTCCTTCAGTCCGATTTACATTATTTAAAATGTACTATAAAATGAGACTAATACTGATATACTTCCATTCACCATTAACATATTTAAATATTTGAGACCAAGTTAAAAATAATAAATTTTATTTGATGTAGCTTCATGTAGTATGCATCTCTATTTATCTTTTGAATTTAGCAAAAAACATTAACTGTATTTGCTATAGCATGCTGATTATGAATCCATATAAGAGTAGTCCTCCTGATACTTTGTGGCAAAAATAGCACACTTCCAAACATATGTTGGGTTTATTTCCACAAGATGATATAATAAACATAAACCAAAACAATCAAAATAAACCGAAGTCAACTTTGAATTATTAATAAACTCCAGCTTTTTTATGGGTTCTTAATCCCAATTAATGCTAACCGAACAGGTATTAACAGAACAATTTCAAATAGCACAAATAAGAGACGACAAACCTGACATGGAAAACACATTCAGATTTTGAGAAAAAACTTTGGAGTTGCTAGGCAACAACTTAATGGATCAGAAGCACACTATTTTGAATGTGATTCGCCAGTTGTAATTGCAGGCTTGTCCTTTGAGCGTGAAACAGCATCCTCTAAGGTGCCACTGCTAACAGCCTCCAATGTCTTATAAAACTCCTCGGGAAGAGGACCTGGTCGATGCAGGGGCACATGCTTAGGCACTGGAGCATCATTCTCAATAACTTCACATTCATAGTCGTCTGGAACACCCCATGGGTTCCACTCTGCACCCAATTTAAAGAAATTCACCATCAAAATTTGACAAATAATATTATTTATCCTACATTAGGCGGCAATTAAAAGATGATAAGAATGCTAGACGACTTAATTGAGAACTGATAAATTGGTTGAATTGGTTTTATTCAATACAAATGCAATCCTATCTAAGAAATGAAAACTATATATTCCTATTACCATATTACTTCCTAGCTAAAAAAGGAATACAAAATACATAAGGTCTCCGATTCTAACTGACTTCAATGAAGTCTCTCAAGTCATCTCAAGCAAAATAAAGAATGAGTGTTTGGCAAGGTGTTTATAAACAGAGGTAGGGGTAAATGAGTGGTGGAGAAGTGAGTACTACTTGTGGATCTTCTAAAATGTGTGGATAATAAAAAAATAAAAAAAATTGACCAAGATGCTTATAGACATCTAGAAACAATGAGCCAAAAGATAAGAAAGCTATCGTCAATTTTCAGTTCAATAATTCATTCTATAACATGTTTGGAACAATCTCCATGGTTAGCCCACTAAGGCCATCTTTCTTAACAAGGTTGCACAGAATGCATGTGTCTTGACAGCGACTTAACGAAGACAGATGCATTTAAACAACAAAGCCTTAATCCATCAACCTAACAAACAATATAACAGTGTGTATTTTACTGACAGAATATTAAGCGGTAGACTAAGGCACCGTTTGATAGCCTTGTTTTGCCTAAGAACTTGGAATTTGTTGTCGTCTTTTCCAACTTTAAGTTGTTTGATGGTTGAAATTTGCCAAGACAATTGTTTTCTAACTTTCACTCACGTGACCTCGTTTGCCTGCTTTTCCCAGAAAAGGTTTTCCCTTACAAGACCGATAATTGTTTTCCAAGACAAATCAAGGTCTCTATCTCATTTATGGCGCAAAAAGAAACTTCTCCCTCTCATTTACTCACCGAGCTCTCATTTTTCAGTTCACCCGCCGCAACCTTCTGTCTCGTTTCTTCACCTCACCCGCCGATGACCATTTCCCTCCCACACAGGCACTACAGTTTGCTAGGTCGAAACGGCGAAAGAACTCAAACCATCAGACCGTAACAATAGCAGAAAGAGGTATGGATTCCTTACTTTTTCATTCATTTTTCAAACGAAATAGCTTAATTTTTAGATGATTTGAACACTAGTCTTCTTGCTATAGCTGTCTCGCCTGAAATCCAAAGAAAATCTAGATGAATTTGTGACCAATAATTATTGGACCACAAAAACCAATTCATTTTACAGCTAATTAGCCCCAATTCTAGATTAATGTCAATACAAATTTTAATATTGGATACCTCACTTGATCTCAAACCATAGAATTTCCATTTGTTCTAGTAAGTTATTCTTCTCTCACCTGATATTTACCTTTTTTTTTCTCTCCTTTTTTTCCTCCCTTTTTTGGTTATACTTTTTTTCTCCCTTTTTTTGTGATACTTTGATTAAGTGATAATCGAACTATTGAAAGCATGAATCCGTGGGGAATCTGATTTTTTCTTGGCTTGAAATTATAATTATTATTATTGTTATTAGGCTACGTTTGATTACCCAACTTTTCCATGGAAAATGCTATTTTCCCATCAATTTTCCATCTTTGAACATGTTTGTTGCCAATTTTTCCTTGGAAAAGGCTATCCTCATTTTCCAGTCACGTGCTCCATTTTCCTCAAAAACCGTGAAATCACTTTCTTGGCTAGGGGGTAGAATGTATTTTCCAGGGAACTTGTTTGATAATTTGCGTCACGTTTGATCTTTTTTGTTGTTAATTGATTTATTTTTTCCCAAAAATTAACATTATTATCAAGCACAAATGTGTTAAAAAATGATTTTTTTTTTTTTTTTTTTTTTTTTTTTTTTTTTTTTTTTTTAAATAGCTAAATTTTGCTTTACTTGCAATGGAAAATAATGTCAACTAAACAACAAAAGCTAGAACATTTCCCACTTTTTCCACCTAGAAAATTAAATCAATCAAACACATTAAACTTAAAATTCCTAGGAACTCAATTCCCTGGAATTCGTTTTCTTTCCACTCAAATTCCACTCTCGCTATTAAACCCAGCCTTATTTCTTTTTTTTTTTTTGGAGAAATCGTTTGAGGATTTATATTTTCATGATATTTGATACTTTGAAGAAGAAAGTTGGATTCGAAAATTGCTTGGAAGGATTTTCTGTAATTATTCTGTTTTGTGTAAAATTTACTAATTGTAATTCAAGTTGTTTCATCAAATAGGATATTGAGTTTTTTAATATCTTAATTGCACGAGGATTTTTTAATTCCAGGAAACTGGATAAGCTGCTACTTCTTCATTGGTTAGGCAAACTTGGTATTGTAGAAAGTTACATTTATCGTCCTTGTGATTAGGAAATTCCTTTTTGAAACTTTAGTAACAACTCTTCGGAGAGTCTCTTGACTAGTAAATCAAGGAACTCATCCCATGTTTTGATTGCTCCATGTGTGGAACTTTAAAGAGGAATCTATGGCATGTAGAACACATTTATAAAACATAGTTGCACTCTATATTCCATATTTAAAATAATTTCCATATCCATATTCAAGTGTGGAAAAAGGAAAATGAAGTAGTGGCCAATGTGTTGATTAAGCAAGCATATAGTTGTGAGATAAATTTCATTGCATAATTTTGCGTTTGGGACATGAAGTATTTTCATTAAATTCGAATCCCCAGCCATAATCAGTGTACATCTTTATTGATGGCCATCTTGTACCTATAACATTGCCATCTTTTACTTGTTATTCATATGGACATTCTATATTGAATTGTGGTTTGATCTTTGTTAATGCTTCTCTTTTATCTGTTATTCCTGCTATAACTTGAAATATTGCTCTCATTCATGCACGTCGGTTTTCCTTTTTTTAATTTTTTTTTTTTTTTTTTTTTTGGGGGGGGGGGGGGGGGGTGGTGTTAAAGAAGACTAGTCATTTCTTGAATAATTATGTTTTGATTAATGTTTCAATTTAATAACATAACAAGTCTAATTAAGCCTCTATTTGATACAGTGGTGTAGTTACCTCCAATGGGCTTAGGGTTGTGTAGTACAAGTGTTGTGATTTAGGTCTTAATCATCTCATTTACTGAATACTTGACACCATATTGACACTTTTTAGAAGTTGTTCTAAAGTGCCATGGCTACCACAAGGTACCAATATCGTCGTCAGCGACTACAATTTGGTTTATTTTGGGTGATGGTCATGCAAGCAATTGCGATATATAACACCATCTAGCGTCGGAATTGACAGCTTCCTAGAGCCCCATATAGAAATTGGGATTCAGAAAGGGAAATGACCCTGATCCGGATGTTCGGTAGTAATGATAGCCCCATTTCAAAGGTTATGTGCACGTTTAAGAACATATGGTTTGGTTGACAATAGATCCGTCAAAGTAGAGGAACAAGTGACTATATTTCTTAACACCGTTGGGCATGACCACCGTAATCGAACAGGAGGTTTTACGTTCTTTACATCTGGTCAAATAGTGAGTTATTATTTCCATAGAGTTTTACAATCTTGTTTTGGGTTGTATAGCCACTATCCATAACTCTCTGTATGAGAAGGATAATGTGAAGCCATGGTTCCAATATTTCCATGTACGGTGTTAAAGTTGAACTTCGTTTATTTCTCTTTCACTGTGACTAGTCATTTTTTAACCGAACTTCTCCATTTCTTTATTAGGATGTGGTGGGGGCAATCGATGGAACTCATATTCCTGTTTATGTTCGTGTAGATGAACAAGCGAGGTATCGCAATAAGAAGCAAATGATAACTCAAAATGTTTTGGTTGCTTGCACATTTGATATGAAAGTTACCTATGTGCTTGCTGGTTGGGAGGGATCTGCCCATGACGGTCGATTGTTATGAAGTGCAATCTTACGACAAGGTCATAATCTCCCAATTCTTGTTGGTAAGATCTACATCTAGTTCAATTAATTGTCTTTCAATTTTTTTTAATAAAGAACGACAACATAACCAGAATTTTGAATAGGTAAATATTATCTCGCCGATACTGGATTTTCATTGATTATGGGATTTCTATCACCCTATTGTCGGACTCGGTATCATCGTAGAGACATTGAGGGGCATCGGCCTGAAAGCGATAAATAGTTTAATTTTCGACATTCATCTCTATGAAATTTTGTGGAGAGGAATATTGGTCCCCTTAAGAAAAGATTCACATATCTGAAACATCAATCATTCCACGACATGGATACACAAGCACGGGTTGTCCTTGCATGTTGTGTTGTTCACAACATCTTAGGAATTTATGATGCAGAGGATCTTTGAAAAGAGGACTATTATACTAGTGATGATGAGGTTGACCCTAGACATGTCGAGGTACCCGAGGATGACATACCAAATTCCCCCAAATCTTTCACTGCAGAACTTACATGGTCAAATAATAGGGATGCAATGACTCATGACATGTGGGACACATACCATCCAAGTAAAGATGCTGGAATTGATTCCGATTGAAACTTTTATGTTGGATTTCATTGTTTGTGTTTCCCTGTAAACATTGTTTGTGTTTCGTGTAACGTTGCTATCTACAATGTCTTAAATACTTGTTATGTTGTAATGTGTTGGATGATTTAAATAATATCTACATTTGCATTCATTACATAGTTGCGAATTAGTTTGACATAGTTTATATATTTCAAAGAAGCTTATCATCCAGTACTCATATTCCTTCTTGCCATACTAATATTGACCTTTATGTGCAGGGAGTGACAGCTTCAGGCACAGAATCGACAAACCTCTACGGCCTCTTTTCGAGTTCCAAGACCAACCACCCCTTTGGATGGGAATGATACTGACTTCAATAGGACTCAAGGGGATCCTAATCCTGGGCACAAAAGAACTGACAATGGCTTTACTTCATTTCAAGTGTCGAAGGCAATTGAGTCTGTGTTGAATAGATGCAAGGTAGTGGTCTCAGATAATAATGTGAGGTCACGACTGAAGACTCTTAAAAAAGATTATATTGAAGTTCGCCAATGGCTAAGTATGAGCAGATTCGGCTTAGATCTCGAATCTGGACGAATTGTAGCCAACGTCGTTGCTTGGGAGGAGTTCATTAAGGTATGAAATCCAGTACTCAATTTGCTTGTCGTTGTTACAACTAATTACTGGAATTAATGATGTTTTCTTATTCAATTATAATACACATACATTTGCATATTTTAGGGAAAGCCAAATTTTGGAAAGTTGAGGATAAAACTTTTTCCAAGATTTGATGATTTGGAGACTATATTTAGCAACGATGGTGCAATCGGAGATCGCGTTGTATCTGGCTTCAACCATTTCTCCCCAATGTAGGGTATGAAATAGATTTTTCAATACGATAAATTTCATTAATTTTTTTATGTATAAGTTGCTAACATTCTTTTATCCATTTTATATAGTATCTAATGATAGAGTGAATGAGGTAGATATGGAAAACGGGGAGATAGATCCTAACCCAATTCATGCTCGCAAGCATACAACCACAAAAGGGACAAACAAAGTCAAGCGTCGACGCGCACAACCAGTTGATTAGAATACTATCTAGCATTGCTGAGTCATCTGCAAAAATTGCTCATGCCATGGAAATCCAAGAAACGCTAGATACACTAAACCATGTCAACTGGCAGATTATTGTAGAGAAGTTAGAGGCCATGGACCTAGACATACCTGACATCATTCAAGTAATGAAAGACTTTCGATCCGAAGATAGTTTGGCTAAGGTATTTATGAACTTGACTAGTTAAAAATACATGCATGCTTTGGTGTTTGATAAGCTTGGATGTGATCCGCCTCCACTACCTTAGAAGTATGAATTTTTTTTCACTAGACATGATTATGTATTTTTTGTAATGCACACGATTATCTAGGAAGGAGGAATATGTATTTTGCTTTTCATGTTTTGCGTTGTAAGCTAAATGTCATGAATGTGTTTACATCCTACTGTTGGTAAGATTTAGTACTTTTGTTAAATATCATTTACATGTCTGAATGGAGTATTATGGACTTTAAAGTGAGCATGTAGTTTCTGAAATATTTTTCCACAAATATGTATATGTCGAATTATGGATGCATATTTATGAAATATATGGTTGAAAAAGTGTGACACATGAAATCATAGTTAAAATTTATTTTTTGACAACTGGAAGAAAAAAATAAGTTCTTTCAATTTTCCCAATTAATTTCCATGGAAATTTTTTATAGAATTGCATAGAAAATATAAAATATCAAACACCACTAGTTAGAATTGCATAGAAAATATAAACTATCAACCTTTTTCGATTAAAAAAAAAATCAAATTTCATGAAAAACAAACTCAATCAAACACCAAAAGATAGAAAATTTCAACATTTTCCGGATGACAAATTTTACCAATCAAGCGCATTTCATTTTCAATTCCCTGGAATTCTTTTTCTTTCCACCCAAATTCCACCCTTGCAATCAAATAGTGCCTAAAAGTAAAATTAGAAAAACAAGAAGTAAATAAAGGATTGTTTGGATTACTACATGACTTTATATAACTTTGTATGAGTTGCTTGGGAAAAGTAAAATTAATGTTGTAACTTGAAAAACCCAAGAAGCGAAATGAAGAAAACCCGGTGACCCGACCGGGTTTTTTATGACCCATCTACCTAGGACTAGGTCGGACGGTTCGATGTTTTTAATTTTTAATTTTCTTTTTTCCCCCTCCCAGAATTTAAAACTGTTTTTTAATGTTTAGGGCTTTGACTTAAGTTATGAGCCCTTTAACATTTGGTTTTCATTTCTCAATAGTTTCTTCCAAATTCTTCACTGTCGACCGAGAGATCTCTTCTTCTTTATATATCTCCCAAAAAATTCAAGAATCCAAAGATTCCAAACAACTAGCCGCCAATCAACCCGTTGCCGGAAGCTCCTCCTCTAGTGTCCTAGGCCAATTTTTGGTAATTTCTCCTCTTTAGTTCCACTTGTTTACTCGGTAATTGAGTAAATTATTCTTTTTAATTTGTCACTTTCTTTTCTGGATCTTCATCTTAATTGAAGATAAGATGAATATTTCGAAAAAAAATTGGTGTGTTGTGGCAATTTGACCCACCAAAAAAAAAAAAAAAAGGTTAAATGCAGTTGTTAAGTATCCTTGTCATATCGTGTGATTGATGCATATATTGCACTCACGACCCATTGTCCAGAGCAATCTATATAGTGAATTTATATATTTTTTTTCGTTTTCATTTCTCAACAACTTCTTCCAAATTCTTCACTATCAAATGAGAGATATCTTCTTCTTTACCCATATATCTCTCAAAAAATTCAAGAATCCAAAGATTCCAAACAACCAGCAGCCGATCAACCCGTTGCCGAAAGCTCCTCCTCCAGTGTCACCGGCCAATTTTTGGTAATTTCTCCTCTTTAGTTCCACTTATGTACTCTGTAACTGAGTAATTTATTCTTCTTAATTTGTCACTTCCTTTTCTGGATTTCCATCTTACTACAAGGTTTTTCATTTTTTTCATGTTGGGCAATCTTGACCTTTCACATTTTCATTTTTTTGTCATTTAAACTAAGCTCACGAACCCATTGTCCAGAGCAATCTATATTGTGAATTTATATTGTTTTTCATGGCTGATGATTTTCACATCATGATGAAATTGCTGTCTTACCTTTATTATAGATTATTCATTTATTGGTTTATCACTTTGATTGTACAGAATGGATGACAATATCCAATCATCTAAACGACATTCTACAACCTCCAGCCGTGGAAAGACCAACCCAGCTTGGGTACATGTTAGTTTAAATACTGATATTGATGGTAAACGAATAATTACTTGTCTTTATTGCAACAAAAGTTTAAAGGGTGAGGGAATTAACCGAATCAAATTTAATTTGGCTGGAATTAGAGGCCAAGTGTGATGTGATCCAGGAACCTCGACAATCGGAATCATAGCAGGCTTGACGGGAAAATTTAAATATTCAAGTCAAAACAAGAATTCAGCAGGTTCGACGAGCTTTGAAGACCAAACCGTGTCGAAAAGAACCAAAAAATTGAATCACGGTCGTGAAAGGAATTGGTCACGACCGTAACCTACTCTCTGTCTATTTCATAACCGGATAAAAGGACTTACGGCCGTAACAAAAATATTCACGGCCGTAACGTATTTCAATTACACAATTTACGGCCGTAAATTAAGACACTCACGGCCGTAAGACAGCTTCTGGACGTGCGCCGCCGTGGAATTTAAAGATTTCGCATTATTTTTATTTCCTTATCAGTTTTAGTTATTTTAACTATTTTACATTAATTAGAATTCTATTTTGAGCCTAATTAGCGGCTAGGTTTATTTTGCTTATTTATACGCTTTTTCTATTCATTTTAAAACATTCTTTACAGACAATTTTGATATTATTATTGAGATGCTATTTTGCTTTCAACAACCTTATTCTTCATTGAATAAATTCCGAACTTGCGAGTTATTCTTGTTTGTTCAAATCTTGGTGAGAATTAATATTGCTTGTGATCAAGAGGTCAATATATCCTTGTGATTGTATTGGTTGCTTTGTTCAATTAATTTTAATTGGATCCATAAATCGTGGTTTCTTGGCGTTCTTGGGTCGATTTCAATATTTTGTGGGTTGCGTAGCTACAATTGCTACGTGGTTTGCATCATTTGGTATCAGAGCTTAGGCTCCAAAAATCAAGGTTATATCTTTATTTTGGTTTTCTTGAGTTTTCTATCCAGTTTGATTTTTATGATTATCATCGAGTCCCATAAAAATCATCCATATCTTGTTGAGTATTTTGTTTTTCAGTTTTTTGTGTTCTTCTTGTTCTTGAGTTTGTTGAGTCTTTAATCCAGAAAATCGTTCCAAAAAATTTCAAAAGTGTTTGTTTTGCTTAATTCTTATCCGAATTAAGTTCCATTTGTTTTGTCGTGTTCGTTGTCGAATTTTCGGATTTATAAAAATAAATAAAAAAAGATTATTTTTTCATTTTTTTTATTTATTCCGAAAATTCACCCAAAATTCAAAAAAAAAAAAAAATCCATTCAAGAACCACTTTCTTGAATTTCTTTAAAATTCTTGATATTGTTTTTCCTTTTCGAGTCAACATTAAATTCCTTCTTGATATTTGTCAATATCCGGACCCTCTTATTTTGAGTCTCTCAAATTTTTGAAAGCTACATAAAGGGATGAATTACGAGTTCGATCATACTTTCATGACTAGATGTCGTGTGGGGGATAAGCTGTGTAGTTTGGCTATTGATAGGGAGTACATCTCTAATTTGGCTAGTATCAACATGGTTGAAAAATTGGGGTTGCATTTACTACAACATCCTAGACCTTATAGGATGACATGGTTGAAGGAGTGTGGGGAGTTCAAAGTGACCAAGCAAGTCTTAGTGAATTTCACCATTGGGAAGTATAGTGATGAAGTATTATGTGATGTGATGCCTCTAGAGTCTTGTCATTTGTTGTGGGGTAGGCCATGGAGGCATGAGAGGAAAGCATTTTATGATAAGAATAGAAATAGGTACAAATTTGTGAAGGATGGAGAATCAATCACCTTAGCTAGTTTAACACTAGAGCAAATACTTGAAGATCAAAAGGAGGTGAAGGAAAAGATTAATCCATTATCCAGATTGAATTATCAATTAAAACTTCTAGAAGAGGACATGATTGCACGAAGGGGTAAAAATGTAGTTAAGTTGCAAGAAGAGCCTCAGGATATGAATGTTGGGAAGAAGGAGGGAGAGTTGAAAGTAGAAATAGTTGAAAAAAATTCAACATTTAAGGTAGGAGATGTGGAATTGGGTAATAAAGAGGTGGACGAACAAAAAGTTAAAATTATTGATGAGAATATGCATGAATTGAAAGTTGACGGGGTAGAGAATGAAAACATGAAGGAGTTGGTTGAGGCCAAAAATTTAAAAGAGGTAGTTGAGCTTGAAAATGTGGAGTTAGGTGATCAAACTCCAAAATTTGATGAAGAAAAATTGGAAGTTGGGGTAGAAGTTCAAATTTTGAGCTTCGAATTGGAAGATCCACATTTTGGTAGTGATGAGGTAGTACATGAACATGGTGATTTAAATGTGGAGGTCGGAGACGTGGTTGAGTTTGAAGATAAAAAAATTGAACAAGAAATTGCAAAGGAGGAAAGAGGCGAAGAGAAGAGCCTCGTGGTTCAAGAAGTGGAGTTGGTGGCGGTTTATCATGAATACAAGGATCCATACCTTGTACCTTATGAAGCTAACATGTCCCTCCCCATTTTGTTTAATTCTTTTTTGCAGGTTAATTATGTTTGGAAGCTTCAACCACACTACGTATGGCAAAGGGAGTTCAAGCTCCATCTCTTCCATGTTTTCCAATCAAATGAGCATAATTTATTGAACTCATGGCATGAAAGCAGAAATTTTCCGTTTGATCCAGGGGGAGCAGTTGCATTCATGAACAAAGTTATGATTCGGGACGAATCATCCTAAAGAAAGAGGGTATGATGTGATCCAGGACCCTCGACAATCGGAATCATAGCAGGCTTGACGGGAAAATTTAAATATTCAAGCCAAAACAAGAATTCAGCAGGTTCGACGAGCTTTGAAGACCAAACCGTGTCGAAAAGAACCAAAAAATTGAATCACGGCCGTGAAAGGAATTGGTCACGACCGTAACTTTTGAAGCTCACGGCCGTAAATGAAGGATCACGGCCGTAACCTGCTCTCTGTCTATTTCATAACCGGATAAAAGGACTTACGGCCGTAACAAAAATATTCACGGCCGTAACATATTTCAGTTACACAATTTACGTCCGTAAATTAAGACACTCACGGCCGTAAGACAGCTTCTGGACGGGCGCCGCCGTGGAATTTAAAGATTTCGCATTATTTTTATTTCCTTATCAGTTTTAGTTATTTTAACTATTTTACTTTAATTAGAATTCTATTTTGAGCCTAATTAGCGGCTAGGTTTATTTTACTTATTTATACGCTTTTTCTATTCATTGTAAAATCAGACTTTACAGACAATTTTGATATTATTATTGAGATGCTATTTTGCTTTCAACAACCTTATTCTTCATTGAATAAATTCCGAACTTGCGAGTTATTTTTGTTTGTTCAAATCTCGGTGAGAATTAATATTGCTTGAGATCAAGAGGTCAATATATCCTTGTGATTGTATTGGTTGCTTGGTTCAATTAATTTTAATTGGATCCATAAATCGTGGTTTCTTGGCGTTCTTGGGTCGATTTCAATATTTTGTGAGTTGCGTAGCTACAATTGCTTCGTGGTTTGCATCAAAGTGTCTTCATTTAAGAATGTTCCACATGATGTTCGCTATAGAATGCAACAAATTATTAATGATACCATTGAAAAAGAATGCTAAAGAGGTCTTTTATTGTAATTTTGCGGACGATATTATAAATTTAGAAATTGAAAGAGATGAAAGAAGAGAAGTATTACAACAACAAACAACTAAAACACTAGAAAAGAAAAGGAAAGAAAAGGGAAAACGAAAAGCAAGTGAAGCCATTGAATTTTTTTTTTTTTTTGCTCCAAGAACTACTCCTAAATCTCAACCTAGTTTGAAATGTGTGTTGGCTGGTAAACAAGCAATAAAGAGAGCACACATGGCATGGGCTAAGTGGTTTTATTATGCTTGTATATTTAACTTAATATATTGCTAGTTTGGTGGTTTAATAGTTATAAATAAAATATGCAAATGAATGGTGGAAATGTGTGGACATAGTGCTCCTACATTGCAAAAGATAGTCATTCGAATTTTTGGCCAAATTGCTTCTTCTTCAGGATGTAAAAGGAATTGGAGTATCTTTGAAAGTATTCACACAAAGAAAAGAAATAGAATGGAATACCAAAGACTTAATGATATGGTGTATGTTACTTATAACTTGCGATTGAAAATTTTCTTAACTCTTTGATAATGATTTATGTATCTAACCATTTCTCAATTATATTAATTTTGTAATTTTACATTATAGGCATTATTATAAGTAGAGGTCATATGATCCACTTGATTATGAGTACATTGACAAGACAGGCTTTTGGGTTAAGAAAGAAGATCCACCTCAGGACTTTGATTATGAAGAATTAGAGAATATTGTTTATAAAGATAATGTCGCTCCTACGGTTAATGACCATGACAAATGTGCTTATGTTCACTGTTTGTATACATAAGTACCTTAACTATACAATTCAATATGTGTTATATCAGTCATATATGTTTGTCTAACCTATTTTGTTTTAGATGAAGATGAAAATGAAAATAATGACGATCATACTTTAGAGATGAATTCAGATGTGTTTGACATTATTCATCATTTTGATGGTTCAAACTAATCAAGGGTTCAGGCTTATGAATTAAAACAATGAAAAAGAATCTTAATTTTAAAGTTTTTGGCGCATGATGTTAATGTTTAGGACTTTGGATTGAGTAGCACATTTTTATTGGTGTAGTTATTATTATGGACTTTGGATTGAGTTATGTATTGATTTACTTAATGTTTTGGACTTTGAATTGAGTTATGTATTGATGTAGTTAATGTTTTGCATTTGGATTTTGGATTGATTTGCACTTTATGCACTGTTTTTTTTTTTTTTTTTTCTGAATATTTGTGCTAATTGTAGGGGTTGAGTTGATGAATATGTCACATAAATGAACTGTATGGCTGGAAATAACCTTTTTTTTATATATAATTTTTTTAATGCACCGGATCGACCATCTGATCCTTTCGTTTTTTCGGGTCGATGTCCAGGTTGGATTTTAAAACATTGGATAAAATACCTGGTCCAGCACAAGATTAATCCAAAAACTTTTGTTTCAGCATAAACCTAGAAAAAGGATGTTGTAGGAGCCAAATGGCTTGAATTCAAAAATAACTCCTTGACAAAATTCCAAATCCTAGAACTTATAAGAGAAATAGAGCAACAACGGAAGAGCTGAGAGAAAAATGAAACAATAGAGAGCAATAAGCAACTATAAATATATTATTGGTATAAAATCATCCTCCAATAGAACTCGTAAATAAGGGAATTTGAGAGTTCCCAACAGGTAGCATGCCAAACCCAGAGTCACCTTTATTTTAACTCATATGACATGACTACATTGAACCCCTAAATTCTTAAATTGTTTATGCAGGCCAATTGAGCTAAGATAAGGCTACTAACATCCATAGTAAGTTTGAAGGCCTATTACGTCCATCAACAAATAGTGTGATCTTGATAAATTTCTATTTATTCAAAGTATTCTATTTATTCAAAGTAAGCTGTTGGCTTCCTGGACTAAAAATAGAAATATATAGTTATATACCACACAAACAAACCTAGAAATGCTAACATTTTTTTCAGGCATATTCTAAAACTTCTAAAAGAGAAGCCAAGATCTACCTTTTCCACTCCTAGGGAATAATAATCATAAAACTCATATCATGTGTCATTTGAAAGAAATCAAGATATTCAGCTTAAGAAAAATCAATAATCATTTGTAAGTTCTTTTCATAGTGGAACTTCAAAAACTTAATTCTCAGTGAAGAAACAAAAACACGTGCTTGGTATATGTATAATTTGCTTCACATTTCACTCCAGCCCACATAAAAACATTGGAGATGGTCACCTCATTTAAAGGAAAAATGATAAAAGTTAGCCTTATACAAACTTCTCCTTTCCTATTTCCCCAGGCTCCAAATAAGATTGAATAGACTGCATCATAACTTTCTAGACATGATGGAAAGATTTTTTCCAACATCAAAATGTTTCTTGTCAGGGAGTTGTTAATTTAGTTGAAATTAAAATTCAGTGTTAAGTATGAAAGACTATTCACCAAGATTACATTTTGATCTTCACTACCGTGCTCAACAGATGAATTAATGTTTGAACTTGGAAATTTGTATCAATAGGAAAGCTTCTAGGAACAGTTTTTTTTCCTCACAATAGATATAAGGGTGCGTTTGATACGCGTTCTTTTCCATGGAAAATATGATTTTCCATGTGATTTTCCAACTTTGCGCTATTTGGTTGCCTAAATTTTCCATGGAATTCTTGATACTTAAAATCTTGATATTTAAAATCTTTTTTCTACTCTAAAACCATTCTTATTTGAAAAAGAAATCACGTAGAGGAAGCAAGAACATTTGAATCTCATTAAAAGTATATTCCACAAAATAATAATACTATAATAGTATATGAAATGACTTAAAAGTAAATTACTAAATTCCATAATAATAGTGTATCAGACAGACAACATTTCATATACTGTCTAAGTGTCTATACATTAAAGTATGGTTCTATTTGGAGAAAATTGTGAGTCATGGACTTCTAATTAAAATATTACCAATCTAGACAACATTTCTCAAATGAAAAAATTGTAAGTAAATTTATATTCCTCTGACCCACTATATACACATTAAAGCGTGAATATAAATATATTTTGCTGTATAATTCAATGAAAAATTCAAAAAATATATATTTTTATCGGTTTTGATTTTAAGAACAGATCGGTTTCGATTTTTTTTAGAAAAAAAAAATCGGTTTTGGTTTTGGTTTCGAATTTTTTTTTCAAGAACCGAAATATTTCGATTTTTTCGGTTCGATTTCGATTCGGTTTACTCGATTTCGATTTTTTTGTCCACCCCTAGATATATTCAAAGGAAAGGACAAACCAAACTAGTGCAAAAACAAAAGCAAGGGAAGTTTTTCACAAGTCAAATGTTGTTTTTCTTCAGTTTTTCAGGCAACTGGGAACACGAATTAATTTCAATCTTAATTTAGTGTATTTTTTTAGGGGAGCAAAATCAAGTTTCACATTGCCAACCTATTTTCATTTTCCTCTGAAACCAGGGATCCAAAAAAAAGACTTAGCTAACTACTTACACCGAAGTTCAAAAAGATAAGTTTCAAAACACAGGCAGAAGTAGACAGAGCTTATAACTCTAGATCGCCTATCCGGCTATCTCAAATATCAACAAAATGTGCCCATCCCAAAACAATATATAATGAATAATCTTAGTTTCCTTAACACTTCAGCATCATTTTCTCATCACGAAGTTAAGAATTCCAATTCAAGAAAAACCAATTTGAATTCAGCTGGGTTTTTTCCAGTTACAAATCTAGGACTTAAATTCAACAAGGACAGAAAGACTCGTGTGTTCGGCTATAGATTAATATGTAATGATTATTTTAATTTAATTTACACAATTTCCCATACCACATTTTAACCATTCACATTTTCTCTCTCCAAATTTTAACCCCACATCTTACCTCGAAAACACAAATAAATCAACAAATAATTTAAATTCTTTGATTTGACACAAAACATTCCAAATTAAATCTAAAAGAACACACCCTAGGGATGTGTTCTTTTAGATTTAATTTGTTTGCCTCACATTTCTCTCCTTCCTTGAAAATTATAAAATAACACAATTTATGTCACTCAATACAACCAATTAGAAAACAAAATCAACAACAGGACAAAAAAAAAAAAGACGCTTCTTTTGAGAAAAATGGAAACTGACAGATGCAAATTAGGTTTCAAAAGTTGCAGACCTGTCATGTGACCGATTAGCTTGATCTCATCCTGAGCTTCTTCAATCAGCTCCTCGACCTGGCCGCATCCTAAGCGCTTCTCGATGTTCTCCCAGTCCTCTTCCTCCTGACAGACCTTTAGGCGGTGACGCGTGAAGCTCTCAACGGCTTTACGGTAGCCCTCGTCCTCAGGCACCGCCTTGATCTCTGTTAAGGTTTTGTTGTAGAGCCCGATGAGCACCTCACGGGCGTTGGGAACCACTTCGAGACCGACTATGCCCGTTGTCTCCTTCACTTTTGCCCTCATCATCAGAGGCCTCGCCATCCTCCTCAGAAACATTTTTCCGCCGGAAATATACTCGTAGACTTCTGATTGTGAAACGTTATTAATTATGAATCTATATATCCTATCTTATCTTATTACTATTATAAAGAAGGATAGTTGGCCAATCCTTCCCCCAAAAACTCCCGTCTAGCAAATCCTCAAAAGTCATAAGTCAAAATAAAAATAAAAAAGTTGACATCTTATCTTATTATTATTATTATTATTATAAAAAGTTGTGATGTGTACAGTACCATTATTATTATTATTATTATAAAAAGTTGGCATCTTATCTTATTATTATTATTATTATAAAAAGATAGGGTATTTGATGATTAAATATTATAAAACAAATGTGTATAGTACCATTTTTTGAATTTGCAATGAGTACCGATTTTCAAAATTTGCATTAATTATTTTAAAAGTTGTGATGTGAAATGATGTTTGACATATAACATTTTCATATTTCTCTTTCATCATTGCTGGTTCGTCCCCAAGCAATAAACAAATGAATATAAAAATAAAAAAATTACTTTTTCCCTCCAAAGTTTGCATACAAATTAATATAAAAATAAAAAAAAATACTTTTTGAAACTAGAAATGACGTTTTGGCATCTTATCTTATTATTATTATTATTATATTATTATTATTATAAAAAGTTGTGAAGTGTACACTACCATTATTATTATTATTATTATAAAAAGTTGGAATCTTATCTTATTATTATTATTATAAAAAGACAGGGTATCTGATGATTAAATATTATAAAACAAATGTGTATAGTACCATTTTTTGAATTTGCAATGAGTACCGATTTTCAAAATTTGCATTAATTATTTTAAAAGTTGTGATGTGAAATGATGATTGACATATAACATTTTCATATTTCTCTTTCATCATTGCTGGTTCGTCCCCAAGCAATAAACAAATGAATATAAAAATAAAAAAATTATTTTTTCCCTCCAAAGTTTGCATACAAATTAATATAAAAATAAAAAAAAAATTACTTTTTGAAACTAGAAATGACGTTTTGGCATCTTATCTTATTATTATTATTATTATTATTATTATTATTATTATTATTATTATAAAAGTTGTGATGTCTACAGTACCATTATTATTATTATTATTATTATTATTATAAAAAGTTGGCATCTTATCTTATTATTATTATTATTATAAAAAGTTGGCATCTTATCTTATTATTATTATTATTATTATTATAAAAAGATAGGGTATCTGATGATTAAATATTATAAAACAAATGTGTATAGTACCATTTTTTGAATTTGCAATGAGTACCGATTTTCAAAATTTGCATTAATTATTTTAAAAGTTGTGATGTGAAATGATGATTGACATATAACATTTTCATATTTCTCTTTCATCATTGCTGGTTCGTCCCCAAGCAATAAACAAATGAATATAAAAATAAAAAAATTACTTTTTCCCTCCAAAGTTTGCATACAAATTAATATAAAAATAAAAAAAATTACTTTTTGAAACTAGAAATGACGTTTTGGCATCTTATCTTATTATTATTATTATTATTATTATTATTATTATTATTATTATTATTATATTATTATTATAAAAAGTTGTGATGTGTACAGTACCATTATTATTATTATTATTATTATTATAAAAAGTTGACATCTTATCTTATTATTATTATTATAAAAAGATAGGGTATCTGATGATTAAATATTATAAAACAAATGTGTACAGTACCATTTTTTGAATTTGCAATGAGTACCGATTTTCAAAATTTACATTAATTATTTTAAAAATTGTGATGTGAAATGATGATTGACATATAACATTTTCATATTTCTCTTTCATCGTTGTTGGTTCGTCCCCAAGCAATAAACAAATGAATATAAATAAAGCTTATAGTCTGTTTGTTAAAAAGTTTTTGTTTAAAAACATGTTTTTTTATGTTTTCTAGGTAAAATGTGTGGTTGAAAATTAGAGAGAGAAAATGTGTGTGGTTAAAAAGTGATCTGGGAAATTGTGTAGAAAAAATATGTTTAAAAACATGTGTTGCCAAACGGAGGCTTAAATATTATAAAACAAATGTGTATAGTACCATTTTTTGAATTTGCAATGAGTACCGATTTTCAAAATTTGCATTAATTATTTTAAAAGTTGTGATGTGAAATGATGATTGACATATAACATTTTCATATTTCTCTTTCATCATTGCTGGTTCGTCCCCAAGCAATAAACAAATGAATATAAAAATAAAAAAATTACTTTTTCCCTCCAAAGTTTGCATACAAATTAATATAAAAATAAAAAAAAATTACTTTTTGAAACTAGAAATGACGTTTTGGCATCTTATCTTATTATTATTATTATTATATTATTATTATTATAAAAAGTTGTGATGTGTACACTACCATTATTATTATTATTATTATAAAAAGTTGGCATCTTATCTTATTATTATTATTATAAAAAGACAGGGTATCTGATGATTAAATATTATAAAACAAATGTGTACAGTACCATTTTTTGAATTTGCAATGAGTACCGATTTTCAAAATTTGCATTAATTATTTTAAAAGTTGTGATGTGAAATGATGATTGACATATAACATTTTCATATTTCTCTTTCATCATTGCTGGTTCGTCCCCAAGCAATAAACAAATAAATATAAAAATAAAAAAATTATTTTTTCCCTCCAAAGTTTGCATACAAATTAATATAAAAATAAAAAAAATTACTTTTTGAAACTAGAAATGACGTTTTGGCATCTTATCTTATTATTATTATTATTATTATTATTATTATTATTATTATTATTATTATTATTATTATTATTATTATATTATTATTATTATTATAAAAAGTTGTGATGTCTACAGTACCATTATTATCTTATTATTATTATTATTATAAAAAGTTGGCATCTTATCTTATTATTATTATTATTATTATAAAAAGATAGGGTATCTGATGATTAAATATTATAAAACAAATGTGTATAGTACCATTTTTTGAATTTGCAATGAGTACCGATTTTCAAAATTTGCATTAATTATTTTAAAAGTTGTGATGTGAAATGATGATTGACATATAACATTTTCATATTTCTCTTTCATCATTGCTCGTTCGTCCCCAAGCAATAAACAAATGAATATAAAAATAAAAAAATTACTTTTTCCCTCCAAAGTTTGCATACAAATTAATATAAAAATAAAAAAAATTACTTTTTGAAACTAGAAATGACGTTTTGGCATCTTATCTTATTATTATTATTATTATTATTATTATTATTATTATTATATTATTATTATAAAAAGTTGTGATGTGTACAGTACCATTATTATTATTATTATTATTATTATTATTATAAAAAGTTGGCATCTTATCTTATTATTATTATTATAAAAAGATAGGGTATCTGATGATTAAATATTATAAAACAAATGTGTACAGTACCATTTTTTGAATTTGCAATGAGTACCGATTTTCAAAATTTACATTAATTATTTTAAAAATTGTGATGTGAAATGATGATTGACATATAACATTTTCATATTTCTCTTTCATCGTTGTTGGTTCGTCCCCAAGCAATAAACAAATGAATATAAATAAAGCTTATAGTCTGTTTGTTAAAAAGTTTTTGTTTAAAAACATGTTTTTTTATGTTTTCTAGGTAAAATGTGTGGTTGAAAATTAGAGAGAGAAAATGTGTGTGGTTAAAAAGTGATCTGGGAAATTGTGTAGAAAAAATATGTTTAAAAACATGTGTTGCCAAACGGAGGCTTAAATATTATAAAACAAATGTGTATAGTACCATTTTTTGAATTTGCAATGAGTACCGATTTTCAAAATTTGCATTAATTATTTTAAAAGTTGTGATGTGAAATGATGATTGACATATAACATTTTCATATTTCTCTTTCATCATTGCTGGTTCGTCCCCAAGCAATAAACAAATGAATATAAAAATAAAAAAATTACTTTTTCCCTCCAAAGTTTGCATACAAATTAATATAAAAATAAAAAAAATTACTTTTTGAAACTAGAAATGACGTTTTGGCATCTTATCTTATTATTATTATTATTATATTATTATTATTATAAAAAGTTGTGATGTGTACACTACCATTATTATTATTATTATTATAAAAAGTTGGCATCTTATCTTATTATTATTATTATAAAAAGGCAGGGTATCTGATGATTAAATATTATAAAACAAATGTGTATAGTACCATTTTTTGAATTTGCAATGAGTACCGATTTTCAAAATTTGCATTAATTATTTTAAAAGTTGTGATGTGAAATGATGATTGACATATAACATTTTCATATTTCTCTTTCATCATTGCTGGTTCGTCCCCAAGCAATAAACAAATAAATATAAAAATAAAAAAATTATTTTTTCCCTCCAAAGTTTGCATACAAATTAATATAAAAATAAAAAAAATTACTTTTTGAAACTAGAAATGACGTTTTGGCATCTTATCTTATTATTATTATTATTATTATTATTATTATTATTATTATTATTATTATTATTATTATTATTATTATAAAAAGTTGTGATGTCTACAGTACCATTATTATTATTATTATTATTATTATTATAAAAAGTTGGCATCTTATCTTATTATTATAAAAAGTTGGCATCTTATCTTATTATTATTATTATTATTATAAAAAGATAGGGTATCTGATGATTAAATATTATAAAACAAATGTGTATAGTACCATTTTTTGAATTTGCAATGAGTACCGATTTTCAAAATTTGCATTAATTATTTTAAAAGTTGTGATGTGAAATGATGATTGACATATAACATTTTCATATTTCTCTTTCATCATTGCTGGTTCGTCCCCAAGCAATAAACAAATGAATATAAAAATAAAAAAATTACTTTTTCCCTCCAAAGTTTGCATACAAATTAATATAAAAATAAAAAAAATTACTTTTTGAAACTAGAAATGACGTTTTGGCATCTTATCTTATTATTATTATTATTATTATTATTATTATTATTATTATATTATTATTATTATAAAAAGTTGTGATGTGTACAGTACCATTATTATTATTATTATTATTATTATTATTATTATTATAAAAAGTTGGCATCTTATCTTATTATTATTATTATAAAAAGATAGGGTATCTGATGATTAAATATTATAAAACAAATGTGTACAGTACCATTTTTTGAATTTGCAATGAGTACCGATTTTCAAAATTTACATTAATTATTTTAAAAATTGTGATGTGAAATGATGATTGACATATAACATTTTCATATTTCTCTTTCATCGTTGTTGGTTCGTCCCCAAGCAATAAACAAATGAATATAAATAAAGCTTATAGTCTGTTTGTTAAAAAGTTTTTGTTTAAAAACATGTTTTTTTATGTTTTCTAGGTAAAATGTGTGGTTGAAAATTAGAGAGAGAAAATGTGTGTGGTTAAAAAGTGATCTGGGAAATTGTGTAGAAAAAATATGTTTAAAAACATGTGTTGCCAAACGGAGGCTTAAATATTATAAAACAAATGTGTATAGTACCATTTTTTGAATTTGCAATGAGTACCGATTTTCAAAATTTGCATTAATTATTTTAAAAGTTGTGATGTGAAATGATGATTGACATATAACATTTTCATATTTCTCTTTCATCATTGCTAGTTCGTCCCCAAGCAATAAACAAATGAATATAAAAATAAAAAAATTACTTTTTCCCTCCAAAGTTTGCATACAAATTAATATAAAAATAAAAAAAATTACTTTTTGAAACTAGAAATGACGTTTTGGCATCTTATCTTATTATTATTATTATTATTATTATTATTATTATTATTATTATTATTATTATTATTATTATTATATTATTATTATTATTATAAAAAGTTGTGATGTGTACAGTACCATTATTATTATTATTATTATAAAAAGTTGGCATCTTATCTTATTATTATTATTATAAAAAGATAGGGTATCTGATGATTAAATATTATAAAACAAATGTGTACAGTACCATTTTTTGAATTTGCAATGAGTACCGATTTTCAAAATTTGCATTAATTATTTTAAAAATTGTGATGTGAAATGATGATTGACATATAACATTTTCATATTTCTCTTTCATCATTGTTGGTTCGTCCCCAAGCAATAAACAAATGAATATAAAAATAAAAAAATTACTTTTTCCCTCCAAAGTTTGCATACAAATTAATATAAAAATAAAAAAAATTACTTTTTGAAACTAGAAATGACGTTTTGGCATCTTATCTTATTATTATTATTATTATATTATTATTATTATAAAAAGTTGTGATGTGTACACTACCATTATTATTATTATTATTATAAAAAGTTGGCATCTTATCTTATTATTATTATTATAAAAAGACAGGGTATCTGATGATTAAATATTATAAAACAAATGTGTATAGTACCATTTTTTGAATTTGCAATGAGTACCGATTTTCAAAATTTGCATTAATTATTTTAAAAGTTGTGATGTGAAATGATGATTGACATATAACATTTTCATATTTCTCTTTCATCATTGCTGGTTCGTCCCCAAGCAATAAACAAATAAATATAAAAATAAAAAAATTATTTTTTCCCTCCAAAGTTTGCATACAAATTAATATAAAAATAAAAAAAATTACTTTTTGAAACTAGAAATGACGTTTTGGCATCTTATCTTATTATTATTATTATTATTATTATTATTATTATTATTATTATTATTATTATTATTATTATAAAAAGTTGTGATGTCTACAGTACCATTATTATTATTATTATTATTATTATTATAAAAAGTTGGCATCTTATCTTATTATTATAAAAAGTTGGCATCTTATCTTATTATTATTATTATTATTATAAAAAGATAGGGTATCTGATGATTAAATATTATAAAACAAATGTGTATAGTACCATTTTTTGAATTTGCAATGAGTACCGATTTTCAAAATTTGCATTAATTATTTTAAAAGTTGTGATGTGAAATGATGATTGACATATAACATTTTCATATTTCTCTTTCATCATTGCTGGTTCGTCCCCAAGCAATAAACAAATGAATATAAAAATAAAAAAATTACTTTTTCCCTCCAAAGTTTGCATACAAATTAATATAAAAATAAAAAAAATTACTTTTTGAAACTAGAAATGACGTTTTGGCATCTTATCTTATTATTATTATTATTATTATTATTATTATTATTATTATTATATTATTATTATTATAAAAAGTTGTGATGTGTACAGTACCATTATTATTATTATTATTATAAAAAGTTGGCATCTTATCTTATTATTATTATTATAAAAAGATAGGGTATCTGATGATTAAATATTATAAAACAAATGTGTACAGTACCATTTTTTGAATTTGCAATGAGTACCGATTTTCAAAATTTACATTAATTATTTTAAAAATTGTGATGTGAAATGATGATTGACATATAACATTTTCATATTTCTCTTTCATCGTTGTTGGTTCGTCCCCAAGCAATAAACAAATGAATATAAATAAAGCTTATAGTCTGTTTGTTAAAAAGTTTTTGTTTAAAAACATGTTTTTTTATGTTTTCTAGGTAAAATGTGTGGTTGAAAATTAGAGAGAGAAAATGTGTGTGGTTAAAAAGTGATCTGGGAAATTGTGTAGAAAAAATATGTTTAAAAACATGTGTTGCCAAACGGAGGCTTAAATATTATAAAACAAATGTGTATAGTACCATTTTTTGAATTTGCAATGAGTACCGATTTTCAAAATTTGCATTAATTATTTTAAAAGTTGTGATGTGAAATGATGATTGACATATAACATTTTCATATTTCTCTTTCATCATTGCTGGTTCGTCCCCAAGCAATAAACAAATGAATATAAAAATAAAAAAATTACTTTTTCCCTCCAAAGTTTGCATACAAATTAATATAAAAATAAAAAAAATTACTTTTTGAAACTAGAAATGACGTTTTGGCATCTTATCTTATTATTATTATTATTATTATTATTATTATTATTATTATTATTATTATTATTATTATTATTATATTATTATTATTATTATTATAAAAAGTTGTGATGTGTACAGTACCATTATTATTATTATTATTATAAAAAGTTGGCATCTTATCTTATTATTATTATTATAAAAAGATAGGGTATCTGATGATTAAATATTATAAAACAAATGTGTACAGTACCATTTTTTGAATTTGCAATGAGTACCGATTTTCAAAATTTGCATTAATTATTTTAAAAATTGTGATGTGAAATGATGATTGACATATAACATTTTCATATTTCTCTTTCATCATTGTTGGTTCGTCCCCAAGCAATAAACAAATGAATATAAAAATAAAAAAATTACTTTTTCCCTCCAAAGTTTGCATACAAATTAATATAAAAATAAAAAAAATTACTTTTTGAAACTAGAAATGACGTTTTGGCATCTTATCTTATTATTATTATTATTATATTATTATTATTATAAAAAGTTGTGATGTGTACACTACCATTATTATTATTATTATTATAAAAAGTTGGCATCTTATCTTATTATTATTATTATAAAAAGACAGGGTATCTGATGATTAAATATTATAAAACAAATGTGTATAGTACCATTTTTTGAATTTGCAATGAGTACCGATTTTCAAAATTTGCATTAATTATTTTAAAAGTTGTGATGTGAAATGATGATTGACATATAACATTTTCATATTTCTCTTTCATCATTGCTGGTTCGTCCCCAAGCAATAAACAAATAAATATAAAAATAAAAAAATTATTTTTTCCCTCCAAAGTTTGCATACAAATTAATATAAAAATAAAAAAAATTACTTTTTGAAACTAGAAATGACGTTTTGGCATCTTATCTTATTATTATTATTATTATTATTATTATTATTATTATTATTATTATTATTATTATAAAAAGTTGTGATGTCTACAGTACCATTATTATTATTATTATTATTATTATTATAAAAAGTTGGCATCTTATCTTATTATTATAAAAAGTTGGCATCTTATCTTATTATTATTATTATTATTATAAAAAGATAGGGTATCTGATGATTAAATATTATAAAACAAATGTGTATAGTACCATTTTTTGAATTTGCAATGAGTACCGATTTTCAAAATTTGCATTAATTATTTTAAAAGTTGTGATGTGAAATGATGATTGACATATAACATTTTCATATTTCTCTTTCATCATTGCTGGTTCGTCCCCAAGCAATAAACAAATGAATATAAAAATAAAAAAATTACTTTTTCCCTCCAAAGTTTGCATACAAATTAATATAAAAATAAAAAAAATTACTTTTTGAAACTAGAAATGACGTTTTGGCATCTTATCTTATTATTATTATTATTATTATTATTATTATTATTATTATTATATTATTATTATTATAAAAAGTTGTGATGTGTACAGTACCATTATTATTATTATTATTATTATTATTATTATTATAAAAGTTGGCATCTTATCTTATTATTATTATTATAAAAAGATAGGGTATCTGATGATTAAATATTATAAAACAAATGTGTACAGTACCATTTTTTGAATTTGCAATGAGTACCGATTTTCAAAATTTACATTAATTATTTTAAAAATTGTGATGTGAAATGATGATTGACATATAACATTTTCATATTTCTCTTTCATCGTTGTTGGTTCGTCCCCAAGCAATAAACAAATGAATATAAATAAAGCTTATAGTCTGTTTGTTAAAAAGTTTTTGTTTAAAAACATGTTTTTTTATGTTTTCTAGGTAAAATGTGTGGTTGAAAATTAGAGAGAGAAAATGTGTGTGGTTAAAAAGTGATCTGGGAAATTGTGTAGAAAAAATATGTTTAAAAACATGTGTTGCCAAACGGAGGCTTAAATATTATAAAACAAATGTGTATAGTACCATTTTTTGAATTTGCAATGAGTACCGATTTTCAAAATTTGCATTAATTATTTTAAAAGTTGTGATGTGAAATGATGATTGACATATAACATTTTCATATTTCTCTTTCATCATTGCTGGTTCGTCCCCAAGCAATAAACAAATGAATATAAAAATAAAAAAATTACTTTTTCCCTCCAAAGTTTGCATACAAATTAATATAAAAATAAAAAAAATTACTTTTTGAAACTAGAAATGACGTTTTGGCATCTTATCTTATTATTATTATTATTATTATTATTATTATTATTATTATTATTATTATTATTATTATTATTATTATTATTATTATATTATTATTATTATTATAAAAAGTTGTGATGTGTACAGTACCATTATTATTATTATTATTATAAAAAGTTGGCATCTTATCTTATTATTATTATTATAAAAAGATAGGGTATCTGATGATTAAATATTATAAAACAAATGTGTACAGTACCATTTTTTGAATTTGCAATGAGTACCGATTTTCAAAATTTGCATTAATTATTTTAAAAATTGTGATGTGAAATGATGATTGACATATAACATTTTCATATTTCTCTTTCATCATTGTTGGTTCGTCCCCAAGCAATAAACAAATGAATATAAAAATAAAAAAATTATTTTTTCCCTCCAAAGTTTGCATACAAATTAATATAAAAATAAAAAAAATTACTTTTTGAAACTAGAAATGACGTTTTGGCATCTTATCTTATTATTATTATTATTATATTATTATTATTATAAAAAGTTGTGATGTGTACACTACCATTATTATTATTATTATTATAAAAAGTTGGTATTTTATCTTATTATTATTATTATAAAAAGACAGGGTATCTGATAATTAAATATTATAAAACAAATGTGTACAGTACCATTTTTTGAATTTGCAATGAGTACCGATTTTCAAAATTTGCATTAATTATTTTAAAAGTTGTGATGTGAAATGATGATTGACATATAACATTTTCATATTTCTCTTTCATCATTGTTGGTTCGTCCCCAAGCAATAAACAAATGAATATAAAAATAAAAAAATTACTTTTTCCCTCCAAAGTTTGCAAACAAATTAATATAAAAATAAAAAAAATTACTTTTTGAAACTAGAAATGACGTTTTGGCATCTTATCTTATCTTATTATTATTATTATATTATTATTATTATAAAAAGTTGTGATGTGTACACTACCATTATTATTATTATTATTATAAAAAGTTGGCATCTTATCTTATTATTATTATTATAAAAAGACAGGGTATCTGATGATTAAATATTATAAAACAAATGTGTACAGTACCATTTTTTGAATTTGCAATGAGTACCGATTTTCAAAATTTGCATTAATTATTTTAAAAATTGTGATGTGAAATGATGATTATAAACAGTACCATTATTATTATTATTATTATAAAAAGTTGGCATCTTATCTTATTATTATTATTATTATTATAAAAAGATAGGGTATCTAATGATTAAATATTATAAAACAAATGTGTATAGTACCATTTTTTGAATTTGCAATGAGTACCGATTTTCAAAATTTGCATTAATTATTTTAAAAGTTGTGATGTGAAATGATGATTGACATATAACATTTTCATATTTCTCTTTCATCATTGCTGGTTCGTCCCCAAGCAATAAACAAATGAATATAAAAATAAAAAAATTACTTTTTCCCTCCAAAGTTTGCATACAAATTAATATAAAAATAAAAAAAATTACTTTTTGAAACTAGAAATGACGTTTTGGCATCTTATCTTATTATTATTATTATTATTATTATTATTATATTATTATTATAAAAAGTTGTGATGTGTACAGTACCATTATTATTATTATTATTATTATTATTATTATAAAAAGTTGGCATCTTATCTTATTATTATTATTATAAAAAGATAGGGTATCTGATGATTAAATATTATAAAACAAATGTGTACAGTACCATTTTTTGAATTTGCAATGAGTACCGATTTTCAAAATTTGCATTAATTATTTTAAAAATTGTAATGTGAAATGATGATTGACATATAACATTTTCATATTTCTCTTTCATCGTTGTTGGTTCGTCCCCAAGCAATAAACAAATGAATATAAATAAAGCTTATAGTCTGTTTGTTAAAAAGTTTTTGTTTAAAAACATGTTTTTTTATGTTTTCTAGGTAAAATGTGTGGTTGAAAATTAGAGAGAGAAAATGTGTGTGGTTAAAAAGTGATCTGGGAAATTGTGTAGAAAAAATATGTTTAAAAACATGTGTTGCCAAACGGAGGCTTTGTAGCCTCAAAATCTCCCGTCTAGCAAATCTCTCCTCCAAAAAGAATCTGCCATGTTTGATGCGCATTAAAATACAATTTTTTTTCTCTTTCCTCATTCTGCTACAGTATTTTAATATATTAAAATCCTGCAAGTGTCAGTGCCTATGTCAATGCTGTGCATCGGTCAGTGGATGTCGAGCCCTTCAATCTCGATTTTGCCCTCATTTGCCACTTGAAATTACCAATATTATTAATCCACTAGCCCGCCTAACCGAAGGGTAGAGCTGGGAGGAAAAAAAAATCTTACTTCATGGTAGTTCAAATTCTTATCAAAAGGAATTTTTTATTTTAATTTTGATCTTTACTTTTAGGGAATTGGTTTTTTTAGGGGTATTTTTAGGGGTGAAATAAAAAAATTTATTTCAACAGCATTTTGAGACTTCCAATAAAAGCAACTCGCTGTACCACCTAGAAGAGAGTGCTCAATCTTTTGAATTTTGAATTAAATGGAACAGATTTTATTTTATTTTATTTATATTTATAAGATTTAGCCACTGTTGGTAAAAAAAAAAAACACCAAAAGTAGTGTCAATTCTTGGTTCCTACGCCTGCAGCAGATGAATATTTTGGATTATTGGTACAAAGTGGGTCCCAATATTGACTATTCAAGAATTGCATGATTTGACACAAATAATATTTTAATTCAAAAGTGGTAAGAATGGGAAATGGGAAAGAGAAACAAGTGCGTGTGGGTGCTCCTCCCAATTCATATTTAAATTTATATTCAAATATATCATATTTCTGACCAATTCACCCCTCCCAATAGTCTGAGCAAGTCTATGCTCGCCATTATACAATTTAAATTTACAAAGCCTTTTTGAAAAAGCTTTTTTCAAATATTATATTTGTGACAAAAACTGATTGACAGATCAGATATTTTACTCCCAAGAGAATGCGCCAGTCTGTGCACGTCGTTATATACAATTTAAATTTACACAGCTTTTTTGAAAAAGCTTTTTTCAAATATTATATTTGTGACAAAAATAACTCACCTTCAAATCTGTGTACAAAACCAAATTATTAGAGACCAACTAAATCCGTGCATCGCACGGGTGGATGGACTAGTATATATATAAACAAAAAAACAAAGTCTTTACCAAAAATAAAAATACACATACTTTCCCGCCAAAATGAACTTACTAAATTTGAAAAGATTTTGTAAAAAACACAAGAATTAAAAAATAAATAAAAAATGATTGCATTTTAGAAAGTGTAATGATTGCAAATTGAATTACACTTTTGAGCACTACATATCTTTTTTCAAAAAAAAAAAAAAAAATAGTTTTTAGCACTTTTAAATTATATAAAAAATAATGGTAGTTAAAATTTTTTGTTTAAAACAAAGAATTTGATATTATCAATGTAAAAATTAGTAATTGAAAAATTGAGAGAAAAAATATGTGTAATTAAAAAGTAGTTTAAAAGCTTGTTGTTTACATACATATATATATAAACAAAGTCTTTACAAAATATAAAAACACGCACACTTTCTCACAAAAATGAACTTACTAAATTTGGAAAGATTTTGTAAAAAATACAAGAATTAAAAAATAAATAAATAATGATTGCATTTTAGAAAGTGTAATAATTGCAAATTGAATTACACTTTTGAGCACTACATGTATTTTTTCAAAAAAAAAATAAAAATTGTTCTGAGCACTTTTAAATTATATAAGAAATAATGGTAGTTAAATTTTGTTTGTTTAAAAACAAAGAATTTGATGTTTTCAATGTAAAAAATTAGTAATTGAAAAGTAGAGAGAAAAAGTATGTGTAATTAAAAAGTAGTTTAAAAGCGTGTTATTTAAAAATATTTTGTCAAATAAAGATGCTTCGTTCCAATTCCAAAAAAGGACAATTTAATATTTTTTAAACAAATTTGTTTTTACTTAATAGGATGATTGATTTTAATATAACTATTAATCTTATTGTGTATCATAGCATCTTTTTTTTTGTGTAAAAAATGTGAAAAAAATTATATCTAAAGCATTCATAAGTCTAATTTAAAAAATAAATAAATAATTATCTATTGTTATAAAAAAAATATTCAAGATCCGTAAATTCGAAATTATGTTAAATTAATTAAAAAAAATTATTCAAAAATATTCTTCTTAATCATAGTGTAACTAATTTGGTAAAGTAACATTAAATTATTTATAAAGATATAAAATTATATCATAAAATGTGTTGAAAAACATTTAAATAACCCGAAAATGATTTTGTTTAAAGAACGAAATATGTTTTAGTTTAAAGAACTTAAGAACATTCGTTATATCTTTTTTTTATAAGTTTTCCAATTAGATTATATAAAAAAATAAATTAAATGACTAATCCAAAAATTTTCTCTCAAATCGAATAATTTAATATTTGATTGAATATAATTTTTCTTCATATGTAATGACAATTGACAAGAGTTAGAAGTAATCAATCTCGCATGTTGGAATGTATTTGAAAAATTCTATTGGTAATTATCAGTATTAAAATTATTTTTAAGCATGTGTTCGATAAACTTGCAAAAATGGTTTATAAACTATTTTATAAATCACACAATTTCTCAAATTACTTTTTTTAACCATACATATTATTGTATTATTTTGAAGTCGAAAAATATGTAATATAGACGTCAAATCGAAGATCTCAACAAGAAGTTTAATACAATACAACAAGTGAGAGCAAACTATAAAAAATTGTCCGTAAAATTGTCCAAATATTCAAATGTCAAAATTTTACTTTATATTTTTTACTTTATTTTAAATTATATCATTTGAGTTATATAATACTCCGTGTTCAGAAAACTTGAAATGGTTCGACCTGAAAGAGGCAACAGGTCAAGGGTCCAAAGATTGAATCGGATTGAACCGGGGTCGAATCGATTTTAATTAAAAAAATAATTAATTATTTCAAAGATAAGAAAATTTTCTAAAAAAATTAGTTTACAAATAAAACGACATTTACTCATTTGAAGTAAAATTAAATAAACAAAAAAATATAACCACAATATTATTTACCAATTGAAAGCAAACATAAATTTATGGTTGTTAATTTTATATATTAAATTTTATTTCAAAATAATTTAATATATAATAAAATGATAAAAATATCTTATTTAAAAAAAGAAAGTTTAACAAGCAAGTAAATAAAAATATTTTTTTTTAAAAAAAAAGACAAACAATTTTAAAAAGAAAATATATATATTTTTTTTAATAATGATCATAACTTCTTATTTTTTTATTAGTTTTGTAAATGTTGCATTTCCATTTTCCTATTTTGATTACTCTTTTTTTTTTAATTTTGAACTTGATAATATTTTGTATTAAAATATTATTGTACTATATTTTTATTTGACATGATTGTATAATTAATATATTTTCATAAATTTTAATTAAAATCACTATCACTACTATATTTCCGTGCATCGCACGGGTGAAAATACTAGTGAATATATGAAACGGACTTGGTTATTTATTTATTTATTTTTTTTTTGGTAAAAAGAAATTCCGGTCAGTTTGATTGTAATGGTGAAATTTGGGTGAAAAAAAAAACGAATTTTGGAGAATTGAATTTAAGTGAATTAAGGATCCATTTGATAGGCAATATTTTTCTAGAAAGTTGAAAAATATTTTCTGTTTTCCACAAAAGGCAATATTTTTCTAGAAAGTTGAAAAATATTTTCTGTTTTCCACCTTTTGGTATGTTTAATAGGTTTTTTTTCTTTTTTTTCTTTTTTAATCATGAAATTCATTTTTCATCTAATCATGTTTCACATGACATTTTTCATGCAATCAAGAAAAATATTTTCTCAAATAATAGTGGGAAGGGTAATAAGCACAAATGGTCCCCAACTTTTAGGTTTCTTGCGAAAATAGTCCCCAACATTTAGATTTTTGCATTTATATCCTCAGAATCACCAAACGTTGCGAAAATGGTCCTTACCTTTAGATTCCGTTAATTTTTTCTGTTAAAAACGTGTAAATAGCACAAATGGTCCCTAACCTTTGAGTTTTTTACGATAATAGTCCCTAACATATTAAGGTCACGTTTGACATTTTTAGTTTGTAACCTCCGAACGTTTGGCGTATTTAGTCCCTAACATATTAAGTCCTATACGTTTGGCATATTCAGTCCCTAACATATTAAGCCCCTATTTGAAACCAATTATTTCAAATAATATGATTTGTAATTGTAATTTTTTGAAAAATTTGTTGTGAAAAAAATTGAATTTATTTGTAAATTATTTTATTGATAGAATGTGTGGTTAAAAACGAGTTTTAAAAAATAAAATTTATTCTGAATTTCTAAAATGCTTAATAAAATTTTTAACAAAAATTCACCGCTTCAACCTATTGGAAAAAAAAATAATGAATCTATGGAACATAAACAAACAAATACATTGGACATTATTTTAGAAATTGAATAAAAAATATGTTTTGATCAATTCTATTTTCGATTTTGAGAACTGATCAATATCGATTTTCGAAATTTAATTTTTTTTTTAAAAACTCATTTTCTTCCACACATTTTATTAATATTTTTTTTAATTTATGCATAAATTAAAAAAAAAATTACGTTTTAAATAATGTGATTTGTAATTGTAATTTTTAAAGAATTTGTGTTTAAAAAGTAAAAGAAAAAAATTGAATTTATTTATAAATTATTTTATTGATAGAATGTGTGTTGAAAACGAATTTTAAAAATAAAGTTTATTCTAGATTTTTAAAGTGCACAGTAAAATATTTAACAAAAATTCACTGCATTAACATTTCAACTTATTGATAAAAAAATAATAAATTTATGGAATATAAACAAACGAATACATTGGACATTATTTTAGAAATTGAATAACAAATATGTTTTTATCAATTCTACTTTCGATTTTGAGAATCGATCGATTTGAAAAGTAAGTTTGGAGAATTTTGGTTAAAACGTAATTTTTTTAATTTAATTATAAATTAAAAATATATATATTAATAGAACGTGTGGAAGAAAATGAGTTTTTAAAAAAAAATGAAATTTCGAAAATCGATATTGATCAGTTCTCAAAATCGAAAATAGAATTGATAAAAACATATTTTTTATTCAATTTCTAAAATAATGTCCAATGTATTTGTTTGTTTATGTTTCATGGATTCATTATTTTTTTCCAATAGGTTGAAGCGGTGAATTTTTGTTAAATATTTTACTATGCATTTTAGAAATTCAGAATAAATTTTATTTTTTAAAACTAATTTTTAACCACATATTCTATCAATAAAATAATTTAAAAATAAATTCAATTTTTTTAACAACAAATTTTTCAAAAAGTTACAATTACAAATCATATTATTTGAAATAATTGGTTTCAAATAGGGATTTAATATGTTAGGGACTAAATATGCCAAACGTATAGGGGCTTAATATGTTAGGGGCTTAATACGCCAAACGTTTGGAAGTTACAAACTAAAAATGCCAAACGTGACCTTAATATGTTATGGACTATTATTGTAAAAAACTAAAAGGTTAGGGACCATTTGTGCTATTTACACGTTTTTAACGGAAAAACTAACGGAATCTAACGTTAGGGATCATTTTCGCAACGTTTGGTGATTATGAGGATATAAATGCAAAAATCTAAACGTTGGGGATCATTTTCGCAAGAAACCTAAAGGTTGGGGACCATTTGTGCTTATTACCCTAGTGGGAAAGTGTTTTCCACCTTGCATGGAAAATCATTTTCGTCGCGTTTGATTATTTTTGCTGTTGTTAATTAATTAATTTTTTTCAAACAATTAACATTATTATTAAGAAGTACAAGTGTGTAACAAATAAAAATAATTTTATTGTTTGATTAAAATAGCTCAATTTTGCAAAAATTTTCATAAAAAATAATGTCAGTCAAACAAAAAAATTGAAAAACTCCCCACCTTTCCACCTAGAAAAGTAATCCAATCAAGCATATTAAACTTTCAATTCCTAGAAAAATAAGTTCCTAGAATTTATTTTCTTTCCATCCAAATTTTACCCTCGTTATCAAACGGACCCTAAGTTCCTGAAAATTGGAAGTATAATACATTTGATTGGTTTAACTTTCTTAGTGAAATTGGAAGTATAATACATTTGATTGATATTATTTTTCATACAAATAAAGAAAAATTTAACTATTTTAATAAAAAAAAATATTTTTTATTTTTCACATATTTGTACTTGATAATAATAATGTTAATTATAGGAGAAAAGGTCAATTAATAAGAACAAAAATGATCAAACGAGTCGTTTATGGTTTGCCATATAAAGGTGAAAACCAATTATCACCTATTAACTAAGAATTCATTTGCCTTAATGTAGCGCCCCGAGTTCCGTATACCCGGTTCACTATGTCATTTTCTGTCTAAATTTTTTCGAATAATATTTTTGCGGAAGAAATAATTGAAATTCATTTTTGGCAACATTTAATAAACTGTAATGGCCGATAAAATTGAAAACATTTATGAAACCATTTGAAATAGTAAATCGAACCATTAATTTTGTAAAGAAATTGACAATGTCATAATTTCTCAAATAAATGAACTTCTCTAAATTATTCGATTGTTTGGAAAATACGGAAATCATTAATGTCAAAATTTCAACCGTTTAACAATTATTGCCACCATCATTCATCGCTCGCCACCGTCTTCGAAATCTGCAAAACTGTTAAAAAGTAGGGTGAGCATTTCATGGGGAAATACTCAGTAGACTCATCGCAAATTAATTAATTTATAAGATGATTAAACACATAAATCCCGGCTCTTTATAAAACGGGCATTGATAGAGCTTCTTTATAAAACGGCTCTTGATAAAACTCATATCGTGCATTACAGCACGGGACATATTTTGAAAATCATAGGCTCTTTGAAAACAGCTCTTTGAAAACCATATACTTATAAAAACATTTTAATTATGTCAAGCATAATTTTCTTTTGAAAGCATAACATAGGATAGGATCAAAATCCTCATAAACATAGGGAGACACAAGAATTTTACCGAACTTAGGTGGCAAGAATTCTTATGCAGTAAAATCACAGTAAGTATACCAAGCATAATTTTTGAAATTCATAGGGATCATTTCCATCATAACATAGCAATCTTGGGAGATTGAAAACATAGCAATCTTGGGAGATTGATTTCATAGCAATCTTGGGAGATTGAAAACATAGCAATCTTGGGAGATTGAAAACATAGCAATCTTGGGAGATTGATTTCATAGCAATCTTGGGAGATTGAAAACATAGCAATCTTGGGAGATTGAAAACATAGCAATCTTGGGAGATTGAAAACATAGCAATCTTGGGAGATTGATTTCATAGCAATCTGAGATTGATGTCAATCTTGGGAGATTGAAAACATAGCAATCTGGGGAGATTGATTTCATAGCAATGATCCAAAAAAACATTTTCGTGAAGCATAGGGTATACTTACTTTTCGTAAAAACATAAAGTATATTTTCTTTTCATAAAAACATACTTACTTTTCTTAAAAATTGACTTTCACAAGTCACATGACATTTATATGAAATCATAATTTAAATCAATTAATAAGTGCGAGTCTACTCATTGGTCTTTCCACGAAAAATACATTTTCATTTCTTTTCATAAAATTTGACTTTCACAAGTCACATGACATTTATATGAAATCATAATTTAAATCAATTAATAAGTGCGAGCCTACCTCAAATCCGACGAGTGCAAAGTTGAGCGGGAATGACTTCAATTTCTTTAAATTCTCCGTACACTTCATCTTAGCCAATAAGTCACTTTAGTATATCGAATATATAGTTCAAAATGATAAATTATAATTTGAGGACTAAAATTGATGTTTTGAAAGTTGAAGGACTACAAAACTGTTAAAAAGTAGGGTGAGTATTTCATGGGGGAAATAATCGTTAAACGGTTGAAAGTTTGACGTTAATGATTTCCGTATTTTCCAAACGTCGAATAATTTAGAGAAGTTCATTTATTTGAGAAATTATGACATTGTCAATTTCTTTAGACAGAAAATGACGTAGTGAACCGGGTATACGGAACTCGGGGCGCTACAAGTTGGTATCAGAGCTAGTCTGCGTTTCTGTAGACTGGAAAAAAAAAAATTTCAAAAAGAATTTTCAAGAAATATTTTCCCTTATAAGATTTTTATGGATGAAGATTGCCACTGCCATCATTTCGTTCCACCAACTCCGAGGTAAAGAAGTTTATGATGTTTAAAAATTATTTCAGTATTTCGGATACTTATGTTAATGATTTATGATGTTGTTATGCTTGTCATAACTTATATGCTTTAATGCATGACTATGAGAAATTTTTCAGAAAGAAAACGAGTGTTGAGCATAATGGGAATAATATGATTTAAGAATGATTTTTAAATAATTTTTGTCCTCGAGTTAGAAATGATGAACCCTAGATGGACTTTGCATAATTGATTTTAGACATGACACTAAGTATGAGAAGTCAACAGAAAGGATTAGACAATATGTTCAGATTATCTATTGTTTAGATTAAACGAGAAATAGCAAGCCAGTTATGAGGTTATGATGAGATGTTGAGATTATAAGTGATATGATTTTTTTTGAGATTTTTATGAGAAGAATTTTGAAGTTAGAGATTTAAAGATTTGGTTCTTAGTTTTTGGTATTTTAAGTAAGGGATATTGTTGAGTAAATGAATTATGCCTCTATGTTGAAGAGAAATTTATTGTGAAGTTTGGCCTTGTGAATACATTTTGGGAATATGATTTATGGTATATATTTATAAGTATGAGTAATCTTTTGAGCCAATTAAGGTATGGAAGGAAGTGATATTGTGATATTGAAAAATATGATTTGAAATTGTTATGTTGAGGAATTATGAATTGAATTATGGGATATTTTTGATGATATTGAAGTGTTGGAATCGTTTTCAATATTTTAGATCGTTGTAGATAAATGTGGAGTTATTTGTTATTGTTGGTTATGAAGTATACCTACGATTTGGATAAGTCCAAATTTCAAAAGAAACTCTGCCTAGAATTTTATCGTTTGGAAATAAGAGCATAGTATGGAATGCAATCATTAAGAGAATTGAGTTTAGAATTGCAAGTTCATAAGCAAGATTGAGTAAATGATAAGTTATATTTTGAAAGACGAGTGAAGACAAGTATAATGGCATTATTGGGAAGAATTTTAATTATTCTTGGGAATGGATTTATCACTTGTAAGGAATGATCACTTGTATTAGAGAGTATTATAAGGATATGAATTTTGAGGAAAATAGGGATAAGATTTTACAGTGATGACTTATTTTGGAATGGTGTTCAGAAGAGGGATCACGGTAGAATCCAAGATTTTTTTTTAGTCTGAGAAATTGATATATAATATTAGTGATCAGATTGACGTATAAGGTACGTGATAGATATGACGACTAGACGGTTAAGGGATGTTATGGTTATCCATGGAAGAATTGTGTGAATATTGAGTTCGATGATCTTATTTTGATGGAATATTTTCTTGGATTTTGGTACTGATATTTTTGATATAATAATCAAGGTATAGTGAGATGATACGGGAATACGTGAAAGAGAAATAAGGATCGTATTGAATCAGAATTCATAAGTATGTATAAGTGAAAGAAATACTTTGCAGGAAATGTGGTGACATTTAAGTAAAGAATCTTAGTTATTTGGAAGATATTTGTTTACTGAATTTTTGGGTTACAAATATTGGAAAGATAAGTTGATGATATTATGTTGATATGTTATTGGGTATATTACGTAGAGAGAATATTCAGGTAATTCTTTGATTATTTTGGTGATAAGAAGTTTAGAGATGACAAATTATTATGGTTTGATATGTCAGTAAAGATTTATGGAAACTTGAAAAGATTTTTTTTATGGAATTACAGAAATTAGTAAAGAGACATGATGTTGTTTGGGATTATGTGAGATAATGATGTATTGAGATTATGAAATAAGTTGATCATCTATGAATAAGTTATGTTGTTTTTTGTTTATAATAATGGAATTCAAAGAATAGTGAACTTTCAGTCACTTACGATTCAGAAGAATTTTTGAGTAGACACATATGTCTATAGAAAAGTCCATGTTCTTGAGAAAACAAAGTGATGCATTTAGTCAAAATCCAGTGGGTTAAATATGGTTGGGTTAAATATGGTAGCGATGATGCTACATAAGAAGAAGAAGTTCTGATTAAGTATTCAGAAATCATAAGATCAAGTAAGTTTAATTTCGAGGACGAAATTATTTTAAGGGGGTAAGATTGTAGCGACCAAGATTTTTATGCAATAAATAATTATTTTAATATTTAGAAAATTGTGTCGCTACTATTTCACCCATTATTTTGAAATTAATACCGCGACGGATTCGTCTAGCCAAGTCAAGAAATATCGAATTTGTTCGATTTTAAATTAAAATCCGAATTTCTAAAATTATGTTATTTTAATTATTTATTCAAAGTATTATTTTCAAAATCATTTTTCAGTCCAAAATATATCAGTTTAAATATATTTTCAAATCGAAGTTAGTCAAATTTTAGTTAATCCTATAATTCCTAAACCGTCCATTTTCCCCAAACCTTCCATGTGCATTTCCACCTCATTTCAACACCCCCACGTTTTATTCATCCTTTTTTCTTTTCTTTACACCAAACCCACCACTTCATGATTTCCATTAAAACCAATGATTCCCCCTCCCCAAATAATTATGTCTCCCAATTGATCATTTTCTATGATTTTTATTCCATCATTATTTCCATAACAAACAATCATGATTTCCACTTAATCTTCTCCACTCAATTGTGCTTCCACTAATCTATTTGCTTTTTCCCCCACAATTCCCTCTATACAAATTGGAATCATCATCATCATCCCACAATCGCAAATTGCAAATCACCAATCAAACCTCTACCACCTCCTTCATCATTTTCATCACCTTTCTCTGCAAGACAACCCACAGCCGCAACCTTCATCATATACATCAATCTGTAATCAATCATCATCACCACTATCAACCAGCATCATCATCAGATTTTCACTAACTGCACAACCCATGATCATCACCTCCATCACCAATTCACTACCAAGAATTTATCATCACCACTGCCAATCTAGCAACTGCAATAACCATCATCATTACCACAGCAAAACCAAACCCAGCACTGCCACCTTCTCCATCACCACCTGTGAAATCCATCACTGTAATACCACAAATCAGATCACCACCGAAAATTCACTGCCAACCGTCTGAAATCACAATCCAAACCTCACTGCAGAATCTCCATCATCCAATTTAACACTGCACCACAAGAAATCGAATTTCAATTCCCTATATCACCATCAAGCCAAACCAACCTGTATGATCACCTTCACCTTCACTGCCGGAATCATCACGCCCACTGCCCTTCAACCCAGCCATCCAACCACCACATCCAGCCACAATTCAGAAATCAAACCCAACCATTTCAGCAGTTCCATACCTTCACCAAATTAAGTACTATCACCGTCTCACCGCCACCATCGCACACTGCCACAGCCAGAAATCATTATCAATAACCTCAATCAAATTACAAATACTTCAATCGCCGCTCTCTTCACCGGAAATCCAGCACTTCCTTCAGCCTTTAATCCACCATCGCAACCCACCAACCCTTGCAGTCAGAATCATCACAATCGCGGCCAAACCTAGTCCCAAATCAATCATCCAAAAATCAAAACCCAAAGCCACAACCCAGCCTTTGGAACCCCGTCACTTGCTACTCACTCCGCCGGCGTTGCGCCAGCTGAAGACCGGAATTTTTCTCCTCCCTGTTTCCGCCATCGCCCTTCTCTGTTTCGCTTCGCTCGACCCTCTCTCTCTCTAACGATCTGAATAGAAAAGTAGAGAGAGTAAAATCTTATTTAATATTTTAATTTTCTAGATTTTGCACTTTGGTCCCTGAAGTTTTAAAGTTATTTCAAATCAGTCCCTATATTTTAAAAAGGTTTTATTTGAGTCATTTCAGCTTTCAAACTTATCATTTCAGTCCCTGTTGATTTTATTAATTTGATTTAAGCCCAAGTTTTAAAAGTATTCATTTTAGTCCCTCAACTTTCAAAATATTCATTTTAGTCCCTGAACTTTCAAAGTATCTATTTTAGTCCTTAAACTTTCAAAAGTATTCATTTTAGTCCTTCAACTTTCAAAACATCAATTTTAGTCCTCAAATTATAATTTATCATTTTGAACTATATATTCGATATACTAAAGTGACTTATTGGCTAAGACAAAGCGTACGGAGAATTTAAAGAAATTGAAGTAATTCCCGCTCAACTTTGCACTCGTCGGATTTGAGTTAGGCTCGCACTTATTAATTGATTTAAATTATGATTTCATATAAATGTCATGTGACTTGTGAAAGTCAAATTTTATGAAAAGAAATGAAAATGTATTTTTCGTGGAAAGACCAATGAGTAGACTCGCACTTATTAATTGATTTAAATTATGATTTCATATAAATGTCATGTGACTTGTGAAAGTCAATTTTTAAGAAAAGTAAGTATGTTTTTATGAAAAGAAAATATACTTTATGTTTTTACGAAAAGTAAGTATACCCTATGCTTCACGAAAATGTTTTTTTGGATCATTGCTATGAAATCAATCTCCCCAGATTGCTATGTTTTCAATCTCCCAAGATTGACATCAATCTTAGATTGCTATGAAATCAATCTCCCAAGATTGCTATGTTTTCAATCTCCCAAGATTGCTATGTTTTCAATCTCCCAAGATTGCTATGTTTTCAATCTCCCAAGATTGCTATGAAATCAATCTCCCAAGATTGCTATGAAATCAATCTCCCAAGATTGCTATGTTTTCAATCTCCCAAAATTGCTATGAAATCAATCTCCCAAGATTGCTATGTTTTCAATCTCCCAAGATTGCTATGAAATCAATCTCCCAAGATTGCTATGTTTTCAATCTCCCAAGATTGCTATGTTATGATGGAAATGATCCATATGAATTTTAAAAATTATGCTTGGTATACTTACTGTGATTTTACTGCATAAGAATTCTTGCCACCTAAGTTCGGTAAAATTCTTGTGTCTCCCTATGTTTATGAGGATTTTGATTGTGATTTCAGACGGTTGGCAGTGAATTTCCGGTGGTGATCTGATTTGTGGTATTACAGTGATGGATTTCACAGGTGGTGATGGAGAAGGTGGCAGTGCTGGGTTTGGTTTTGCTGTGGTAATGATGATGGTTATTGCAGTTGCTAGATTGGCAGTGGTGATGATAAATTCTTGGTAGTGAATTGGTGATGGAGGTGATGATCATGGGTTGTGCAGTTAGTGAAAATCTGATGATGATGCTGGTTGATAGTGGTGATGATGATTGATTACAGATTGATGTATATGATGAAGGTTGCGGCTGTGGGTTGTCTTGCAGAGAAAGGTGATGAAAATGATGAAGGAGGTGGTAGAGGTTTGATTGGTGATTTGCAATTTGCGATTGTGGGATGATGATGATGATTCCAATTTGTATAGAGGGAATTGTGGGGGAAAAAGCAAATAGATTAGTGGAAGCACAATTGAGTGGAGAAGATTAAGTGGAAATCATGATTGTTTGTTATGGAAATAATGATGGAATAAAAATCATAGAAAATGATCAATTGGGAGACATAATTATTTGGGGAGGGGGAATCATTGGTTTTAATGGAAATCATGAAGTGGTGGGTTTGGTGTAAAGAAAAGAAAAAAGGATGAATAAAACGTGGGGGTGTTGAAATGAGGTGGAAATGCACATGGAAGGTTTGGGGAAAATGGACGGTTTAGGAATTATAGGATTAACTAAAATTTGACTAACTTCGATTTGAAAATATATTTAAACTGATATATTTTGGACTGAAAAATGATTTTGAAAATAATACTTTGAATAAATAATTAAAATAACATAATTTTAGAAATTCGAATTTTAATTTAAAATCGAACAAATTCGATATTTCTTGACTTGGCTAGACGAATCCGTCGCGGCATTAATTTCAAAATAATAGGTGAAATAGTAGCGATACAATTTTCTAAATATTAAAATAATTATTTATTGTATAAAAATCTTGGTCGCTACACTTAAAAATAAGAAATTGCTCAACTTTCAACGAAAGTATGAAAACCAATTCCAAAGCAAATTTAATCTATCAAACGCCAAAAAAAGATGAAAGTGGTAAATGAATTCCTATTTTTGGCAAATCTCGATTATCAAACAGGGTCTTACATCTATACATGCTTTTCAACTATTCAATTGAAAAATCAAATTTAACACTACTCTACGTTATTAAAAAACCAGGTGTCAGTTAAATTTTAATATTAAAAAATAATGTTATTAGATTTAAAATAAATCCATTTAATCTATTCTGCCTCACTCACCTCACCCTCATTTCAAACCCTAATTCCTAAATCTCACACACACTATCTCTCCTCTCTCCCTACAACCAGAGGGTGAGCGCTGAAGTCACCACGGCAAGTACCGCTTGTTGCAAGGCATTGTGATGTTAGTTGTGGTGGCTATGTGTTTAAAGGATGTGGTCGTACGAGTATAATGAAGATGGATGAAGTCGAGGTGGAAGACGTGAGGGGTGATGGATACAGTGGTAGAGGCTATGGCGGATGCGGTGGTGGTGGAGGCTATGACTTGTAACGCCCCGGGTTCCATGAAACCAGGAACGCCACATTGTTCTTTAAAAATTATCTTTCGAATAAATTTTATTGCGAAAAAATAACTAAATCTCAAAACATTACATTTATTGATTTTAAATTGTGACGAAATTTCAAATAAAATAATTTGGGGAAATTAATGAAATTCTAAATTTCAACAAAATGAAATAATGGAGTTCATAAAACACAACTTTAAAATAATTTCTATTAATGGGTTGTCATTTTTGCCCATCATTCGCCATCGTTTCCAAAATCTGCAAAAAATTGTTAAAACAACGGGGTGAGCATTTCAAAAAGAAATCTCAGTAGACTCATCACCAATAATTAATTTACAGAATAATTGAATACGAAATTATGCAAATAATACAGTGACATTCTTTAATTCTCATCATAAGCATCACATAAGGAGTGCAAATGAACATATTCTCATCTCATACAATGAAGCATATAAGTTATGACATGTATAACATAATTTCTCAATTTATCTAATAAGAGATATTCTGTCTCGTCTCATGCAATTAAGCATATAAATCACGTAAATCCACATAAGCATGCAATTATAATTTAAACTAATTAATGGGGGCGAGTCCACCTCAAACTTAACGAGTTTACGAAAATGTGGAGCGGGAATAACACATCAATCTTTTAGTTCTCCAAATGATTCGTCTAACCAAGAGAAAATTAATAAAATTAGTACTTTCGAAATTAAAGACTAAAGTGATAAATAAAATTTTATGACTAAATTGTAATTTTAAAGAAAATTGAAATTAAGGATCTAGGACTGAAATAGTATTTTAAAAAATGATAGGGCTGACTAAAGACATCTTTAAAATATAATAGGGACTGAAATAAACGTTCTTTAAAAGTATGAGGACTAAAGGGCTAATTAAACAAAATCAAATTATATAAAATATCAAACTCTCATTCTCTCCCTCTATACTACGAGAGAGAGAGAGAGAGAGAGAGAGAGAGAGAGAGAGAGAGAGAGAGAGAGAGAGAGAGAGAGAGGGTGACAGGGGAGGCAGAGCCTCTCCTCCATGGTCTATCCTCGGCGGAGATGACACAGCAGGCGAGAGGCGACGAAGGGAGTACATGGGTGTGCGAAAGAAAATGGATTTTTAAGGCGTGTCTGGGTGCGAAGAACAACGCCAAACCGAGGCTTGGGATTGCATTTTCTGGTTATGGTTCTACCAAAATGGCCAAGAGTCGAGGTAAGCTGCTGGGCTTCATTTGATTCTTGGGGTTTTGATGAATTTTGGAACTGGGCAGATTGGTTTTGGAGTTTGGGTCGATTTGAGATTGGGGGTCGCGGCTGCGGTTGGGCAGTGGACGTTCAAAGTTGTCGAGGTGGTTGGTGGCTGTGATTTTGTGGTGGTTCGGTAATGGGTTAGGCTTGATTTTTGGTTGGCAGTCGTGTGGTTGGGTTGGCGGCTGTTGTGGGGTTCTCGGGTGGAAAAAGTGTAATGACAGTGGCGTTGGGCTTAGGTTCGATTGCTGTAATGACTGGGAGTTATGAGATTTGCAGATTGGTTTGGATTGAAATGATGGTTTATTAGTTGAAGGTGGGACGCAAGCTGTGGTTTGTGTGGAGTCAAGGCGTGAGACTGAGTGTAAGGATCAGACTACTGGTTCAAAAGTGAGGTCGTGACTGCTAATTGTTGGGTTGTGAAAATCTGCATTGCAAGTGGTGATGTGTGTAATTGAATTATGCTAGGCAAAAAAGTAACCAGAGAGATTTTTATCGTGAGTTTTGAGTGAAGAGAGATGGGTTCTGATTATACCGTGTGTGTTCTGAAGGAATGAATGGCCTTTTTATAGCTGGATAGAATAGTGTTGGATTTGAATTGAAGTTGCATAATCTTATCAGATAAACGTGGATTTGGAGATGATAAAGTCTGATTTCTAGATTTGCCAAAATAGTTGGGGAATCAAATTTGAAATTTAATAGATGATAAACTCAGATATTTTCGAATTTTGAAAAGAAATAAGCTAGAATTTTATTTGGATAAAAAAATGGGTTTTAAGAATTTGAATTTTGAATTTTGGATTAAAAAAAAAAAATTGTGATCTTGGAACATTTTTAATAAAATTTGGAATTTGACTACGTTTAAAATAAATTTAATTTCCCTTAATAATTGGCTAGACGGATATTCTTTTAAAATAAATGGGAGAATAGTGACACACCTTTAAAATATTTAAAATATTTTATTTAAAAGTAACGAAAATTATCTGATCGCTACATAGCTTATGTGTGCTTATTTATGTATGACGGCGGATGCTATGGCAATGGAGCGAGGTTGTGTGTGTGTGTGTTTTAGATTTGTGTGCATGGCAGCAGGCTTCGCACCTACACCACCGCATGCAGTGGGCATAGTGTCCCTGGGGTGTGTGTGGTGCAGATTTGTGTGTATGGAAAAGGGGGTGTGTGTAGGTACAGTCGCCACTTGTAGTGGGGGTCGAAAGTTGTGGTGGCGGTGACTCTATGCAGAGATGCAAGCTTCCAATTTTCTATGGTTGTTATGTGGTTGCTTTTTGTGGTGGTTGTTGTTGGTGCGGTGGTGGTGGTAATTCGTGGTGGTATGGTCGTGTGCTTTTTGAGGGGATGTTCGGCGGTGGTGGAGTACAGTTTTGATGGCGTATGTTTGACAACTGGTGGTGGTGAGGTGATTGTCGGTCGATTAGTGGCGATGGCAGCAACTACAATGGATTGTCGGAGGTGGCTCTGGTGGGGTAGAGTAGGGGTAGGTAGGGTGGGTGGGTGTGTGGGAAATAAGTCATGACTTGATAAGAAACATTAGACACTTGAGACAAATTATTTGAGTGTTTGTGACCAAATATTTGAGTGATTGTGACTAATAAACAATGCACGACCTAAACAACTTTAAGATTGTGATCAAATTTATAATTTTGAATTACAATTCTTTAAGTTGTGAATAATTATTTTGAAATTTGTGACCTATAATATTATGATTTATGATCGAGAATCAAGTCGTGACCAAAGAAATTTATAAATTGTGTCAGAAAAATAAGTCTTGATTGTTATTTCATAATTTGTGATCTATAAAATTTGAGATGACCGAGAAATATAAGTCGTGATATGTAATATTTGTCATGACTGATTAATTTTAGAATTTGTGATAAAAAAATAAGTTGTGACCTGTAAATTTGTGACTTGTGATAAAAAAAATAAGTCATAATCAAATAATTGTAACCGAGGAATTAATTATAAACCATATTTGAGATCAAGAAACCTTTAATATTTGTGATTTGTAACCAAATAATAATTTTTGACCGATTAATTTGATAATTTGTAACCGAAAATAAGTCATGACCTATAAATTTATTATTTGTGACCAAGAATTAAGTCGTGACCAAACAATTTTATAATTTGTGTCCGAGAAATTTCATAATTTGGGACCTATAAAATTTGTGATTTGTGTCTGTGACCATAAATTGTATAATTGTGACCTCAACCTATTTAATTACGTATTTTTGATTTTAAAACTTGATTTTTGTATTAAACCCACAAGTTTCTTAAATTTTAAATTTTCATCTTTTAAACTCCTTACATATGTATTTAGCCCTAACTTAAATATGCTATCAACCTAACATTACCTGAGACTACCCATTTAACATAAAAAAACTCAAATGTATGCTCTATCATAACCGCAAGAATATGTTCATCACAAACGGTTTTACCAACTGCAACCAAAGCATTGCTCTGGCTTCATCTTCTTTGCGATTTCCGACGAGTGATCTGAAATTTTCGACGATTGTGATAATATGTACATCACATACGGCTTTATCGACTGCAGCCAAAGCATTTCACTAGCTTTATCTTCTCTGAGATTTCCAATTTCTTGAATCAAGTTCCTGTCAAATAGGTAATTTCTTCCAATTTCATAGATCTGGGTTTTAATAACCAGCTCGACGATTGTGTTAAATTTCTTCCTGTTATCTTCTCGAAAATTGTGTTGATTTGGTGTTTTCGTTGTCTTTTAGAAATATCATTTGTCTGATATCAATATGGTTATGTTCAGTATCAAACAACAGAGAATCTGAACATCAAATATTAATTCAGCAATTAGGATGATAATATGTTCATGTTTAATTTCAATCAAGAAGTATCATACATTAATTAATCACTGTAATTGGTATGAAACTATGATGTTTTTGATTCATGTCTAAATTTTAGTCATGAAGTATCAACTTACGGTATGATTGTAACGAATCACAATTTCCCAAGATTTCCAAAATCCAAAAACCTAGATGCATGTATCGATATATGTTCATCATGTATTGATACATGCAGACGTATCAGCTAGGGTTACACGCGTTCAAAGCCTGAAATTCACAAAATTAACAACCAATCATAGTGTGCCAACTACCACTTAATGGACATGAAAGTAATGTTTCATGCAGATGAACACCTCCTGCTTGTAGCTTAGGTGAGTCCTAAACCTAGATTTAGGACAATCATTGTCTAAAAAGGACAAAACTAAAATTTGCAATTTCATATTGATACGTGAAAATCATGTATAAATAGGAGGTTAAGGTTTCTACATGGAATATATATTTATTTAGTCTACAAACTCTTTGAAAACATTGATAGAATTCGAAATTAAGGTAGCTTGCAAGAAGGTAGAAATGCAATTTCAATTTCTAAATCATGTTAGGATATAATCAAACCATATGAAAGCTCTAACATGATCCTAACTACTCCTGAAATGATCCAGAGGTGTTTGAATGCACAAAGGTGGAAAATGTTGAAAGAATCAGGATCAATTGCAGAAGCAGAATCCTAAGTATCAATACATGAAGATAATGTATCGATACATTGTTTTATTTTCAGAATACAGAAAGTGATCTTGGTTTCTTTGTTGTTTTCTTTCAAGTTCATCAAAAGGTAAGTAGCACTGTATTCTAAAATGGTCTGAAATGCTACTTTGTACCCTTATTTGATTATTGATTGTGTTGCATTCAAAGGTTTTCTTGCATTATTATAATCACAAAGTTATACCACTTGTAATGCCACCGAAAGGTGATCGTGACGTATTATGGGAATATTTGAATACCGTGAGAAATATTTGAACTAGGGGTATTATACCCTTTGTGATTTTCAAGCACGCTCGGGATAATGTCTGATTTGTAATACATGCCCACATAAAAGCACGGTTTTCCTAAACTAAATTGCTACTTTCTGAATACTTTTGTATTCATATTTTCCATGTTTTACAAAATACAGATGCTTGACCGAATGGCTTTTCAAGCAGAGTAGAAGGGATGGAAGTTAACACCAGATGGATCTATGTATATTTTCACTACTGAAGTAGAGATCTGGAGCTATCCCCCAGAATACCCGACCCTGTATCGCTACGAGTATACTCAAGTGACCGAAGAGTACTATGTTGCTCATACTTTTGAATTATTATATATAGATGAATATAATGTAACAAATATGTAAGTTTGTAGTTGAAGTAAGCACGAGATCACATTTTGAACCCCACCGGTACCAGTGTCAACCTATGTAATCGGTAAACTAAGTTTTGTGTGAGTGTTTTGTACTTACTTAAATACCATTTTGAGTATATTTATCGATACCTAATAATTTGGTTTACCTAACGAACTTTGGCGTCAATTTTTAAATTGCAGGTAGTAACTGTACTTTGATGGTATCAATAATAAGTATCGATACACATAAATGCAGTGATCAAAAATCAGATTTCTAATGGAAATAAGATAATTCAAAACAACAAGTCAACTTGCAGAATTATTAATGTGTACAATCCCAAAGTGTTCTTCTTTATAGTAACAAGATTTAGATATGAAAATTGGATATCCAGGTCTACGATTTATACTTGAATTTATGTATCGATGCAGAGTATCGATACATGCAAATCAAGGAAATTTTACTTTAGCTTTAAATGACCTTATTAAGTTTTTCGTGGCATCTTATCTTCTAAAAACTATGTCTGAAATGTTTGTAAAAGGCGTGTGTATCGTAATGATAGTTTCATATTAATTAAGCAATTAGGATGATAAAAACGTTAATTTTTAATTTCAATCGAGAAGTATCAAACATTGATTCCTCACTGCAATTGGTATGAAACTATGATGTTTTTTTATTCATGTCTAAACTTCGATTATGAAGTATCAGCTTATGGTATAATAGTTTCATATTAATTATTCATTATTGAACTTTATAATTGAGATATCATACATTGATACATTACTGCAAATCACATTTTAAGTTACTGTCGGCTAGTATTCATTGATTCCTTTCTTTTTAATCAATTCAAGTGAAAACAACTCTAGTTCTCTTACATTATGGTGGCATGTGGACAAAAGACAGGGAATATATAGACTACGAATTAGTTGGAATAACCTTGACATTTGGTTGTAGTACTTATATTGGATTTGTTGATACTATACATTCAACACTTGAGTTGGACAAAACAAGAGTAAACATAACCCTTCATTATGAACTGAAGGAGTTACCCCTCATAAGAATTTTTAACAACAGCTCAGTATTATTCTATTTGGAGTTGCAAAAAAAAAAAAAAAAAAACTAGGAGATTGAATAATATATATTGATAATGGATACTACCATGCTTCCAAAAAGTATCACATATGATACTTCCTTGAACTTTCAACCAGTTTCTGCTAATATGCAAAGTGAGGGCAGCGGGCTACTGCACTATGCTGAAATTGAAAGTACAATCACACAATCTGGAAAATCAATTGAAGAAATTGTTTTTGAAGTGTACGAGCAAATACCACGGTATGAAGAAGAAAATGGTGAAGTACAAGACATCGTGACTTATGATGCAAGTATTGACACAATAATGAATGATCAAATTTTTTAAGATAATGAGTTTGTTGAAGACATGTATTGCGAAGTGTGCAATAGGAAACATGTTCCAGTACAAGGTAAAAAGATCTGACAATAAGGGGTATATCTTGATATGTGTAGTTGATAATTGTCAATGGACTTTGAGGGCTTCAAAGGTTGGAAAAATAAATACATTCAAAATAGTTACATAAGAAATGATCACACATGCTCGTTGGATGCTGTGTTGGGTGATCATAGACAAGCATCAACTACACCCCAAGAGATATAAGAAAAAGACGTGCAAAATGAGTATGGAGTGACGATGAGCTATGATATAGCTTGGAGAGTAAGGGAAAGAGAATATGTATTGTTGAAAGGACATCCTAGAGAACTATATCAAAGACTTCCAACATAGTTACTCATGTTACAAGTAGCAAATTCTGGAACTGTAACAAGTATGGAATTAGATTCAAATGAATTCAAGTATTTATTGAAGGCCTTGAGGACATCACTTTCAATACGTTTGGAAAGAATGGTAAAGGCTGCATGTGACACACGGCCAAAATTTTCTTTTATTTTAAAAATATGATGCCAACACGTGATGCACGGTAATTTGGGAAAATACTTTTATCTTTTTTTTATAAGTCAGCGACGAAAACGACGTCACTTGATTGAGATTTCAAAATAACTTTTCATTCATTTAAAAAGCAACGATAAGATATTTAATTTAAGATCTTGATTTTAAAATATTTTGGATAAACAGTAACAATAATAAAATAGCGAGTTCGACAGTTCAAATATAAGACCTTATTCAGTGAGTCCACAACTCACAAGTTGTCACCTAGCGCAGCACTATCTATCTTGCAGTATGAAGATCCGCGCCAATTCCTTTTTCATTTCTTTTATTACTTGAAATAGTATATATATCATGGAATGAGCATACACTTGCTCAGTGAGTAGAGTATGGTGCACATGTGCTATTGCATGTAGACAAGTCAACCTCATATAGTCAAATCAAGTCCAATCCCAATCCCAAGTCAAGTTCAAGACAAGTCATTTTAGATTATAGGTATTTCAAGTTATATCCAGTCCAGTCAAGTCAATTTCATATATTCAAATCAAGTCAAATTCACATATTCAAGTCAAGTCATACTTATATTTCAGATCATGTCTTGCGTATCTAAACCAGTAAATTCTCATACTCAAGTCATATAATCAAGACAAGTCAAGGCAAGGCAAGGCAAGGCAAGATAAGACCAATACAACATATTCAAGTTCAATGTCAGATATTCAAGTATTCCAAATCTAGTGGAAAATATTCAAGACTAATGTCAATACATGTATTTTAAAGAAAATATGTCAGTTAATGGAGCCCATATTACAAATCAACTGCTATCTCGAGCACGTACAAAGAGGGAATGTACCCCGAGTTCAAGCGTGGAATTTATTCCACGAGTTCTTTTACAAGAGTGGTTTCTATACCACGAGTTTCAAGTAAGGAGTCGAGATCCTTGAAATTCATTAAAAAGTGTAACCACATCATGATCCAATTACTGGACTTAGTGGCACGTATATCAAGACAAGCTCCATTGGCGTATTAACAAGCTGGATAGAGTATGGTTGTAATAGCATGTAAGAAATTCCTTTCTATGCAGTGCATAAGGAAAAACATGAAAATTCCTTTTTATGCAATGTATAATGGACACATATTACGAAGTAGCATTTAAGATCACATAATCAAGTACAAGTCTAACAAGGTCAAGTTAAATCAAGACAAGTTCATATGTTAAGGAGTTACACATAGACGAGTTAGTTATTATATATTTGAGATCAAGATAATATCACGATAATATTAACAATATTATATTAACAAGTATAAGTGTTATATCAAGTACAAGTACCATTCACAATTTCTATAATTAATTGGAACAAAGATTACTCATGACGCATCACACTATTCAAATAATATTGATTCAAGTATCAGGTATTGATATGTATTTATATGTATCGATACATTATTAATAAAACAGAAACATTTTAAAACTTCAATGTATCGAAACATATGGTAAACTTACCATTATTTTACTACTATCATTTTCACTCTAAGTTAATGAATTTAATATCACATCAATAAGAACAAGGTTTATTCAAGATATCCAGTAATACAAGTTAGTCATTTTATGATAATCAAACGATTCACATAATATAATATTAGTGATGATCAATCCCATTAGTCATTATTTTACTTTAAATAAGTGGATAACAATATTCAATAGCTATAAATGACAAGATTTGCAATAATAACAATATTAAAGTCAAATATGGAATACTTATTATGAGATCTTATCAAACTTATATCAAGTAAACAAATAAGCATATTCCACTCACCTCGATCCAGAAGTGTCTAAAATGAGATTCCCTAAATTTCTGCCTCATGATGTATAGATACTTCAAGAACATGCAAGCTTCAAATATTGATACATGGTATCGATATATGTAGTCATTTCATCACTACCATTTCTGATTTCTGGGATTTCCTTTGTGGTTGAACTATATTGGATCCAGCAGAATATCATTTAGGATATCAAAACATGTTATTATATTTAACATTTCTTGATTCCAACAAAATATCAAACCCATACTTCTAACTCTAAATTCTATAATTTGGAGGAAGATAAACATTATTTCTCTCTATCATTTCGTGGCTTTCTTTCGGTGTGTGATTCAATCTAAAAAGCAAGACTATTTATAGATAAAAATGGATGCAGGAAGGAAAGGAAAGCATTTGGGCGTTATGATTTCCATCCATGCTTTAGGATTAAGATTTCTTACAAGCCTTAGGTGTAAAGGTTACAAGTAGGAGCTGACAGGTTGTGGTTTACCAAAGACATTCAAGCAGGTGCTGGAATGTTGTGATTGGAATAGCAATGTAGTCTATAAGGTGGAAGGTAGCTATTTATGCAATACACCTCATGCTTTGGACGTTAAAAACAATTAGTTTTCAGGGTCACTTTTGTACTCAAATTCAAGACATCAAACGGAGTCGAAATCTTGGTTTCTTGGTACCTTTTCAAAGTACTCACGGATTACTTTAATGTGCAACTTACAGTGCAAGAAACGGATAACTGAGGAGGGAGTTATGGCCTTCCAAAGTAGGCCACTTAAAACAATTTTTGGGTTAACCGTTTTTACAGTCCTAACTTTAAAAATCACCGAGAACTATCCGTTTGTCGGAATGACAAACCGTTTTCATATTCTTGAAGTTCACTCTAAAAATTGCTCGTACATATATCACATGTAATCAAATGAGGTCGGGAGTGTTAGAAAAAGTCTCGAACAAAAGGACACTTAAATATATTTTGGACGTAACTTTTCTTTATTTAATATTTTCGTTTCTCTTTCGTTTAAACACGTTTTTCTTTCTTTTCATTCCAAAATCATTACATAACTTATGGAATACTTTTATTACTTCATAATGGATAGTAAAGGACGTCAAAATTTTTGGATCGTTACACTGCATCTTTTGTACTCCACTGATCAAAGTTTTCCATTTATCTTACAAATATATAGGAGAGTGGAAAGCATTCCAATTTAGTGGAAACCCATTATACAACCATGTTGCTCTAACAGTTAAAAGCATCCATACATGCCTAGAGTTTCTCAAGTCAAATGGATTCCACCTACCTTCCATGAAAGCTACTATCAAAAAATAATACCTGTCCACAATAACGTAAATGTGTCAAAATATGAAACTCCATTTCATATAATGAAAAATGTAAAGATATCACAATATGAAACTCCACTTCAAAACAACTAAATCAAGATTTTTCTCACTTCAAAAATAGATTCACTAATTCATATGTGATGCTAGATCTAAAATTCACATATATTGAAACCTTTCATGCTAATTCTTTACAAAAATACCAAATCTACAAATAAACTACTACTTTCTGGATGGTTTTTCACCATCAGTCATACATTGCTCCAGTTCTTCCCACTTTGCATACTTGAAATGTAAGTAGTCATATTTAGATGAAATTTAATTGTATCAAAAGAGCTCTCCACCTCATACATCTTTCCATGAATGATGTAATGTGCATACCCAATCAAAAATACCCCATAGTCAACACTTCTGTAAGAAAATATAGAAACAAAAAATCAAAATAGGGAGATAGGAAAGATACCACTAAAATTCTAAATTCACATACAAGAAATAACAAAAACATGCAAGACAAGAAATTACAAACCCACTATTCTGCTGGGGGATATTATGTACCACATTAATGGACAACGGACGCAGTCAATCACTAACATTTACATTGGCATCAAAATAGTATATAGCATTTGCATCCCAATAACCAGTACTTTCTAAGAAATAAGGAAAAATACCAAAAAATGGCCAAACATGATGTATAACTTCATCATCACCAAAAAGATGACTGTAGGAGTTAAAATTATATAGGTAACGATGTTTCATGTCAAACTCAACAAGGATCTAAGGCTTCCTAGAATCCATCATAATCGGCACAAGAATGTGATCAATGTCAACCCAATTGGTATTACAACACATATTTCGACCTAAAACATATGAAATAAGTGCCCTATGACCAGCAAGAGAAGACGAGTTGGACACAAACTCCTGATATATTCCTTTGATCAAACCCTCAAATAATCAATCAGTTGTTGTTACAGCTAGTTTGATCTTATTAGAGAATTTAACCATTTTCCGAAGAAAGCTATATCAATATGATGTATAAATAATAAAACAAAGAAATATCAACAAATGACAAACAGGAAATATATTTAGTAGGAAAATAATAATATAAATAACTTACCGTGTCCTCCAACAAAGAATTGGGGTCACATATGTAATACCACCATATTTTCTGAGTGACTTTGACAATTCCAAAGTCGGATGGGCATCAACTGCAAGACCGTGCTTCCCATATTTATAAATCCTTAAACAATATCAAGACATAATTATCAATCATCCAGCATAAAAAAAAGTAACATAAACAATAACAGTATCATATGGAACTTCGACAAAAGTATCGGATCAGAAACAAAGAAGTATCAGAGAATGATACTGGAACAAGGGTATCAAAACGAACAACAGAAAGAAGTATCATATTATGAAACGTGAAGAAATATGTAATGAAACTGCTTGAACAAGGGTATCAAACGAGCAACAGAGAGAAGTATTCTATTATGAAATGTGACGAAAAATTCTATGAAACTTAAAAAAAATCATGAAACTTAAAACAACTTACTTATTCCCCTCCTTAAGACCTTCTCTATATCATGCTTCAAATTCGTTTAGGTCATAATCAAATGGCGGTATCATTAGATCATTAAAAGTCGATGTACCCTTGACAACATGATCATGACCAAAAATGGTTTTTAAAGTCGAGGGACCATTGCAAATGGTATGTTTGTAATTCCCTTTTGTGATATCTTTTATTGATGATTAGAGTATCATTTCTTTGTGGTTTCTCCAATTTCTTCGTGTTTGGAGTGGTTTTACAATATGTGTAAAACATAGTTTAGATGGAGAGTAATCTTTGTGAAATCCGTGTGTTGTATGGTAGTGGATAGAATTGGTGATTCTTGGAGATCATTTTGGTGTTCTTGGTGTTGATCTTGAAAATCTTCTTGATGTGCTTAGTGGATTTGAGCGTAAATCCAAGTTTGATGGATTACTCAATGGGGGATGTAGATGATTCTTGAATTATCGAACCTCCGGGGCCTTTGGCCGAAAAATCTTGGCGTTCATGTATTTTTACACTTAATTATTTTTGTTCTTGATCACGTATCGATCCTAACAGTAGTATCAGAGCCTTGTGATTTGAATTTAGAGCTTTGTGTTGGGATCAAGAATCGGTTGAATTTTGCGATTGAAATCAATTTCAAAATTGGCGAGAAAAGGGCCACTACCGAGTTTGGCAAAACCAAGAAGCAACTAACCGGAAATCACACAAATTTGGAACCAAGAAAATCAATGGCCGACCGGAAGAAAAACCGCAAGAAGAAAGAAGTCATTGATCGGAAAAATTGCTACTACAGGTAACAGTGAAGGCAACGGTCATTTTGGGTTGAAATCCAGTAGCGGTGTTCACGACATCAAGAAGGAAAAGTGGAAAGATTAGTTTACTGGCCGGGTAAACAAAATTGTAAGAAAGGAGAATTTTTGCCAGAACTGTGACCACCAAACCAACCGAACAAAATTGGGGAACTGCTTACAAACTGCGAGGCTCACCGACACTCCAAGAAATTCTGAAAATTTGTTACAACCAGCATTGCAAGAACCAGAAGCAAGGAGCAGGGACTGGCCGAGAAGAAGCTGACCGGAATTTCAAGGAGCAGACACAGCCGCATTGAAGAATCAATAACTGGGCTCACAGGCGGAATCCGGTGACGGCAGTAGGCAAATACTAGCAGTGAAGTGAAGAATCAAGAATATTGACGGAAAGAAAATCTGACCGGAGAAGCATGTTTGACCGAAAATTCATTTTAAAATTCCGGCTAATCTTTACATCCGATTGACAAATTGAGTCCACGGGTGTGTTTTTGAGGACAAAGTGAAGACCCAGCTGGTGGAGGGTTGCAGTTTCCGACGGAAGCAGTACGACATTTTTGCCGGAGAAGGAGATTTGACCGAAACTTCAAAATTCAATTCCAGCCAAACAACAACTACGATCAGAAAACGGCCACCGTAGCTGAGTTCCCAAGGCTGAGGAGCATCTTTGGCTGATTTTTGGGTATTTTGGTAGAATTTCCGGCAGGCGGCCGACGGTGGTCCGGCGGCGGCGCCGGCGTATGTCCGGCGAGCACATTTTGGGCAGTTTCATCATCTCGACCTGCCGAGTTCAATTCACCAATCAATTTTGCATAATTCCAACCACATATATATGAACATGAATTGTTCGCTCGGTGATATTCCTAAACCCTAACTTTTTCATGCTTTATGGAATAGCTACCTTGCCGGTACCAACCTGTTTTGGTTAATTATTATTTTTGAAAATAATCACCTTGTCGGTGACAACCTGTTATGCGAGCTATGTTTGATATTGATATGTCTTAATTGTTTTGGATTTGTGATTGCTCATTTTTATTGGTAAAAAATGGATAATTCTCTATATATTGTGATTGATCACTTTATTGAAACCCTAGCTTAATGGACTTCAAATTAGACCTACCTAGTAAATAGTGACTTAGAATTAAGGAATAACATTTTCTTTTGTGATCTTGATTGTTTCTTAATTTAGGTTTTACTTGATTGTGCATTTGTGCCATAATCTGTTATACTTGAAATACTTGGTTGAGTCGTTACTTGGTGTATTTGTTTTGTTAAGCTTTGTTTCAAATATGACTACACATTACACGAATTTGGGGGTTTTCGATGTGAATTATGATTTTTGGTTTTACAACACAAAATGAGGCTGACTGGTTAAATTGGACATATGATCATGATAATAATTGAGGGTGATCTTTTAACTTGTAAGGGGTTATGAGAATTGGTGTATTTGTTACCACTGCTTATGTGATTAGAGATGTTGATTCCTCTATTTCTTTTACTAACACAAATGACATGCTTTGTGGTAATGAAAGGACTGTTATTGGGGACTTTGTGTCATATGTACCATTCTGTGATAAATGCAGATTATATGTAGATGGTGTGTCTTATATGCATTTATGTAGTCATTGTGTGTTTGGTAAGTTTCATAGAAGGCAAGCTTGAAAAGATTATACATCTGATGTGGTTTTATCTGATTGTTGGTTCTTTGTAAACAACGGCGTGTTTCTTTTACTTCAGGTATTTGTGATACTACTCATGATATATTGCATGATAAATGTGTTGATCATTTTTTGCTTTAGACTTTTGGTTGTGCTTTAGAATCCAAAAGTGTGGTTAGATCATGGAGTAGTGTGATCATGGAGTAGTGTGATCGCGGTTAATGGGGCTGATATGTCATGTTTAGGACATGATTTTTGGTGCAATTGAGAGAAAAACAGCAAGGTATGCTAGTTATCAGTTGCATGTGGAGTTAGATATAGTGAGAGTACTATACCCAGGCCTAGGATACCTCGAGTGAGGTGGAGACTCCATATTCAGCGTCCTGATGTTAAAAGATAGTTGTGAGAGAGTTGTAGGGATACACCCATTACTTCATATTCTTGTGTTGACTGGTATTTGACTAGTATGGTAATTGATGAGACTGTGGATGAACAATCAATAGAGTGGATAAGCAATGATAGGAGACATGAGTTTTCTTGTTATGAATTAAAAGAGGATACTACTCGGAATGAACTTTTAAGATTATTGGATACATAGGTACACACATAGAAGGAGGTGAAGGATATATGAAAACTTTTGTTGGTGGTTTTGTTGGTCGCGACAACTTAAACAACCTAATGTGAAATTACATTTTTTATAAAAGTTTTTATATTTTAACCTCTTGATTTTTTGAAGATAAATGAAAATCCGTAAATGTGTGTCTTTTGTCTTAAAAGGTTCTTATATGACTTAAAAGTTGCTTTGGTTGTGGTATAAATGACTTGATTCGTTTGTTCTTATTATTGGCTTTTGATGCAATAAGTTTGATCATTGCTTGTATATCATCTTGTTGAAATACTAGTAACTTGGTGTTCTTATTAGTGTATATTGATGATATTGCTTTTGATTGGTTCATTGTTGATACTTATAATGAGACTTTTGAAATATATACATTGATCTGAGGAAATATGATATGAATCTTGTGTTTAAGTGTTATACACAATGTGATATTGTGAGGATTTATAGATGTATGTTATGCATGAGATATTGGTAATTGGATGTTATCCTCCTATGTGTTTTCACCTCGTGTGATAGTTATGTGAGTTTGAAATCACATATTTTTTGCACATAGTTCTTTTATCCATGATCGAGTCTGAGTATATTGGCACCGTATGAGTCATTAAATGATCTTTGATATTTAATGTCTTCTAAATAAACATTGTGGTTTTATTGGTTATATGATTATACTCTTTGACGGTTAGCATGTTATACATTTTATGAAAAATCTAGTTTTTCACGGTTGCACTATACATAGAGAAAATTTGATGCATTTTGTTTCAGGTGTCACATGTGAAGGAAATTTTGAATAAATGTACATTTTATTTGAGATGTGTCACAGGGTGAATAAAACCTATATAAATGTTTTTATCAACTATTTCCTAGTATATGGTACTAAAATCGTTACTTATTTTTCAGGTGTGTGAGAGCAAGATGATATTAAGTTGGTTGCTCAAATTCACTATTAGTGCACTCAAGTTCGTAGCAAGGTGGAGATTGTTGAGTAAGTGCTACTCACTTTGGGCCTAAATTGGTTTAGCCCACATACATGGCCTAGAATTAGACCATTATATAAGTTGGTGATATCAAATTGGTGATAATAATCTTGGTGGTTCCACAACAACACAATTAACGGTTTCTCATCTTTAGCTCCCTTTGGGAGGCTTTTTTGATTAAGGGTTCGGACAAGATTGCTTAGTGATGTCCATTTGTAATTCCCTTTTGTGATATCTTTTCTTGATGATTAGAGTATCATTTCTTTGTGGTTTCTCCAATTTCTTCGTGTTTGGAGTGGTTTTACAATATGTGTAAAACATAGTTTAGATGGAGAGTAATCTTTGTGAAATCCGTGTGTTGTATGGTAGTGGATAGAATTGGTGATTCTTGGAGATCATTTTGGTGTTCTTGGTGTTGATCTTGAAAATGTAATGAACTTCTTGATGTGCTTAGTGGATTTGAGCGTAAATCCAAGTTTGATGGATTGCTCAATAGGGGATGTAGATGATTCTTGAATTATCGAACCTCCGGGGCCTTTGGCCGAAAAATCTTGGCGTTCATGTATTTTTACACTTAATTATTTTTGTTCTTGATCACGTATCAATCCTAACAGTTGCCTCCATAACATCCAACTCCATCTAAAAAATACAGGAAACGTTTAAGGCTTGACATACAAATAATTGTAAAAAAAAAATCAAATAGAAATAAAATACTAACAAAGGGGCCATAAAAAAATAGCCTTCTGAAAATCTGCACGTCTCGCGCTTGTCATTTTTTTGGATTTTCTAATTGAGAATTCTAGGGTATGATGTACTCAACCTCTAGCACGTATGACCTTGCAACGAATGAATACTTTCATATGCCCAGATTTTTAGGGCCAAAGGAAATCCATTAAATCGATAATCATAGTATGGATTTTTTGTTTTTGTTTTTTGTTTTTTTAATCAAAAACAGGTTCCCTGTCTTTTAGAGCAACTTTAAGACTGTTTATGATTTTCTTAAAGATGTACTTCCTCCATGGAAAGTCTTCACCTAAATTCTCATCAATAATGTTGAATAGGGTATCCTCGACTAACTTGTCAGAACTATCTCTGCACAAAAATCCTGGTACTAAATAAACTATTCCAAGGTTAACAACGTCTAGGTCATTTGCATCATGTGGAAGGCTACTAAATATCTCCCCCACTTCAACTGATGTGAACATTCCATAATTCAGGAAATACAACTCTTTCAACCTACATCCAGATCTATCAAACTTGAAAAAATAAATTTCCAAAAACTCTCAGCCTAGACAAAAATTTTCCTCTGAAAAACAAATAAACCTTCCACCCACTTGGACCACATCTCGTTCTTATTACCCTTTGAAACAAAATTCTACCTCAGAAGTAAACAATGAATAAGTTGAAGTTTCCAACAAATTTCTTTTATACTGATATATAGATCAAAAAAAGTTTTCTTGAATATTTTCTACTAGGAAGGAGAAAGCTTGCATTTGATAGAACTCACAACAGATTCATCATATTTCGAAAGTGATCTTCCACTCAACCACATTCTGGAAGGCAATAAGAATTCCCTTTGCTGTAGAATGATAAGATAATAAGTACATAAGTAACAAATCATGATACTTTCGTGAAATAATACTGTGCTTATAAATGCACATATAAAATATAAAAGATTTACGATAAATAGGTTTTCTTAATACAAATATGATAAAAATGTTTTATAACATGATACTTTTCAAAAAAATATGAAACTAACAAAAAGAGTACTAAAATTTCTATTACATCAACTTAAATCAACATTAACAAAATTAAAACCAAACTTCAAGTCAAAAAATGAAAAAGTGAAGATTAAATGAAACTACATTACCTTGGAAATATAATCATCATTAGAAGCAAACTGGCCTTCTTTAACCTCATCATCCTTATTCTTTTTGAGTCCCTTATGTTTATTCTTTCTAGAAGATGCTTCATGTTTAGTGCCCTTTCAATTTTTTGCTTTTAACGACCTCTTGCTTTTTAAGGGAGAAAAAGGAAGAAATGAATGCAAATAAGAAAACAAATGATAGTTCTAAAACCTTACTGCATGGTGCATAGTATGATGCTTTATTCAAAACATATAAGACTTTATAAAAACATATGATACTTTATAAAAAAAAGAATAAATGAAACCAAATAATCAAAAAAATCTCACAAATACAGAATCAAGCACTTCATGTATATGTAAAACAACAAATAAATCAAACCAATTACTAGAGAACTAATTTCAGGGGTAGTAGTTAAAATGTTAAACTACTTTTAAAAACAGATATAAAACAATGCAATGGTACAAATCCAGTCTGCAATAACAACAAGCTTAACAACAGATATAAAAAAATAGAACGTCTAAATAATAGCCGTTCTAAAACTATTTACCTTTTCTATAATTGGGTTCATTTTATTCTTTCTACCAGAACTAGTCCTCTTTAGAGACTGCAAGTGAACAAATCAACCAACATTGTGAATATGCAATAAACATTTAGTTTAATACACAGTCTGAGAATAGAAATGACAACTTATAGTCAGCATAAGGTCGTCATCTTCATATTCCTTTCTCCTTGTGTTCTTCCTTTTTGAGACACACTTCAACGATCAATTTTTCATTAGAAATAATTGTAGCAGCTTTGTTGAGTTGGATGATGAGTTCGTAGAAGTTCTCCTTCTCGCACGAACCTTTGACAGAGCATAGACCAAACATAATTGAGAAGGGAGAGATGCCAAGAAGAAGGGAAGAAATCAGTTGCAAACAGGGGATATACCGCCAAAAGGAAGAGGAAAATGAGTGAAACTAGGAAGAAATCTAAACCCTTGATTTCGAATTTTGAGAGTTTGCTGTGAAATTGGGATTAAATAATGATCTAGAAGAAGCCATATTTTTCCAAAAATGAAACCTTAAATCTAAATATACAATTTTACTACTGAAAGTATTTTTAAGTTTATATCCATAGTCTATTTTTGAGTTAAAAAAAAATTGGGGTGTGCAGGGAAAATAACCACCCCCTATTTTTTTATTTTATAAATTTTGGGTTGGACAATAAACAAAAGTAATACTAAAAAAAAATTTTAAAAAATGACAACGTAATGACTTACCGTCCATTTATTTTTTTTACTTGTTTGAGAAAGAATTATCAAATTTTCACGATTATGAAGATTGATGCATCTGAAATATATTTGTAGAGTATGATTACAGTTCAACAGAATGATACCGTTCCTTAAACACAATTATTACAATTTATAAACACTATACTTTCTCAAACCACTTTTTAACCATAAATTTTCTCTATCCATTTTTTAATAACATTTTATCTAAAAAAACATATATAAATAAATTAATTTATAAATGCTACAATATTACTACGAAATATGCGATTGAATCCCCAATTTTAATCACACGAATTTCAATTATTACAATTCCATGCATCATCCCTACTCCATTTGTCATCACAATACCCCATAATCGCATCTCTTTTGAAAATATAGGATGTCATTACAATCTCCCATAATCACATTTCTTTTGAACACTAAGTACCAATTTTGTACCAATTAAAATGTAAATTTTAACTTTAATTCAAATCAACAATCAATCTAAACCACATTGTTGAAATTGTTGTTGGGTCTTCGATACACCTCTAGGCTTAGTAAGCACTCCAACTCGACACCTCGACTCTGACCTCGATTCGACAACCACTACTCTTGGTTGCTCCAATATGGGAAGAAGAAAAGCAAGGACAACAAGGGAAATTACCAAGCAAGAATCCAAGTAACCCAGTTGCCTTCTTCCCTCTCTTTGTTAGTTCAAAACTAACATTCAAGACAATGGTCAAGAAATAGGACATATAAGCTTGTTGGGCTAGATCAACAATAAATGGGCCAAACCTCCAAAACCCAAGCCCAAATCAAATGGCCCAACAACAAACCAAGTCCAAAGCTTTTGCTCAAAACCACCACAAATAGGCCGTCCAAGTTATCCATGAGCAACTACCAATTAAGTCACTTCAAGTGGCCTCAAGTAGTTATCGAGCCGAACTATTCATCGAGAAGTCGATATATTCCCACAACTGTTTTACATCATCGCCCGAACTATCTATCACGTACCTTATACGTCAATCTGATCACTAATATTATATATCAATTTCTCAGACTAAAAAAAATCTTGGATTCTACCGTGATCCCTCTTCTGAACACCATTCCAAAATAAGTCATCGCTGTAAAATCTTATCCCTATTTTCCTCAAAGTTCATATCCTTATAATACTCTCCAATTCAAGTGATCATTCCTTACAAGTGATAAATCCATTCCCAAGAATAATTAAGATTCTTCCCAATAATGCCATTATACTTGTCTTCACTCGTCTTTCAAAATATAACTTATCATTTACTCAATCTTGCTTATGAACTTGCAATTCTAAACTCAATTCTCTTAGTGATTGCATACCATACTATGCTCTTAATTCCAAATGATAAAATTCTGAACAGGGTCTCCCTTGTAATTTGGACTTATCCAAACCATAAGTATACTTCATAACTAACAATAACATATAACTCCACATTTAATCACAACGATCTAAAAATATTGAAAACGATTCCAACACTTCAATATCATCAAAAATATCCCATAATTCAATTCATAATTCCTCAACATAACAATCTCAAATCATATTTTTCAATATCACAATATCACTTCCTTCAATACCTTAATTGGCTCAAAAGATTACTCATACTTATAAATATATATCACAAATCATATTCCCAAAATGTATTCACAAAGCCAAACTTCATAATAAATTTCTCTTCAACATAGAGACATAATTCATTTACTCAACATAATATCCATTACTTAAATACCAAAAACTAAGAACCAAATCTTTAAATCTCTAACTTCATAATGCTTCTCATAAAAGTCTCAATAAAATCATATCAGTTATAATCTTAACATCTTATCACAACTTCATAACTGGCTTGCTATTTCTCGTTTAATCTAAACGATAGATAATCTGAACATATAATCAAATCCTTTCCGTTGACTTCTCATACTTAGTGCCATGTCTAAAATCAATTATGCAAAGTCCATCTAGGGTTCATCATTTCTAACTCGAGGACAAAAATTATTTAAAAATCATTCTTAAATCATATTATTCCCATTATGCTCAACACTCGTTTTCTTTCTTAAAAAAATTTCTCATAATCATACATTAAAGCATATAAGTTATGACAAAGCATAACAACATCATTATTTTCGAAGAAATACATTCTTATTTCTCATAAATCATAAGTATCCGAAATACTCTTCATTCTTTCTCATAAATCAGTAAAATGAGTATTCGAAATACTGAAATAACTTTAAACATCATAAACTTCTTTACCTCGGAGTTGGTGGAACGAATGATGGCAGTGGCAATCTTCATCAATAAAAATCTTAAAATGGAAAATATTTCTTGAAAATTCTTTTTGAAAATTTTACCAGTCTACAGAAACGCAGACTAGCTCTGATACCAACTTGTAGCGCCCCGAGTTCCGTATACCCGATTCACTACGTCATTTTCTGTCTAAATTTTTCGAATAATATTTTTGCGGAAGAAATATTTGAAATTCATTTTTGGCAACATTAAATAAACTGTAATGGCCGATAAAATTGAAACATTTATGAAACCATTTGAAATAGTAAATCGAACCATTAATTTTGTAAAGAAATTGACAATGTCATAATTTCTCAAATAAATGAACTTCTCTAAATTATTCGATTTTTTGGAAAAATACGGAAAATCATTAACGTCAAACTTTCAACCGTTTAACGATTATTGCCACCATCATTCATCGCTCGCCACTGTCTCCGAAATCTGCAAAACTGTTAAAAAGTAGGGTGAGTATTTCATGGGGGAAATACTCAGTAGACTCATCGCAAATTAATTTAATTTATAAGATGATTAAACACATAAATCCCGGCTCTTTATAAAACGGGCATTGATAGAGCTTCTTTATAAAACGGCTCTTGATAAAACTCATATTGTGCATTACAGCACGGGACATATTTTGCAAATCATAGGCTCTTTGAAAATAGCTCTTTGAAAACCATATACTTATAAAAACATTTTAATTATGCCAAGCATAATTTCTTTTGAAAGCATAACATAAGATAGGATTGAAATCCTCATAAACATAAGGAGACAGAAGAACTTTACCGAACTTAGGTGGGAAGAATTCTTATGCAGTAAAATCATAATAACAGTAAGTATACCAAAACATAATTCTTGAAATTCATAGGGATCATTTCCATCATAATATAAGATAGGATCGAAATCCTCATAAACATATGAGACAGGAATTTTACCGAACTTAGGTGGTAAATCCTCATAAACATATGGAAACATAGGAATTTTACCGAACTTCGTGGAAAATCCTCATAAACTTATGGAGACACAAGAATTTTACCGAACTTCGTGGCAAGAATTCTTATGTGCATAGCAATGATCCAAAACATATAAAACATTATCGTAAAAACATAGGGTATACTTACTTTTCATAAAAACATAAGGTATATTTACCTTTCATAAAACATACTTAATTTTCTTGAAAATTGACTTTCACAAGTCACATGACATTTATATGAAATCATAATTTAAATCAATTAATAAGTGCGAGTCTACCTCAAATCCGACGAGTGCAAAGTTGAGCGGGAATGACTTCAATTTCTTTAAATTCTCCGTACGCTTCGTCTTAGCCAATAAGTCACTTTAGTTTATCGAATATATAGTTCAAAATGATAAATTATAATTTGAGGACTAAAATTGATGTTTTGAAAGTTGAGGGACTAAAATGAATCCTTTGAAAGTTGAGGGATTAAAATGAATACTTTTGATAGTTGAGGGACTAAAATGTAAATCTTTTAAAACTTGGGCTTAAAAGTAAATCAGCAGGTACTGAAATAAAAGAGTTTAAAGTTAAAGGGCTGAAGTAAATCATTTTAAAACTTAAGGGCTGAAATTGATGATTTGAAACCAAAAGGGACTGAATTGAATAACTTTTCAAACTTGGGGCTAATTTGCAAAGTCTGAAAATTGAATATATTATCTTTTATCTTTCACTTTCCCATTATCACAGAGAGAGAGGATACGAGAGATAGAGAGAAGAGAATGGCGATCGGGAAACAAAGAAGAAATCCGGCAGGTGGTTTCGCCGGTGAAACACCGGCAGCAAGGTGGCGGTGAGTGGCGACACAGATGGTGATTCAAAATTGGGATCTGGGCGTGAGTTTTAGGTGTAAAACCGTGTGAAACCGAAGCTAGGGTTCGCGGTTTAGGTCGTGATTTTCCGGCGAAGAGGTGGTCTGAGGTGAGGTAAGTAACTGAGTTCACTTATTTCTTGTTTTGATTTTGAGTTTGGGGCTGGGCAGTGGAGGCGATGGGGTTGTGCGGACTTAGTGTTAGGCAGTAGCGGTGATGATTTGATTTGGTGGAAGGCAGTTTGGAGCTGGTGGTTGGACTGATGATTGCCGGTTTTGGTTGTGATCTGTGTGTGGCTGAATTTAGTGACATGGAGTGAAAATGGATGAAGCTGAAGTGATTGCCTGAAATGAAGTTGGGTGGATGCTAAACTGAAATTGTACAGGGGTGGTTTGGGATTCGGCAGTGGTGGTATTTGCAGCGTAAGTGATTGATGAGGTGGTGGGGCTGACCGGTATTGATGGAAAAGTTGTGAATTGCAGAGGATGGTGATTGAATTGGAAATGGAAGAGGAAGTGTTGGTTCTTGGTTTCAAATTGGTTTCAGATTGATGTCTATTATTGGTATTGAATTGGGAAAAAGGGATTGAAAGCAGATCATTGTGGTGATTGTCGTGACTTGGTACTGGTTAGGAATTAAAGAAGAAAGTAGTGGAGAATTTGGTAGGTTTGTGGTCTCCAGGTGCATGTGCTGAGTGGAATCTGATGATGGAAAATTGGTGCTGTAAAGGAATTTGTGGGGATATGAATGATAATGATGAAGATGCTTTGTGTTGGGTGGAAAAAAAAACGTGGGGATGTAATCAACTAAAAATTAGACTAACTCTGATCAAGAAACGTTTTTAAAATAGATATATTTTTGATCGAAAATAAATTTGAGAATAAATAAATTTTGAGATAAAAATTGAATTGCATATTTTTGGACTTAAAATAATTTAATAAGGAAATTTGGAATTTAAAATGATTTTGAAAATAATACTTTGAATAAATAATTAAAATAACATAATTTTAGAAATTCGGATTTTAATTTAAAATCGAACAAATTCTATATTTCTTGACTTGGCTAGACGAATCCGTCGCGGCGTTAACTTCAAAATAATGGGTGAAATAGTAGCGACACAATTTTTTTAAATATTAAAATAATTATAAAATTGCGTAAAAATTCTGGGTCGCTATATTAACACATATCAAACAACGTGAAATGCTACATAAAAGAATGTATCGAATTAAGTAATCAAATACATGCAGAAATGATCACACAGATGCACATGCAGCAACATCGAGAACTTATCCTCAATAAGCCTCACACAGATCTTACCTAGATCCAGTAGCACTGTTCGCCTCACCTTTCTTCTAACACCATCCACTCTTACATTACCTTACCCATCGCACTAACTAGAACCAAAACCTTGCCATCCCATGCTCTAGAAAATAAAATCACAATGCCATCAAGAAAACCCTAATGTTGTCATCTTACCCTAAAAATGCACAAACACAACATGCAACAAATGCAACAAATACAAGCAAAGTATAGGTACGTATCATAAAGAATTCAGCCAATCATACTTCCTAAGGTTACAGGCAATTCTAAATGACAACAGAATATCTAAAGCATAATATATATTAAATCCAAATAAAAGAATAATATATCAAATTCACACAGAATATATGGCACGAATTAAACACATAATTCTTAAGTCTAACAACAGGCAATGGTTACCAAGTAATGGCAACCCCCAATCCTAAATTTCACCCCACAAGATAATCTGCTAGTGCGATAATAAAGGTTCCAGCCAATTTACTAGAGCGGACATTTCTTTGTCTGTAAATTAGGAGACATCCAAACATTACCGCTTTAGGGACACCACCATACATCCTACAGCCTCCACGGAAAATTGCAACATGAAAATCACTCATCGACCGAACGAATACATGGGCAAAATCGTCCAACTTCCGGTACAAATCTCCAAATTGATATCCGTCATCACCAACAGCTCCACCTCGATGAGGGGACCAAACTGCCTGTTCATTCCTCCCCCAGAATCTTCCCCACGCGCCACCGCCGGAGCAGACACGTGGGCTTCACACGCCGCCGCCACCGGCGGTCAAAAAAAGATCCAGTCCATTCTGATGCGCCTCGACGTCCTGAACATCAATGCGGTCTCCATTTCTCCAAAAGATGAATCGTTTGGTTGGAATCAGCATTTTTTAGTCTGCCAACCTCTTCTTCTCTGGCCAATAACTTCAGTTTCAACCGTCGGATCAATTCCAAATTCTAGGTGAGTCTTCTCCTCGACAAGCTTGTTAATATGGTGGTGGCCGATCGTCGATCGAATTGGTAGATCGTCCAGAATATTGGTTTTTCAATCTGGCCAGAATCTGAAAAAGGGACAAATTTCGCCTTCTTTTTCAGCTCCGTTTCTGCCTCATTTTGGTCGATTTCCAGCACCTTTTCCAGCCCAAAATCACGCCCAAAGCTCTGATACCGTGTTGAAATTTTTGTTGGGTCTTCGATACACCTCCGGGCTCAGTAAGCACTCGAACTCGACACCTCGAATCCGACCTCGATTCAACAACCACTACTCTTAGTTGCTCCAATATGGGAAGAAGAAAAGCAAGGACAACAATGGAAACTACCAAGCAAGAATCCAAGTAACCTAGCTGCCCTCTTCCCTCTCTCTGTTTGTTCAAAACTAACGTTCACAGCACAAGACAATGGACAAGAAATAGGATATATAAGGGAACAATACGTACATCCTATAGTTATAGATACACATTTCATAATTCCTGGACAAGTTTTATTCCTTTAATAATCAGGGGGGTGTGTGTGTAGTAAGAGAACGTAAAACCAGGCTCAAGAATCATGGCTTCGGTTACAACAACATTTTCCATATAAAACAAAAGTTTTGCCTTCTTATAGAGAATCTAAAGAACGTCCAGGTGGAATTAAATTTGAGATGCAAGCAAGAACACTATAACCCAGGTGGAACGAAAATTCGTTGGTGCGGACTGACGTGGTCACAATTCAACTAATTTACCAGTTCATACAAAAGTAACGTGATCCGGTTCTGAAGATCATCACCAGTAAGAACTTCATACATCTAAATTTTAGGAGTATAGTGTACGAGGTCACACGTAATTGTTTGTCATTTGTGGTGTGACATAAGGTGTGTATATTTGTGACCTTGTACTAGACATGGCATGACTGAGATGTATGTGATAAGCTAAAGTTTATTTTTTAATTAATTTTTTGTGTTACTATTGTTTTAACAATTCACTAACGAATGATAATGTATTATTAATCATTTAATCATTGAACTTGAAAAAAGGTAACCTTGATAATGATCATCAAGAATGGTGTTCAAATGGAATGACAATGTATGATCATGTATGTGACCTTACAATTTTACTGGCGTGGTTCAACAGGGTGTGAAAAATATGTTAATAAACTGTGACCACATAATGTAGTATGTTAATGCTCTTAATAGTCGAGTTTGATCATGAAATGTAATATGTTGATGTTGACTAATAGTCGCTGCTTTTGTAACGGTACTTGTTCGTAGCCGAGTGAATGATTTATGGATCACAATCTGATACATGAATCCTTGATGTGACCTGAATACTCATAGATGTGTGAATAAAATATGCATAGTAAATGTAACTTGTATTGTTCGAACACACCAGATCCATATATGTGTAACATATAACTTGCTTTCCCATACCAAATAAATTTGTGAAGGACCTGCGTTTTAAATGGCTTGTATGCTATGCATGTGACCTGAATGTATAGGATTCTTTACTTAATGTAAACTATCAAGAGTGAGTAAAAGGTCACAATTTGTCGTGGTTCAGTAATATGTTGTAAATAAATACGTATGTAACTTGTTAAAATATGCATATGTAGCCTGCTAATTAATTAAAATATATGATGTGACCTGGAAATGAATACACATGTGACCTGATAATTAATTGACACATATCACTCACTGAATGGGAAAATATATCAGTGAGTTACAAGTCAAAATCTTCCATGAATGTGTCTTGATACAAATGTCATGAGCTAATAAAAATACTTGACCTTATTGCAAATATGTGACCACATTTTGAAACATGTGTAGTGGACATCGACAATGTGCAATGAATATGTACAAATGTGACTTGATGTTGCTAATAAGTGAAGTGGGAAATCATAACATGTGACCTGATATGTATATGTAACTTGCTTTCCCGTACCAAGTAAATTTGTGAAGGACCTGCGTTTTAAATGGCTTGCATGCTATGCATGTGACCTGAATGTATAGGATTCTTTACTTAATGTAAACTATCAAGAGTGAGTAAAAGGTCACAATGTGTCGTGGTTCAGTAATATGTTGTAAATAAATACGTATGTAACTTGTTAAAATATACATATCTAGCCTGCTAATTAATTAAAATATATGATGTGACCTAGAAATGAATACACATGTGACCTGATAATTAATTGACACATATCACTCACTGAATGGGAAAATATATCAGTGAGTTACAAGTCAAAATCTTCCATGAATGTGGCTTGATACAAATGTCATGAGCTAATAAAAATACTTGACCTTATTGCAAATATGTGACCACATTTTGAAACATGTGTAGTGGACATTGACAATGTGCAGTGAATATGTACAAATGTGACTTGATGTTGCTAATAAGTGAACTGGGAAATCATAACATGTGACCTGATATGTATATGTAATGTGACATGACATGAATGTCATATGATAATAAAAAAATGCTTGAACTCATTTCAAATGTGTGACCACATTCTGAAACATGTGTAGTGGACACCTACAATGTGCAGTAAATATGCTTGAATGTGACTTAATGTTGATAATAAGTGACTTGAGAAATGATAACATGTGACCTGATTTATATGTAATGTGACCTAAAATGAATGTTCACATTGAATTTTTAATCCAGGAATAATAGACCAAAATTGAGTATTCAAAATCAACAAACCTCCAAAAAATGCAATGATAAACAAAATATATCATAAACTCATAAGAAACTTTATATTTAAAATGAATATTCAGTGCACTATGTCAGCACAAGTACAAAAATATGTTTGGAATTTAACTAAAAGCATTGGCATTATACAAATATCCAATGTCTGATTACATGTACAATCACTAGTCATCAATCAAAATGCTTTCTACATTCTGTCTAATGCATGATGTCCTCTTCTTCAAACCGGCGATGCTTGTGGAGAGTTGTTGCTACGTCGAATGCGTGGTGTCCTATTCTTAAACTTGGATTTAAGATTTTTCGGGGCATTCCTCATAGCCTTTGATGTAATTTTCCCTGAAAACTATTCTCCCCTGGGGGTAGAATATAGTCACACTTGATGTAAAGTAGCGTGAGTCAGACCATCATTGTAGAACGCGAGTGCAATACACATGTGCATATAATATATGTCAGGGAGCATTCTTTATGAATCTATATCATGTCACATTATTTAGAAGCAATGTCATACTCACAACATAGTTTGTGCCATTGAAATATGACAAATTGACAAAACAACATTGATAAAACACAAATTCATATCATGTGCATATGATATATGTCATGGAATATTCTTCAGATAATTACCAAGCAAATGACATTCTTTTGATTACTAAGGGCATAAATTTCATGTACAAAACAACTATTTTAACTCACTACCTATGTAACACCCCGAAAATTTCGTGCTTTAAACTTATATAAATTAGAAGATTTGATTTAAGTATTCTATTTTAATAGTAGTCAATAGTATATTTCGGTAATGGGAGAGCGATGAAATTTTGAGAAAATAGCAATAAATTACTTTAAACATGATTTTTGGGACCAAATTTGACATAAAACAAAGTCATGTATATTGTTGGGACTTAATTAGACTAAATTAAATAGGAAGGGACTAAGCTGAAAAGTTGGGGAAAACTTAGCTTAATTTACAGAATTTGCCATTGTTAAGCACCCGACTTTGAGACCTTGGAAAATAACGTATATTGATCCAATTTCGGTGCATTTTTAACTACATCGTAGACCAACATGAGATGAATCTATTCGTATCAAAATTTAGTACATATGAGGTCGGGAGTCACTTCAAAAATAGGGTCAAACCTGCCTACCCAAACATGCTGAAAACCTTGGAAATTTGACCAAGTATGGAACCTAGTCGAGCAGCCAACTTTGGATGGTTGGTACGACCTGTGTAGTGGTCGATCTTCTTTGCATGTGTGACCGTTACAAAGCTTGTAGCGTGAAATTTCCAACGGTATAAATAGTGACCAAAATGGATGTCATCTCGACCTTCAAATATTGGTCCGAAAGTGGCTACTCGGAATAAGAAATCTGGAAATTTATTATTATTTGATTGCATGTGGTGGGACACTTTTCCCAGAGAAATTTTAGGCATTAGAACCTGTTTGGCTGTGGTTAGTGTACCAGAATTCTAGCACGATAAATATGCATATTAATAGCCGTTGAAACAATACGAAAACAACATGAATGAATTAATAAGTTGGGATTTCACTAGTATACAATACCAAACACCTCCTAACACTTCAACTTCATATATATACCTTCAACTTGCTCTGTTTTAGGTCCAGAGACGTTCACAACTCAATTAGGTAAAAGTGCTCCTTCAAAAATTCAGAATTTTGAGTGTTATATGCATTTATTCTTACATTTTTATTTTAATCCTTGAATGCACAAGTAATGAACACTCATATACTATGAGATTCATCACTTGTATGTTCTAGTTGTGCCAAGAATCAAAATCAATGCAGAATTTCAAAATTTTAAACTACAGACTCGGATGCTACATCCGAATCTGTTAACACAGATTTTTGAAATTCTGGTCAGAAAGGAATATATTTTGGGATAACTTTTCATACCATAAATAAATATAATGAAAGGTAAAAAGTATTTATTGATCCTTTTATGGCCATTACTGTAATAATGATATGGAAAATAGAAGATTAGGAGGTTGTCTTATATTTTTAGTGGTAACTCACCTTACTTAGTAACAACTTACCTTACTTGGTGGCAATTTACCCCACTTAGTGTAATCAATTTCTTCCTATAAAAGATGTCTAATTCTTATGTTGTAGAGGAGAGTTGAAGGGAGAGTAAAGAGCTATCTTCTCCCCTCGTGTAATTTTCCAATTTATTACATACAATATAAAAAGATATATTCAGGTCGAATCGTGAGTCCAACGGAAATTTGTCTTATAATTTATTTATATTTTATAAAATTTCTATTATGTTGACTAGAAAGATGTCTTGCCATTTTTTTACGTCAACAGTTTGGTTCCGTCTGTGGGAAAGTTGTACATTAACCACGTATGACCACATTTCAAAGGCCGCAAAGAAAGTGCCAGAATGTGAGATCAAGAGTCTTCAGAAAATATGGCAAAAATATAGATATGAATAGGTGGGGAATAATTCTCCATCAAAATGAATATTTTGCCAAATTCGGATGGATCCCACATTCTTGGGGGTCTCCAAAATTTTGAATTAATCTTCATATTCTTAAGCGGATTTGCAAAAATTTTGGACGGATTCCACACTTTTGATTTCCATATTTTTCTTTTGGGTCTCCAAATTTTTGGATTAACTTCCATATTTTTAAGTGGATCTGCAAAAATTTTGGAGGGACTCCACACTTTTGGGTGGATTTCCATATTTTTTCTTTTGAAAAGAAGATTGACTTGATCTTTTTCCTGATTTTCCTATTAATGAAATCATGGGATCGAGATCAGTCATGTGTAGATAAGATTAACAATGTTTTGGATTCTCGCTAGGGGTTCAGAGGAGTCTTGTTGATTATCGTCAATTTCCCTTATAAGTTTTTTTTTTCCCTTTCTACTACGAATTATGCATTCATGCTCATTTTTCTTTGAGTTGTATGATTATATGATTTGGAGAACAAAATCAGATTTATGCAACATTCTAAAGTAGTGAGAATAAAATATTCAAAATGGATCTAATGAATCTAGCTTGATTAATAAGCCCTATTATATTTGGTTAATAACTCGATTTTTTGCCATATTTCAATATAATTGGATTGATGATAATTTTTAATGTCAACAATTTATTGAGAAGCATGTTCTTTACATGGTCTATTTGAAAGCCAATTGAATTAAATAGCATTCATTTTACTGTGGTTTTTTATTTTATTTTGAATGTATGAATATTTAAATAGTTCAATTCTGGCATTATGTAATGCTTATGATGTTAAATTTCTTTAGATTTTCAATGATCCTTCAATGTTTGGGACTCTAGAATTGCAGGTTGCTACTTCCATTTCTAATTATTCCATCTTTCTTTGCCATCTCTTGAGAATTTATTAATTGGAAGGAGAATTGCAAAATTGCTATAACGCAAAATAAGAAATGGATCTGACCTTATATTGCTAGATTCAATTGAACTATTTTTTTCCCCTTCTTTATAAATACTTGAACATGTAGCGTTCAAATGAATTTATATGCTTGAAAGTACCTGTAAATATCTCTATCATACAGATCCATATTGTGTTGTTGTCGTCCAATCTGTTGAAAAGCAGATTCCAATACACTTCTTGAGAGGATTTTACCAAGGAATATACTGGGGGGTAAAACCTAAAGGTTGCTACTATTCTTGCTTACAACCTGAATATAGAATTTGGGCCAAGTTTAAAGAAGTAAATGCAATATTAAATGGATCATCTTGAGGAGATCAACAAGCTTGCAAGGTGAAAGCTTCGTTTCAGAAGTTAAAGGGGATGACAATGGAAGATATTGGGAAGGTCCTTGAACATGGAGATAAAACGACAACCTTAGCTCATGGTTCTATCGAGGTCAACAACTGAATTTCTAGAAAAAGAAAAAAGAGAGAGTTCGCGCAAATTTTGGCAAAGAAACAAGCTTCTCACAAGGCTAACAATTTCAAAGGGAAGGAACCTTTAATTTTTTTCAATAACTAAATAAATTTACATTATTTTCATCCAGGTACAGTTTGCATTGATATATGCCTGTTTATTTAAAAAAAATATAATTTTTGTGAATTTCTATTTGAGTTGGCAGATACTGCTTCACATATGGCACGTAAATTAAGAAAAAAGGCTGCTTGAGATGTTTCTCCTATCAAACATGAAGCAATACGGCCAAAAACCCTGCAAGGCCGACCATGATAGAAATCGGGTCACAACGGCCAACAAGTCTCCAAGGCCGACCACGATAGAAATCGGGTCACAACGGCCAAAAACTCTCCGAGGCCGACCACGATAGAATTCGGGTCACAACGGCCAAAAACTCTCCAAGGCCGGCCACGATAGAATTCGGGTCACAACGGCCAAAAACTCTCCAAGGCCGACCACGATTGAAATCAGGTCACAACGGCCAAAAACTCTCTAAGGCCGACCACGATAGAAATCGGGTCACAACGGCCAAAAAATCTCCAAGGCCGACCACGATTGAAATCGGGTCACAATGGCCAAAAACTCTCCAAGACCGACCACGATTGAAATCGGATCACAATGGTAAAAAACTCTCAAAGGCCGACCACGATAGAAATTGGGTCACAACGGCTAACAACTCTCCAAGGCCAACCACGATAAATACCGAGTCATAATGGTCCACAACTCTCCAAGGCCGACCACGATAAAAATTGGGTCGCTATGGTCGAAAACTCTCCAAGGCCTACTACAGTAAAAATCGGGTCACTACGACCACAAGTACAAAGACAGTCAACAACGATAAATAATTGGGCTACCATGGTTATCAATCAGAAAATGGCCTCCTTAATTTCAAATTGACAAGGCCCGAATCTAAAATAGTTTTAAATCCGGACCTGGGGGGCAATTGTTGTACCATAAATAAATATAATCAAAGGTAAAAAGTATTCATTGATCCTTTTATGGCCATTACTGTAATAATGATATGGAAAATAGAAGATTAGGAGGTTGTCTTATTTTTTTAGTGGTAACTCACCTTACTTAGTAACAACTTACCTTACTTGGTGGCAATTTACCCCACTTAGTGTAATCAATTTCTTCCTATAAAAGATGTCTAATTCTTATGTTGTAGAGGAGAGTTGGAGAGAGAGTAAAGAGCTATCTTCTCCCCTTGTGTAATTTTCCAATTTATTACATACAATATAAAAAGATATATTCAGGTCGAATCGTGAGTCCAACGGCAATTTGTCTTATAATTTATTTATATTTTATAAAATTTCTATTATGTTGACTAGAAAGATGTCTTGCCATTTTTTTACGTCAACAGATGATATACTAAAGATGACACATAAAACCAAAATGGAAGAAATCTTGAAAATTGTAAATCTGTCTGGATTTGGACAGAGACCAGAATGTTGCTGTGTTGATAATACTAAAACCTTATAATTTATTTCAGAAAAGCATGTTTAAATGAGGTTGAACTTGGGACTGATTATGAGGCAACACTTAAAGTTTTACATAAAAATCTATCATGCATGTATTTGGCAATTCAAGCTTAGTACAAATTTTGTCCTGCAAGTATATGGATAAGTAGTTAATAGTTGAGCATAAATTTGGGAAGAACTTACACATAATAAGCCTAGAGAAGAAGGGAAATTTGATGGTAGTATGATTAGTGTTTTTCCTTCTTGCTAGATCATTGAATTAGGAAATGATATGTTGGTAGAGTATATTTAAATCCCGGCAGAGTTAATAAATTTAGAAATCTGAAAATTTAGGATTTGGAAGGGCTTAAAATGTGTTTTTCTTGATTTAACATGTTTTACTTCATCTGTGTATGTTTGCACTAAGATGTACTTCCAAAAGATATGAAGTATAGAACAAATTAGTTTAATTATGGCAAGATCATAAATCTGGGCAGAATTATGTGTCAAATTGTATGTGCTTAATGGTTCATAATTCACTGCATAAAGAATGAAAATATATGGTTTAATCTTCCTACATGACCAAATAAAGAAAGAAAGAAAGAATAAGCGAGAATGAATTATATACTATATGCATTATGATGAAACTTATGAGTAATAAGCATGAAAGAAGTTGAATTAAGTTATAAAATTTATGAGAAGGTTAGTTATAATGCAAAAGATTGGATTCTTGTCTCTTATATGATTTATATAATGTGGATATACGAATTAAGCTTATCCATGGTAAATTTGTCTATGATGATTTAGAAAGATTGTTCATATCATCATCTACATTCATGATCATTAAACATTAAAGAGCATGTTATATCTAAGAATGTTGGTCATGAATAGATAGGAATGTTCCCATTAGGTCGTTGCATCTAGGGAAACAGCTCCCTAATTGGTCACGGGCTGTGAAATACCCTTTTGAAGGAGGGGTAAGTATCTCACGAGACACCCTTTTTGGGGGGTAAGTGCCTCGTTATGCTAGCAAGCCCAAAAAGTATGAAGATCAAGTCTTTTGTACTTGGAGGCGTAAAAGAACGTCAATTATTTACAATTTGTGACCTTGTGTTTTAGTACACATTTGATGCGCGCAATGCACGATCTTAATGGGGAAGGGCCCAAAGAAAAAGATAAAAGAAAGAATAGTGTAGGACAAACAAGCATTATGATCATTATGCGTAGCATCTCATATATGGTCCTTATGTTGTTACATTTGTGGATAATGAAATGAATATGATGTTTGTGCTTGATGTGCAAGTTTTTTAATTTATATGAAGATAGTGAAAGATAAAAGTTAGGAGATATTAACATGAATGCGTGTGATATCGTGCTTCTATGATGAGGTTAGTTATTTGATATTGAGGATGATGAATTTATGTTTTAAGTTTATGAGTATACATTTATAGCCCTTAACTATGTGATTACAAGGTGAGTAACAAAGTTCGGAGGTAAAGTTAATTTAAGTGCATGAATTATATTTGCTTGCTATCACTTTGCTCACTAAGTTTCATAGCTTATAAGTCTTTTTATGACTTTTATAGGACATGGAGCGTGAACTATTTGAAATTATCAAGACCTAGGGGAAGACGTCACATGACGGAGCAGAGTACCATATCATCACCCGTCATGAAGTATGGACACATTTTCCATTCTGTTCTGGAATGTATTTTAGGGAAAGAGTGTATAAGACGGTGCACGTATATGATGCCGTTACCTACGAACCCAATGGGGTTTTAGTTTACATTTCTTAAAAGAGTACGTAAAATGTACTACTTTTGCTTAGAAGGAGTCCTTGGAGTTTATGGTAAGTGAGTAAGGAAGAACCCCTAGTATTTTGAGTAGCAAGTGGATCATTCCATTCTTTTGTTCATGAAATGGTACATATAGGGTAGTTATATATGGAATTATGTTTTGTGAACTCCAAGGAAGGAAAGTCTAGTATAAATAGAGTAAGTATGTGGTTAATGTATGAAATCTTTATAATGATATGGTAAGTATATGAGAGTTTCAAGTAATGTCATGTTCCTATGAGTTTCCTTAAGTTGTTTATGATTTTCTAAACTAATGGGTATTTATATAGATTTTCCTTAAGTAAAGGAATACAAGAAATTGAATTTTATGTCCGCTGCAAGATACTAGTAACTCTTTTAAAGAAAATATCAGTTATATGTTATGCTACCAGTAGCAGAAAAAAAAATTATGGAAAATTCGGGGGACGTGACAACCCAACAATATCGTTAGGTTACATTCACAAGAATTAATAAGTTCATCTAACTTATCATCAACAGACCCAATTTCATAGGTTTCATGTACGTGTTACCACGTCCCTGCCATCATCTAAAATAGGTCACACCAACCTGGACGAGGTCACATCCACATGGACGAGGTCACATTCTCATGTAAAATAATTTTTTTTTTTTTGAAACTCAGTGCATTATCCGGAAAATGTAGCGACAGGTGTAAACTGAATCACAATTATATACTGTAAACTCACTGCAAATCGCTCAAATTGAGGTTGCATATATGTTGAGTGGGTCACAATTGTGTGATTTTGTGAATGCTCAATATGTAAACATGAGTTTCAAACCATTCAATCACAGTAATTGATCACATACCGAATTCAAATCGATAGTTTGTTGAGGAGCAGAAATTGATGGAATATCCGGCTGGGTTTTTTCTTGATCTGTGGCTCTCTCTTCCTCTTATGACTACCGGAACCCTTCTCCTCCATTTTTAGACGATGTATCTTGATATCCAAGTGTGGGCGGCGTGCTATAGGTTTTGGTATGTATGTGGCTCAGGCGTTGCTCCAAAGATTAGAGGCAACGACATTTAAGAGGTTGAAAGGTGTATTAAATATTGATTTCAATTATAATTCATTCGTTGTCGGATATTTAGGACGAGAAAGATTGAGTTACTTATTTAAGATATATTTCCTTACGTAAATGACATTAATTTCACAAATTTATTCATATATTTTAATTTATTAATTATTTATTAAATCCTATTTAAAACCTGATATTTGAAGTTTTTTTGGATTGTACTTACTTTTGAATTTGAATCTTATATATAACAGGGTCGACTTTAATTTCCTCGACATATAAAGCTTATTGGGCTAGGTCAACAATAAATGGGTCAAACCTCCAAACACTGTCAAATGGCCGAACAACAAACCAAGTCCACAGCTTTTGCCAAAAAAATCACCACAAATGGATCGCCCAAGTAGATCACGAGCAACTACCAATTAAGCCACTTCGAATGACACCGAGTCGTTATTGATTCAAACTATTCATCGAGGTGTCGATATATTCTCATAACTGTTTTCATCATCATTCTGATTTATTGGGTATCAAAAAACTCTACGTATTTCATGAGTCACGCAACTTACCAACAACACACCTCATCAACTTTTATTAAAAATCTGATTTTAGATATTGAATTGATCAAGGAACATTCCATCTCAAGTCACTATAAGTACAGCTAAACCATGGATTATTATATTTAATTTACATTGTTCAACTTGTTTGGAACCCATTATTTCAAATCTCATTTTTTCAAAACTCATTTTCAACCGCATTATACTAATAAAATAAACTATACAAACTCAAAATAATTCTCTACTTTTAACCACACATTCTCCAAAATTTACTATTACAAACCACATTATTTTGATATAACGAGTCTCAAACAAGATCTAACATGAGAAAAAACTCAAAGTACACTAATTTGAACGTCCTCGAACCCATCGAGCTGAGCCAGATTTTGATACACCAGAATAATAGTCACCAACATTTGCCACAAAGAGTGGGTCCCTCTCTTCAAATTTAAATTCACATCCACCTGGATTTCCCTCATCAACTCGTTCCAACTCTTTCGTTAGATCATCCATCGTCTTTCTCAATGTGGTTTTACTCATATGCCCCGACTCTCCAGTCGAGACACCTACCATCGTGACCTTCGGAATGAAAGGGGACACTTTTGTCTCTTGTCTTGTGTGTTCCCGGGTTGAGTTCGCCTCTCTGCGGTGGAAGGAGAAAATATAGCATAAAGGTAATGCTTAAATTTATGAAAATATAAAAATTGGACACATTTTAACAAGAGCTCCATTATAATGGGAACCTTCTGTCTGCCACGCTCTGCTCTCCTCGCTGGTGCTTCAACCAAGGGTGACTCGACCAATCTCCAAATGGAAAGCGGAAATCTGGAGTCGTTCCTTGTCGATCCATTGTTTCCGCATCTGAAGTTCTGAGATTCTGAACGTTGTCATCCATGGATGAAGAGTCAGTAATGAAGTTAGATGACTCATGAGCTTTCATAAAAGAAGCTGCACTCCTGCAGTAGAAAATCTTATTAGGAAGTTCCACGAAAGATCGTGCAAAAAAAATAAAATAAAGGAATCCAGCTAGTCATTGCGAGCTGATTGATCTCTTGAACATATCGAAGGCACGAAACTTAAATTTATTGGTGAGCAAATGAAGGAAAAGCAAAAATAAGGGCAAAATTGGAATCCTAAATTAGTAGGATAAGAAACAAGTAGAGTGCTTCATGTTTGTAAATTGCGAATAAATTGAAAGAGTAAAATTTCAAGCTATATTTTCAACAAAACGCGAAAGATTGAAATGGGCACCGTTTCTCAAATGAGTCGACCACGTAAGGGAATTTGGGTTGAATTCCCGAGGCTTTTCGCAACCATCTATTCCCAAGAAGAATTTTATCAACCGAATGCAGAAGCTGAATCTCAGCAGCCTTTGATATGGCACTCAATAGTATACCAGGGTTACTCATCTCATCCAGCACCTCCTGAATCTGTCAGGGTTGCAGTAAACATAGGTAAGAACTCTTAACTGAATGGGGTTTTGAGGGGGAAGAAAATGTTTATTGGGGGTGTTGGGGGGGGGCAGGAGATGGGGGGTGTTTGGTTATGGTTAAAAGTAGTTTTACCAAAATATTTGGGTATGCTACTTTTTTAAATAGAAAAGATAATTTATTTTGATAGTAACTCTTATCTGTCAAAGTAACTAACTTATTTACAACACTAACTAATAAAAAATATTAAAATTTACTTACATGCTCACAATTAAGGCACTGTTTGGCGGCGGCTACTGTTTATAGTTTAAATTGATGTATTTGGGTTTCCTAAGTAAAATGTGTGATTAAAAAGTAATTTGGAAAATTGTGTTAATTAAAATTGTGGTTTAAACAGCAGCTGCCGAACAGAGGCTAAACTTATTAATCATGAGTACACTTATTAGCCCTAGAAAAAAAAAAAAAAAACTCTTAGATAATCTTCTTTCAGCCAAACAGTCAAGTTCCCACCCATCTATCAGCTATCACCTATACTATATCAGTTCTCCACAGGTTTTTTCCGTATACTCAATTGTCAGGGACTCGGAACAATTGTGGTATTAATGTTTTACAGCGGATAAGCAACAGTAGACAAATTTGACTTGTACCTCTGGATTTTCCAACATGCTTTCTGCCATCTCTTCGACTACATCGGATGCAAGGTTGTCGTCGACAATATCTCGTTGGCGTTGTAAATGTCGTGTTTGAATTAATGAACGGAAATGCTGGTCAGCAGATTCTTCAAGAATGTTGTCTAGCATGTTTTTGTCAAAGAAGTACGGGGTATACCTGATAAAGAAGAGAAACATCATAAAGTGTTGGAAACTGAGAATTGAGAAATAAATGTAATTTGACAGAACAATAAAATCTTCAGAATTCTATGCAAGTGTCGAACAAAAGGGAGAATTTAGAGACAGGGATTCTAAGGTGGCGTTCTGTTTGTATTTTATTTTGTATTTTCATTTTCAAAAATGTTTTGTGTTTCCTATTTTTATTTTTGTTTTCAAATTTGCTGAAAACGCGTTTGATTTGTCATTTCTGAAAACTGTTTTTGAAAATAAAAAGTTGGAAAACACGTTCTATTTGAAATTTTTCCGAATACCACTTAGACTATTTTTAATTAATTTGTTTGCAGAATACTACTGACTCAAATTCAAATTTTCTTTCACAATACATTGAAAACATGATTACCTGCAACACACTAATGTGGGCACTAATTGTCTATATTAATAAAGCTTGGTCAGGTTCGGGATTTAAGGAAGCTCTGATTCTATTAAAATTCAGAAAATGCAAGTTCTTTCAAAACTATCAGAGTCCATTTATCAAGGCATTTTTTGAAATATAACAAGAATTCTCACTTAATTTTTTTTGTAATGTTGATATCTTAATATATATAATAACAATATAGCCGTCATATAAATCCGCACATAGTTTCCCACCATTTTTACCTGCTATGTTAGGAAACTTTCTAATTTTATTAATTATTTTAATAATTGAATTAGGAAACTTCAATTAATGCAAAATTAATTATATGTGACATATAATAAATGATTTATTGATTTGTAAAAAATAAAAAATCTATAAATAGATCAAATTGTATATTATTTTTATTCTTTTGATAATTATTGTAATATTTTGAAGTAAAAAAATATGCAATATGGATGTCAAATTCAAGATCTTAACGAGAAGTTTAATACAAGCTAACAAATGAAAACAAACTCTAAATATATCATTCGTAAAATTGTCTCAAATAATAAAGGTAAAAGCTTAATTTATACTTTATACTTTTTTCCAATATCCAATCTTTTTAATTTATCTCATTTAAATCATAAAATGATATCTATCTTTTCTTACATAACTTCAATTTGACATAAATGATTAATTTCATATATTTTTTCTTATCAAATTAAAAGAAATAATTGATATCCAATCTTTCTAAGTAAATTCAATTAAAATATTTTAATTTCTACAACTTTAGATTTCGAAAATTTTTTTGGTAATTTTGAAATTAATTTTATAAGTTTACTCATTTTGTTCATTTATCTATTTTTTAATTTTATAAATTTAAAAGAACATCAATTTGTAAAATATATACTACAGATTTTAACAATTAATTCATTGAGTTCTATAGAAAATAAAAATATAAGGTTTTATCAAACTTATTATATTTAAAAATAAAAATATGGTTAATACATTTATTTAACAGGCACAAAAAATAGTTTTTTTATCTGTGTGTATGTGTGTAATATGACCATTTTTAATACTTTGTGAAAAATAAAATGTCACGTTGTATTTGAATCATTGAATAGAAGTAAGTTTGATATTGATATAGACTATAGAAATAGTTTTAAATGTGTGATTGGAAGTGAAAGAAGGTAGTATAAAAAATAAAATAATTGTCAAATCAATCAATCGAGTGGTTGAAAATTAATTTTCTTTTTTTAGAATATGTAGTTAAAAAGTAGTATGTGCAATTGTGAAAAATTAGTTTTTAAATAATATATGGTTGTGAATGAACATTAAAAAAAATTATTTTTGAATAATCAATTCTATATAAATAATTAAACTAACAAAATTAGAGAATGAACAATTAACTTTTAAAAAAATGCAATTCATAACACTTTTTTTTTTTGGGATTGCATATTGAATACGCAATTATACATTAAAGTAAGAAATCTTATGGAGAAATGAAATTACAAATTATTCACAATTTGTGCATGCAAGTTATTATTATTATTTTTTTTATTGTGTTGTTTTTATCGGGCATTGTATTTTTACAACTTATTCAATAAATAATTTTCAATTATATATTCCGTGCAACGCATGGGTGCGATTACTAGTTGAATTCAATAAAATTTTATTTAGGCTTAGCTCCAAGTTAGGATAATTCTCCAAAAAAAAAAAAAAAAATTGAATTTCAAGCTAGGACAATTCTCCCAAAAAAAAAACTTTATTTTAAGCTTAGTTCCAAGTTAGGATAATTCTTAAAAAAATAAAATAAAATAAAATTTCTCAAAACGCGTTTTTCGCGTTTTGAACATTTTTTATTGAAATACACATAAAACGCCCAAAACGAGGTTTTGGACGTTTTGCGTTTTATGTACAAATTTTTTTTTTTTTTGTTTTCCAAAATGCATTTTCGAAAATGGTAAAGAGAACGCGTTTTTAGTGTTTTCGAAAATAAAAACAGAAAATGACCTCAATACAGTAAAGAGAACAGGGCCTAAAATTTCATATTCAAAATCAAGGTAGATTACTGCACATTTATGGACAGTATGCTACAAACTGCATATATTTTCATACATATTTGCTTATCCAAGGTAAAAGAATTCATGCCTAATTATGAATTCATGAACTCCAAAAAGCAACTAGTATATAGATTCTAATCTGGAACAGCATGGAGGACAAGCAGATGTATTAACTAACCACTTTATGCCGTCAGATGTTGCTATGGCTATATCCAAGTTTCGAGCACTAAAAACAGGAACTCCCTCTACCTTTTTCTTCCTATCACTATGCAGCATGGTCTTAAGAAGTTTGTTGGCCTCTTTCACCTGCAGGCAGTAGATTACTATTTACTGTAAATTACCACTTTTACATGAAAAGATAGTATCAGTGTTGAGCAGTAGATTACTGTAAATTATCACTTTTACATAAAAATACAATATCGGCATTCCTCAAACACTATGTTAACCTGTCATTCCATGTTTGACAAAATACATGCTTTCTTGAAAAAGCAATGCTTAAACTATTTCACGGAATATCATGCCCGAAAATTAGCCTTTGTTTGGTGACACTATTTGATTTATAAATTGGTTTATTTATGATTTTGAGGTAAAAAGTAGTGGTTGAAAATTGTAGAGAGAAAATATGTTGTTAAAAATAGTTTGAGAAATTGTATAGTTTATAAACAAGTTTATAAACCAGTTTATTTTGGTTACCGAACGGAGGCTTAATGTATGTGTACCACGTGGCTAATACATGCCACATGGAATGTGCACATTGGTTGTCGGGCAACGTATGTTGCCCAACAGAAGGCAACAGATCAGTTCTAAACTATTTCGCAATGACAAATATGTGTAAAACAGAACTTGCTTAGTTTTCTATTACTATTAATTACATGTCCCAAACCAAAGTTGTGAAACCTATGATGGAATCTTCATGCCCAAACTTAACAATCTGCAAGCATGAATTAGTGTTTCATAGCCTTCTACTGGAACATATACTCCAATTTCCCTTAAAAGAGCTAGTTAGAATGGCTAACCTGTTTCTCATTTGCAATAAATTGAAATAAATGAGGTTTTTCCTGCAAATCAGAGAGAAAGGAAATTCATTAATCTCAACTAAGCTAGCACTACTAATTTTTAGGGGGGTGGGGTGGGGTGGGGGGTGGGGGGACGAGACTAATAGTTGCATCTTAAAATATGCTCAGCAGATGAATGTATGCATAAACCCTAAAATAGTTATTTACTAATGAGACTTAAATACAAGATGCAATTGACAAGGATTTTGCCATTGGTTACAGGTATAAAGTTACATAAAATTCCAGATTCCCATTTTTAACTCTCACTTGAAACTCCATTCTAACTCAAAGGATTGCATTCAATCCTGGATTGGAAGAGTATTTCTCAAGAAATGAGATATAACAATTGGTCTAACAATATTATAAAATAACAATTTCTTATTTCCATCATATTATAATTTTTTGCTCATGGATACGACACAGACACAGACACGTCGACACATGATTTTTTTAAAAAGTTAGGACAGACACGTTGGGGACACGCAAATTAATTTTTTTAATTTATTATTATTTTAGTCTTATATACAAATAACATATTGTATATTTATTGAATCAAGATGAGGATATCAAATCTTTTTAAAAAAAAAAATGAGGATATCATTTAAAAACAAACTTGTGAGTCAGATTTATAATTTTTTTAATTTCAAGCATTTCGCCCCTTCCCCTTTTTTCATTTTGATGTATATGGTGTAACTTCGACACGTTTCGGAGAGTGTCGGTGTCGGACACGACACGCCGACTCCAAACAGATTGTCGGTGCAACCTAGCAAGTCCTTGCTCCACACACACCTCAAAAAGTAAATGCGTGGTTAGTAAATTATTGGTCATTGAAATTGAGCAAGCTAGTACCTTGAAATGTTCATAGGCTATATCAAGACGACAGGCACCAACCACACCACTGGGTATATTCAGCCTTTTTACGTAAGAAACTGGAAATATAATGAGTTAGAATGCAAATGATACATATCAAACTAGAAGAATGTGAAGCAGATGACATTGTGTATCATGTAGTAGAATGAAAACACCATGAAACTTCATAATGGACAGGAATCAAAATCCGTCTTATGAAATGATAAAACATAAACTATTCCCACAAACGATTCCACACCAAAAAACAACAGCAATAAATATAGTCCTAAAATCTTGGAATGTTTTTTCCAGGGCTGCTGTTTTAGACAGACCGCGGGAAGCTTGAAATATAAACAGGGGAAGAAACAATGTTTCTAAGTAGGTAGAACAAATTAAAATTAAAATATGAATATTGAGTTGTAATGTCATACCAGCATCACCCAGATCCATGAAAAAACGAAATACGGGGCCATTCCTTTCGCTCTTGGTAACTGAAGCAAACATCTTCTTTAGCCACTCTGGAGTTCTATAAATTATGAAAAGCACCAAAAGCAAAGAATAAATTATCAAAGAGCACTCTTTTTGGAGTCTATGAATTAAAAACGTAGGTGTAATTGACCATGGGAAAAATATATAAACAAGAATGCAAACCCAGTGACGAGGGGGGCTTTCCAAACTAAATGGGCAAAATTTGTTCAAAGTATCCGTTAGACAAAAAAAAGTATTAGCATCTATTGAAAATACAATATGTGAGGAAAACCCTATGATCATCCCATGATCCCAATAATGCAGCGTCCAATCTCTGTATGTTTAGTAAACAATACTATATGTTTCAGTATACCGTATAGCTGCATTCGTTTAGAACGTTAACAATGGAAAAGCTAAATTCATCTGGATGGAGAAAATAGGTCTACGACAAAAGGAGACACGTGATAAACAGAAGGGGACTGACTATGTAACAACAATTGAAGATTTCACTCGGTATAAAATAGGAGAAAAATGACATAGTGTCTTCTTACATCCCAGCCAGAACTTCCACTATCAAACATGACCTTCCTCTTCATCTTGATTAATTAAGCCTTCATTTTTTAACGCGATGATTACAATTTATAAACCAATTTATAACAATACAATTTTCCAAACCACTTTTTAACCACACATTTTCTCCACTTTTCAACAACACATTTTACATAAAAAAATATAAATAAACCAATTTATAATTGTTACAATATTACCGAAATGAGCCTAAATTAGAAAGAATATACAAGAAGCACGTTAATGTTAAAACATATGATCGGAAAAAGTTTGAACTAGTCATATAACATCCACCACTGCATATCAATGCATTAGCAGCTCTAATCCTCTTTCAAGAGATGAGCAATGAAATCCTTCTATTGAAGCCGGTATAGTCGTATAGATAAAGAACTCCCAGAACGTTTTTCCAAAACCTAGTTTATATGCTTACTAAATACACAATTAAGAAAGGAAAGTAGTCTGTGAATTCCACAGTCTGGTAATCCAGTTTGTATACATGAATCCTTATGCAATCCCCTACAATTATTTTGCATTTGGTCATCCATAAAACCTTAGGCCCTGTTCTTTTTGCTATTTTCGTCCCGTTTTGAGTTTTCGATTTTCGAAAATATCGAAAACGCGTTCACTTGCTCATTTTTCAAAACGAGTTTTCGAAAACAAAAAAAAAAATTACACATAAAATCCAAAACAGCAAAAAACCGTTTCGGACGTTTCCAATACAAACCCAATACAAACTCCAAAACGCGGAAAACACTCCTCTTCTCCCCAGAGCCCAGACCCCAGTTGCAGATCGTCTTCTTCTCCTCTCCCTTCCAGATTCGTCTTCTCATCTCATCTCCCTTCTATCTTCTTTCTTCTCTTCTCTTCCTTCTTTCTCCCTTCTCTCTTCTTTCTTCTCTTCCTTCCAAGCAAACCTGTTTTGGGCGTTTGAAATTGGATATATAATAAGATTTGGGTCATTCAAATTGATGATGAACCTTGAATGTAGAGATGGCAAAAAAATCCGATCCGCCCCGTCGATCCGTCGACCCGATCCGATCCGTGGATCGACGGATCGAAATTTATGTGATCCGCCCCGATCCGAAAATTCACGGAGCGGATTTGGATCGGGGCTGATCCGATCCGTGATCCGACATTTTTTTTAATATAATTTTTTCATCATGTATAAAAATCTAATATGTAAATTTTGTAGCAAACTTTAATTTTTGGGAATAACCTGCAATCTTCGTATTTAAAAAAAAAAAAACACATTTTCATATTCTTCATTTGAAGAAAGAATTCCAATAAGTGATGGCAAAAAAACTCGATCCGTTGAATCGACGAATCGGCCTCTATACGTCTCGTTTCAATAAAAATAAATAAAATTTAATAAAAAAAATAATTTTTCTAATTTTTTTTAAAGGATTTAATTTAAAATATATTTAAAAAAATTTTAAAAAATTAAAAAAATTAAAAAATAATTAAAAAATAATTTGACGGATCGGTCCACGGATCGGTGGACCGATCCGCCCCGACCCGAACCCGATCCGCCCCGACCCGAAATTTGACGGATCGCGGGGCGGATCCGGATCTGATCAAAAAAATTCGGGGCGGGGCGGATCGGGGTCCGATCCGCCCCGTTGCCAACACTACTTGAATGCTTAATATTATGCCAATAAGAAAAAGAATAAAAACTAGTCGAGAGTTTGTTCGCAACATTAACTAATCTTCTGCCTCCTACTCCATTGGGGATTCTCGAGTTTGGGTCTGGGTCTGTCGCGAAATTGATCTTGGAAAGTTACCCACAAATCAGCATCCATGGATGGGAACTCAAACTTCAGAATCTACAAACATGGTATAATTTGAGGAAGGATGGTAGAATAATGGTAAATGTCGGTGGAAATTGTGTGGAGTCTGAGGATATTAGTCTTTCCTAAAGTACTCTCTTTGAAATTTGAATTGGTTAAAGCTGGTGATCTAGAGATTCGTTTGTTCTTAGGTTGGATGAATTTTGTGTAATTGGGTCGGATCCTCTTTGTGGTTATGCTTCTTAGGTTAGTTTCAGTATTTTTGTTAAAGGTAGGAGATTTTCTTACCATTTTCATCAATATACATGGATACTTTTGGATTGCCAATTGTTTGGATTTTGAGTGGGGATGTTGTGTTGGCTAAAGCTTTAGAAGAAAGAAAAAGGTAAAAGGGTTTTTGAATCATTTCTTTGATTCCAAAATTGTCTTACATTCACGTATAAATAAACTATAAGGAAGCTATTATTTCGTATAATTTGCAAATCTTAAGTTACATTAACAATCTCCCTGGCTCCTTGAAGAGGCTTATTGGAAACCATAGTATTAAAATATTGCATAATGGTTTGGAATTATTTTGGGAACAAGGGAGCTCATTAATAATCCTATGTTACCAAGTAGTGTGATTGATTTGGGTGGATGAGCAACAATCTGGTTACAATGCGGCAATGCCCAAGGATAGAGCTCTAACGGATGTCGAATGTGTCCATTCTCTGCCCTTTCCTTTCTTGGTGTGCCATTCTTTGCATATTGTAAGTGTGTAGACATTGTTTAAATGGTTTAACATAGAAAAGGAAAAGAGGTGATTGCTCCTAACAAAACTATTTTGGACTCTAAACATTTGCGTGCTTGTGCTGTAGATTCGAAAGGTTGAGGACCGTGTGAATGTGGTAGCCCTCTTGTCACAATTGTACTACTCTCTGATATGATCTAATATATATTAATTAGTTTAAATTTCAAGTTTTAATACTTTTTTAGGTAAGAGATGAAGTATTGTTAGAATAACAAAATATTAGTTGAATATATGATTATTGAAATAAAAAATAATTGTAATGAAACAAATCAACGGATTTTTTACATAAAAAATATCACAAAATAATGATTCTCAAAATTTCAAAGTAAATACATTTTTCAATTTTTTGTTTTGAAAAACAATTTTCCAAAATTACAAAGAGAACAGGTTTTCAACAATCTCAAAACAAACACCCAAGACAGAACAAAATCCAAAACTCAAAACTGAAATTCGAAATACAAAGAGAACGGCCCCTTATAATTTTAGCCCTCACCCCAGTAATCCATCTACTCGAAGGACCTTGATTTTATTTAAAATGGCAACTTCAAAGTTAAATATTTCCTCATGTAAGATTCCAATTGGCACCAATAGTCCCCCCCAAATTCATTCGGTTAATCTCTTTGGTAAAGAATTTGCAGCATGTCATAACTTAGTTTCAGTTTATGAAACCTTATTTGTTAAGAAGGATTTTCCAAGACTTCATGTGGTTGAATCACTTACAATTTCAACTCCAAATATGCATTTTTCTATCACTCCAATGGTCCAAAACTCAATCACAATAGAGGGAGTCCATTGCCTACAATGTAAGTGCCTAGTTTTATGAGTTTTCTAGCCAAAACTATGGCTATGGTCCCTATCCATTTTCCCATTGTTTTTCAGATATTTTTCTCCTTATCACTGAATACCTTATAGGTAGAGTGGTTATGGGGAGAGTTATGGGAGGATGATGGAAGTTAAGTGTTTGGATTCAAAGTTCAAACCACTCCTCCCATTACATTTTCAATATCTTGTGCGTCGAGTCATCAAACATGGATGACCCACAATCCATTTTCCAATATTTCTCACTTGCACATAATGGAGTTGACTAGAACCATACATTACAACTAACACCAAAAGATTTATACGAAAAATAAATTGTACGACCAAAAAGTACATTTTAGAGCTCACGGTATTATAAATATGGTAAGGATGTATGGTAGCTCTACTAAAGCAACATACATCTCGTCATACCACGAACTCATTTCTCAACACTAATTAAGTATTTTCGATCTCTCAAATATTTATGGAACATACTTGAACTCTACATTTTATTCTTGTATTTACAATTGTGTTCTAAATCCTAAGTGGTTAACATAATTGCATGACCCGTGAAGACAAACATAAATAGTGAAAATTATCTTTCTTTCCTACTGAAACCCTCAATTTTAAGTGCCAAGTTCAGTGAGTTCTCAAGCAAAAATATGGTTATAGGCCGTTTCCATTTTTGATTTATTTTCACATACGAATTTTCCTCCGTTTTCAGCCATCTTTCTCCTTCTATCTCGATACCACAAGGTAGAGTGGTTATGGGTAGCTGCAGGAGGTTGAGAGAAGTTGAAGGGTTTGAATTCAAAGTTCAAACCCACGATCTGTTCTCCAATACTTTGAATATGATAACTTGATTAATTCACTTTTTAAGCAGAATAAAGAGCTTTAGTGATTAGAATAAGCCAAAAAAAATTCTGATATCGACTTAATGGTAAAATTTAGCAATTATAAAGATATACAAATTGACGGATAAGCATATGATAATCCATATAAAAAGGGCACCTTTTAGAGAGGAAGGGGATGTCGAAATGGGTAGAAACAGCCATTAAACCCGTACCGGAAAGGTCGCACATGCTGAAAACCTGGCCCACAAAGGCCGGACCCCCGGCCTTGCTGGTCGAGATTCTGACCGCGGAAGGGAACCCTGAAGCTGAATCAGAAGGTCTGTTCTTGATAGCAGAGGAGGAGGAAGGTTGGGATGTTCTTGATTGGGTTGAGGAAAGCGACTCAGGTTGAGTGAACTCGAATGGTGAAGCGAGCGAGGGGAATGAGTTGGGGACGAGCAGAGGGATGTGTATCTTTGAGGAAAGTGGTGGTGGTGGTGGCGGCGGTGATGTTTTGGGGGTGAAGATGGAGGAGAAGTTGGTGGAGGCGGAATGGAGGAAGCCGGAGAGGTAATTGCGGTGGTCGTCTGCGGAGGCCATAGGATGCCGGAACCGTGGAGGGACGCGGTGGATTATGTTGTAATTTTCATCACCTGTGTTCACTGTTCAGTCATATTTTCCTCCCCTCTTGTTTTTTGAAGTGTCTTGTAAACCCTTTTTGATGTAATTATTTTGAAGAAATAATTTTTTAAATAATGATTTTTAAGAGAGCGCGTGATTATAAAAGTATGGGATTTTTTGACTTTATGTGAATATTACTATTTTATTGATAAATATGTAATTAAAAAAGAGAGATAAATGTGTTTTTATTTATAACTAGTGATACATCCGTGCGATGCACGGTTATTTGTTACTCACGTATATCGAATTTATATGTTATGTTAACATGTGCAATAAATATTTAATTAAAAATAAGAAATGAAAGAAGACAATTAATTATAAAAATATATATAATTACACATACTTTAATTTTTTTTACGGTTCGAATGTTTACCGTTTAAAGAAATTTCCCAGAATTTTATTAAAATGAAAAAAAAAAAAATAGATCAATGAACGCTCTTATTTTATTCTCTATTATTTTCTATTTTTTAAAAAAATATTTATGTGATATTGACAACGTTTTATTTTTTTACGAATTTAAAAAAATTATAATTGATTTTCGTATGTTAACATATGAAATGAATATTTAATTAAGAATGAGAAACCAAAGAAAATAATTAATTACAAAATGTACAATTACACATACCTTATGATATTGTAAAAATTCCTAACATTGACGTGGCAAGATTTGGAGCTACTAGATTACTGGAAAAGATGAATAGATGTGCCTCGAATGACCTGCAAAAAGGCGAGAAAGATTCTCTCCGTCGCCCCTCCGGTGTGAGAATTAGTATTCTGGAGAAAGGTAGAAAAATATAACTGAAAATATGTAGAGAATTATGAATGAATTGCATATTAGTAAAGGAGTTGTATTTATAGGGCTGAAAAAGCTCATAACATTCTAGAATTAAAAGAAGGGGTCCTTTTGGTATAAACTTACTTTTTAGGAGGAGTTCTAACCTTACAAGAATTGAACTCCCCTTTTTCAGGATGTTTCCTTATAGAATACATCTTGTCTTGGGGGGGCAGGGGTGGCCCGTTGATGAAGCCCATAAACGAATAATGTTTAGAGTCCTGTTTATATTGGGCTTTTAGGCGTGATATGGCCAAGATGGACCGACCATCAAACATACCAGGAATAAACAAAGATGAGGTCGGGAATACCCGACCTTAGTGATAGGGTAAGCCCGGGCATTTGTGTTGACCTAAGAATAAGTGAATGGAATAACCTAATCAGACCGGGCAAAAAAAGATTGGGCACACAAGCTGGCCTTATTATCACAAGCTGGGTAGACCTATTATGTTTCAAACCCCTAGCCCATCTTAAGACGTCGTGAAATTGTACCGATCATTGGCCCCCGTGCATTAGGGATCAGCAATAGATCTCTGAATGCATTTAACTTTTGACAGCTATCACATTTATTTTAGACAGCTAATGACGCGTTTTTCCAAATGTTCTCTCTTCAATTAATGCAAGGAGGTGAATAGTGTTGAACCAAACTGTGGACACGTGTCCAAAGTGAGAGGTGGAGATTCAAAAATTTCCCACCATTTTTGCCTATATATATGTGGTCCATATTCTCTCATTCTTTTTACTTTGCGATTTTTTGAGAAACCAGAGAACTCCTCGAGCAACTAGCACGATCTATTATCTCCACAGAATAAAACCTTTAGCTAAGCTCGACCCTGCCAGACCTTTTATTTTCATAACTTATTCCTAGGATAAAAATGGTAAGAAAAGTGACCATTAGTGATCTTAGGGAAGTAGAAAACATGGACGAGCCTCTAGAGGTTGAGCCATTATGTTTTTACCAACCACCGCCACCTTCTAGGGGTGAGGAATCGAGTAGTGAAGAGGGAGTAGAGGATATTTCGAATTTGAACAATAGACCGGGTTATGCCGACCCAGAGTTGCCTATATTCAATAGCAGAATGAAAGAGCATATGGTTGAGGTAGACATGAGGAAATTTGATCTCTTAGATAAGTATACAACTCGGGTCCCCGAGAAAGACGATGCGTCTTATCACTGTCAAGAAGGGGAGAAGGTCGTGTTTCATGAGGCGCTCGTGGCCCGGCTTAGGTTTCCTCTCCATCATTTCTTCGTAGATTTCCTGTTCACCGCGAGCATCCTCCCGGGACGGTTCGCTCCAAATGGGTGGAGGATTTTGGTTTACTTTTTTTATTTCATGTAGGAGTTTAGGAATCAAACCAACCGTAAACCTGTGTAAATGCCTCTTAGATTTAAAGTTTTTACCCCATTGTAATTGTTTTGTTTATTTATGAGGGAAGGGACGATTTGAGGTGCCCTGGGTCCCTTCTTCTCTGAAATATTGGAAGGAAATATTCTTTTTATTAAGCCCCAGGAAGGTGAGAACATATTTTGGCCTACCTTTAGGAGACCGGAGGTAGATAATTTTAATAGGATGGGGAATGTAGGGGAAGATACAATAGCTGAACTCCTGGCCAATGCAATAAGGATTTGTAACTTGGGACTCTTGGCTGAGGAGGCCTTTGATCTGACTACAAATGAGATTTTGGGTCAGGCTGGCCTTAACTTGGAGCTCGGTAGGCCCCGACCTTGTAAATTAAGTAATATTTGAATTTGGCCTTTTACTAAAACACCTCATTTTTCTTGATATTGTCTTTATTATATCCTTATCTATTCTGCTTGCCTTTTGTAGGAATGGCATTTGACAGAGATAAACTAAGGAAAGCGACCGAGGAGAGAGCTCGGGCTGCAGCCAAGAAGAGAAAAGAGGACAGGATTGTTCGGCGACGGTCCCATAAGAGACCGCACCAGAATTAGTCCGGACCAGGAGAAATCTCCAGAAGGAAAGCTGATGTTCCTCCTCGAAGGGAAGCTAGCCAAGGTACTCGCCACCCCCCTCCTAGGGAGGAAAGTGCTCGATCTTCTCCTGCTCCCGTGGCTACCTCAGAGGCCCCTACTAAGCTAACTTAAGGAAGAAATTAGAAGAGAGTTACCATCCCGGGCTCCTTGAGAAATATTCTGAAGAAGTTTCGCTTGAACAAGGGGCCGACCATTTTTTGAATGCAGCCGTCAAGGTAATTTCAAACCCATTCCTTGGTACTTCTGGTGGCCATTCAATTTTTATGAAAATAACACAAGTTTTTATCTCGATCAGCTGATTAGCATTAGTCGGGGTCTCATTACTCAAGGTGTCAAACGAGGTAAGACGTCGAGTCAGCTCGTGCACTCAGTGTAGTATGAGGCAACCCGGGCCAATAATGTTGAAGAGAAACTTGCCCGGGTCGAGACTGATTTGGCTCTAATGAGGCAAGATTGGGACCTTGCAAGGGAGGAGAATCATAAGCTGGTTGATGACCTTCGCCATGCTTGCGAGGAAATTGCTACTGCTAAGGTTGAGGAGGTCAAGGCCTTCAAGAAATCGGAAGAGTATGATCTGGCCTTGGGGAACTATGCCTTGGAGTCCTATGCTCAAGGAATGAGACAAGCTCGAGCATGGATTCAACTTTATGCCCCCGATCTTGATATGAGCCCTCTGTCCCAGTTTCCCTTGGGAGCAAAAGGCCTCGACCTGACGCCTTTCCTTGAGGAGGACGAAGGGGATGCTGCTTCTGACGAAGAGGTCAGCGGTGCCAGCGATCGTGACTCCCAGCAGTGATGCCTGTTACTTCGTGTATTTTTTGTAATCATAGTGAATAGCCTATGGTATGCCCCGAGGACTGCTTGTAAAAATTTTTGCTATGAATTTGCATATTTTCTGCCAATGTTCGTGCTTTTTACTTGTGTTTTAGTGACAAATTAATTTCCGTTTTGAGTACACAAGTTGTCCTTATAAAGGCTTATGAATAGGTAGTCTGAGTTTCCATTTCATAAAAGATATATGGTCGAGCAATGATGATCTTTGTCATAAGAATGTGCTTTTATTCTTTGTAGCACCAAACTCTGGATTAATGACAAATGACTGGACAGGTCGGGTATGGCCGACATATTAAATAATCACTACAAAGAAATGGTCAAATATCGATCTTGTAAGGTCGAGAAAGGTCGACATATTTGATAATTTTACAAAGAAGAGGTCGAGCTCTTGACTTTGCGAATTTTTAGGAAATAAATTGTAATGTCTACCCATGAGATATTGTAAATTATTGTGGAAGAATAATTTGTAACGTCTTGACATTGTAAATTATTCGTAGAAGAATAATTTATAACGTCTTGCCATGAGACATTATAAATTATTCGTAGAAGAATAATTTGTAACGTCTTCCATGAGATATTGTAAATTATTGTAGAAGTACGTCTTGCCATGAGACATTGTAAATTATTGTAGGGGAATAATTTGTAATGTCTTGCCATGAGACATTGTAAATTATTATAGGGGAATAATTTGTAATGTATTGGTATGAGACATTGTAAATTATTCGTGGAAGAATAATTTGTAACGTCTTGCCACGAGACATTGTAAATTATTGTGGAAGAATAATTTGTAACATCTTGCCATGAGACATTGTAAATTATTCGTGGAAGAATAATTTGTAACGTCTTGCCATGAGACATTATAAATTATTGTAAGGGAACAACTTGTAAAGGCATTTGGCCGATTTTGTAAGCTATTCCAATATTTGATGTTCTAATGCTCATGTTTCGGAAGAAATATTTTTGTTAAAGGGGACTAAACTATGGGCCTTGTTAAAACCTTCTCCAGAAAAATCCTTTGGGAAAAAATCTGGATAAGGAAAAAGAGTACCCATCCCTGACTCTGGAAGAATGGACGTGCAAGTCCAAGAATAATAAAGAGAAAGAAAAGGTTCGCAGACCCGACTCTTCTACAACTAGATGACCTTGTTGCTACCGGAAAGGTGACTACTTGTAGTAAGGCTTCAGATTTTCAACATTCCATGGCCGAGGAAGGGGCTTGGAATCCATTGTTCGGAGGCTTTATGAGCCCTTTTCTATTTTTCGAATGACTTCATATGGTCCTTCCCAAATAGGTCCAAGTTTCCCAGGTTGATGACCGGCGGCTTCACTTCGATAGAGGACAAGATCTCCCATTCTGAACTCTCTCCTTTTGACTCGGATATTAAAACTCTTGGACATGGCCTGTTAATAAGCATCTATTCTTAGGGCGGCACTTTTCCTGACTTCTTCCAGAAGATCCAGACTTTCTCTCTGCCCCTCAAGTTGATCGGGTGATTCTGCAGTCATTTTGCGAAAGCTGGGAATCGTCACTTCCACTGGAATAGCAGCTTCCATCCCAAAGGATAACATGAATGGATTTTCCCCTGTTGCTGTCTTGAATGTTGTTCGGTTCGTCGAAAGAATTTTCGGAAGGAGATCGGGCCAATCACCCTTGGCACTGTCAAGACCAGTCCTCAAATTTTGCAAGATGAGCCTATTTGTTACCTCAGCTAATCCATTACTTTGAGGGTGTGAAACGGAAGTTAACATTTGTTCTATCCCCAAATTCTTACAGAATTGTTTGAAGGCTTAGTACTCGAACTGTCATCCATTATCAGTTATTAATGTCTTAGGAAGACCAAAACGGTAGATAATTGACTTCCAAATAAATGTCTCCAACTTTTGTTCTGTGATTACGGCAAGAGGTTCTACTTTTACCCATTTTGTGAAGTATTCTACGGCCACTGCTAGGAACTTGACTTGGCCACGAGCTATGGGGAATGGCCCAAGTATATCAATTCCCCATTGTGAAAATGGGTATGGGCACATATATGAAGACAGTTCTTCGGCTGGTTGATGCAATCGGGCTACAAACCTTTGACACTTAATCACAAGTTTTCACGTAACTGAGTGTGTCCTTCCTCATGGTTAGCCAATAGTACCCGTATCGCATTAACTTCATAACCAGTGCTCTTGCTCCTTGGTGTCCTCCACAAATTCCTTCATGAACCTCGGCCATAGAAAGGGATGCCTCTCTTGGGGTTAGACATCAGAGGTAGGGAAGTGTAAAACTTGGATGGAATAAGTTATTCTTCAATATGGTATACCTTGGGGCTCTTGCTTTAACTCTTCTTGCCTTTGCCTTATTATTTGGAAATTTTCCCGACGTTAAGTATTCGATGATTGGATCCATCCAATTGGGCTCATGCTCTGAAATATCCATGACATCGGGTTGCTGTGTGATACTGGGCTCATGAACTGTTCGCACGAACACAGTTCTCTCCAAGTGATCCAAGTTGGAAAAAGTTAGTCTTGATAGGGCATCAGCTTTGTGAACTTCCTTTGCAGGTCTATAACCATCATTATGTAAGATGACATTTTTTCATCTTTTGCTTCAAAAGTGTCATTCACTTGCTCTACCACCAATTTTGAATCACTTAATACCTTGTCATGCTCGATCCTTAGATGTTGAGTTACCTGAAGCCCGGCGATTACGACCTCATATTCTGCATCATTATTAGTAGCTGGGAAATCGAACTTAATTGCGCACTGAAATTCCACTGTGCCATCATTATTTTTTAGTATGATTCCGGCCCCCGAGCCTGCGGCATTCGAGGATCCATCAACTTGCAAAGTCCATTTGTCCTCTTACCTTTCATGACTTGTTGGTCCCCGGGGTCTTGGGGAGAGTTCGGAGATGAAGTACATCAAGACTTGTACTTTTATGGAAGGTCGAGGCTTGAATTCAATGTCATATTCCCCAAGCTCGATTGACCATTTGAGTAGACGACCAGAGACACCTGGTTTCTGCAAGATCTGTTTCACAGGCTGATTTGTAAGGACTGTTATAGCATGGGCTTGGAAGTAAGGTCTTAACTTTCTGGCTGCTGTGACCAAGTCAAGCGCGAGCTGTTCTGCCAATGTATATCAGGTTTCTACGTCCAACATCATCTTGCTAACATAGTAGACGAATTTTTGGATCTTCCCTTCCTCTTTGACGAAAATGGCGCTTACCGCATGATCTGAGACCACCAAATACAAGAGAAGATTGTCTCCGGGATTTGGTTTTACGAATACCGGGGGAGTTCCCAAATATTCCTTCAATTTTCTGAAAGAGACCTCACATTCATCATCCCATCTGAACTCCTTGTTTCCTCTGAGAGTTTTGAAGAAGGGAAAGCATTTATCTGCTGCCCTTGCCCGTAAGTTTTTACACTTCCCTGATGATCCTGGGAGGTTCCATTGACGTAAGGGCCATAATTTTATCTGGGTTAACTTCAATGCCCCGCTGAGTGATCATGAATCCTAAAAATTTTCCCGAGCTTACTTGGAAAGCACACTTGGCCGGATTTAGCTTCATCCAATGTTGTCGGAGTGTAGAGAAGATGTCTTCCAAGTTGGCTTTGTGGTATTTCTTTCTCGAGCTCTTTACGACCATGTCATCAACATAAACTTTGATGTTTGGCCTAATGTGTTTGGAGAAGACCATGTTTACCAATCTTTGATAAGTAGCCCCGGCATTCTTTAATCCAAAGTGCATGACTTTATAGCAGTATATCCCTTCGTCAGCCATGAAGGAAGTTTTCTCTTGGTCTTCCTAAACCATTTGAATCTAATGGTATCCTGAGATTGTGTCGAGGAAGCTGTAGAGTTCAGAATCTGATGTGGAGTCCACCAACCTATCAATTAGGGGGAGAGGATAACTGTATTTTGGACAAACTTTGCTTAAATCTGTAAAGTCTATGCAGACTAATCCATTTACCATTCGGCTTCTTGACCAATACCACGTTGGCTAGCCATTCTCGATACCTCACTTCCTTGATGCTTTCAAGAGCTTATCTACTTCCTCTTTTATTATTTGCCTTCTTTTAGTAGCAAATTGTTGTCTTCGTTGTTTTACAGGCTTCTTGTCTGTCATGACGTTAAGCCTATGTTCAAGAAGTGCGGGGTCAATCCCGAGCATATCCTCTGCGTTCCATGCGAATATGTCAATGTTTCTTTTCAAACATTGCGATAGTTCTTCCTTCATTGATTTGGGAAGTTCTTTCCCAATCATGAAACATTTTCCTTCTGAAATTGGATCTTCTTCCAACTCTTCCACTGGTGACTTACGTTCTTCCGTAGGAAGTTTAATCGACATCAGATCTGTTGTAATAGCTTCTGGCCATTGCTTGATTACCCTGCACTGTTTCTATTTCGTTGGAAGTTGGGAACTTGACTGCTAAGTGATACGTTGACACTATCGCTTTCAAGTTGTTCAAAAATGGTCTTCCTAAGATAGCGTTGAAAGCTATAGGGATCTTCAAGACCTAAAACGGGGTCATCCTAGTTACCTGCTTTTCTCCTGATCCCAGAGAAGTAGGAAGGTCAATTAAGCCCTTTGGTCTTACGGTTCCTCCACCAAATCTAGTTAACGAAGTAATGACCTGACGAAGCCGATCCTTGGGAAGTTCCATCTTGTTGAAAGCTTCCAAAGAAAGAACATTGACTGCACTTCCATTATCAATAAGCACTCTTCTTACATCAAAATTTTGCGATTGCGGCACCGATGACGACGTCATCGTCAAGGGGGTATGAAATTCCTTCCATGTCAGAGTTACTGAAACTGATACTGTTTGAAGTATCATGGTCATGACTTGCCGACCTATCTTCTTGACTTCCTATTGCTCGAGCATAATTTTTCTTTATGTTATTTAAATCACCCCCAGAAGCTATACCTCCAACGATATAATTTATGGTGCTAGCGGACCTATTCTTCTCATCTCCATTCCCCTGATCTTTATCTTCCTTCTTTACGTAATGCCCCAGGAAGCCTCTTTTGATGAGGGCTTCTATCTCCTGTTTTAGTATTCTACACTCATCCGTAGTATGACCAAGGCTTTTGTGAAAGTCGAAATATTTGTGACGATTTCATTCATCGATCTTTCCCTTGATAGGTCTTGGCCATCGTAAATCTTCCCGACCTTTGATTTCCATGAGAATGTGAGATTGAGGATTTAACGGGGTTAAACTTTGATGCCCACAACCATTCCCCTTTGTGTTTGACTGGGAAGAATTCCTTCCATCCTCTTGCCTTGGCCTCTTGTTTCCCTACTTGAAGAGTTCTGAAGATTATACTACTGGCCCATGAACTTGATCCTATGCCTTTACCGACAACAAAGACTCTTCCATGTTTATGTATTTTTCTGCTCTTCTGGGGAGTTCAGTTACGTTTGCAGGTGGATTATTAGACAAGGACATTCTAAAAGCTTGACCTAGGATTGCTAGCGTAAGGGCTAAAGTTGCCGATGAAATGTGAAGATCAGGGATATAAAGTCTTTCGGCGTTGAAGCGGGTTATGAATTCCCGTAGTGTCTCATTCGTCCCTTGTCTTAGCTGCATGAGGGAAGCGCCTGTCTTTTTAATTCTTTTGCTACTTGCAAAGAAAGCCTTAAATTTCTCAGTAAGATCGGCGAAAGAAGAGACTGATCCGGCGGTATTGTGGAAAACCAATCTCGAGCAGCATTACTCAAGGTCTGTTGAAAGGCCTTGCATAATATTTGGCCAGGAGCGTTCTGCATGTCCATGACATTGGTGTATGTATTCAGGTGGTTATTGGGATTTGTAGTTCCATCGTACTCCTTTATTCGAGGATATTTGAATCTTTCTAGCAAGGGGAACGATGTTATTTCAAGGGTGAAAGGAGTTCTTCTCGTGAAGGAGGTCTGACCTTGCGTGTTTTGCCTAATCCCATCTGCTATTCCTTCCTGAATAATTCTGAAATTTTTTTGCTGTGTCAAGTTGGTAGATCCTTTAGTCATGGGATGGGCCCCCGCGATTCTCGAGGAATTGATAGCCACAAGATTAACTGGCATGTGATCTTCCCTGGGAATCGTTCCTGGAGTGTTCAGGTCGGGTTGTACTTGAGGATTATTTTGTTGCTGAAGAATTTGACGGAGCTCACGGAGCTGTTGCTGGAGTTCATTGAAAGCCTCTCGAGTAACCAGTCCATGGTTTGGCGTAACTTCTGGATGTTCTTCCACCACATCTTCAAGAGGTGGAGGATTATCATCCCCTTCAGCCGATGTATTGGCTGGAAGGGGCTGTCCTGTGGGTGCGGAGGGACGAACTTGACGTATATTAACCATGGTTGGTCGTATCTTTCCACACAGACGGTGCCAATTGATGTTGTAAAAATTCCTAACCTTAACGTGGCAAGATCTGGAGCTACTAGATTATTGGAAAAGATGAATAGATGTGCCTCGAATGACCTGCAAAAAGGTGAGGAGGATTCTCCCCGTCGCCCCTCCGGTGTGAAAATTAGTATTATGGAAAAAATTAGAAAAATATAACTGGAAATATGTAGAGAATTATGAATGAATTGTATATGAGCAATGGCTAAAAAAGTCCATAACATTGGAGAAGTCTGTTTGTCATAAACTTACATTTTAGAAGGAGTTCTAACCTTACAAGAATTGAACTCCCCCTTTTCAGGATGTTTCCTTATAGAATACGTCTTGTCTTTAGGGCCCAGAGAGTGGCCCGTTGATGAAGCCCATAAACGAATAATGTTTAGAGTTCTGTTTATATTGGGCTTTTAGGCATGATATGTACGAGATGGACCGACCATCAAACATACCAGGAATAAACAAAGATGAGGTCGATAATACCTGACCTTAGTGACAGGGTAAGCCCGGACATTTGTGTTAACCTAAGAATAAGTGGATGGAATAACCTAATGAGACTGGGTGATGTGATCCGGATCAGGCATCGAAGGGCGAAGTCAATCCATCGGCAATATGACAGTGATCTACGTGCAAAACGGAGCAAGTTCCGTGTTGGGGTCGAGCCGAGAAGAGGGACGGATCGAGCCGAATCAAGAAAACGAAGTAATTTGGGCAGAAATTCCATTACGGCCGTAAAAGAGGACATTCACGACTGTAACCCATATATTCACGGTTGTAAATTATGTTATCACGACCGTAATCAATTAGCGAAGAAAAAAGGAGAATTTCAACAGAACGAGGCTTACGGCCATAAGCTTGGTAGTTACGGCCGTAACATTCAAAAAAGGGGAACTTCACGGTCGTAAGAAATTCATCACGGTCGTAAATAATAAATCAGTTTTTGATCAGAAAGGCCTTTACGGCCGTAAAAGGGTTCGTCACGGCCGTAAATAAGCAGAGCCAGATTTTCCGGGAATTTTCCAATTATTTTGTTTCCTTTTTTATTTTAAGTTATTTGCATAATTTGGAATTTTAGCTTAATTAGAATTCTATTTTGAGTAAATTAGAGGCTATGTTATTTTGTTTATTTATATTCCTTTCCATTCATTGTAAAAAAAAAAGAAGAAGTTTGAGTTTATGAATTAAATTGAGAGAGGATTCTCTTGTTAAAGGTTGAGTTTTTCCCTTTTGTTTCGAACTTATCAAAGATCTGTTCTTTGTGGCGTTCACCCAACGAACTTATCAAGGAATTGACAACCCTTGTGGCGTTCACCAATCTTGGTTCTTCAATCCGCATCGTCATTAATATTGTCGTGATCGTTGGGTCAATGTTTTACCGTCGAATCTATCTTTTAATTCCCGTTTATTTATTCGTGTTCTTGTTATTTTTCGTGTCAGATCTGATTTAGATCTTTCCTAGAATTTAAATTTCGTTATTCCGCGTTTTCGACGAGATTCCCCGACTGGGATCTCATCACTGGGCAAAAAATGATCGGGCACATAAGCCGGCCTTATTATCAAGCTGGACCGACCTGTTATGTTTCAAACCCCTAGCCCATCTTAAGACATCGTGAAATTGTACGGATCACCTTAATTTTTAATTTTTTTTTATAGTTTGTTTACAGTTCCAGGAAATTTCTTTAAATATTATAGTTTAAATTGACTAAAGCTTAAAGTGAGAAAACAAAATTACATTTAAATAGAATTTATAATAAGTAAAAAAATAGATATATCTGTGATATACAATTAGAATTTTATTAAAAGGAAAGAAAAAATAGATCGATGAAAGCTCCTATTTTATTCTCTTTCATTTTCTATTTTTAAAGAAGAAAATATTTATGTGATATTGACAATGTATAAGGTCAAGATTTTATTAAAATGAAAAAGGAAAGAAAAAATAGATCGATAAATGATATTATAATTTAAAATGAATGAGATATTGGATAAAGATAAAAAAAATTTAAAAACTTTTACATTTGATCTTCAAGAGGTTTATAATTTTCCCACTTGTTAGCTTGTATTAAACTTCTTGTTGAGATCTTCGATTTGATACCCTATTACATATTTTTTGACTTAAAATATAATGATATAATTATCAAGTTAATAATTACTATTACAAAATAAAAAATAGTTTATACATTAAAATAAATTAAAATCTTGATGTTATTAATAGTATAACACGAATTCTAATGTTATTTAACGTAATAATTGCTAACATATTTATTGCATTATTATATTTTTGCATATTATTATTATTATTATTATTATTATTTCTTTGCACAGATTTCAAAAATCAGAAAGTCATTTTGAGCGGGAAACTATGTATGTGTTATTTTTGAAAATCTATGTAAAGAAATAATAATAATAATAATAATAATACGCAAAAACATAATAATGTAATGGATATTTTAGCAATTAATATGTTACATAACATTAGAATTCGTGTTATACTATTAATGACATCAATATTTTAATGTATAATTTTTTTGTAATAATTATTTTATTATATTTAAGTCCAAAAATATGTAATACGGTGTCAAATCGAAGATCTCAACGAGAAGTTTAATATAGCTAACAAGTGAGAATAAATTGTAAACGTATTGTCTGTAAAATCGTTTCAAAAATCAATTGTAAAAGTTTTATAGTTTTTAAATTCAATATCTCATTCATTTTAAATTATATCACTTAAGTTCTATAATACTATCTATAAATTATTTTTTGAATTATTTATTATTCTTTTATAATTATTGAATTATTTTGAAGTCAAAAAAATATGCAATATAGGTGTCAAATAGAAGATCTCAACTAGAAGTCTAATACAAGATAACAAGTAAGAGCAGACTAAAAATATATTGTCCATAAAATTGTCTCAAAGATCAAATCGTCTCGAAATTTCTTGGTCTGCCTTCTTCTCTTGAAAATCAATTACTATTTTTTTTTTTAAATTCGTAAAAAATAATAATAATAATTGTTTTCAATATCACATAAATATTTTTTCCTTTAAAAATAGAAAATGAAAGAGAATAAAATAGGAGTTTTCATCGATCTATTTTTTTTCATTCCTTTTCATTTTAATAAAATTATGAGCATATATCACAGATATATCTATTTTCCACTTATTACAAATCTATACATATATAAAAACAAAATACATGCCAAAAATAACACAGACATAATTTTCCGCTCAAAATTACTTTTTAAATTTGGAAATCTATGCAAAGAAAAAATAATAATAATATGCAAAAACATAATAATGTAATAAATATGCATGTTACATTTTTAATAATCAATTTTGTTTTTGATTTATAAAATTGTTACAGTTAGCGATTAATATTGATGTTATATTCCTCAAAAATTATTGATAACAACATTTTAGATGGATCGTAAAATTTTTGAACCGATAAGTTGTCTATTATTATTATAAATTATAGAAAAACTTTATTTTACCTCTATTCAATTATATTTTTAAAAGTTTTACAGAAATTAATATTCATTTAAATCTTAATTTTCTGCTTGTATAAGTTGTTCTGTCGTTCAGCATGAAAAGGTCCAAGATTTGCTAAAAGTCACTGATTATCAATTCGTCACTTTAGATAAGGCATCAACAAGTACCCTTATGAAGTTCTCATCATTAATGCTCATCAGCATGAAAGGTGTGTGAGAGCACATCGTGCAGATAATAGACATTGTGGCTCAACTTAAGAAACTAAAGGTTGAGATGTCTGAATCCTTCCTTGTACACTATATCCTGAACACTCTCCCACAATAGTACGGGCCTTTCAAAATCTCGTACAACACACATAAAGATAAATGGTCGATCAGTGAATTAATGACCATGTGTGTTCAAGAAGAAGGGAAGCTAGTGATGGAACAAGGTAAAAGAGCAATGTTGGTTACAAACCACGATAAAGGGAAGGGTAAGGCTCAAGCAAGTCAGAAGGGAGAAGGGAAAATACCACCCCAAGCTGATATTAAGAAAGAGGCCAAGTGTTACTTCTGTTATAAAAAAAGGGACACATGAAGAAAGAATACACCAAATTTAAGAAATTACTTGAGAGTAAAGGTAATCCAACCTTGTTTGTTTGTTATGAATCTAATATAGTTAACATAAATATTAACACCTGGTGGTTTGACTTTGGATCTACAATCCATGTTGCAAACTTCTTGCAGGGTATGGAAAACTTAAGGAAGCCAATGGGAAGTGAGCAAAATATCTTATCAGAGAACAAAATGGGTTCACATGTGGAAGCTATATGAACATGCATTTTAACTTTAAGTAGTGCTTTAATTTTGGAAATGGATAGGACCTTTTATGTTCCAAGTTTTTCACGAAACTTGGTTTCTGTTTCTAGACTTGTACCCTTGGGGCAATCCTTTAATTTTTAAACACGTCTTTCAATTTATTTTATAATTTTGATTGTGTTGAATGGTATTTTGTCTGATGGTCTTTATCGTATTAATTTAGAAGATAATATCACTCAAAGTTCAATGCATGTTCATTCTGGCAATAAACGGTGTAATATTAACGAGGACTTATCTACATTATGGCACCGAAGATTAGGACATATCTCCATAGAAAGAATTAAGAGATTAGTAAATGATAGGGTACTTAATACTCTAGATTTTATTGATTTTAAGACATGTGTAGACTACATTAAGGGAAAGCAGACCAACAAGTCCAAGAAAGGTGCCAATAGGAGTTCAGATATATTAGAAATCATACATACCGATATATGTTGTCCAGACATGGACTTACATGGTCAGAAGTATTTCATCACCTTTATTGATGATTACTCACAATAAATGTATCTCTACATACTTCATAACAAGAACGAAGCATTAGATGCCCTTAAAATCTTTAAAGCTTAAGTAGAGAAACAATGTGGAAAACAAATAAAAATCGTGAGATCAGATAGAGGTGGAGAGTATTATGGTAGATACACTGAAAGTGGACAAGCACCTGGTTCATTAGCTAAGTTTTCTTCAAGAGCATGGAATAGTTGCTCAGTATAATATGCCTGGTTTACCATAACAGAATGGTGTGGCAGAAAGAAGAAACCGAACATTATTGGACATGGTACGGATTATGCTTAGCAGCTCCAATTTTCCTATATCCTTATGGACTGAAGCACTAAAGACGAAATTATATATATTAAACCGAATTCCAACCAAGGCTGTTCCTAAAACACCATTTGAATTATGGAAAGGTTGGAAACTGAGTTTGCCACATATGGGCTTTTGGGGATGACTGTCCGAAGTGAGGATTTATAACCTACAAGAGAAAAAGCTAGACCTTAGGACCATTAGTGAGCATTTCATTGGATATGCTGAAAGGTCTAAAGGTTATAGATTTTATTTTCTATCTCATAGCACTAGGATTGTGGAATCAAGAAACGCTAAGTTTCTTGAGAATGACTTGATAAGTGGGAGAGATCGTATTAGGAACTATGTCCCCGAGAGTGATAATTTAGAATCTCAACCTTCCACATCAAGTGATAGATTGGTCATAGTTTACAATACTCCTCAAGTAAAAACACGTGTTGAACAACCAATCTTTGATATTTCACAAGTTACTGACAACATTCAAGTAGATTACGTAATTCAGGAATTACCAGTTTCTCCTGAACATCTAGTTGAACCACAACCTTCTCAATAAGATGATGTTACAACATTAAGAAAATCTACTAGAACAAAAGGGTCAGCAATTCCTAGTGATTATGTATTGTATCTACAAGAATCTGACTACAATATTGGAGCTGAAAATGATCCTGAATCTTTTTCACAAGCCGTAAGTTGCAAAGAATCAAACTTATGTACGATGCCTTGAAGGAAGAGATGAATTACATAAAGAGTAATGGAGTCTAGGATCTTGTTGAGTTTCCTGATGGTGCAAAAGCCATTGAATGTAAATGGGTCTTTAACAAAGGACTCATTAGGCAAAATTGAGAGATATAAGGCGAGACTTGTTGCAAAGGGATTCACTCAAAGAGAAGGAATAGATTACATGGAGACATTTTCTCTTATATCCAAGAAAGATTCTCTGTGCATTATTTTGGCATTAGTAGCCCATTTTGATCTTGAGTTACAATAAATGGATGTGAAAACGACTTTTCTCAATGGTCATCTAGATGAGGAGGTTTATATGAAACAACCTGAAAGATTTCCCTCTAGTGATGGTGAGAATTTGGTATGTAAGCTCAAGAAATCCATATACGATCTAAAGCAAGCGTCCCGTCAATGGTATTTTAAGTTCCATGGAGTAATTTCTTCATTCGAATTTATTGAGAACCCTATGGATCAATGTATATACCAAAGGATCAGTGGGAGTAAGATCTATTTTCTTGTTTTATATGTGGATGACATCTTGCTAGCAACCAATGATAAATGTTTGCTGCATGAGGTGAAACCATTTCTCTCTAAGATCTTTAACATGAAGGATATAGGTGAGGCATCTTATGTCATTGACATTAAGATCCATAGAGACAGATTTCAAGGCATCTTGGGTTTGTCTCAAGAAACCTATATTAATAAAACTCTTGAGAGATTTTGGATGAAGGGTTGTTCACCAAGTATAGCTCATATTGTGAAAGCTGATAGGTTCAATTTGAACCAATGCCCAAAAAATTATTTTAAAAGGGAGACATGCTTCTATTGTAGGAAGCTTGATGTATGCTCAGGTCTGCACAAAACCTGACATTGTATTTGTTGTAGGAATGTTAGGACGATATCAAAGTAATCCAGGTATGGATCGCTGGAGACCTGCAAAGAAAGTGATAAGGTACCTTCAAGGGACCAAAGATTACATGCTTATGTATAAACGAACAGATAATCTGGAAGTGATTGGCTACTTAGATTCTGGCTTTGCTGGCTGTGTTTATTTACGTAAATCAACATCGGGATATATTTTTATGTTGGCTAGTGGAGCTATATCATGGAGGAGTGCCAAACAGACCTTGACTGCTACTTCCACTATGAAATCTGAGTTTGTCTCCTGTTTTGAGGCTACTTCACATGGTGTATGGATTAAGAGTTTTATATCTGGGCTTAGAGTTATGGATTCCATTTCTAGGCCATTGAGAATTTACTTCGACAATTCAGCTGCTGCTTTTATGGTTAAGAACAAACAAAAGTGGAATTCAAAGTAAGCACATCGACATTAAGTACTTAGCCATAAGGGAACGTGTTAAAGAGAAGAAAGTGGTCATTGAACACGTCAGTACTAAATTGATGATCGTTGATCCTTTGACTAAGGGCATGCCACCATTGAAATTCAAGGATCATGTAGATAAGATGGGGCTTGGTTCCACTATGTGATTGTGTATACAATATTTGAATGAAACTCTTATTCATTGTGATGTTTTCTCATATTCATCTGCACCTTAGTTTATCTGAGAAAGTTACATCTACATAGGACCAAGAAAAAGCATAGGGTTTATTCATTAAGTAATGTTTCAATATAAAGAATAACACTTGAGAGAAATTAAATGCATTGTGATACATGGAAGGTAATACTCGTTGTTAGAGAACTTGCAATCATGATTCGTGTATTTGTTTCTTAAGAAAAGACAATCAATGAGATTTAAGTTAAGGCATCCGATTAATCGTATTGACCAAGTGGGAGAATGTAACATTTTCTTTATCTTGCCTTTAATTTAACATTTATGAAATATTAAGTGTTAGATATTAAGCGTTTCTCATTTATTAGAATTAATGGTAAATATCACACGCCCTTGATGGGAGGACATGTATAAATAGATTGGTTTGGTCTCTAAGCTTGATCACCATTCCTTCTTCATTATACACCATTATACGGGGTGTTCAAAAGATTAGAAGTTCCAAAACCAAGAGGAAACTTCATATCTAGAACTGAACGAGAAAGACAACAATGGCGTGAGGTAATCTTCGATTCATTTTTCGTATTGATCTAAGTGATATTCAAATGTTTATAAGCACGTTAGATTATATTAGAAATTCTAACAAAATCCACATGTTTAAAGTAGTCTTGAACCCTGCTTAACGCGATAATCATGTAGTTAACTTTAGAATTTAATATTTCATAAGAGCCATAGCTTTCTCATAGTCATATTTCTTGGATGACATTTCTATGCTATATTTTACATGATTCATTATCTTGAAGAGAAGTTTTTATTTTTTTAATTGAAAGAAGAATGAAGGGTTTTATACTTTGATCAAATGAAAATAAGTATTGGTATTTTATAATATTTTGAAAGTAAATATGCAATTTTGTCCTCAAGGAAGATCTCTTAACTAGGGTTATTATATTTTTTAATATCTAATTTTACCTAATTACATATATAGATGCTAATATTAATTAACAACGAAAATAAAATTAAAATTGTCGAGTAGAACTGGCTGCTCATGAAATAATTCTAAACATTCCAGAATTTGTTTGAGATAAACATACAAGACATGAATTGCATCCAATTTTGAATTAAAACATTGGGTATGGATATGACTATTCTGATGTATATTTTTATATGTATTTATCTTCTATTTTCTCTCTTTTGCCATTTTATTGGATGGATAGATTGAAAATTTGCAAGTTTTTTAAATGGTCACATAATGCCTTTTTTTCCTCCTTATATTGATTTGTCGTTGGTCTATCTAGAGAATATGGCAACAACACTTGTAGTTTTGATGCCAATGAGAATAGGAGCTAGGCGTGTCAAGAATGGTGAACTTTAACGAGGATTTTTTTTGTTTTAAGTATAACAAAATAATACAGCTTACACACTGCAGTAGAAAATATTACACAATGTAAACATTGTAATTAATATCTTTAGTTAATTTTTCCCATAGGAATGTTCATTATACTAGCAGTGGGTTGTATAATGAAAAAAAACTTCATAGAGCAACAAGATACTAATTTTAGTTTTAAGCACGAATCATTAAAAACCTTCACGTTATTATATACTAAATAAAAATACAGCATGTGCCTTTCACGCGTACCTATCTAGTTTTGTAAGAAAAATACTTGATAATTAGTCCCATTTAAGAAATACTTAATTTTAAAAGTTATCTTTTCCACCAATTCATTTTTCATCATATACTAATTCAATAAAAAAAAAAAAAATTTCTTAATATAATAATTTTACACATAAAATCCAAATATTTTATATTTTTATCCACTTATTCTCAAAAAAATTATTTTCATAAAATATATTTTGAAAGTGAACTCAAACACGGGCTTATTGTGTTAGATTTGTAGAAAAAGAAATTATATTTTTCCTATTTAATTTTAATTTTTTTTCTTTCAACCAGTAACTATCATATTTGTTGTAAGGTTAAAAATTGAATTCAAATAATGCAACTGTTAAATTATCTAGCCAATGCGACAAATTAATATCAAAATGAATTTACCTCTCCATAATTCATAGGACGGAATGATAAATCTAGGACTTATCATTCTGATCACAATAGTGAAATGAAATTGAAACTTGAATATGAGTTTGGAAAAAAATTGAGGGACAAATGAAATTTCTCAAAGTTGAAGGATCTCTACATTTTTATCTTACAAGATAGTTATTGACGAAGCAACGAAGTGAATCTATTTTCACTTTGAGCCCTTTTATTGAAGTTCGATTTTTTTTAGAGGAGATAATGTGAAAAATGTGGATTTTTTAAGAATGTTTGATTAAAAATTATGAAAAAATTACGATAAAATGTGAAAAATAATTTTTTTAACATTATGTGATTGAAGATGATTATGAGAAAAAATGTATTAAGTTGTTGATGTCTAAAACCGACTTAACAAATTTAGGTATATTTAAAGTGAATTTACATGGTAAATGCTGGAAAGCGAGGCTATCATGAGAAAATTGGAAGCTCATGTGTGAATTCATGGTTGTAATTGTGATAATGAAAGAACTAACTATTTTCATTGAAGTTTTTTAAGGATTGATTTCCCCTTGGAGGGGACCAGTCGGTCCATTTAAAGACCAATTTAGAAAGGATCTTGGCCGTCCAATGCTTGTCAACTAAAGTAACGACCTAAAATCGTGTCACTTCTCTCTTGGAGAATTTGGTGATTAGTTTGCAAGGCCTTTCAACCTGAGGTCATCATGACAAAAAATCATTGCAAAACTTTGATTGGTCGAAAACTAGGTGTTAGCCTCATCATTGCCACGTGTCTTCTCCCAAGTGGTTGTATGAATGGTGATGACATTATTATGATAACGTGTTTCTCAAAGCATGATGATGATGATGTTCCCTCGGAGATGGTGATATATGGGTGATCTTAAATCTGACAACATCGTTTTTCGCCATGTGGTATCCTCTTTTCCTTAGTTGTCATTGTAATGACCACGGATCCTAACCGTTCAAGATGTAGGCATGAGGTCTTGTGGACTCTATATGTGCGTTTAGCTGTTCTTCAATCATATAGAGCGTCTGACCTCTCTTTCATGCACGAGAGTCGGACCTATCTAAAATAAAAGACTCCTTAACTCATTCTTAAAGCAATTGGAGATCGGAATGCAGCAGTAACCACCAACATCTATCATATTATTTTACTAGGAAGCAAACCTTTCAAATTCATATATAACCAATGAAATTCCTATTTTCATTTAAAACGATTATTAGAAGGTAGAACCTTAATATATTTCCATGATAACATGTGTCGGTGTAGCAGTGATGTTTCATTTCTCATAATATAAGTAACACTTTTGAGGGGCCCTTTCATTTTCCATCCATTACTTTTCATAAATGACCCAGGCGATGCCTATTAGGATTCCACCAATATTTTTTCTCATCAACCTTTCATTTGGTTCTTCTACGTTTTAAGTTTTCTTGGAAGCGCTACATATTCTCTTTTCATTCTAACCTTTTAGGTTTTTTTTTTTTTTCACCACCTAAGACATATCAACTTGAACCTGACCTTTTCCTATAAGGTTACCACTGGCACTCCCTTACAAGATTCCTAAGTTAACTTATCCCTTTCCCCAGTATCTAAGGATCACAACAGGCTCACTCCGGCCAACAATCCTATCTCTCTGGGTCACTCAGGGTTAACTTAAAAACAGTATGGCTTCTAAAGATCAAGTTATGCTTTTATGATATGCATAGGATGAAATGATTTATACTTATCAACAAAATCTACATCATATGAGCTACTGGAATTAAAAACATAAAAAAAATAAAGATAAACTTTTTGGAGATTCATTAAAACATTATAAAGATAATACAACTAAGGTTTTCCCTTTCGGAAAATCCCTTAAAAGATAAATAAAACTTGGAAGAAACAAGTACCTTAGAGGTATTCACAGTTTTTCTATACAGGGGTTTCTATTTTGGATTGAGAATTTTTCTGATAAGGAAGGTTTATCGGAGTAAAGAGCAAGGAGATCACAGGCTGAAAACTCTTTCTTTCTCTTCTGAAAACCAACTCCTTATATAGAGAAATTCTTGGGAGCAAAAGAAAACTCTATCCTAAACGAATCTTATCTTTTTACAACTGTCCTTGCTTTTTTAAAGTTGTCTCATGCTTTTTTGACACGCGTTTCTCCGAGCAACTCTGGTCAAAAAAGTGGTTGGACAATTTTTATCAAAAGCATCTTCTTTTCTAAAAGCTTTTGTCGGCATCATCTTTTTCTGAAAAAGTCTATTGGCAGTTTCTTTCTAAAGTTCTTGTCTGCAGCATCTTCTTAAAAGTCCTTTGTTCTATAGCGTCGACAGCATCTTATGTATTTAAATTGTGTTCTGCTATTGATGAAAAAGACATTCCACTATCTGAATTATTGAATGCTTCTCCTTCTTGGCCTTCGTGACTATTTCCTTGACTAGATTCATTGTCTTCTGGTACTGGCATGTTCTGTGGATATTCTAAAATTTCTTTTTCTTTTTCTGTTCTATTTTGTGAAAGAGTTCTTTCTGAAGTAAGGTTCTGGTTGGCTTCATTGATGACTCTGAAGTTGTTCTTCATACACTCACAATGATTACAAAAAATGTTCTCTTCTCTGCTTGGGGAAAAATTAAGAGGCGGGTCTTGGTAATTTTTGAGAGAAGGGGAAATGAAGAAGTTAATACCTGTGAGCTGTCTTGCCGAGTCTAGAGCTTCTTTTAAATTTGTAAATCCTTTGTAAAGAGGGTCTTTAAAATTGCTGATACTTTCTAAAACTTCTAACCATGTATGAAAAATGCCTAACTTATGACCTTTTATGACTACATAAAACTTGAACTTTGTTCTGTTCTGATTAAAGTGTTCTGACAATGCATTCATGCATGCAAGAAAGTATTTCTGGTCTTTTGGATTTTTGTTGTATGAAATCCATAAATTGTCTAAAATACATTTTTCTTCTTTTGAAATTGAGACGTGTGCAAGTGCTTTGAAAGAAATGTTACTACTAGGAAAACATGTAAGTTCTTGGTTACCAAATCTAATTCGTTCTGAGTAATTTGGTCTGTTCTGAGTAGATGGAGTCTGAAATGATGCATAGGAATTTCCCGGAGGAATTCCTGGTCTTGGAGGCGGTCTAGACATCTGTAGAAAACAATATCATGATGAGTTTATCTCAAAAATTTCTTTATTTTCTACCATTCTACTAAGGATGTCTGCTGTTTTATTATCTACTCCTTTAATATGTTCAAATTCTATGTTTATTCCTGTATTAGTAATTCTGTCAACAAAATTCAACCATCTTCTTCTGCTAGTTTTCTTGGAATTCTAATTTTAATTTATTATAAAAAGAGACAATAGCAACACAGTCTGTTCTAATTATGATTTCTTTCTTTGAAATAATAAAAAGTTCAAAACTGTCTAAGGCATAATTAACAGCTAAAAGTTCTGCATCTATGCTACTCATGTTTCCTTTTTCTTTGTAGTTACCACTATTATATCTACAAATTCTTTCTGTGTTTTTATCTGCATATCTATTTGGTTTACATAATAGAATGGCTCCCCATCATAATATGCTTCCGTCCGTTTCTATGATCAGAAAATCTGTATCTAAGGGCATTGCTAGTTTTGATAAATTTTTTATTCTATCTTTAATTTCTTGTACAAGTTTTATGTCTTCTTGATTAAAGTGTCTTTGTCCTGTTGGAGAGGTCTTAGAATATAAGGGTCCTGCAATTTTTCCTAAATTTTTTATAAATGGTCTTGCATAATTTACTAATCCTAAGAATTTTTGGATTTGTTTTAAATCTTCTAACTTGTCTGGAAATTCTAACGCTTTCTGGGCTATATGAGGTTGTAACTTAATTTCTCCCTGACCTATATTGACTCCTAAAAAATCTATATATTCTTTAAACAAAATCATCTTTTTCTTACTTATGATTAATCCATGTTTAATAAATTCTGAAAACACAATTTGTAGGTGTCCTCTATGTTCTCTTCTGTTTTTACTAAAAACAAGAATGTCATCTATGTATATGCTATAATAAACTTGCTATGTCTATTAAAAATATCTTCCATCTTTCTCTGAAAAATACTAGGTGCATTCTTTAATCCAAATGACATGACTAACCATTCATAATGTCCTTCTGGACATGTGAATGCTGTCCATCTAATACTATCTGGGTGCATTTTAACTTGCCAAAATCCTGACTTTAAATCAAACTTACTAAAAATTTTACAATCTTAGATCTTATTGATTAAAACTGTCTTATCTGGAATTTTGTATGCATCATCTATTGTATTATCATTAAGTCTTTTATAATTAATAACCATTCTGCTTTTTCCTCTAACTATTTCTGAGTGTTTTCTTACTATAAAGGCTGCTGATCTATGAGGGCTATCTGATCTCCTAATAACTCCTAATTTCATTAGTTCTTCTATATGCATTTTAAAATCTTCTAAATCCAAATTAGTTGCTTCTATGTTCTTAGTTCTTATGATATATTCTGGATTTTTAATTTTTATTTCACAAAAAATCTTATCTTTTTCCCAATATTTTAAAACATTTTCTCCTAAAATTTTCATTTTTTCTAATCTATTTATCAAATTTTCTATATCTTGTTCTGTAACCAACATATCATAGATTCTTTCATTATCAATAAATTGGTAGTCTATTTCTATGTCTTCTAATTCTTCATCACTTTCTTCTAAGTTTTCTAAGAGCTGGCATTCTTTTTCTTTATTACAGGGGCAAAATTTTTCTGTAGGGCTTCCACCACGCTTCTCAGCGTACTCTGATGGATAATGTACTGTCTGGGCTGGTGTGAATAATGTATGTTTTTGGAAATGTATAAAATCTTTTGTAATTGTAACACTACCATTGTCTTTTAATAAAAAACTAAGACCTATAATAAAATCTGTTTCTTTTAAATTGAGGGATCTAACCCATGTTGAGTCTCTTGGTAATGTATATTCTGTACTAAGTCCGCAATTTGTTTCAAAACTTATTTTGCTGTTTGGTCTTAATAATTTTGTATATGTATATAATCCTCCATCCATTTGTTGTGCATTAATTGAATTTTTGGATTCTATAACATATTGATCTGGAATTAATTTTTTATTTATTATACAATTACTACTTCCTGAATCTATTAATCCTAAGCATTTTATTATATAATTTCCTATTCTGATCTGACATTTTACTTTGATTGTTTTAAGTTTTTCTGAATTACAAATTACTTGGACATAATTAATTTGTGAGCATTCTAAATCTGGTTCTTCTATCATGATTTGCTTATCTTTTCTATTTGACTCTAATATTTCAATTCTTTTAATTATTAACTTTTGCATTTCTTCTAAACTTTCAATTCTTTTTCTAAGAATTCTGATTTCAGAAATTTCTAATTTATTTCTTTCTACTTCAATGTTTGTTTCTTCTTTTTCTAGAATCATATTTTCTTCTAAACATCTTATGCATGCTTCTTTATAACATTCTAAACATTTTGCTCTAAGTTTTCTTGCTGGGTACCATTTACAAATAAAACATGCTATATTATCCATTCCTATGTTCTTCTGCCATTTATGTTTACATGAGTCTAAAGATGTCTCCATAAATTCAGTTTCTTGTTCTGATTCTGATTCTGATTCTTCATCTATTTTGAATTTAGTAAATTCATCTAAGATTTCATAATCAGATTGTTCTTCTTCTATATTAGTCTGATCTTCTATTGACACTATGTTGTAAATAGATTCTTTATCTGAAATATATTCATCTAATTGTATTAGGTCTTCATTAGTACATTCTATGAGAGTACTTTTCGTATCATAATTGTTTATTCTTTTAGGACATGTTCTTGCTAAATGTTCATTGCTATTACAAACAAAGCAATTTAGTTTATTTTTATAAGTTCTTTCTGGCTTAAATTTTCTAACGTGTCTTTTTTCATCTAAGTAAGGTTTTCTCTTATTTGATTTTCTTAAGAAGTATCTTTTCTTAATTGGTTTTCTAAAATTTTTCTTATATTTTTTCTTATAAGGTTTAGATGTTGAAGCTCCATATGTCTGAGGTGTAAAAATGTCTTTACAGAATTTATAATCTGTCTTTTTTAATTGCTTTTGTATTTGTAATTCTACGCATTTACCTTCTAGGCATCTTATTACATTTTGTATTCTTTGTTCTATACTCCAGTTTTTCTCTGGAAATTCTTTTATAGATGCTAGATTATTCCATGATTCTGTAATTTCTAATCCTAATGGTCCTGGTAATTTATGAAATAACTTATTTCCTATTTCTTGGTTAAATGTATTTCCTGATATTGAGGTCTGATAATAATATTCATTTAAAAATCTTTTTACATACTTACCTTTAGTCCATTTATATAAATTAAGTTGTTCTAAGTCTCTCATTGCTTTTCTTTGTATACTCATATGTCCTGAATTAGGATCTGCTCCTGTGATTAAAATTTGTACTTTATTAACAAAATTATAAGGGTTACTTCCTAATTGTACTAATTGATCATATTCTTCTTTTCTTTCTATCTTATAGGCTTCCCACATTGCCTTTGTACTTTCTCCTAAAAATGTTTCTAAATATATGTACATATCTAAGGGTTCCATGTCTTGTATGTTTCTAATATAATGTCCTATTATAGTATTTTTCCAAACATCTATGACATTTGTCCATGTCTGTGGATCATGTGCCGTAATGTTTAGTATTTGTGCTTTAGAGGTTGTCTGAAATTCTATTTTTTGTTCTAAAGGTCTCTTACTTCCTCTTGCTATGTATTTACTATTCTGTGGTGGTTCATTATATGTATTATAGGCTCCTCTAGGAGGAAAACCATCTCCATAAGTTAAAATTTTATGTTTAACAGTCTTATCAAAAGGGGTTTCATCAAATGTTCTGTATCTAGTTGTATCTTCCATGAGTTCTTTTGTATAACTATGATCTGTAACTTCTGTATTATTATCATTTTCTTCATTAATAATTCCTATCCTAATATTCTGTTCTAAATCATAATACAAATACTCATTTTCTTTTATCTGTTTTAAAATATACATTTGATCTTCTAATTCTAAGAGTTCTTCTTTATTTAAAATAATACCTAATTCTTTTGGATAAATTATTTTATCAATATCTTCTCCTATTAGTTCTATGTGAACATTCTCTTGGTGTGGTTCTTGTTGTTCTTCATTAGAAGTTTTTGGTACATATTGGTAATCAGTAAATCTTAGGCTTGTCCTACCATGTGCGTCTTTATAGGTTAAAGATTCTCTAGGTGCTATTGACTTTTCTTCTTCTTCTAAAAACTTATCCATATTCCATTCTAATCCAGCTAATTGTTCTGCTGAAAATTCTTTAGGCTTAACCATATTTATTCCTTTACTATTCATTAGTCCTACTACTTTATCCATATATACTTTGTATTTTGTCTGGGAATTAATTGAGCATCTTCCTAAGAATCCTACATGTATCAAAAGACTGTCTCCACTATTTGTCTCTTCATATCCTTTAGTCTGTATACCTATTTTAATTTTTTCTGAAAAATCTCTGATAGTCATTAAGAAGTCTGGATTACAGTAAATAATACCATTATTACTATTCATGTCTACTTCCATGCTTGCTATCTGTCCTTTTTCTATATTATTAAATCTTTCATCATAAATAGTAATTAATGTCTTACATCCTAAGCTTTTTCTAGTTAATCCTTTTATTCCTATTACAATTAATCCTAAGTGAATAAATCTAAAATTTCTTTTTCTAAGTTCTTTCTTAGAATCTTCTGAAATTAAATTAAGTTTGACTACCTGGTTTCCAATACATTGTATTTCTACTTCTCTATGATGTCTAAAGGATTGAGTTCTTGATTCAAAAATTCCTCTGTTATATAATATATCAGGATTAAGTACTCTTAATCCATGGGTCTGGAATCTGGCATAATCTTGTTCTGGATCTATAATTTCTTCTAGATTCTGATTATGTTGTTCTACTCTTCTTAAAACTCTGTCTAAGAAATTCCTATTTTCTCCTGATGTACTTGGTCTAGATGTTTCTTCATTGATTGTCCTTGATCTTCCTAAAAATGGAGTTGTTAAATTCATCTTGGAAATTTTAAGTCTCTTGATAACCTTCTTGTGACTTTTTCTTTGCATGTTTCTTTAATGTTTAAATTTCCTAATTTATTTGTTATAGATCTTAAATCACTTTCTATTTCAGGGTCTATTCTTTTATCAAAGGCTTCTAATTTTTTATGTAAACTTACTAAGAGAGTAATAATTATATTATTCTGTCTTATTAAAACTCCTTCTGAAATTTTTGGAGAATCTAGATTTGTAATTCCTTCTGGATCTTTATGGTAAATTCTACAATAATCAAAGGCTTCTTTATAGTTTCTTTCGGTTTCAAATTCTCTGTTCATTAACTAAGAATAAATCCTTTTAATTCTTCTGTCTTATTACTAATTTTTCTTGTTTCTTGTAAAATCTCTTTATTTGAATCTAAAATTTTTGTTATTTCTGGAAAATTATTTGTTAAGGTTATGGTTTCTTGTTTGGAAATCTTTTCTAAAATAACACAATTTTGATTCTTAATAAAGTCTAAATTTTCTTTAATATTTTTAAAATCTAAGTTTCTTGTTTTAAGATGATCTAAAACTTCTTCTAAAGTTTTATTAATCTTTTTATTAACTTGTTATAAATTTTTTGCAAAATTTATAACTAAGTCTATTAAAAGATTCTGACTTGGATCTTCTGAAAACAAACTATGTAATTTATGTGCTGTTTCTAAATTACAATTTAAAATATTATTTTCTGTAGTTTTGAACTTTTTACCTTGGCTAGAAAGTTCTAAGTCTAAATATTCTATGTATCTTTTATTAGCTATGGCTCTGATACCAAAAGAGGGGGGGTATACTTAAAATAAACACAGCCACTGGCGTAGAAGGGTTTATTCTAAGGTTGGATGCAGAGGTCGGCTTGTGTGCGGAATTATTGGTCTAAAAGACTTTCACAATCTTGTCTATAATATCCTGTCTCTATTCTATACTGTTCTAGATAGAAAGGATAGAATTCACTGTCTGTTCTTAAAATTTTTGTTTCTAAAATTTTTTCAAGTTCTTTGGTTTTAAATTGTAAATCAAAACTTCTTTTACTAGTTCTGTTAATATAATTCTTAAAAGGATAAAAATTACTACTATATCCTTGAATGTCTATAACTGTGTCTAAAATTTTATAGTCTTCTTCTAAAGTTTTGTCTATGACAAAAACTTGGGTCTGGTGTACTGATAATAAATATTCAAAATCTGAAATAATTTTTGGAAATTCTTTTTCTATGTTTATCTCGTTTGAAGTGTGTGATGATGAAGGGTTCTCGTGAGAGGGATGAAGGGGAAACTTTTATGTGAAACTATGGGCCAATGAAGAAAATAAAGTCTTGGTGGAGCAAATACAGTGTACCTAGTTTGATCTAAATGGTTGTCTCTTCTCTATTGAACTAATATTAACATAACCCAAGGGTTTTGTTTCTTTAAACCTAGCTATATTAAATGTCAAAATTAGGTTTACCTTCCATAGTACAATTTGTAGGTTTCTTTTGGCTTAGGAAATTGCTTCAACCTAACTTTGTCCAAACGGGTGGATGACCTTGTTGTCCATTTTGTTACTATAGCATAGGCTAGGCTTTATGAAGTTTTCTATAGATGAATTCAATTCCTTGTACATTTTTAAGGAAGATAGGAAGTATTCGAGCTAGTATTATGCAAGTGTCAAGGTGAGGTCGGGGGTTTTTTTGTGTTAACCACTCCAGCTTTGGTAAAAAGGTGGAAATCAGATCTCTTCTTTATTATGGGGCTGGAAACTCCACTCGACTGAGGTGAATAGGGAATTTGTAGTTCCCACACACTACCAAAAGATTTGTAAGTGTGATTAGGTCCTAATTTTTCTTTTTCTTATTTTTTTTTAAAAAAAAACTTACATAGTTTGATTGATGACATGATGTTTCGTTCTCCTTTTTTGTAGGTTATCGTCCTTGTAACCCTACAAAGAAGAGAGCTGCAGTAGTCCGAGCTTAACCATAGCTAAAGGTCTTGTGGCTTCCTTTTATAGGATTCCAACTTATTTCATTTCTATTTCTTTATTCGTGACTTTGTATCGCAAACTCCATCTATGTGATTTTCACATCTGCTCAACCTATTTATCTATCCTTATTATTATGTTTTTCTGTAACTTTTCGCTTATTCTACCACATGTCAAATTATGGAGATGTTAGGTTACATATCAACTATGATTAAGTAGAAACAGGTGACAAATAAGGTAAAAAAGGTTTGGCAAGAAGAAATCCTAGGGGTAGAGGTTAGACCGTCAAAGAAGGATCATCTAACGATATTGGACAAATTAGGTTTGCAAATAGCTTCTTCTCGCCCACTTTATCTGATCTACTCGTCCTTGAGGAATGTTGATGTTCCTCTGACTCAGGTCCCTACTACTTCAGCCACATCTTATCTTACCTTCCATGTCTAGATCTCCAATGCCCTAATGTGAAAACTTAGTACGAAATCAATTGGAGATATTTCTTTATCTCTTCAAACTCATTTGCCTTCGAGGGACATGACTGCTACCCTTCTTTCTACTATCAGGGAATTTGCGAACTTATTAGTGAGGAGTTGAAATGAAAGGGGACGGGATTTTCTTGAAAAGAATAGAGGATGAGGCTTACGTTACGACTGAGCTTCATGGTTATTGCTCTATTCTTTATATGACGAACATTGCTGATAAGGTAAACATTTTGACTTTTCTTCATTACGCCTCTTTCTCCTTTCCCTCATTATTTCGCATCAGTCATTGGAAGGTAAAGATTGAGAAGGTGGTGTCATTTAAGGAAGAAACCTTATCAATCTAATGATCTGTTGAAGCTAATAGGGTAAAGAAAGATGAATAGAAGAACGTGCGAAAGTCTAGGTTGCGACAGTTGGAAGCTGACATGGAGGAAAATGATGCGAACCCCTTTGGTGTTTGGACTAAAAATTCCCACAACAATTTAATACCAACCAAAGAAAGCTAAAATGGTAAAAAAAAACCTATACACAAGTTTATTCTAACCAAAATTTCAAGAAATAATCCTTAACCCAATAGAGAGAAATAAACAAGTTCATAGATTTCTTCCAACAACACAAGAATCGTACAATTCTAAAATGAAGTTGAGCACAAGATTTAGAAGAAGGATTTAGCTTCAAATTTTGCTCCAATGGAGACTTCAAGCTTCACAAGCCAAGAGTTCTAAAACTAACTAGGGTTTGAAATAAAATGAGTATTTATAGTACAAGCCAAAAGAAAAAGAAAGAAATTAAAAAAAAAAATCTCGCGAATCTGTCTCTGAAATTGACCTTGCAATTGCATGGGGTAATGTGGTGCGATCGCATGGTAATTCCAAATGGGTTGGAAACTAGACAAAAAGGACTACAATTCTTCCAGAAATATTGAACCTCAAAATCGGACTTTATTTATGTCAAAACTTTAATTGAATCCCGAACTTGATCCAATCTTCATGTATTTGCTCTCAATTTGATTCTTGTCTTGATCTCTTGTTTAAGCCTTGAATCTTCTTCCAAAATGGGCCATAGTTAACTTAGAGCTCCACAAACATACACTTCAAAAATTGTTTGGCTCGAATGATTGATTTTCCTTGTTGAGCCTCCTATAATTCTCATCAGAAAAGGTTGCACTTCATGCCAAATCTTGAGATGAACTGGTGGTTTCCAAGGCGCAAAGTGATGAGGTAGAATTGCTGGCTGAAGAGGTAAGGAAATGGCGAAGGAAGAAAGAGAAAAGGTTGAGGAGGGAAAGGCCAGAGCTGAGGAAGCAAACATCAAGGCGATTAGGGCAATTGATTTGTGGAATTTAGATCGAACTACTGAAAATTAGGTTTTATTTTCAAATTCCTTTTGTGGAACTAGGCTAGTTGTTGGAGCATTTGTAACCTAAGATCAAACTAATGAGGAGAAGGTTTAGTTTCCAAAATCCTTTTGAGGAACTTGGATTAGTGTTGCAAGACTTGAAATTTTAGATCGGACTACTGAGAAGCACGTTTAAATTCTTAGGCTTATACAGGGCTTGGTTTTATTCTAAAATTCATACTTCATCTCAGCATGTTTGGCAATACTTTAGCTGGTCATTTTTATTGATAGTACTTCTTAAGGTGTTTTGTTTTTCATGGGTACAAAAGAGGTCTTCCCTTCATATCTTCTAATTCATAAGCTCATTTGTAGAAGGTTTTAACCAATTTGTAAGGACCTTCCATTTTGGACTAAGTGACCCCAAATTAAGTTGTCTTGTAGTGAGGAAGACCTTCTCCAGAACTAAATCTCATACCTCAAAATCTCTTTTATACACATTCTAGTTATAATACCTTGCACTTCTTTGTTTGTACATTGTTGTCTTGATGTTTCTTTCGATAGGTCTAGTCCAGTACGTAGTGTTGCTTCGTTAATTTCCTCATTATATGAACTAGTATAGAACAAGGGGATCCCTATCTCAAGTGGGATCAAGACTTCCACTCCAAAGGCTATGGAAAAGGGAGTTTCTCTAGTAATAGTGCATGTCGTGGTTTAATAGGACCGAAGTACACTAGAGAGTTTGTCCGCCTAAGCTCCTTTTAGGTTATCAAGTCGAGGTTTCAAGATACGCTTGATTATTTTGTTGATAAACTCGACTTGACCATTGGCCTATGGATGATTTGGTGTAGAAAAGTATTTCTTAATTTGAGCTCTTCGCAAAATGTTCTCAGTCTTGTATTTTTGAATTGCTTCCCTTTATTAGACTATTGAGTGGAAAATATCGTACTCACAAATGATAAATTTTCGAATAAATTATATGGTTTTATGCTTGGTAATTTTCATGAGAAGCTCAACTTCTACCCACTTGGTAAAATAATCTACACACAGTGAGTATGGGTCATATCATATAAAACCCTAACTTTGAGAATCCATTGCCACATGATGGAGTAATTTCCTTAGAAGGGGATATGATGAAGGGTGCTAGGCGCTGACATTCATCACACTTCCTTATGAAGTCTAGGGTGTCTTTTTTCACGGTCGGCCAAGAATATCCTTGCTTCAAGATCGCGTGAGTGAATGATCATCCTCAGTCATAATTTTCACATATCCCTTCATAAACCTCTCATAAAACATAATGGGACTCAACTTAAGTAATGGGGTTACATATCCCTTTTGAAGAGGAAGTTATCTATCAGGGTGTATTTAGCTGAACTTGTTTGTAATTTTCGAGCTCTATTTTTGTTAGCAATGGTGAGCTCGATTTTAAGGAATTGTACAATTTCATAACGTGATGACCTCTCTTTTTCTGATCCCTGGATATTGTACCCTCCAGATCAGGATATTATCAATCTCTTTCATACAGTCACTTGTTGCTAATCTGACTAAAGAGTCGGCATGACTTTTCTAAGTTCTGGGAATTTGCTTTCTGGTAGCAGACTCGAAATTTTTAACTCATTCTAAAAAACTAGGAGGTAATCAAACATCCTTTCATTTTTCGTTTGGAGACTTCCACTGAATTGATTTACAATAAGTTATGAGTCGTTGTATACTATTAGGTTTGATATTTTATTTCTCTTGCCATCATTAGGTTTGCTATCAGGGCTTCGTATTCTTCTTTTTTGTTAGAAGCCTTTAACTCAAAAGTGAGACCTTGACAAAAGTAGTGAAGATATGGGCTAACTAGGACTATTCACGATCATGATCGAACTTCAATATATGATCCATCGACAAATAGTTCCCAAGGCTCATCGTAGGACCGTTCTTTACGTGGGTCTGATATGAACTCTGACACTTGGTTGCAATCTAATGCAGGTACGATATATCGAAGTGTCCTTACTCTACTTCCTATTTATCATCATTCCTGAGATATCTGGTTTTGTAGGATTTTCCATAATAGGTAGTTCAGTAAAACTTGTATGGGGTGTTCAAGAAATATGGTCTCAATTTTCTTGATGACTTGATCAAAGCATATGCTAAATTCTCCATGGGGATAGTATAGCTTGACATCATGAAGGGCTGCTAAATTCTCCATGGGAGTAGTATAGCTTGACATTGTGAAGGGCCTTGCTAACATAATAAGTTGTGTTCTGTACTCCGACTTCTTCTCTAATTAATACCTAACTTATTGCATGCCCAAAAATAGCTAGATAGAGCAACCGTAACTCCTCTGCAGCTAGTTTAGAGAGTGTGAGGTTTTCTAGTATACTTTTGAGTCCTTCAAAGGCCTCTTGACATTATAGCTTCCATTTGAACTCTATCCAATTCAAAGGATGTCGAAGAAAAGCTTACACCAGTCTGTTGATTTGGAAACAAATCGATTGAGTGCAGTGATCCTTTTTTAGATGCTTTAGATTTTCTTTGAATGAGTTGATACTTTCATTTCAATAATTGCTCGTACTTTTCAAGAATAGCTTCGATGCCCTGCTGATTCACCATGCAGTCCAAAGAGCTTGCTAGAATTTACTACAAAGACGCACTTGAGGCGATTAAGCTTCATTTTATACATTCTAAGGACCTTGGACATCTCTAACAAATGTTTCACATAGTCTTTTGAGTCTTGGCTCTTTACCAACATGTCTTTGATGTATACTTCCTTGGTCTTACCGATCTGTTGAGCGAACGTGGCATTAACGGGGAATTGGTAAGTAAGTCTAGTGTTTTTCAGATTGAAAGGCATCATTTTTTAATAATAAAGACCTCAATTAGTTATAAAGGAGACGTGCTCTTGGCTGGGTTCTTTTATGGGTATTTGATTGTGTCTGGAGTATACATCCATAAAGTCGATCAATTCATAACTAATGGTGGCATCAACCATTTGATCTATTCTTGAGAGGAAAAAATTGTCTTTTTAACGAGCTTTGTTGAGTTTAGTGAAATTTATGTGTGTCATCTAGTCTTTGTTGCTCTTTTTAACTAACACTAGTTTTGCGACCTATTGAAGATTGGTCGCTTCTTAGATAAACACATTACTGAGTAATTTCTCAACTTCCTTGCACAAGGCTTTATATCATTTTGGGTTAATTGATCCCTGCCTTTGCTGTTTAGGATGAACTAAAAGGGTCAATGTTGAGCCTGTGACAAGCGATTTTTGGGTCAGCACCTTCCATAACTTTATGGCTTTATGAGAATATATCCATATTTTATTGGAGAAACTCCATGAATTCAAATCTTTAGGGCTATCAGAATTCACTCCCTATCTTGAGCTCTTTTGGAGGTGAGTCTAAACTTACTAGATTTTGTCCCAACTCCTCGACATGGTTTGACACCTACGCCTTTAATCTTGATCTGATGATCAAGTTGCTCTAGGTCAAATTCCAATGTGCGTACAATGTGAACGTCGTGTCATTAGAAAATTATCCTTGCGTTTAACTCAGCAGGATAATGTGCAAGGCGACATTTCTCAGCTATCTTCTTCTTTCCTTTGATCTCTCCTACTCCATAAAGAGTCAAGATTTTAAGGGAATATTGATACATTGATATGATTGCTTTTAGGTGTAATAGCAAATGTTGTCGCATGATCACGTCATATGGAGAAAGGGAGTCTATCACTACAAATTCAATAGTGGTTTTGATCTTTCGAGGGGACTCTCCCTCTTCCACGATAAGTTTCATCTGCTCTTTATTCATCGTAAGTGCCCGTTCTACCTAAGATTAAAAGAAGTGTAAGAGGATTACCATCCAGTTTAAGGTGTCGATGTAAATTACATTTAAGGAACTTCTCATATCAACCAACACTCTACTTATGTTTACTCTAGAAATGGGTAAAGCAATCATTAGAACACCTGGACACGAATCAGGATTAGCTTCGACTTCATCGAATTACAAGAGGTCGCCCTCAGACTTTTACGATGCTAGCCTGCGATGCCTATTTTGGTTAGGTCAACGAAGTTCAATCTTTTAAGCCTAGATTATCAAAATCTGTCTATATAGGTTCTTTAGAGCATATTCAAAGCATTCTGGATAGATCGACATTGTAGAATCTGGATTCGGCTTGGTTGCCTCGGATAATGCCAACTCCTTCTAGCATAGAAAAATCCATGCAGAAATGATAAATTAAGGTTATTTCCTTCAGTTTGTGTAGTACGGGTCTTTCCAAGATTGCATTGTAGTTAGAAAGAAGGTCAACTACCAAAAAGCTAGCTATGGTTCTCCTCTGATAGAGAGGGTTCCCTAATTCGACTATGAGGGCAATCCAACCTCGTGGGTCAACTAGATCATCAGTGAAACCTTATAGTCTCCTGGGATAATGTCACAATTTTTTATTTTTTATTTTGAAATTCTCATTTGCTCTAAAATCTTAGAGTATAACAAGTTGATTGAATTGTCGTTTTTCTATAAGAGTCTGATAAAAGTTGGTGTCTGCGATATGTATGGTTATGACTAAGGTATCACTTTGATTCTATAATACCCCATAAGAACCTTCTTCAAAGAATCCAAAGCATTCAGGACTTTGTTCATTCATTTGATCAATTTGGCATCATCCTATCTAGAAGTTTTCCAGATATTGGCCTTTCTTACTTGTTTTTAACGCTTCCTTCGAAAACCTTCAACATATTGATTGTCCCCTATCAACATTCTTCAACTTTAGACTGGGTAGGCTTCATTTGAGGGCATGTTGGAAATGGTTGTAAGTTGGTATGCTATTTAGGCGTACTTGTTGTATTAGAGGATCCTGCGCCGCCTTTCGGGGTCTAGCTACGGACTCTTATATTGTCTTCTCCTGATAAGTCCCCCTACTTGTTGTATGAGGTCTCAATATACATTTGTGTTATAACTGTTCGACCTGTGGCACTTGTAGTACTTGTTTAGATTGGACCAGATTGGGTTTTGCCTGGCGTGTGGTGGTCTACAGAAGACCTCATTATCGCCCACTTGCACAAAAACTCCTTCTAAGGTAGTATTTAGCGGGTGGTATTCTTGGAACCTTTCTGGATATGGTTGAGGTCGTACGATCTTCTTCATCTCCTTTCTTCTTTCCTGCACTGGTCACTTTTTCACCCTACTGTTTATTGTTCAATCTAAAGCGTAGGGTTCTATCTTTTCCACATTCTGGTCTGAGGTTGCTTCTTATACACCTACATGCTTCCCAGTTCAGTTCAGAAACCTATGATAATTTCTAAGACCATCTTCGTAAATTGACCATCGGAACCTTATCTTAGACCTTAGCCTCGATAAAGCAACAATGAGTGCAGCATAGTTGGAGATGACTAATGAGGTCTCCCTCTTAATCATACCCTATGAGGTGTGGCATTTTGAGTATGACGACCCGAATCCTTAGTGACTCGAATGACACAAAACGTTGATAAAACCATTACGACATAAAGAATAATTAACATAAATAATTTTACGAGGATTTAAATCATCTTAACAAAATACTAGAATTAAACACAACAATTTTCAAAACATCTGATAATAATTAATTAAACATGTCTGAAAATCTAAAGTGAGGATTTAAATGAAAACATGATTTATTTTCCGGTCCACTATCTCTTGTCATCTCCACGTTGACCATCTCGAACCCATTTAATTACCTAGAAAGGGGGAAACATAAAGGCGTGAGAAAATCTCAATAAGTATACACGTGTTTATCATAAATTTGAAATCATAATTCTTACATAATGGAGACACAAAAACTATACAGAACATATGTGGTATGAGTTTGTGTGCGTGGCGCTACTAAAACTCTGGTCCGAATCTTAAAACATACATATAGACCATAGCATATTATTTCAAATACCATAAAGTAAAATAACACGTATATAGATATGGCAATGGGCCGAGCCGAGCCGACTCGGCCTTTTAATGCCTTTGATCGGCTTGCGACTCGTACTAGCCGAGCTCGTGGCTCGTTTTAAACGAGCCAGGCTCGGCTCGGCTCCTGTGGTCAAGGGCCAAGCCAAGCTTGGCTCACGAGCTCGCGGCTCGCGAGCCGAGCTTGGCCCACGAGCCATTAGATTTTTTTTTTTTTCAAATTAAATGGTATTTTATGTTAAAAAATAACAAGCCACTAGCCAAGTGGGCTAGGCTTGTGACTCGTCTCCACGAGCCGCTTGTGGTTAGACGAGCCGAGCCTATGCTCGGCTTGTTTCTGCGAGCCGGTGATTGGCTCGTCCAAATGACGAGCCAGCCGCTCGTGGCTCGTATTTTTACGAGCCGAGCCTGCGAGCAGCTAGACCCTTTTGCCACCTCTACACGTATATACTTACTGTCTTATGGGATGAAAGGATGATTAACTCTTACTTCAAAGTGTCTTGAACTTTGTGTGTGTTAAAGTTTATTCCTTGAGTGTATATGTAATAACCGTGTATAATGAAAATTTGGGTGGGGGGGGGGGGGGGGGGGGAGGAGGGAGAGAGAGAGAGAGAGGAAAAACGTGGAATGTACCCATATATATAGGCCACTAGTACCTAGGCTTAAGGCCCTTTTCTTGTTTTGGAAAAAATTAATAATAATAATTTGACCTAAATTTTATTTGATTGGGTATAAATTAATCTAATTTTGGTGTTAATAGAAGAAGGTTATTTTATTAGAATTAGAATATATATATATATATATATATATATATATATATATATATATATATATATATATATATATATATTTATATTTAAGATTATGAAATCAAGGTGTATGAAATCATAGTGATTTTATTATGCCTACAATTACAATAAATCCTTCTTAATATATATATATATATAACCGAAGGTCTGTCAATGGGTTTCCACTTTTGTATTTCCCATAGGGATGGTGGTGGTTTGTTTTTGCTCCATTCTTTGTATTGCATTCGTGAGGCTTTTGATGGCCTCTTGGATTGCTATAAAGTAAGGTTGTCCGACCTTCGACGGTTCGTTTTCTCTGAAATTTTCTAGGATAATCGTTTAATTGGGATAGGTGTGAGATGATTCTTTGAGTTTGAGTTATGACTCATCATTTGTCTTTTTTTTTTTTTTTTTTTTTTTTTTTTAAAATATGGGATTGTATTTGAAAGGCTTTTTAGAAGATGTGGGCTAGGTCTTTTTCATTCGATCATCAAACTGTTGGCGTCTAAAACTTACTTAGGAAATTTAGGTCAACTTAAAGGGAATTTACGAGGTAAATGCTGGAAATCAAGGTTATTAGTAGAATATTGTGAGCTATGTTTTTGATCTTGGTCGTGATTGCAATTTTAATTGTAATAAATAAAAAGTTATCTATCTTTATTGAAGTTTTTTGAGAATAATTTGAACCCTCCTTTGGATGGGACCAATTGGTCCCATTTATAGACAATTTTAGTTAAGAGCTTGGTTGCCCAATGTGCTATGTATTACAGTACCGACCTAAAATCATGTGCCATTGCCCTCTACTTGAATCTAGTGATTGGTTGGCAGGGCCTATCACCACGTGTCTTCTCCTGAGTGATCGTACGAATGGTGATCACATAATTCTAGTAGGACATTTCTCAAAGTATGGCTTAAATTCGGCAATGTCATCCTTCGCCATGTGGCTGTTCTTTTTCCATGGTTCTCATTGGGTCCTTATCGTTTCTTGAATGTAGAACTGAGCTCTTGTAGGCTTGATGTTTGGATTTTTATGTTCTTCAATCATACAACATTTCATGCATCTCTTTCATGTGGGGGTGCAACTATCTAGTACTCTAGAATAAAAATATTCCTTGACTTATACTTTAAAATAAATTTTAATTTTCATTAGTTAAATAATAATCAAAATAATAAAAAATTATATTCCTTTAATTTCACTATAATTTTTTTTTTTTTTTGGATTTAAGGTCGTGTCGCAACGATTAGGTTGCTCCAGTTTCTACTAGATCCCAAGTTCAAATCATATCCTCTCCCCAATGATCCCCTTGTACTCTCACAAAAAAAAAAAAAAAAAAAAAAAAAATCTCTTATTGTACTAATGTTTGGTTCCATTATAAACCAAACACAATTTTTTCTCTACCACACGTTTAAAAATAAAACAATATTATATATAAACTCATAAAAGATTCTTTATCTTTTAACAGTGTTCTAAAAAGTGTAAAGCAACGATTAAGAATCACTCTTAAGCGCGCGTGCCTATGTGCGTAAAAACTTGACAATGCGTGAGGGAGCGCGGGTCAAGCGCGAAACATGAAGGTCAAGAATCGTGCCTAAGCACATATGCCTAAACCCGCTTTTCAGAATACTATTTTTTAAATACATGCTTTTAAAAATTACTATTCGAAAATTATTTTTTTTAAATAAACTTGGTGCGTTCGCACCCAAAATGTCAAATAATTTTAGATATTTGAAATATATATTATGTGAGAGAAGAGGCTCGATACACTCCGGAAAGGATAAAATGGAACCAAACTTTCCAATCGCAGGGAAAAAATGGCATTTGCTCAATCAATAGAATAACCCGTTAATCTTTGCTCCGTAAAAGATGCTGATGATCGAACCCTCCGCCACCGCTGCCGTCCGTTTCTCCGCCGGGACCTTCAATTCTTCAACTCGCCTCTACACTCACTCTGCCACCTTCCCCCTCTCCCGGTACCATCTCTTTATTATTATTATTATTATTATTATTATTATTATTATTATTATTATTATTTATTATTTATTAGTGCCTTTTTTTTTTCTTTGAGCAAAAAATTTAGACTTAGTACATTTTTTTAGAAGAAATGTGAACTTTGTGGTAATAATGTAAGATTTGTTAGTGAATTTGGTTGGCTGGAATTAGTGCAGGAGGTTGAGCGATCATTCAGGTGGAAGAAGGGTAAAATGTGGCAATTGTATTAGATCAACTGCAAAAGAACAGTCCAGCTCGGGTTGGGGTTTCGAGAAGCAGAATGGGAATTTCCGGAAGTATCATCCACTTGAGGAAATTGCAGAGTCGAAGTTATTGGAGAATGAGGAAGCCACTCTTTCGCCTGCTGAAACTACTAGAACCATTATTGAGGTATCAGCATCACTGAAAGGGAAAAATGTGTGGTTTTCTATGATTATTAATTTTCTACAGTTGAGAATTTGGTATTGAATCATATTAACCATATAAATCCTCATTCATTAATTTTATTTGGATAATATTATTTTTGTAGGTAAATAGCAAAGCAATGATGATGTTTTCAGGTTTTGTGAGTGATGAAATTCATGAGAACGTATTCTGGCCAGATTTACCTTATGTAACTGATGAACATGGAAGTAAGATAATTCATCTTTTGTTTATAATTCTCATGTTTATTATGGGTAGCAATTTTTTGGTTAAGCAGCATCGTGTTAATACTTTTATTTACATATTGTCAGATATATACTTTCAAGTGAAGAATGATGAAGATATTTTGCAAACTCTATCTACTGAGGAAAACATTGTGGTAAGATTTGTGCTATAACATTGCTTCCATTTAATTAATAAGTTAATGTTTTGGAAAATATTCTTTTCTCCTTTGAAGTGTAATACTGCTATTGCCTGTTGTCTTGTATATTTCTGTTCACTAATATCTCGCGATGCGAGATATCCCCACAAGTGTACGGGTCGTGAGAAGTAATAAAGTGGACCTAAGAGTTCGGATTATCGTCCCACGAGGACTGCTATTAAGTACCGAAATGTGTTAGTTCCTAACTCTATTTGAACGGGCGAATTTGTTTGAGATTGTTAACTACAACTAAAGAATTAAACTAAATAAATAAAATTGCGAAATTGCTTTTGTTTTTAAATACGATTGTAAAGTAGTTGGGAATCTCGATTTCACCTAACTAATTAAATTAACTCCAATTCCATGTTTTATTTCATAATTATGTACTCGGTCGAATTCACTAATTTATATTGAAATTCCTCTCTCGAGTTTAAATCAATTCTACCTAAATAAGTCAACCATGTATCTCTACAGCGGGTCCGAATATTCCTTATCTAGATGCATAACACACAAGAATTCACACACGACCGCAATAATAACAAGAGTATATCTCTATCTCTCGTTCAATTATCGGATTTATTATCATGTTCTAAATTATTAACTCACCTCTCGGATTATGGAAATAATTTAATATATCATGAACTGGTGATCAAGCAATTCAAGCATTAAGAACAATAATAAATCAACACATGGAACAAAACATTAAAACAAAGGAATTTGGAATTAAAATAATCTGACTAGACTACATCGTTCATCCCAACGTTAAAATTAGTTAAACATCATCATGAAATAACAAAAACAGAATATAATGACGTTCATTGAAAATAACAACGAAGAATGGAAAGATTGCACCAATTATCAATTCTTCAAGTATCTTCAATTCACGCCCCTCTGCGATGCTAGAATCTCCAAGAATTTGAATTAAAATATCTGTTGTGGCTCGTTCTATGGAGAGGTAAATGTCTGAATTTTGTGCTTCTTATGTTGTATATATCGGTTTTGGAGAAAACTTATGTCAAAAAGCCCAAAGCCTGTCAAAAATCGCGAGAAAAATCTGATCTGCGGCCCAGTCGGACAAGCGCGCGATCGCGCAGGCGTAATGCCGACGATCGCGTGGAAGACCCACAAACTCTCGGGTTATAATTTACAACCATCTCGCGATCGCTTGGTGTGTAACCAGCGATCGCGACTTCATCTTTCTTCCGACTGTGCAAGTTAGTCCTTGACTTTTAATTGCATCTTCAGTCTTCAACTTTCAATTGTTGCAATTTAGTCCCCAAACTTTATCTTCTTCTCGGTTTGACCATTCAAGCTCTTAATTCATTCAATTAGGTCCTCCAACCTCTGATTTAGTCACTTTGGCACCAAGCATGTTTCCCGGTTGTTGTCACAAACTCCTCACTTGTCCAATTTATCTCCAATTAACATCCAATCGTGTCATTTTTCCATTAATTGCTTCATTCTTCTTCAATTGGGACATTTTCTGAAAAGTAAACAAATAAACATAAATTAAATAGCAAATATTCTCAAACGACAATAATTAATTCTAATTTAGACATACAAATAAGTGTATAAAATACGTTTATCAAATACCCCCAAACTAGAATTATTGTTCGTCCTCGAACAATGTAAACTAAACTACAAAAATCAAAGAAATAAGAGAACAAATATTTTTGTTGTGTCAACATGTTTACCATATGCCTCCAAAGTCCAAACCAATTTAAGCTTTAAGCAAGCGTTATGAACAACAATGCAAAATAATTTTTAGTTATATTTGCCAGATTTTTAAGTGTGTGTGAATAGCCAATGTCAAACGCATACTTATGCAAAAGATGTGCTCAACACTGTGTGGCTCATTATGCATAATCCAGCCCGAATCCCATGTGGTCAATCTATGATTTCTAATAAAATTCCTTTCAACGCTCGTGGATGATCACCACTTTCTGCTTTTTCTCTCGCATCCTAAGTTTTTATCTATATGCGTTCTAAAAATATTCTTTGCTTTTTCCACACAAGATAGTCAGAATCAGAAATAAGTGTGCACAACAAATCAAAAGAAAGCAGTCCCCAATTCTACAATCTCAACCACCACAGCTCAGTCAACGAAGCTCATACCATGCAATAAATTTTTTTATGGACGACTTTTTCTTTTAATTGTTCCTATCTTTTACCATCTTTGTGCAGAACTTTTCATACTGGCTTTCTATATGACCCCTGTAGCGAGCTTTCAGATCGGCAACTCCCAAACCAGACGACTTTAGGGTACCGGGTTCAAAGAACCCCTCAGACGTACTTGCCCGAGTCATAAAGGTTTAAACAGAAAAGTTAAAGATGTTATAATGTCTTATGTGTAAGTCCACTCTCCGTACTTGCTTTCTAATTGACCCATGTAGCGAGCTTTAGGTCGATGACTCTCAAGCCAGTTGGCTTTAGGGCACCAGGTTTGAAGGACCCCTCGGACTTACTTACTCGAGTCAAAAAGGCATTTGAAGAGCAGAATAAGACCTTCAGCATTTTTCTGTTTTTATGCTGGAAATGGTTTATACCAGTTGACCAAACTGTAATTATTAAAGTGAAAAACCAAGAACCACAGACCTCCAACCCGTCAATACACACAAATTCCAACCATTTTACCCCCAAACTTGCCTTTTAGCATGATTGGTTCTAATTTAGGGGTGGGATGTCTAACGATCTAAGTTCAGGGCTTTTTGAGTCATTCCTAAGTTCAAATTGCATAAATTTGCCCTCACATGTATTAAACAAAATCTTTTACACAAGCAATTATCCAACACTGGCTATGTGCGCAATAAATATGAATCTAGCAAAACATAACTAGTTCAAAAATAAGTTCATGCTTTCATGTTGTCCAATTTTCAAACCTAAGCACAAATTGATTCATACTCTATCCTAAGCAATAAATACGTTAACACATTTTCTATTTTTTTTTTTTATATATAAATAGCCCCTAAAGAATCGAATGAATATAAAATGAATGAAGAATGCAATGAATTTTCACCCCCAAACTTGAAATGAACATTGTCCTCAATGTTTGTCAAAAAGATTCAACAAAATAAGACAAGACAAAGAAAAGAGAACGAGAACTTTCCAAGTTTAGAGGATGTATTTCTTTGAAACTTCTTGTTGCACTGTCTTGGATGAATCGACCCTTTTCTTACTTTTCCCGATTTGGTTTGAGGTGTCCTGATTGATGTTTACCTTGCAAATAAGAGATAAGTTACATTAGAAGTCATAAACATCAATAAGAAAAAATGGAAGTTCTATGCCACACCCCCAAACTAAGGTTAAAGCAAAATTTTTAATTTTCAACAATGGTAGACCACACATATTTAAGCCTTGATATAGCCTAGAAAAACACATTTTTTCGAGCCATATTTTGATATGTTAAAGTTCACAGCATGGTCTACAAGATATTCAAAATTCAGGTCTTTTGGAGCTCAATAAGGTCATGTAAAACTATGGCAAAGTTGGTGACGTGAGTGGATTTTCAGGTGCATTGGCCTACAGTGGCCTTACATTGAGGCTGCCATGGTGCTAAATTTGTTTTCATGAATTCTGTGAAATGAAGTGAACTAATTCATGAACTACACACATATAATCAATGAGAAACATATCATGAAGATAAATGCTCGGAAGGATGTCTCAAATTAGCACTAGAATGTCTTTGTGGCATTTCATCAAATACATGGTGTGCATTGCAAAAATCAAAGGGTATGCATGGGTTCGGAGGCATGAATGAACCCAAAAATTTTTGTCTACTAAACCACAAATCACAAATTCCAACCACTAACCTAAGCCCATTCTTCACAATTCACAATTTCTAGGTAGAAGAACTTAAAGAGACATTCACAATTTTGACTAAAAATTGATTTAAGTGAAGAGGTCATACCTTCGATTGGATTTTGAAGTCATGTAAGCAATGATATTGATGCAACAAAGTGTTGATGACATGCACACAAGATGTAAGATCAAATACGAGGTGTTTAGGGGAGAGAAAACGAGTTTGTAATGTTTAAAATTGAAAGAATGAGGAAAAGAACTTAAACTGCCGAATTTGGTCCCAGTACAGCCACGCGATCGCCTGGCTGGAGTGCCAGCGATCGCGTGGTTCAAGGTTTTAAAACCTGTTGATTTTTAAATGCAAACTCGCGATCGCTAGATCCTCTTGGCACGCGATCGCGTAGTTCCCAGCAGTAATGAAATTTTTTCCTATTTTTGATTTTCAAAATCATTTTTATCCCCCTAATCACTTCATGATTTATGCAATGATTTTTCAACATTAACTTCATGATCCAAACTAGTGTGTGTGAGTTTGGAATGACGATAAAAACCTAGCCTAATGTAAACATGCAAAATCAAAAACATACCTAAATATGCAATAATAGAATATTATGCACAAGTGCTCTTAACATGAAACATGCAAAACACTCAAACACAATTCCTACCATGCATATATCTAAAATTTTAATACTAAAATAAATAATGAAAGCGTAATAAGTAAAAGGGAAGAAAGGTTGGGTTGCCTCCCAACAAGCGCTCCGTTTTAAGTCTTAAGCCTGACTTTAGCACATAAATATCATGGAGGTTTGAATGATCCTCTTGAAGCTTTGCATTTCTTGCAATTCCCTGCCTTGCATATCTCTATTCGTTTTCTCACTTTCTTGAATCCCAAAGCCTCGCTTTTAGCCAATTGTTGAGGGATGTTAGGCTTTTCTTCCTTCTTGTCCCTCCATCCATCTTTAGCCTTTATGAAGTCATGTTTTGTGCTTAGCTCCTCCTCAATATTAATACCCTGCTTGATCTTTTCTTCTGGTTTCTGGACCACCCCCTCCATCTTGAAACAACTTTCTTTTAGATTATCAAGATCTTCTCTTGGCTTGATGCTGAAAGTGACTTGCTCATTCTCGACCCTAAAAATGATTTCCCTTTTTTCGATGTCTATGAGAGCTCGTCCTGTAGCAAGAAATGGTCTTCCAAATATCAGGGGCATCTGAGAATCCTCTTCCATATCAAGGATCACAAAGTCAACTGGAAAGAAGAACTTGTCCACTTTCACAATCACGTTCTCCACTATCCCATATGGATACTGTATAGACCTGTTAGCAAGCTTTAGTGTGATATTTGTTGGTTTAGGCTCCCCCAAACCTAGTTTCCTGTATACAGACAAAGGCATTAGATTAACACTAGCCCCTAAGTCACACAATACATTATCAAAAGTGAAATTACCAATAGTGCAAGGGATAGAGAAACTCCCTGGATCTGTTAGTTTCTGTGGCAACTTCTTTTGGATAATGGCACTGCATTCCTCACTAAGAGCTACTGTTTCATGATCTCCCAGCTTTCTTTTATTTGATAACATTTCTTTCAAGAATTTCAGGTAGAGTGGCATTTGAGCCAAGGCTTCAGCAAAAGGAATATTTATATGTAGTTTCTTGAATATTTCCAAAAATTTTCCAAACTGCTGCTCCAACTTATGCTTTATCAATCGTTGTGGATAAGGAACTGGAGGTACATATGCCTTGACTTGAGGTCTAACTCAAACTTCTTCTTCCACTTTTTCTTGAGTTTCTGAAGTTGATCCCTGCTCCTTTCCACTTTTCTGATCTTCCACCACATTTTTCTTCTGGTTCTTCTGCTTTTCATAATCCTCTAGAGTCACTTCAGATAGCTGAATCCCGCTCCTCGTTGTTATTGCATTAACCTGCTCACGAGGGTTCATTTCGGTGTTGCTTGGTAACTGTCCAGGCTGTCTTGTTGAACTGCTTGCTGCCAGCTCTCCCATTTGTCTCTTCAAATTCTTAATCTCAGCTGCTTGATTCATAATCTCACCATTCTGACTCTTGACCAGCTGAATTAACTCTTCTATGTTCTCGGATATGTTTTTCTGAGATTGTTATTGTTGCTGTTGCTGAAATCCAGGCGGCCGCTGAACATTCTGATTGTTAGACCATGAAAAATTTGGGTGATTCTTCCATTCTGGGTTGTAAGTTTGTGAATAAGGACCACCCTGCTGCCTGTTTCCTACGAAGTTGACCTGTTCTGGGTATGATTGATTTTGTTGAAGTGGGCAGAAATTTATCGCGTGACTTTTGAAACAAAAATCACACAAAGTTGTATGAACTGAATTTACTGGCTGCACACCCATACTGTCGATTTTCTTCGTTAAAGCATCCAGCTTAGCATTTAATGCTGTAATCTCATTAACTGCAACAATTCCTCCAGACTTTGGTGTAGATCTATCTGAGTACCACTGGTAACTGTTCGCAGCCATCTTCTCAAAAATCTCAGAAGCTTCTTCATATGTCATATCCATTACTGATCCTCCAGCTGCTGAGTCGGCATACTTCTTGTTTTCATTTGTCAGCCCATTGTAGAATGTTTGAACTAGTATCCATTCAGCGATTCCATGCGTAGGACACTGTTTCATAAGCTCGTTGAACCTTTCCCAAGCCTCAAAAATTGATTCCCCAGGCTGTTGACTGAATGATAAAATCTCACGCCTTAGCTTTGACATGCGGTCAGGTAGAAAAAATTTATCTACAAATTTCTGACTCATGATTTCAAAAGTAGTGATTATATGTAGGGGCAAAGTGTAGAACCAAGCTTTAGCTTTGTCCGCCAAAGAGAAAGAAAATAACTTCAATTTCACAGCATCATCTGAAACTTCATTCATGCGCTGCATTTCACACAATTCCAAAAAGGATCGAAGATGTGCATGAGGATCTTCAGTCGGCAATCCATGAAAAACACATGAGTTTTGGATCAGTGAGATCAAAGAGGTTTTGATCTCAAAATTGTTAGCTTGGATTGCAGGAGGTACTATATATGTTCCAATGTTCCCCACAGGAGGAATCATGTAGTCTCGCAAAACGCGCATTCCATGATTTTGTTGCTGTCCATTTACAGTTGCTGGCAGATTTTGTTGATTTCCCTGATTATCTTGAATTCTATCATCTGCCATGGCTAAGTCTGTTTGTTGTTTCGCTTCCAACTGTTGTCTACGCCTCTGTCGAAAAGTGCGTTCAATTTCTGTATCAAAAGGAAGCAAATCAAATGACTTAGTCCTTCTTAACATAAATTAAAGAAAACAACAATTAAAAGCAAAAACTGAAAAATAATATAAAAAATAAAAATAAAAATAAGCAAAATAAAGTTCAAAGTAAAATAAGAACTAATGGGTATCGATATTAATATAAAAACAGTCTCCGTCAACGGCGCCAAAAACTTGTTCACTAATATCTCGCGATGCGAGATATCCCCACAAGTGTACGGGTCGTGAGAAGTAATAAAGTGGACCTAAGAGTCCGGATTATCGTCCCACGAGGATTGCTATTAAGTACCGAAATGTGTTGGTTCCTAACTCTATTTGAACGGGCGAATTTGTTTGAGATTGTTAACTACAACTAAAGAATTAAACTAAAGAAATAAAATTGCGAAATTGCTTTTGTTTTTAAATACGATTGTAAAGAGTTGGGAATCCCGATTTCACCTAGCTAATTAAATTAAGTCCAATTCCATGTTTTATTTTCTAATTATGTACTCGGTCGAATTCACTAATTTATATTGAAATTCCTCTCTCGAGTTTAAATCAATTCTACCTAAATAAGTCAACCATGTATCTCTACAGCGGGTCCGAATATTCCTTATCTAGATGCATAACACACAAGAATTCACACACGACCGCAATAATAACAAGAGTATATCTCTATCTCTCGTTCAATTATCGGATTTATTACCATGTTCTAAATTATTAACTCACCTCTCGGATTATGGAAATAATTCAATATATCATGAACTGGTGATCAAGCAATTCAAGCATTAAGAACAATAATAAATCAATACATGCAACAAAACATTAAAACAAAGGAATTTGGAATTAAAATAATCTGACTAGGCTACATCGTTCATCCCAACGTTAAAATTAGTTACACATCATCATGAAATAACAAAAACAGAATATAATGACGTTCATTGAAAATAACAACGAAGAATGGAAAGATTGCACCAATTATCAATTCTTCAAGTATCTTCAATTCACGCCCCTCTACGATGCTTGAATCTCCAAGAATTTGAATTAAAATATCTGTTGTGGCTCGTTCTATGGAGAGGCAAATGTCTGAATTTCGTGCCTCTTATGTTGTATATATCGGTTTTGGAGAAAACCTAGGTCAAAAAGCCCAAAGCCTGTCAAAAATCGCGAGAAAAATCTGATCTGCGACCCAGTCGGACAAGCGCGCGATCGCGCAGGCGTAATGCCGGCGATCGCGTGGAAGACCCACAAACTCTCGGGTTATAATTTACAACCATCTCGCGATCGCTTGGTGTGTAACCAGCGATCGCGACTTCATCTTTCTTCCGGCTGTGCAAGTTAGTCATTGACTTTTAATTGCACCTTCAGTCCTCAACTTTCAATTGTTGCAATTTAGTCCCCAAACTTTATCTTCTTCTCGGTTTGACCATTCAAGTTCTTAGTTCATTCAATTAGGTCCTCCAACCTCTGATTTAGTCACTTTGGCACCAAGCATGTTTCCCGGTTGTTGTCACAAACTCCTCACTTGTCCAATTTAGCTCTAATTAACATCCAATCGTGTCATTTTTCCACTAATTGCTTCATTCTTCTTCAATTGGGACATTTTCTGAAAAGTAAACAAATAAACATAAATTAAATAGCAAATATTCCCAAACGACAATAATTAATCTTAATTTAGACATACAAATAAGTGTATAAAATACGCTTATCAATTTCTCCTATATAGGTCTAACTATTCCTAAATTCTTTGTTTTCTCTGTTTTTTGTTTAATATCTTAAATTTCTGATATAGCAAACATAATGGTATATTTCATCCGTCTGCAACTTGAAAGAAGTTAAAGAATTATGGTGTCGGCACTACAAGGATTATCCAACTTTAGATTGTTTTGAAGGCTTACTTTAATTTAACAAATGCAGCAAGTTATTATTGGACTGGATACTGCAGAGACGATTAGTGAAATTGAGTTGCTAGGCCATTCAGAAATTGATTTTGGCATTGATGATTTAGACGATGAAGATAGTGATATCTATGATGAAGAGGACGATGACGATGACGATGACAATGACAATGAAAGCGATAATTATGGAAAGGTGGTAACTTCCCTTCAATTCCCTCTCAAGTATTAGATTGTAGCTCTGCAATATGTGGACATTTTTATTGTTCATCTGCAGGAATGGGTTGGTGTTCTTGATGATGAAGAAGATCTAGACGAGGACTCCGATGGATCTGCTGGGGATTGGGCTAAATTGGAGACCATGCGATCTTCTCATCCAATGGATTTTGCGAAAAAGCTAGCTGAGGTGACTCTCGTTATCATTTATCAAATTAGTGTTTGTTAAAGATCAGAATATATATGCATGATATAAAGCTACAGATCGTTTGCATAGGCGTATTCCTGATGCATTACTTATTATTACGTTTTTATAATTTATCAAGAATTCAAGCTTTTATCCTAGCTGGGAGCCTCACTCGTACACACTACAGACAGAGGAGAGAATGGAATATTCAGCTGATATTTTGCTTCCATTTTGTAGATATATTAGCAGTGAATCCAAAGAATAATACATGTTGTAATTTTTTCATTGGCTAGAATAATATCTCCTCTTAGTGGAGAATGGATAGGAGGCAGCATTCCTGTGTATATATAAATGCATGTGGCACTGTAATTTGATTGAGTCTTAATAGAGAAATATTCTCATATCTAAAACTTGGTATCAGAGTTTCTTCAATGGCGAGTGATAGCCCTAATGTTGTTACTACTCCGTCACAAACCTTACAAGTCTGCCCTGAGTCAATGACACATTCGTCACTGGGAGCTAATCATCTTTCCCCCTTTGGAGTCAATCTTACTCAAACACTTTTAGTGAAGTTGGAAAAAAACAACTTCCTTCTTTGGCTAAACTAAACACTCCCTATTATTAGAGGACACAGTCTGGAAGGATTTGTGCTGGGGACAAGGAAGTGTCCCCCGGAGTTTGTAAGTAATGAAGTCACCATTGATCAAGGAAGCAAGGTTGAAATAGTACCAACAGAATACAGCAAGTGGAAATCTGTAGACCAACTACTGATGGGTTGGATCTACTCTTCCACGACTTCTGTGATAGCTATGAGAGTTATGGGGAGTTCGACGTCTGCTGAACTTTGGAATGCCGTGAAGGATAGCTATGGAATCATGAACAAATCAATAATCACATTTCTACCTGGTGAGCTGATGAGAACCAGGAAGGATTCTACGTCAATTTATCAATATTTGAATACTATCAAACAGTTGGCTGACAACGTGGAAGTTGCTGGGAAAACTATTCCTACTGAAGATTTGATTACCCAGGTTCTGGCTGGGTTGGATGAGGAATATACTCCTATGGTGGTGCAAATCAACAGCAGGCAATCAATTTCACGGTGTGAACTTCAATCAACTCTCATGACATTTGAGAGCCGGCTGGAACATCTAAATCAGGTGAAAGGAAGTTTGAACTCACTAAATCTTAGTCAAGCCTCAGCAAATTTTGTTTAGAAACCTACTTCGTCCTACAACAGAGGAAATAGATCTGGAAACTATGGGAGATATAGTAACAGAGGACGTGGAAGGTTTAGAGGAAGAGGTGGAAGAAGCATTGAAGAAAGAGCTCCATGCCAAATCTGTGGACTCACAAATCACTTGGCTAACAAATGCTTTGACAAATATGAGGGAAAATACATGGGAAACGGGCAAATACATCAGAACAAGAATGAGCGTGGTCCATCTACTTTTTTTGCCTCTCCTTCTATCACTGAAGATCCAGCTTGGTTTGCTGATACTGGAGCCAGCAACCATGTCACTGATAGCAAAGGAAATCTGACCACAGCCACTGAGTATACCGATAAGGACAAACTCACAGCTGGAAATGGAAATTATGTACACATTGTACATATTGGAAGCACTCACTTACCTACTGTGAATGATAACACTTCAGTTCTTCAAAATCTACTTCATGTACCTTAGATTAAGAAAAATTTGGTTAGTGTTTCACAGTTGACATTTGATAACAAATTGTTTATGGAGTTTCATGTTGATTGTTGTCTTCCAAGAAACAACTCCAACCAGTTAGTTAATCAAAAGACCTGCTCTATTCTGCTCAAATGTCAATAATACTTCTAGTGTCAGTCCTAGTCATGAAAAGTCCTCGAGTCCTAGATTAGAAATGTGGCACAAAAGACTTGGACACCGTCCCAAAATGTTCCAGTCTCAAGTCTTGAAGTTATTTAATGAAGATCTGAAATCTAATGAAACTTTATCATTTTGTGAAGCATGTTAATATAGCAAATCACACTATCTCCCTTTCAAACTATAACATCCAGGCCAATAAAACTTAAAAGATTTGATAGGTACTACTCATATCAACAAGGTGCACCTTCTTTTTCGGAAGTCCATCGTTAGAAACTCCACAGTTAAGCGTGCTTGGCGTGGAGCAATTCTATGAGGTTGACCCCTGGGAAGCTTTCTCGAGGAGCGTGCGAGTGAGGACAAAACATGCTGAAAAGATCCATGTTGGTACAGTAGGGATAGTACGTTGTCATCTAACGGCCAGGACAGCTTGTTAAGTGGGACCCGGGTCGTTATAAATGGTATTAGAGCCGATCGCCAGCCGAAAATCGAGAACTAAGTGCTATGCGAGACAAAGTGCTACGCCATAGGGTGGGAGCCACCTCTTGAACCCGTATGAGCCACTTCTAGAATCTCAACGCCTGAGAACAGATCCTCAGATGGTTTAAGCGCGACGAGTACGTCGCGAGTCTAATAGGGGTGATTGTAACACCCAGGCCAGAAAAGCTTAAAATATTTGATAGGTACTACTCATAACAACAAAGTGCATATTCTTTTCCGAAAGTCTATCGTTAGAAACTTCACAGTGTAACGTGTTTGGCTTGAAGCAATTCTATTATGAGTGACCCCTACAAAGCTTTTTCGGGGAGCGTGCGAGTGAGGACAAAACATGCTAAAAAGATCTATGTTTGTACAGTGGGGACAGTACATCGTCATCTAACGGCCGGACAGCCTGTTAAGTGGGACTCAGGTCGTAATACAAACAATAAAACTCACATGCTTCTTCACCACTTGACCTAATTCACTTAGACTTATGGGGGCCAGCACCAGCAACATCAAATTCGGGTTTCAAACATTATGTGCTGTTCTTGGATGACTTCAGCAGATACTCTTGGATATACCCATTAAAAACCAAATCAGAAACCTTAAAAACATTCATAGAATTCAAGACTCTAGTTGAAAATCAATTTGATAAGAAAATAAAACTCCTGCAGTCTGATTTTGGGGGGGGGGGGGGGGTGAGTTTAGGGCACTCAGCTCTATTTCTGCTGATTGTGGAACTGAACTTAGACATTCATGTCCATACACATCATCCCAAAACGGAAGAGCAGAGAGAACATAGACACCTAATCGAAACCGGCCTTACTCTCCTAGCACAAGCAAACACGTGTTTAAGATTTTGGTGGAAAGCATTCAAAACATCAGTTCATCTCATTAACAGATTGCCCACACCTATTTTAAATATGTCCTCACCGTTTCAGACTTTGTAAAATAAACCTGTTGACTATAAATCCATTAAAACCTTTGGTTGTGCATGCTATTCCTGCATCAGACCTTATCAACCTCATAAGTTCAGCTTTCACTCCACCAAATGCATCTTCCTGGGAGCAGGTGACTCACATAAAGGTTTAAATGTCTTAGCTAAACTGATTAGGTCTACATTTCAAGACATGTTGTCTGTAATGAACAAGAATTCCCATATCAATCTGTCTTCATAAACAAACATCAGAGTCCAACAAAATCTGAAAACATCATCTGTCAACTTCCTTTTCTTAGTCACAATGATCCAAATTCAGCTGATATTTTGCATCCTAATGCAACTCCAACAGCAGAAGTCTTTGCACAAGAATCAGATGACTTGAGAACTGTTGAAAGAGAGAATGAAAATTAGTTATCACCTAGTTAGAACACAGATGATATAACTTCAAATCAGGTTGCAGAACATGTTCCTTTTGTTGATGAAAATGAAGAAATAGCTGCAGTACAATTAGAACAAGAAGGGGATGACAGATAAAAGCAGACTATTATACATCCTATGGTGACGAGCTAGAGCTGGAATTTTTAAACCAAAGGTGTTTACTGGTCATACTAAGTTCAAGGAAACAAAATAGTCTGAGGATGAAACTGAACCAATTTCTGTAGCAGAGACATTGTCAAATGCTAAGTGGAAAAAGCTATGCAGGAGGAATATGATGCACTGATGAGGAATAAAACTTGGGAACTTATACCACCATCTCCTAAATTGAAGATAATTGGAAATAAGTGGATATTTAAAGTTAAACACAACACAGATGGAAAGGTAGAAAGGTTTAAGACCAGACTTGTGGCTAAAGGATTATTCCTTCAAACTGCTGGAATTGATTTCTTTGAGACCTTTAGTCCAGTGATTAAATCAGCAACCTTGAATATAATTCTTGTTCTTGCCATGTCAAATGGCTGGGAGATCAGACAAGTAGACATAAACAATGCCTTCTTGAATGGCACCAGCTTGAAGGGTTCATTGATGAAACCAAACCACATCACATATGTAAACTTGATAAGGCTCTGTATGGTCTAAGGCAGACTCTAAGAGCATGGTATGATAAGCTGAAAGACACTAATAAAATGGAAGCTCAAGTAGTCCAAGGCAGATAGTTCTCTATTCTTTTACATTGATGATAATTGTGCTGTGTTTGCTATGGTTTATGTAGATGATATTTTCTTGACAGGAACCAATCTTATCTTACTTCAAAGGTTTATAGACAAATTGAATTCCAACTTTGCATTGAAGGACATAGGATCACTCCATAAATTTCTAAGTGCATAGACATGATTCTGGATTGCACCTTACTCAAACAAAGTATACTGAAGACTTGCTAAAAAGGTTCAATTATCTTCATTTAAAGCCAAGTCTTACACCTATGGCTTTTGGAAAAATGGTTTCAAAACAGGATGGAGTTCCAATGGCAGATCCCACAGTATATAGAAGTGCAATTGGAGGATTGCAGTACCTTTCTCATACCAGACCAGATTTATCCTTTGCCATTAACAAAATGAGTCAATTTTTGCGAAGTCCCACACTTGAAAATTTTGAAGAGAATCTTCAAATATCTCAAGGGAACAATTGGTGAAGGACTTTGGATCAAGCCTAGTGACAGATTGAACATCAGTGGCTTTACTGATGCTGATTATGCCAGACGATAGAAGATCCACGGCCGGTTATTGCATCTATCTTGGTGATAGCTTGATATCCTGGTCATCAAAGAAGCAACATGTGGTTGCAAGATCAAACACGGAAGCTGAATATATAGCACTGGTGCATGGTACAGCAGAAATTTCTTGGCTTCAATCATTGTTTAAAGAACATGGTCTTACCCTTTAATTCAGCTCCAACTTTGTGGTGTGACAATTTAAGTGCAAATGCCTTAGCGTCAAATCCAGTATATCATGCACGAACGAAGCATATTGAGTTGGACGCTCACTATGTGAGAGATAAGGTGTCATGTAAAGAATTTGAAGTAAGATATGTTCCTTCATCGGACCAAATTGCTGACCTGCTAACAAAGACGTTATCTCATTCAAGATTTCATTTCCTTAAAGACAAGCTTGGAGTTACACTGGTACCCTCCAGCTTGAGTCCAGCTTGAGGGAGGGTGTTAAAGATCAGAATATGCATGATATAAAGCTGCAGATGGTTTGCATAGGCGTATTCCTGATGCATTACTTATTATTTACGTTTTTGTAATTTATCAAGAATACATGCTTTTATCCTAGCTGGGAGCCTCACTCGTACACACAACAGACAGGAGAGAGAATGGAATATTCAGCTGATATTTTGCTTCCATTTTGTAGATATATTGGCAGTGAATCCAAAGAATAATACACGCTGTAATATTTTGATTGGCCAGAATAATATCTCCTCTTAGTGGAGAATGGATAGGAGGCAGCATTCCTGTGTATATATAGATGCATATGGCATTGTAATTTGATTGAGTGTTAATAGAGAAATATTCTTAGATTTAAACCGTGTTGTATTAGAAAAGTAGATCGAAAAAGTGGAATATGAATTACCATTCTACTAAATTGACTTTCCAACAAAAATTACTATCATGTTTATTCCTTTATTTTGTCGTTGACATATTCCCTTCTCTAATTTAAAAATTGTAATATTTCGTAGCATGCTTGAACATAAATTTGGTAGATGAAAATTCCCAAAATACTTGTTGTGTGGTTGAATCACGTTTCTTTCCATACTCGCACTTCAATGGTCCCAACCCTGATCACAATGGAAGGAGATTATTAGCCACAACCTAAGTGCCTAGTTTTGTGAGTTTCCATGCCAAAAATGTATTTAATGGGTCTTTACGTTTTTGGTGCAAATTTCCATATGAATTTTCCAATCTCAGTCATCCTTTCTCTTCTCTTACATAAAAAGATTTAGAGGTTGATGGGAGTTGTAGGGAGTTGTTGTAGGGAGTTGAAGGAGTTATGGGTTTGAGTTCTATTCAAACAATTCCCTCCAATCCACTTTAATATCTTGCGGGTCGGGTCACCCCGCATGGGTGGCCCACGAACCATATTTTCCAACAAAAAATAATAGAGTTGATATACCATCATATGCTCCTTTTTGTTAATCTATTTTTGTTACAGGTTGTGTCTGATAATCCAGTTGAATATATGGATCGGCCTTCTGCTGGACTTGCTATACAAGGCCTCCTAAGGCCTGCATTAATTGAAGAACACTCTGTCATCCAGACGCATAAATCTAGTGCTGCTGAAACTGATTACATTTCTGAAGAACAAATTCAAGAAGCCATTGTTCAAATCAATGGTCACAAACCAGAAAAGGAAACTATGCAAGGTAGCCCAAGTTTGGTAGAGGAATTGGAGAAGGATGAAGTACTCGGAAGTGGAACTTTATTTTACAAGCTAGAGATGATTAAAATTCAGTTAATTTCATCACATGGACATCCGGTAAACTTTTCATTTTTTTTTTTTTTTGTTTTTTGAGAATCTCAAGACTGCATAATGCTTTCATTTCTTCAGACCTTTTCTACTTCCTATTTAAACTTTTTTGGTTCCAACTTGAGAGAGATGCTGAACCCACTGTATTTTCTGCCTCTTTTGTAACTCTACGTGTTCACAACTATGTTTTGATACCTCTCCTAACGTTAGCAGAAGTCATCCATGCCAAAGCTGAGTGATATTTCTTTTAGAATATATATGTTCCATGTACAAAATACAGTTATCTGTTGTGTGAGTATATCATTGAATATCAGAATGGAGATGAAAAATTATGCTTGATTCCCCTTCTTTTTCTTAAAATACTGCTTTCATGCCCTTGCAATTGTTAACTATCAGAAATGAGACATTGGGAGCTGAAAAGGAGTTGTAGAAGATAGATGAGGAAAAGAAGATGAAAGAAATTACTCTATCAATTTTCCCATTACCCCAGATTGAATGGAAAAAGGTTTATTTTTCTTTCTGAAAGCAGTGGGCTTTAAATGGCAAACAAGGATTGGGGCGAGAACTTCCTCCAAAATAGTAGAGGGAAGCCTTCTGTTGTTACTAATATATACTCTCTCCGTCCCATAAAAATAGACTTGATTTCCTTTTTCCTCTATCCCAAATTACAGGCCAATTTCATTTTTGAAAGTACAGATATTTTTTAGTTTTCTAATATGCCTTTATTGAATATAACTTGTTATCAACAAATATAAACTAAAATCCTATTTAAATCATTATTTAATGTATTAATATATTATAAAAATATAAGAAAAAAATTATATTTCCAATTACATTTTCTTAATTTGTATGAAAAAAGCAACAAGTCCATTTTTATGGGACGGAGGGAATATAAAATGATAATACAAATGAGTGTCAATCTTCTGTAGTCAAGGTCCATCTTGAATATTGCAAATATAAACACCTTAAATGATGAACCTTCTTATCATTAGGGCATGTTCTTAACTTGAACCTACTGTTTGACCTGAGAAATAACCTTGACTCTGTGTTTGCAAGTAAGCTGCGGCGCTGCTGCAATGAGTTGGCTGTACAAATTTGACTTCCCTGACTATCTGTCAAGTGTACAACTTCGAACAAAGCAATGAAATAGACAGTTGCCTTTCTATGGGACGTATGCTGATGCAATTATATTTGAAATAGTATTAAGCATTGAATGCGTCACTTTGAGGTGGTTCTATCCTTCTGCTATTACGATGGGAAAGCATAAATTTTTTCCTGTCTGTGATTGATGCAGAATTTTGTTGACATAGAAGATTTTATGAAAGCTCAACCTGATGCAATAGTACATTTGGCTGCAAAAATTATATCTCGTGTCAAAGCCAGTGGAGACAAGACCACACAAGCTCTCAAATCTCTTTGCTGGAGATGCAAGGGTATTCATGTGGAGGTAGCACAATGGAGTTATATCAATATATAATTATATCATGCCTGAGAATTATATGCTGCTAATTTACTTAAAGTAAACTTTTCATTGTTTTGAACTCGAAAATTGACTCGAAAATAAGATTATAATTTCACCCCATTCTTAGGTGAAATTAACAGAATTAAGAAAGTGAGAGCAATCAAAATCTGCTTCTCCTCACCTGTATCTTCATGAACAAGGCCTTTTGTAGTTATTCTTTCCCTCCTGGAAAATTTGTACTTACTTTTCTGAGATGAATTTGATAAGAATTTAAATTGTGTGAAAAATTACGTTCATGATATTGGACCCTCTGCCATTTGATATGCTATATCCTCTCTTGCCCCCTCTGCTAGTTGATATGCTATATCCTCTCTTGCCATAAATTGTCTTGGAATTAGAGAAGGTCATCTAACATATTATCAGAGAGAGAAGTTATTTTTCTGCAAAAAAAATATTTTTTAATTTATTTTATTGAATTTGTGACAGGAGGTGGCTCTTATTGGTGTAGACAGCCTTGGTTTTGACTTGAGAATTTGCTCTGGAACACAAGTTCAAACTTTGCGTTTTGCATTTAAGAATAGGGTATATACTTTTCGTTCTTTTGGTTGCATATATACTCCATCTATTTCATATCTTATATTCATCTTGGACGAATACCGTGTTTAAAATGAAAAAAACATCCTCTCCTATAGTGATGCATGGCCTGGACTATTTACAAAATCGTGAAAAATCCCTTTATATATCTAACTCTCTACTCCCTCTTTAACATGTTGATTTCCAGGCCTCTTCGGAGTATAGCGCTGAAAGACAGTTGAATGATCTACTGTTTCCAAGAGTTCACAAGTGTCAACAAAAGAAAGAATCTCAACAGACTGAATCATAAATTCTAGGTATTCAAGTTCATATCTGTATGTTCACCTCGCGTGCATGGTTCACAAGTTGTATGCGAACAGCACATGGGGAATTCTTTCACTTGTTACCAGTTTACTTCATCTTAACTGCAAGGCGATAACTTTTATTCTCTCTATTTTATCCCGGCCTCAACTGTAAAAGCTAAATTTTGGTTTTGAGCAAGTGTACATGTATAAGTTACTAATACTACAATGGCTTTGACGAAGATTCGTGACTGCTTTTGTAGTTATCACATGTGATTATTCATTTGCACAAGGGGTGTGATTGTTATTAATGCTAATTCTCCTTGCAAATTTTGTGACAAGTATGATAATTTGATAATTATTTTATTTCTGACTCGTCTTTTCTTGTTCTAGTTAAGATGATTTTTGGTTGAAGAAGAGTTGAAAATATATATTTTGGTCAAGAGCTACAAATATTGTTGAAATAATGAGATGAGATACCCGCCTACAATAGAGATTCACTTGTGCAAACCTCGACAAATTTGGAAGGAATCAAGTGTGAGAAAGGCACTGGCGATATTAATGAAAACCCTTCGCTCAATAATACTTGATTGAATTGGATGCTAAAATTTATTTCTAAATATTGTCTAGTACCATAGCACAGTTTGGTCATTGTACAGTTAAAAAGATTTATTTTATTGTTATTATTATTTTTAATATAGTCTAATTTAAGGTAATAGACATGAAAAAAAAAAGTTGGTTAACACGTTGTTACCAGTATAAATGGGCTGCTTGAAAGCTGTTTGTGTGATTTAAATTGTTAAGGGTAGATTGAGATATGCTTATTGCATGTTCTTTCTTACAAGTAAAAGTGAACCAAGATATGTGTGAATAGCTATTGTTCCTGGACAGTAGCAGTATAATTGAGAAAAAAGTAAAAGTGAACCAAGATGTGTAAATAGCTATTGTTCCTGGACAGTAACAGTAATTGAGAAAAATGCTAGTTAGATTTAGGGGTGGACATTGAGTCGGGTCGGATTTGGCCCAAACCCAACCGGGACCGAAGATTTCGGTTTGGATAGTACCCTGCAACCCACCCGACCCGAATCGGGTCGGTTTGGTCCGGGTCGGGTTCCTTTTTTTTCTTTCTTTCTTTCTTCCGTATGTACACAACATCTGAGGAAGTTTGTATAAAAAAAAAACATCTGAGAAAGGAGCAAAACCAAGAATAAATCGACTTCTTGAAAAAAATGGCTTTCCTTTTGCAGCGATTTGTAGCAAGGGTTTTTGCAGTTTAGTCGGCTGCAGGAAGACCAGAGAATCCCTCAATCCAAGAAGACTTTCTTAAAGAGTAGTTCCTTTATGTAAATGGACAAATGGATCAATCATGGTTCTAAGCTTCATCAATCGATCATTTGTAGTTTCACTGAGGAGCTTGGTCAAAGTTCGCCGTTTTCCACGAGTTCTGTTTATCGTTTTCCTGCCCCTTTTGCAACTTGGATGGATTTCATCCATCTGATCAGCAAACAGTGGATTAACGAGGCAGAGTGTATTGTAAAGCTCCTCGAAATTGTTCTGGAAAGGTGTACCAGAAACATTATGCGCCGGTTTGTTGCAACATTCGTCAAAGCTTTCCACATAAGACTTTGGTCACTACGAGGAGATGAAAAGGTTCCTTAGATAACTTCACTTTATTCAAACCCATTTTCGAAAAGATCTATGGGAGAGGAAGAGAATTTCGCTGGAAAGATCTGTGGGAGAGTAAGAGGCGCCGAGTCTGAGAAATGAAAAATAGGGTTTTTTGTTATGTGGTTCAGTTTGAATAAACCGATCAATTTTTTTTTTGGAACCAACCCGACCCGTGTTTGTAGATAAATCAACCTGAACCGAACTTAATGGGCCGGGTCGGTTAAGCGAATTGCAGGTTTTTATGCCTAGCCCTAGTTGGATTCTTGGTTAGGTTGTGTTTTGTCTTTCCATGTTGCCATGCAAATAAAGCAAATATTTTCCCACCTAGTAGGTGGGAAAATGTTTTCTATCTTTGGTGGAAAATACTTCCTGTCACGTTCGGTCATTTTTATTATTGTTAATTGATTTTTTTTCTCAAAAATTAACATTACTATTATCAAGTACAAATGTGTGAAAAGTAAAAAAATATTTTTTTTTATTAAAATAGTTAAATTTTGCTTTATTTGTCATGAAAAACAATGATAATCAAATAATAAAACTTGAAAAATTCACAACTTTTTTCACCTAGAAAATTAATTCAATCAAACACTTCCAATTGATATTTTCCTCAAAAATAATTTTTAGGCAAATCAATTCCCTGAAAATTATTTCCTTTCCACTCATTTTTCATATTTTCAATTTTCAATCAAACATAACCTTAATGTTGTATGAACATTACCATTCATGTTGAACTTCCTCTTGTAAATTCATTTACAACCTATGTGTCTTACCCATTAAATGGGTCAACCAAGGTCCATATCTTGTTTTCGTACATGGAGTTCATTTCGAATCCAGTGGCTTCCTACCATCTCATTAAGTTAGTACTTGACTTTGATTCTGTATAAGTTGAGGGTTCTTCCTCGATTAGCAAGTCTTATTCAGCAATCATAAGATCATATCTCCTTGGAGGACAAATAATCATATTTGACTTGCGCGGAGCTAGTGTGTCATTAGGAACTGACAATTTCCCATTACTAGTCTATGTATCATCAAGTTCAGATGCAGTACTTGTTCATCTAATCATTCGACTTCTTCTGTAGTTTCTTGAATTACTTCAAGTTCTAATTCGCTTCCACTGCTCTACAATGATTCAAAATTTTTGATGTCATTTTATTGTCCATTATAACTTAATAAAAGTGTTTTATAATTTATTTAATTATTTTGGAATGTAAAAAAAGGAAAAGGGGATTAAATAAAAGAAAAACGAAAATATTAAATAATAAAAGTTACCACAAAATCGTGTTTTAATGCCCTTCTTCCATAGAATCGTTTGATCATTTTCGACCTCCTTTGGTTACACGTGATAAATGTACGGACAAGTTCTCGAAAAGATCTTCGAGAATATGAAAACGATTTTTAATTTCGATTACCAGATTTTCCTCGGTGAATTTTTAAAGTCAGCACTTTACTGAAATGGTAAAGAAAAACAGTTTTGAGTGGTCTATTCCGGAAGATAATAACTTTCTTCTCGATTATCCGTTTCTTGCGTGGTATATTGCACGTTAAAGTTTTATTTGTTTACTTGATATAATTTTGATATAATCTCATTATATGTGTTTCATATTTAATCTCGATATTGTTATCTTTAATCTTATCTTAACGTAATAACTATTTAATTTGTTAACGTAAAATAATGATTAATATAGTTTATTCTCATATAGACGTTAACACTTATTTATTTGTTTGTTTAATATAAAAGAGATAACTTGTTTAAAATAAAAGAGATGATCAAAGTTATCATCGCTAACCAGTATTATTGGATATCTTGAATAATTCTTATTCTTGTAATTATAAGTTCATTAACTTATTTAAATGATAATCTCCTGAAGTTACCTCATGTATCAATTCATTGACGTTTTCAAGTTTCTGTTTTCTGTCAGGTATCGATACATTGAGCATGTATTGATACATGATACTATGTATTGATACATGATATGTTTTAAAGTCTTATTTGAATAATATGATACATGTTAAGTAATCTTTATAGAAATTATGAGTGATACTTGTACTTGATATAACACTAGTACTTGATTATTTGATCTGAAATGCTATTTCATGACACGTTAAAGTTATTACATTGCATTAAAAGGATTTTCATTCTTTTTCATATGCATGACATGAAAAAGATCTTCTTGCATGATATGACAGTTATACTCTATCTCGCTTGTCTTTCATGCCACAGTCCAGTAACTAGATCACGATATAGTTACGCTTGTTATCGAGGATTAATTTCTCTACTTGTTATCTAGGAGTGATTTTCCTGCTTGATATTTGGGATTAAAATCCATGCTTGTTGTATGCGCGCTCAGATTAGTAGTTGATTTGTAATATTGGTCCCATTAAAAGTCATGTTTCCTTGAAAATACATTCATTGGCACTAGTGTAACACCCCCGAAAAATTATGATGTCTTTATTTGTTCATAATTACGTAATAAATGTATTTTAAGAATTTAATTAATTTTATGTAGAGTTAGAAAAAAAAATGAAATGATTTTGAAAACGGAAATTGTGATTAACGCCATTCTTTAGGGGATTAGTTTAATCATTTTCGACCTTCGATAAATATATAATCTATATGTACGGATAAGTACTCGAAGTGAACTTCGAGAATCTAAAATATGTTTGTTATTTTGATTAGTGTACAACTTTCGGCGAATTTTCAAAGTTGGCCTCTCACCGTACGACTCAAAAGGGCAGTTTCGAGTGACCAACTTTGGGACACCATAACTTTCTCCTTGGTTAAGGAAATCTTGTGAGACAAATTTCATATGAAAGTACTATATGAGTAATTTGAAATGGTACCAAAAACACCCAATTTGGATTTCATTTGCTACCTCAAAACCAAGCTTAAAAACAGCCTATTGAAACTGGAAAATCTAGGAATAAGCAACTAGGAGCTAGTCTCTAGCCTCCACCTCACATTTTTAGCTTACAAGAGTCAGCTCGTCTCCACCATAGCCACCTCCTGCTTGCATGAAAACTTACCTCCAGCTCCAGCTTAAATAATCAAGTGGATTCCTTGCTTAACATTCAAGAACTCTCCTCTACATCCATGTTCAATTTCCTATTTCGTGCACTCTTTTCCCTCTATATATGGAGGTAATTTTGAAATAAAAAACTCATCAAAAATCCAAAGTGAAAATGCTGCAGAAATCCAACCTCTTTCAAACCCTAGGTAATAATTTCTTGTCAAAATTATGTTTCGATCCATTCAAGTTGTTCTTTTGATATACAAACTTGTTCTCTTAAAGTTATTTATCAAAATATGTGGTTTCGGGATCAAAAGGATCACTGAAATGAAGTTTCAGTCTCTAGAAATACGTTTGGTGTCCACACTTGGAGACTTGGTGTCGACGCCAAACGAAGAACGATGAACATGGCGTCGACACCCATGTAGACACCCCCTGTATTGGTTTCGACACCAACTCAATAAGGCATCCTCAATTTGTTTGATGTCGACACCTGTGTCGACACTTGAGGTTCTGCGTGCCAAGATTTTCAAATTTTATCCAAAATTACAACTTAATGTTATATATTAAATGATGGGTTTTGGGGTCATGACAAGCGTGGTTACAAAGCTTTTGTTTTAAAAGCGGTTCTGAAGACAACACATACATATAATGCTAATTGTTTGATATCCAAACCTGAGAGGCATGTTTTACATTTGGTTTTACTTGATGTTATAAATAATGTTTTAGGTGATTCTTGTATAGATAGAATGGAAATTCAACACAGGAGATAGATAAAATAGAAGTGCATAATATGAAATAAGGTTCATGCCATAACTAAAGTATTTAAGGCTTATGCCTTTACAAATCAAAATAAAACACCAAACGGGTAGAATTACTAACCCTGAAGGGCAATGTAGCAAACCATGAAGGGAAATTAACAAACCATCATAAAACAATATAAAGTATGGGATGGGGAAAGAAACTACTCATCACCATCATCATCTTGAGGCCCTTCATCTTCAAGGTCATCAAGTCGATCTTCCTTGCGGTATTGACAAACCATGAGTTCGTCCATCTTTTGGCGCATCTCGGTGAAGAAAGCGGTTTGAGCTTGAGTTAAACTTGCAAAGTTGGCTTGAGTCTCAATTTGGAAACCTTGAAACTCGGCCATAAAATCATCAAATCCACTAAGTTGCACGTGTACTGGTGCCACAAAAGCCGTTTCTTCCCTTTGATGCGAACCCCTTTGGTGTTTGGACCAAAAATTCTCACAACAATTTTGTATCAACCTAAGAAAGCTAAAATGGTAAAATAAACCTAAACCCAAGCTCTAGCCAAAATTCCAAGAAATGAACCTTAACCCAATGGAGAGAAATAAGCAAGTTCATAGATTTCTTCCAACAACACAAGAATCATACAATTCTAAAATAATGTTGAGCACAAGATTTAGAAAAAAGATTTACCTTCAAATTTTGCTCCAATGGAGACTTCAAGCTTCACAAGCCAAGAGTTCTTAACTATCTAGGGTTGAAATAAAAATGAGTATTTATAGTACAAACTTGAAAGAAAATAAAGAAAAATCAAAAATTGCACAAAAACCCTGAAAATTTGAGTTTCAGCAACTGGTTGGTCGATCGAAACGTCTATTTCGGTTGACCAAAGATCAACCAAAATGAACTAGGGCTTGTTGAAAATTTCTTGACTTTTGGTCGACCCAAAAACTTTTCGTTGACCCAAAAACTTTCGGTCGACCGAAATTGACTGATCCTGCTTCCTTCAGTGTTTTGGTCATAAGACTCATAACTTTTGATCCTGATGTTTGATTGAGGTGATTCAAAATGATTTGGGAACTAGACAAGAAGAGATATAATTATTTTAGAAATAGTGAACCTCAAATTCGGACTTTATCTATGTGAAAACGTTAATTGAATCCCAAATTTGACCCAATCTTCATGTCTTTGCTCCCAATTTGATTCTTGACTTCTTTCCTTGGCTTGATCTCTTGTTTAAGCCTTGAATATTCTTCCAAAATGGCCCATAGTTGACTCAGAGCTCCACAAACATGCACTTCAAAATTTTTTTTGCTCGAATGATTTATTTTTCTTGTCGAGCCTCCTATGATTCTCATCATACCCTCCTTTTTTAGGATGATTCGTCCCGAATCATTGGTTTGTTCATGATATTTCATTGCACCTCTTGGATCAAATGAAAAATTATGGCTTTCAAGTCTCATGATCGACCAATAGTACCTTGCAATTTTGGATATGTGGAAGGATCGAATTATGAACTCCTTTGGACATATGTGGTATGGTCCAAAGATTAAAATGCAATTAACTGCAAAATAGATTTAAGCAAAATGGGGTGGGAAACATTAGTTTCTCCATGTACATGGTACGGATCCTTGTATTCATGATGAGTCACCACCACTCCATCAAATTCAACAACGAGGCTCTTCAGTTCACCTCCTTGCTTCTTCTCACCCTCTTGCTCATCCAACACTATAAAATTCTCATGCTCAACAACTTCTTCCACACTTTCAATTTCTACAACACCTTCTACACTGGCTCATGCATCCCTTCATCAATATTTTTATTATCCACATGAGAATTTGAAGTTTTATCAATTATCCCTAATTTCAACTCCCCCTCCTTCTTCTCAACTTCCTTATCTAAGGGAACTTCTTGCAATTTATCTTCAATCTCACTATCACTCCCCTTTTGCATTCCAACCTTATATTTACTATCCCATGCAATGGACTTTTCTTCCAAAATTTTCATTTGCTTCTTAAAGTCCAACATATGATCATTATTCCCATGGATGATGGAATCTTCATTTTAACATTACCAATATTTTCATACATTCCATCCCTACCCCTATGCCTACTTAGATGACCTCGATCAAGCCCCCTATCAAACTCCCTATCACACTGCTCTCCTCTACTCCTACCCATGTTCCACTATTGTCCACTAGCCTCATCACTATCTAAAATATCTTCAAATTTATCCCCAACTCCTCCTCTATTATCCCTTCGCCCACCATTACTCTTTGGTGTTCGGATTTCCCTCATTGCCTCCAATCTTTCCAACCTATCCAACCTCCCTCCCTACCTTCTCTTCTACTTGCCTAGTAAAATTGGTTGAAAGAGCTTGCAACATCTTACACAAGTCTTGAGTCATGTTGTGAAAGTATGGGAGTGTCATTACAAAAATTTCTTTCTCGTGTTTCACTCCAATTTTGCAAGGAACATAATCAATTAGATTGAGAAATATAATTCTTGTGAAGCATGAAGCCACATACAAGCAAGAGATGTAGGAATGGATAGACACAAGAGCAAGTGGAATTTTCTTTACTTGCTAAATGACTATGAATTTGTAGGACAAATTTTCAAGAGCACAAGGTCACAAAGGCTTGACAAAGAACAAGGAATTACCAAGGAAGTGTTTGGTGTAGAGAAAAAAATTCTAACATGGAAGTTCTCTTTGAGGCAATTCGTCAAACACTTGGTAGGCACACTTTGGAAGTTATGGAAATGAAGTGTTTTGGTTATGAAAAATCCCCAACAATTTCAACAATGATAATACCCAAGATGTAGGGATCAAGAAATACACATGGGCATATAAGTCAAGCTCTGATACCAAATGATGCGAACCCCTTTGGTGTTTGGACTAAAAATTCTCATAACAATTTTGTATCAGCCCAAGAAAGTTAAAATGGTAAAATAAATCTAAGGGAAAATTACATGGGCACTTGTTTCTCAAAAATGCAATTCAAAATTCTGGTTAGGAACAAATTTTTTTCTAATTTTCAGGTGGTAATTAGCATTTAATTAACACATAATTAATTAATTAAAAGCAAAAACAATTAATTGACCTTCCTTCTTCAGAACGCACTACTCTCAGTCAACTATTCCTCTCTCTATACTTCTCCCTTTCTCCAGTCCTTCTTCCCGGATGACAAGCCTCACCGGAGGAGAAGGCAACGGGTTTGGGAGATCGCCTCCGCTGCAATGGCATAGGCGATCTCGCCGCTGCTAGTAGTGGCGCAGCTGTAGCTGCGATCTCCAGCGGCGAGATCGCCGCTAGCAGCAGTGAGTGTTGTCAGAGGCCATCAATGAAAACACATCTGTTTTGAATTTGACTTGAATGGATAACACGTTTCTTTTCTTTGGTAAAGTATTTTCATTATAACCACGGCATTTTGTGTGTTTATCACCTTCCATTGTTGTAAAATAGAGCACAAATTGATGAATAAACGTTGAAAATTTTGAGTGCTAGTGGTGGTGCTACTGCTCTGAAATGTAGTGGGTGATGGGCGGTGGTTTGGTGGGGTGGATGTGGTGATGGTGATGGTGACGGTGCACAGTGTTGCTTCGAGAAACTGGTGGTTGCCGCCAACGGTGGCGTCTGGCTGGTGGCAGGTTGGTTTTGGGATTTGGATGGGGTCAGGTGCATGGGGTGGATGATTCGATGTAAAATCTACCCTTCAAGTATAAAGGGGTCAAGTTATCGCCTAGCAATAATCCAGGATTATTCTTCCTAGGGATTTTATTGGTATAATAATATTTGCTAAATTCAAGTTTTAAACTATGATTTCAATTGTGCTAAAATGAATTTGGAGAGAATATAATTAAATTGCAATGAAAGGAAATTTTGAGTGGAGTTATTCTTTCGCTATCAATTGGGCTTTGCAAATGAGATTATCGTGAATTTCTTGAAATCGATAAGATGTAGAAATGATACGAAAATTAGTCAATTTATTTTACGGCATTTAGTCGAGCATATTGTGTGCATATTTAATACATACTACATCAGCGACATTAATCCAAGTAAAATAGTTTGAAAATTTAAAACACTCATTAATTATTATCAATCACAAGAATTCATCCATAACGAATTAAAATATACACACTGAAGTTAAGAATAACTCCCCTCAAATATAACTTAGCCGAACATAATTAAATTAACGAAATAAAAATCAAGTAAACACTTAACCATTAGTCGAACAAAATTCAAATTCGGAAATAAAATTTTACTAACTAAAATATATCTAAAATCAAACTAGCATCAATAATCTAAATGTATATGGACTAACAATCAAAACAATTGAAAATCTAAACAAAATGCAATAAATTAAATTAGAACAAATAACCAAAACCAAGGCTGTTGTATGATGAACCGAGGCCTTCTGTAGGATGTGAACCGAGGCCTGCTGTAGCTGCTGAACGAGAGTTGGAGGCTGTTGAAGGTTAGAATTGGGAAGTGGTGGCTGCAAGTATGTTGTGGGATGGCTGGCTCGTTAGTTGAGAGATTAATGGAAGTTGATGGTAATGATGCCGAGAGTAAGAAGCAGACCAGAGCTGCGGCTGGTTCGTTGCGTGAGTGAGGAAGAAGTGAAGCTGGGGACGAAGGAGGAGAAGTTGAAGGTGAGAGAGAGGGAAGCTACTGTCAGTTTCCGGTGAGGGAGGCTGGACGGTTGAGTGGTGTATGAAGATGGTGAAGAGAAGTTGAAGTCTGGCGGCTGTTGTGTAGAGGCTGAGAAGAAGAGAGTTGCTGCTATTTTTTGGTTCAAAGAGAGATGATGGCTGTAGGTTGAATCTGTGAAAGAGATGACAGAGGATGGGTTGCGGATGGAGGAGTTGAGAGAAGACAGAGCAGAGAATGCGTGATGTGGGTTCTCTTTGTAGGGTGAGGGAGCTAGGTTGAAGTATGTGTTGTTGTGGGCCAAGAAATGTGAGGTTGAAGGTGGGTTCACACACTTTGGGCTTTTTCAGGTCAATTAAGTTGGAAATATTCGGATTAAAATTGTCCAAAATATGCATGCGATCAAATAAATGAAATTAATAACAAATAAAATCAATTTAGAGTTTACAAATTAAAATGGAATCTTTTATGATTTTTGCTCTAAATAATATAATTCGTATCCAAAAATCGCAATTTTTTTATTCATTTACCTATCTGAAATAAGTAAAATTGGACAATAATCAGTGGAAGTTGGGGTTCGGATTGGGATTGGGATTGGGGTTGGGGTTGGGGGTGGGGGTGGGGTGGGGTGGGGTGGGTTGGGTTGGGGTAGTGTTGGGTGGGGTGGGTGGGAGATGGGGTATGGGGGTACGGAATGTGATCAATTATTAGGTAATCGTGAGCAAGAAAATGAGTAAATTGTGATCAATAAATAAATAGCATGCGACCAATGATTAAGTAATTGCGACCAAAATATTGACTAACTGTGACTTTGTGTGAATTGTGACAAGTACTGAATGTGACAGTTTGATTTGTGTCAACCATGACTTTATGTAACCCTTCTAGTCACAAATTTAACCAGTTTATTAGGTAATTGTAACCAAAACATTGATTAAATGTGACTTTTTATAACTTGAGACGAGTACGGGATGTGATCAATTATTAAGTAATTGTGACCAAAATATTGATTAATTGTGACTTTGTGTGAATTGTGATAAGTGCTGAGATGTGACTGAATTGTAACCTCGTGTGACCTAACTGTGACTTTGTGTGATCGAATTGTGACTTTGTATGCCTAACTGTGACTTTGTGTGACCAGTTATGACTTTGCATGTGGGGGTGGGGTGGATTTTGCAACTAAATTTGTAATTGTGATCGAATTGTGACTTAACTGTGACCTCGTTTGACCTAACTGCGACTTTGTGTGACCGGACTGTAACCTTGCGTGACCAACTGTAACTTTGAGGGTTGGGTGGGTGGGCGGGATTTTGCAATTAAATTTGTAATTTTGATCGAATTGTGACATTGTGTGACCAACTGTGACATTATGTGACACGTTTATCACTTTGCATGTGGGGTGATGGGTGGGGTTAATTTTGCACTAAATTTGTAATTTGACTAAATTGTGACTTTGTGCGGGGTGTGGTGGTAAAGTAGAGAAAAATTTAATTTTGGTTTGGGTTGAGTGGGTGGGGTGGGGAAATATAGAGGGAAACAATCATTTTTGAGGTTGGGTGTTATCTCGTGTAACTAATTACAATTTTGTGATTGAATTTTGACTTTGTGTTGATGAAATGTAACTTTGCATGTAGGTGAAGTTGGGTTGGGTGGTATGGGGTGAGATTATGGTGAAATTTGCCATTAAATTTGTGGGTGGGGTCGAGTGGTGGTGGTCGAGGTAGGGTCGGGATGTAGAAAAGTAGAAGAAAAAAATCAATTTTTGGGGGGTGGTATGAGATGAGGGTTGCTGTGAAATTTGTGACTAAATTTGTAATTAACTTTGTGACCAATTGTGACTTTGCAAGGTAGGGTGGGTTGGGTATATTGATGGGTGGGGTTGCAATTAAATTTGTAATTATAATTTATGACTGAAATATGACTTTGTGTGACCAATTGTTACTTTGTGGGTGGGTGGGTGGGTGGGTGGGTTGGGGGTAAGATAGGAAAAAAATAGAAGAAAAATCATTTTTGCGATGGGGGTGGGTGGTTAGGTAGGGTATGGGGTGGGATGGGGTATGGTTGGGGTGTTTTGGGGGCGGCGAGGTAGGGTCAGTGGCGGGGGTGGGTGGGGGTTTGGAAAAGTAGAAAAAAAAATCAATTTTTGGGGATGGGTGGGGGTATTAGTGGGTGGGATTGCGATTAAATTTGTAATTGTGATGAAAATATGACTTTGTGGGAGGATGGGGTGAGAAAAAAATAGAAGAAATCATTTTTAGGGTGGGGGTGGGGACGAGGTATGTCAGGGGCCGTGGTGGGCGGGGTGTGAAAAAGTAGAAGAAAAAATCAATTTTTGGGTTGGGGTGGGTTGGGGTCGGGATTAAATTTGTAATTATGATTTGTGATTGAAATATGATTGTGTGACCAATTGTGATTTTTTGGGTGAGTGGGTGGGTTGGATGGGTTGGGATGGGATGGGGTGAGATTGGAAAAAAATTGAAGAAAAATCATTTTTTGGGTGGGTGGGTGGAGTGGGGGCGGATGGGGTTAGGGGAAGGGGTGGGGTATTGGTGGGTGGGATTTCGATTAAATTTGTAATTGTGATTTTTTACTGAAATTTGTATTGGTGGGTGGGGGGTCGGGGTGAGGTGGGATGGGATGGGACGGGGTGGGTGAGATAGGGAATAAAATAGAAGGAAAATCATTTTTGGGTGGGGTGGAGTGGGGGTAGGGGCGGGGTGGGTGGGTGAGTAAGTGTTGAAAAGTAGAAGGAAAAAAATATTTTTGGGATGGGGTGGGGGTAGGGGCAGGATGGGTCGTGGAGGGGAGGGGTTGGGGTGGGGTTAGGTGAGATGGGACAGGGTGGGGTGTGGAGAAATAAAAAAAAATAGAAGAAAAATCATTTTTGGGTTGGGTTGGATGGGTGGGGGTGGGGTTCGGGGCTGGGGCTGAGTGTGGAACAGTAGATGAATTTTTTTTTTGACTGGGGTGTTCTGGTGCGTGGGGTAGGGCCGGGGAGGGGTGTGGAAATGTAGAAGAAAAAAATCATTTTTTTGGGTGGGGTAAGTGGGTCGGGGTCGGGGTGTGGAAGACTGGAAGTTGTGATGGGCGGATACAAGTTATTGTTTGATGACTTTTTAAAAAAAAAAAATATTATATTAGTTTTAATTTAATATATAATGGATAATACAATATTATATTTATTAATTGCTAATTAATACCTGATTTTAAAAAAATAATCCTAAGTTTGTTGTTTTAAAAAGTGATAGTTTTAGGTTTGTAATTATGTATTTTTACCTAAACCTAAACTCAAGTTTACTATAACTAAAATTCTAAGGAATAAACATTAATCCAATGGAGAGAAATAAATAAGTTCATAAATTCTTCCAACAACACAAGAATCATACAATTTTAAAATGAAGTTGAGCAAAAGATTTAGAAGAAGGATTTACCTTCAAATTTTGCTCCAATTGAGACTTCAAGCTTCACAAGCCAAGAGTTCTTAACTATTTAGGGTTGAAAGAAAAATGAGTATTTATCGTACAAACTTGAAAGAAAATAAAGAAAATATCAAAAATTGCACAAAAAGCCCAAAAATTTGAATTTCAGCAACTGGCCGGTCGACCGAAACTTCTCTTTCGGTTGACCAAAGATCAACCAAAATGAACTGGGGCTTGTTGAAAATTTCTAGACTTTTGGTCGACCGAAAAACTTTCGGTCGATCGAAACTGACTAATCCTGCTTCCTTCAGTGTTTCGATCATAACTTTTGATCCCGATATCATATTGAGGTGATCTGGAAACTAGAAGACAAGAGCTACAATTCTTCCAAAAATAGTGAACCTCAAATTTGGAGTTTATCTATATCAAAACTTTAATTAAATGACCATAAAGGAGTTTGTTGGACTTAATCTAGTAAACACTGAAATCATCCCATTCACAACTAGTTGAGCCAAATTTACGCTCTCACCTCTAATCACCCTTGAGATAAACCACAAATCTTCGGGGGTAAGAGCAGTGTGTTTCCCCGACCTTTGTTTAATGGCGTGGGTAAAAATGAGATGTAATAAATGGGTATCACTAGGAAGTGAGGGAGCATCGTAAGTGATGAAGTTTGGATTCTTAAGGGCCAAACGAGAAGCTTCTAGCCTATCAAACCGGCTATTATAAACTAAGCCCTCGTCTATCATCCCAAGAATTTGGGCAATGCCATCCGAACCCACCCAAAAAGCCTTTTCCTTCCTTTTCCTTCACATAACTATGCACCATCCAAAGTTTCACTCGGCCTCTCAAGCAATTCACCACTAGCATCGGCATTAGCATAAAACAATTTCACCAATCTCTCACTAACCATTAAACTCGACCCCAAGAAACCTAACCATTTCATGCGTTAAAAATATGGCAAAAACTCAAATTTAAGATTAACAAGGAAAGTAAGGTCTACTTCACAACCAGGAATTATCTTCTCCTTCTTAATACTCTTGTAATGGCGGAAGGCAACATTAGTGAAGAAATAAGCGTTTGGAAAATCCGAGCTACCACGTCGTACCACATCGTTGTCATCTTCTTCCTCACTAATTTCCTCTACATGTGATTTAACCCTATCTTCTTGTCAAGTAGACCTTGAAGAACTTGAGCCCCCACGAGTACTTGAACCACCACGAGATGGTGCAACCCACAAACTCTGGTGAGATTCTTCACCACCCGCCTTCTTCATTTGACGTGGGTCTACCAATGGCACTTCTTCCTCTTCACTTGTCTCATCACGGATAATGGGGTGGTTACTAGCGATTTTTTTTGGATGCCATTTTGATTCTTCCCATAACTAATCAAAATAAGGAAAATGGAGAAGTTTAATCTTGAAATTGGAAGAGGAATTGAGAGATTTAAAGGGTGGATATTCGGTTTTGAGAGAGAAGGAGATATGTTCGGGTTGAAAATGGGGATTAAATGTCGAATCTGGGAAGTTGGAACGGTTTTAAAACCCGTGAAAACAGTTTGGTGTCAACACCAAGAACGGTGGTGTCGACACCAAAATCCCAGTGACCACTAGTAGAATGTTGGTGTCCAAACTTAAAATTGTGAATAATTTCCATTTTTGACACATGGATATATTAGTTTTCGACACCAATGAGTTTTGTGACGACACCAAGTGAAAATTTTTACAAAAAACCTTAAAAACGTGAAAATTAACTATGAAAAGTTTGAATATTTTCAGAAAAAGATGTTTCATGCAAGTAACGATATTAGTGCCAACAATGCCCCTTCACTTGAATGAGTTTATATAGTTAAAACGAGGTTTTCTGTCAGTGTTAGATTATGTGGAAAGATCTGAAGAGTTGTCCAGGTTTGCGACACACATTGTGAGTACCAATGAACTTAAAGTGTATAGTTTTATTGAGGGATTGAAACCAGAATTAGCTCGAGATGTGCAAATGTCTAGTACGAAAGGTACGGATTTTACAGTAGTAGTGGATCGAGCTTTATTAGCCGAGCAAGCAGAGGCAAAGATTGTTAAAGCTCGTGAAGTCCGAAATTTTAATACACGACCTCTTTAGCAAAGGAATTGGAATCAAAATCGTAGATGGAATAATGGCAATAATCAGCAAGGTGGAAATAATAATCGCTTCCCAAACAAGAAGCCCCATATGGAGAATATGCCGAGAGTAGGGACAAGAACTTTCTGTAGGATTTGTAAGAAGTTCCATTTCGACCTTGTAACTTAAGAGGGGGACCTATGAGTTGTGGACACATCACATAAGGTTTCTTGTGTCTAAACTTCCAAATTTGATATATTATTATAGATACTATTTATCAGAAGTATTTTAAATTCGAGATATTTTATATTAACTAGAAATACTTTAAATACTTATATCGTTACTTTTAAATAAATGAGTCATGAAGCCCGTAATCAAGGAATGACTCGAGGCCTGCTTTTATGGGCTTTTTGTGTAATGAGACCGGGATGGGCCGACCTGACAAACCCATGATATGGCAGGATAGGGATGTGGTGGGGCAATGCCCGACCTTACCTCTGGGAATGTGATCGGGCATGATGTCCGACCTATTGGCATGTGAAGGGAATGACCCTGTAAGGTCGGGCAATATGTCCTGTCTAAAGATCTTGACAGGGAAGACCTGAATGTTCAAGCCCATGACCCATAGCCCTACTCTTAAATTAAGTGATCGGGAATTCATACTGATCATTGGTCCCCGTGGGTCAAAGATCGAGACAAGATCTCTAGGCGCATGCGTATTTAACAGCTATCATGCGTTTTTGCCAACTAATGGACTTTAATGTAATGAATAGTCTTTCTTTAGATGTATGACACGTGGCAGGAGTTAAGGAAAATATTTTGAAATGTTTCCCGCCAATTTTCCTATAGATATGTGGTCTCCATAATCTCATTCTTTTTACTTTGAGAATTTGTGAGATATCAGAGAACTCCTCGGCCAACTAGCACGACCTCTCCTTCCGCAAAATAATTACCAGTGCTGTAGGTAAGCTCGACCTATCCCGACCTTTGTTAATTTTATTATTTATTCTGGGGAGATATGGTAAGGCAAGTTACAGTGGACGACCTTAGGGAGGTAGAGAGCTTAGACGAACCTCTAGAGGTTGAGCCTTTAGATTTCTACCAGCCCCCGCCTAGTCCTCAAGAGGGTGAGTCTGACAGTGGGGAAGAGATTGAGGATAATCCTCGGGTAGGTAGGGAACCGAGGCAGACCGAACTTGAATTCCCAACCTATTATAATAAAATGAAAGAACATATTGTCAAGGTAGAAATGAGAAGGTATAAGCTAGCATATAGGTATACTGCTAGGGTCCCGGACAAAGATGAGCTTTCTTGCCATTTCCGTAAAGGGGAGATGGTTGTATATCATGAGGCCTTAATGGCCGGGCTTAGGTTTCCTCTGCACCACTTCTTTGTGGACTTTTTTCTGACCATGAGCATATTACCGGGTCAGCTCGCCCCTAATGGATGGAGGATCCTTGTATATTTTTTCATCTTGTGTAGGAGTCTAGGAATAGAACCAACAGTTAACCTATGTAAATGCCTTTTGGAGCTTAAGTATTTGCCCCAGTGCAACTATTTTGTGTATTTGTGTAGGAAGGGCCGGTTTGAGGTTTCTTGGGTTCCTTCCTCCATTAAGTACTGGAAGGAAAAAAAATTCTTCATTAAACAGAGAGAGGGAGAGAACCTTTTTTAGCCGACCTTTAGAAGACCTGATGTGGATAGCTTTAATCGGGTAGGTAATTTAAGTGAGGAAGCCATAATCGAGCTCATGGAGAATGTAATGAGGGTGTGCTACTTCGAGTTGTTGTCCGAGGAAGCTAATGACCTTGTAAGCAATGACATTCTTGACCAGGTCGGTCTTGACCTTTAGCCCGGTAGGGTTCGGCCTCCTAAATTACGTAAATAAAAATTACTTCATTTTTTTTTTTTTTGAGGTTTGACCTAATCTTATTTTTCACCAGGGATGGCATTTGACTCTGAGGCATTGAAGAGTGCTGTTTTGGCCAGAGCCCAGGGTACAAGGGCTAAGCGTTCTGAGGACGGGGTTACTTGGAGAAGTCCTCAAAAAAGAACAAAGATTGCACCCTCTGGCCCGGGCCAAATCTCTCAGACTCATGAGGAGGCTCCTCGCCAAAGGGCGGATAGGCAGCAGAGAGGGCATGCTCCCCCGCCCTCTAACTCTGAGGTCGAGTTAGAGAACCCAACTTTGGCCGACTGCAGGAGGAGGATGCAAGACTCCTTATACTCGGACCTTGTCAAGAAGTATCAGTACAAGGTAGGCCTGGAGCAAGGGGTCGAGCACATTATGAGTGCAGCTCTACAAGTAAAGATCGTTGAAAATTATGCTCTTTGGATCCACTTTGTTGCAAGAATTTATCTAACTTTTATCCTGGTCTGCAGATGCTTAGAATAACTCGGGGAGTCTCTCTTCAGAGCATTAAGAGTGGCGAGATGGCCAATCAACTTGTTCATTCTGTTCAGTACGAGGCTATCTGGGAAAACGCAGCAGAGGAGGAGTTTAGGAAGTCCCGAGATGATCTTGATGTTGCTCTTCAAGAGGGCGAGACTTCTCGAGAAGAAAATGTTCGGTTAGCTAAAAAGAGCTTCGACAAGCCCAGGAGAATGAGCTACAGGCTCGGGCTACTGCTGTAGACGCCTATAAGGGCTCCAAAGAATATAAGCTCGCCTTAGGGGATTATGTGCTTGAGTCCTACACTCAAGCTATCAAATAGGTGCGAGCTTGGATTCTTCTGAAGGCGCCCAAGCCCCACACGAGTCCACTGGATGATTTTCCTTTGGGAGCGGATGAACTCAATCTTACTTCTTTTGAAGAGGAGGAGGATTGTGAAGTGGTCAAGGATGCTGAAGACGGTAGCGAGCCCGATGCTTAAATTTTTTTTTTTTTATAAATTATTTTGTAATTTTACTCGGGGTATGCCTCATTGACTCCTTGTACTTTTGAATATTATGAATGGCAGTTTTATTAGTTTTTTTGGCTTTGCTCATGCTTTTCACTTGTTTTTTATTTGCCAATAATTTGTAAGGTCGGGTGTGTAGACCGACCTTGTCAAAATCTTTGCTCAAAGAAGGTGTAAAACCTTTTGTGTAATTTATGAAAACGGTTAGTTAGGTCGTGCATTTAGGCCGACCTCGTAAAACCTCTACTCAATGAAGGGGTCAAACCCCTGACTTTGTGTAATTTAAAGAAATAATTGATAGGTCGGACAATTAGGCCGCCTCTATAGACTTTTTGTACAAAGAAGTGATCAAACCCTTGACTTTGTAGTTTGTGGAAATAATTTGTAAGGTCGGACGTCTTGACCGACCTCGAAAGTTACTTTTCAGAAAATAATTTTTAACTTCGTGCTTTGAGACAGATATCGTAAATTAGTCAGAGAAAATAATTTGTAACGCCGTGCCTTGGGACAGACATTTTAAATTATTTGTAGAAAAATAATTTTTAACATCATGCATTGAGACAGACATTGTGAATTATTCGGAAAAAAATAATTTGTAACGTCTGTCCTAAATAATTTGTAATGTCGTGCCTTGGGACGAACATTGTAAATTATTTGTAGAAAAATAATTTGTAACGTCGTGCCTTGAGACATACATTGTAAATTATTTAGGGGGAGTAACTTGTAAAGTCGTGCTTTGTGGCCGACCTTGTAAGTTATTCCAGTGCTTAATATATTCGCTCTTATTCTTTGGAAGAAACACTTTGTAAAGAAGAATTTGCGAGAGAATGGCGCCTATTTGTAGTAGGGCTTCAGATTTTCAATGTTCCATAGTTGAGGAAGGGGCTTGGATTCCATGGTTCTCAGACTGTATGAGCCCTTCCCATTCCCGACCTTTCGAATGACTTCATATTGTCCTTCCTAAATAGGTCCGAACTTCCTAGGTTGGTGACGGGCGGCTTCACTTCGGCGCAAGACAAGATCCCCCCTTCTGAAATCTCTCTTTTTGACTTGGATGTTAAACTTCTTGGACATGGCCTGTTGATAAGAAACTATTCTTAGGACGAGATTTTCCCTGACTTCTTCCAAGAGATCTAGACTTTCCCTTTGCCCCTCATAATGATCGGGGGATTTTGCAGATTTTCCGCAAAAATTGGGAATTTCACTTCTACTAGAATAATGACTTCCATTCCAAAGGCTAGCATGAATGGAGTTTCCCCGGTTGCCGTCTTGAATGATGTTCGATTCGTCCATAGAATTTCAGGAAGGAGATTAGGCCAATCACCTTTGACACTGTCAAGGCGAGTCCTCAGTTCTTGCAAGATAAGTCTGTTTGTAACCTTCACTAATCCATTACTTTGCGGGTGTGAAATGGATGTTAGCCTGTGTTCGATCCCCAAACTCTTGCAGAATTGCTTGAAGGCTTGGCATTTGAACTGTCGCCCATTGTCAGTGATCAATGTCTTAGGAAGACCAAAACGGCAGATAATTGACTTCCAAACGAATGACTCCAACTTTTGATCTGAGATTACGGCGAGAGGTTCTGCTTCTACCCATTTTGTGAAGTATTCCACAGACACTGCTAAAAACTTAACTTGGCCACGAACTACTGGAAAAGGCCCAAGTATGTCAATTCCTCATTTTGCAAACGGATATGGGCACACAATCGATGAGAGCTCTTCTGCTGGTTAATCTAGTTGGGCTGCAAACCTCTAACACTTATCAGAAGTCTTCACATAGTTGAGGGTATCTTTCCTCATGCTTGGCCAGTAATATCCGTGTCTTCCCAGTTTTGTTACTAGAGCTCTTGCTTCTTGGCGTCCTCCACAAATTCCTTCATGAACCTCGGCCATAGCAAGGGCTGCTTTTCTCGGGGTCAGATATTGAAGGTAGGGAAGCATGAAACTTTTATGGAATAAAGTGTCCTGCAAGATGGTGTACCTTAGAGATCTTGATTTGAACCTTCTGGCTTCTGCTTTATCATCTGCAAATTTTCCCGACATCAAGTACTCAATGATAGAATCCATCCAACTCGGGGTCAGATATTCATGAAGTGTTCACACGAACACTGTTCGTTCCAAGTTATCCAAGTTGGAAAAACTAAATCTTAACAGCGCATCAACTTTGTGATTGGCGGACCTTGGTATTTTATCTATGCTGCAAGATTTGAACTTCCTTTACAAGTCTAGAACCATCATTCTGTAAGATGACATCTTCTCGTCTTTTGCTACAAAAGTTCTGTTGACTTGTTCTACCACAAATTGTGAATCACTCAGGACCTTGACATGCTCGACCCCAAGATGTTACGCAAATTGGAGCCCAGCTATGACAGCCTCATATTCTGCATCATTATTAGTGGCCAGGAAGTCGAATCTAATTGCGCATTGAATTTCCATTAAGCCATCATCCTTTCTCAGTATGATTCCGGCCCCCAAGTTTGTGGCGTTCGATGCTCCATCAACTTGCAAAGTCCATGTATCCTCTTTCCTGCCATGACCTGTTGGCCCCCGAGGTCTTGGGGTGAGTTCGATGATGAACTCTGCCAAGACCTGTGCTTTTATGGAAGGTTGGGGTTTAAATTCAATGTCATACTCTCCAAGTTCAATTGACCACTTGAGTAGACGACCAGAGACATCCAGTTTCTGCAGTATCTATTTCAAAGTTTGATTGGTGAGGACTGTTATGGTATGAGCTTGAAAATAAGGTCTCAACTTTCTAGTTGCTGTGACAAGGGCAAGCAAGAGTTGTTTAGCTAGAGTGTATCGGGTTTCAGCATCCAGTAACATTTTGCTAACGTAGTAGACTGGTTTCTGAACTTTTCCTTCCTCCTTGACTAGAATGGCGCTAACTGCGTGCTCTGACACTGCTAGCTATAAAAAAGACCATCCCCTGGATTTGGCTTCAGTAGAATCAGTGGCGACCCCAAATATTCCTTGAGATTTTTGAAGGAAGTTTCACAGTCTGCGTCCCATTTGAATTCTTTATTTCCTTTGAGAATCTTGTAGAAAGGGAAGCATTTATTTGCTGCTCTTGATATGAAATGGCCCAAAGCTGCTACTCTTTCAGTGAGTTTTTGGATTTCCCTTATGTTCCTTGGAGGCTCCATAGATGTAAGGGCAATGATTTTATCAGGATTAACTTCAATGCCCAGCTGCATTATCATGAATCCCAAAAATTTGCCCAAGCTTACCCCAAAAGCACACTTGGCAGGGTTTAGCTTCATATGATGTTTTCAGAGTGTAGAGAAGATATCTTCCAGGTCAGCTATATGGTCTTGCTTTCTCAAGCTCTTCACGACTATATCATCAACATAAACTTCGATGTTCAGTCCTATGTGTTTGGAGAAGATCATGTTCACAAGCCTTTGGTAGGTTGCTCCTGCATTCTTTAGCCCGAATGGCATGACCTTGTAGCAGTAGATTCCTTCATCGGCCATGAAGAAAGTTTTCTCTTGGTCTTCCTACGCTATTTTGATCTGATGATATCCCGAGAACGCGTCAAGGAAGCAGTATAGCTTAAAGATTGATGTGAAGTCTACCAATCTGTCAAGTCGGGGAAGAAGATAACTATTTTTGGGCACGCTTTGTTTAGATATGTGAAATCTATGCTGACTCGCCATTTACCATTAGTCTTCTTCACCAAGACCATGTTGGCTAACCACTCTGGATATTTCACCTCCTTGATGAACCCCACTTTCAAGAGTTTATCGACTTCCTCTTTGATTATTTACCTTCTTTCGGTAGCAAACTGTCTTCTTCATTGCTTTACAGGCTTCTTGTCTAGTTGGACGTTAAGCCTATGTATAGAAAGTACAGGGTCAATCCCGGGCATGTCATCTGCGCTCCAAGCAAAAAATATCGAGATTTCTTTTCAAGCACTGTGACAATTCTTCCTTCATAACTTTGGAAAGCTCTTTTCCAATTGTGAAACTTCCGCCATTCGAAATAAGAACTTCCTCCAATTCTTCCACTGGTGACATACGTTCTTCCATGGGAGGTTCAATTGATATTAACTCTACTTTTCCCATTCCAATGCAGCTGATGTAACAGCTTCTGGCCATTACTTGATTTCCCCGCACTGTTGCGATACCTGCAGGAGTGGGGAACTTGATTGCCAAGTGATATTTCGATACTATTGCTCTGATACTGTTCAATAATGGTCTTCCCAGGATGGCGTTGTAAGATATCGGGATTTTTACAATTTGAAACTGAGTCATCCTTGTAACTTGTCTTTCTCCTGATCCCAGAGAAGTGGGTAGATCTATCAAACCTTCTGGTTTAACTGTACCTCCATCGAAACTTGTCAACGGAGTAATAATCTGCAGAAGCCGATCTTTTGGGAGCATCATCTTTTCAAAAGCTTCCAAAGAAAGGACATTGGCTGCGCTTCCATTGTCCACAAGTATTCTCCTTACATCAAAATTCGCAATCATGGCACTAATAACGACTGTGTCATCATGGGGGTATGAAATTCCTTCCATGTCGGAGTTGTTGAAACTGATGCTGGTTGAGATATCATGGTCATGATTGGCCGACCCGACATCCTGACTTCCTAATGGCCAAGCATAGTTCTTCCTGGCATTATTTGAATCACCCCTAGAAGCTATACCCGACGATAAAATCTACCACCAGCGGGCCTATTCTTCTCCTCCCTTTTCTCTTGATCTTGAGGACCCCTATCATCTTTCTTCACATAATGCCCCAGGAAGCCCTTTTTGATGAGGGCTTTTATTTCTTGTTGGAGTATTCTACATTCATCCGTGGTATGACCCGGGCTCCTATGAAAATAGCAGTACTTATTGCGATTTCGCTCATCGATCTCTCTTCTGATTGGTCTTGGCCAGCGCAAGTCCTCTTGACCTTTGATGATGTGATCTGGAATAGGAGCTCAAAGGAAAGAAAAATCAAGCTAGTCAAAAGGATAGGAAAATTATACAGGATGATAGTTACGGCCGCAACTAACTCATTCACGACAGTAACTCCACTATCATCAATTTTGGCCGAACGAAGATTACGGCTGTAACTACAATGCTCACGGCCTTAAATCAACTTCTATTTAAAATTACGGTCGTAACCGAAATCTCTCATGGCCGTAACATCAGTTCTGCTCGCACGAGTCTAGATTTAGGGTTTCCGAGTTTTTAGGTTACTTTCCGTTTTAATTATTTCTTAACTCTGTTTTGAGCCCATTAGCGGCTAGGGTTAGTTGATAGGTTATTTTTCATTATTTATATGTTATTTTCATTCATTGTAAAACATATTTGATTTGATTAAAAACAATTTTATTGAGGATTCAATTAAAGTTATAGGTGAATTCCTATATTTTTTTTCGAACTTATCAAGATTATTTCTTGTGGCGTTCAATCGAACTTATCAAATATTCGCCAGAATATTTGTGGCATTCAAAACCAGAAACTTATCAAGGAAGTTGGACAGATCCTTGTGGCGTTTCGAAAATCTTGGTTCTTCAATCCGCATCGTCAATCTTCGCATCGTGATTGTCGGATCAAGATTTCACCATCCGTAACAACCTGGGTTCGGAACTTTTCGGTGATTATTCCGCGCATCTCGATTTTCATATCTGGTATCAGATCTTGGATCCATTTCAGATTCTTACGATTTTTTGATTTTTTTTCTTGAATTTCTTAATCCTTTATTTTTATTATTCTTTTCCATTTCATTCCACATAAATTCCATAATGTCCAAATTTCACGAAAATTTTTCATCTAGAAGGGATAACAATAAAGATCGTATGTGGAGGTTGTTGGATGAAGTTACGATGATGTTGGATAAATTTGATGAAAAGAAAGCTAAATTGCGAAAGGAGCAATCTCAATCGGATTCTAGAGCTAGGAAGGATTATCGGCGTGATCATAAACCTAGGGATGGAATTTGGGTTAAAAGGGGAGTAGAGATTGATCCGAAGGCTCTTTTGAAGATTCAGAAAGAAATTTATGAGGAAAGAATGATGTGTGAATGGGAGGTAGAAAGGAAAAGGTTGGCTAGGTTGCAAAGGAAGGAGGAGAGAAGAGAGGTTCTAATTAAATGGTAAAAGGAGAGTGAAAAATATCTTATAGTAGAGCCTCAGGTCGAGAATGTTGAGGAGGGTGAGCTAGAATTGAAGTTTGAAGTAGAAACTCTGAATTTTGTGGAAGATAAAAAATTGGTAGTAGTTGAGCTAACTCCAAAATTTGATGAGGAAAATGGGGAGTTAGGTAGCGAGGAAGTGATTAAGAATGAAATTGTTGATGATGAGAGGAATGACATAGAAGTTGGGGGTAGAAGTCCAAAATTTGAGCTTTGAATTGGAATATCCACATTTGGGTAGTCATGAGGAAGTGTATAAAAATATTGATAAAAATGTGGAGTTAGAAGATGTAGTTGGGTTTGAGAGAAAAGAAATAGAAGAGAATGAGCAAGAAAGTAAAATGAATGTTGGAGGCGAAGAGTAGAGCCTCGTGTGCAAAAAGAAGAAGTGGAAGTGTTGTATCACGAGTACAAAGATCCATACCTTGTACATGGAGAAACTAACATTTCCCTCCCCATTTTATTTAATTCTTTCTTGCAGGTTAATTGTACTTGGGAATTTGGGCAACACAACCTATGGCCAGTGGAGTTTATGATTCCATCCATCCGTATAGCCCAAGTTACAAAGCACTACTGGTTGATCCTATTTCAGGGAAGAAATAATTTTTCATTCGATCCAGGTGGAGCAATTTTACAGCAAGGTTCCAAGAGCAAGAAATGTTTGACAAGCAAGCAAAAAATTGATTCAAGGTCGAATCCTTGTCAAGAGAGGGGGGATGCTGTGATCTGGGATAGGAGCTCAAAGGAAAGAAAAATCAAGCTAGTCAAAAGGATCACAAAATTATACAGGATGATAGTTACGGCTGCAACTAACTCATTCACGATCGTAACTCCACGATCGTCAATTTTGGCATAACGAAGATTACGGCCGTAACTACAATTCTCACGACCGTAAATCAACTTCTATTTGAAATTACGGCCATAACCGAAATCTCTCACGGCCGTAACATCAGTTCCGCTCGCACGACTCCAGATTTAGGGTTTCCGAGTTTTTAGGTCATTTTTCGTTTTAATTATTTCTTAACTCTATTTTGAGCCCATTAGAGGCTAGGGTTAGTTGATAGGTTATTTATCATTATTTATATGTTATTTCCATTCATTGTAAAGCATATTTGATTTGATTAAAAACCGTTTTATTGAGGATTCAATAAAAGTTATATGTGAATTCCTATATTTTATTTCGAACTTATCAAGATTATTTCTTGTGGCGTTCAATCGAACTTATCAAATATTCGCGAGAATATTTGTGGCGTTCAAAACTAGAAACTTATCAAGAAAGTTGGACAGATCCTTATGCCATTTTGAAAGTCTTGGTTCTTCAATTCGCATCGTCGATCTTTGCTTCGTGATTTTCGGGTCAAGATTCCACCGTCCGTAACAACCTGGGTTCGGAACTTTCCGGTGTTTATTCTACGCATCTTGATTCGCATCATTTGACTTCCATGAGAATGTGAGACCAAGGCGCATTCAATGAAGTGGGACTCTGATGCCTATAATTGTTCCCCTTTGAGCTAGATCGAGAAGAGTTTCGTCCATCTTCTTGCATTGACCTTTTATTTCCCTGCTTGACGGGTTCTAAAGATTGTGATGTTTTTTGATTCATGAATCTAATCCTTTGTTCTCACTAAACTCCTGACCTCGTATGGGTAAGGTTAAAGCCGTGGTCTCCAGGTGATGTGAAGATCGGGAATCTAAAGCCTCTTACCGTTGAAGCAGGTCATGAACTCTCGTAGTGTCTCACTGGGCCCTTGTCTCAATTACATGAGGGAAGCGACTGTCTTCTTTATCCTTTTCCTGGTTGCAAAGAAGGCTATGAATTTCTCAGTAAGATCGGCGAAGGAAGAAATCGACCCTGATGGTATTATGGAAAACCAATCCCGAGATGCGTTGGTTAAGGTCTGCTGAAAGGCCTTACATAATATTTGGTCGGGAGCATTCTACATGTCCATGACATTGGTTTAGGTATTCAGGTGGTTGTTGGGATCTGTAGTTCTGTCGTATTCCTTTATCCGAGGATACTTGAATCTTTCTGGTAAGGGGAATGATGTTATTTCAGGGGTGAAAGGGATTCTTCTTGTGAAAGAGGTCTGAACTTGAGTATTCTATCTTATCTCGTCCGCTATTCCCTCTTGAATAATTCTGAAAATTTCTCGCTGTGTCAGGTTAGCGAAACCTTCATAATGGGATGGGCCCCCCGATTCTAGGGAAATTGATATCCACAAGATTGACTAGCCTGTGATCTTCCCTGGGAATCGCTCATGTCGTGTACTGCTTGACGACTAGCCTACTTTTGAAGAATTTTGACGGAGTTCATGGAACTGCTGTTGGAGTTCATTGAAAGCTTCTCGACTTGTCTGGTGTAACTTCTTGGCGTTGTTCTTCCTCAACATCTTCAAGAGGTGGGGGATTATCTCCTTTAGCCATAGTAGAGGCCGAAAGAGGTTGTCTAGTGGGTGTGGAAGGGTGCTTTTGACGTCTATTGACCATGGCTAATCGAATCTCTTCCTACAGATGGTGCCAATTAATGTTGTAAAAATTCCTAACCTTAACGTGGCAAGATCTGGAGTTGCTTGATCACTGGAAAAGATGAATATATTCTCCTTGGATGACCTACAAAAAAGGCGATGAGGATTTTCCCCGTTGCTCATCTGGTGTGAGAATTAGTTATCTAGAGAGAGAAATATATAGCTGGAAAACTGTCTTAATGATGAATGAATCATATTAGATCAGAGGACCTGTATTTATAGGGCTCAAAATCCTGTAGCATTCTTCTATTATGAGAAGGAATCCTATTTGCGTAAACTTACCTTTTAAGAGAAGAATCCTTATAAGGATTGAACTTCCCTTTTTGGGATCTTTCCTTATGGGGAATGCCTTATTTTAGGGCCTACGAATGTGGCCATTCATGAGGCCCATAATCAAGGAATGACTCAAGGCCTGCTTGCATGGGATTTTTGTGTAACGAGATCAGGATGGGTCGATCTAAGAAACCCATGATACAGCAGGATAGGGATGTGGTCATGCAATGCCCGACCTTACCTCTAGGAATGTGACCGGGCTTGATGGCCGACCTATTGGCATGTGAAGGGAATGATCATGTAAGGTTAGCAATATGCTCGGTCTGAAGATCTTGACAGGGAAGACCTGTAATGTTCAAGCCCATGACCCATAGCCCTACTCTTAAATTAAGTGATCAGAAATTCATACTGGTCAATACATATCCTGAAAACATTGCATCGCCCACATTCGATCTGGGATTGAATATCATGTCAATTGTGGATATGTTATATTGGATGGTGGGCTTATGCTTACAAATGAGAATCTCAGGGAGATGGATGATATAGTAGAGGAAGTGGTTTGCATAATGCTACTTTAAGAGTTGCTTTTGAGACTACAAACTACATTAAATGTATACAAAAGTATCAATATTTTTTTAATTCTACATATTACCACAAGATTGTGTGCTCATATTTCAAGCAAAGAAAAGATAGTGAAGAAGGAAGACTGTACAATATAGATAACCAAGCACATCTTCACAGACTGTTATATGACGACAACTTGCCTGTATTTATCTTCTAGCACTACGATTGCTGTTGTGGCAAGGTATGGTGGTGGGAGCACTCACTAAAAAACTGAGATCGAGTCGTGCCATTGTCAATGAGGTACTTAAAATTATGATATTTGGTTTGTAACTATTTTCCCTATCATTAATTATTTGATCGGTCATCATATATAATAAATATCCGTTCTTCGAGCTTTCGCAATACCCATTAATTTCTTAGAAGACATCACCCTAAAAAATGGAAATACAAAACAACAAAAAAATCAGGAATTCCTAAAGCTGGGGAAGTCGGCACCACACAAGGTAGTTTTTACACCTATATATACAAAATGTGCATGGATCTACAACCTAAAGTGGATGTTGAATAGTTCAACATTTTTCTATCAGGAACGCCTGAAGCTAAACAGTGGGTAAACGAGTATTCTTGGTGCACATATAAATACAGTGGTGGTATGATCTGTACAAGGTATCGCGTCTGCTAAATGACACGGTAAACCTTACGTACAAATTTCTTTCTTGTATTTGCGCATTACATAATATATATATCTTTTAACATCGTCAAGTAATCTAATCATCATTTGTGTTTTCTCATTAATAGATTATGTTGACAACACATTCTACTATATGAATATGCTTTTAAAGTTGAGGACTGATTACATTATATGAGCCACAACAACATAATGCAACTTTGAGGTAAAAATTCGAGGGATTTCGAAGGACCTCGCAATTGATACGATGTTGCACAATTACAAGTCTCTATTCACATACACTAGGGGTAAAAAGATTCCATTTATTGTTTCATGGACCCAAGTTGATCATGTTCTGATACCGATGTGGATCCAATCTCTGGGTTACTAGATTTTAGGACATTTTGACATGGTTAATTGCATGCTTGACGTTTACAACTCATACACTCAAATCATAAAGAATCACGTTGTGTACTCGTCTATACATTCCATGCGCATCGCTCTCCCCATACTCTCCAAATCATTGAACTTTGATTTTCGTACCTTTCCTGATGCTCCACTCGAATGTAGACATATTGACCATTGTCCATAGTAGAGGAAAGGGTTAGTTTCAAATATATAGTTCATTACCTTTTTGATAGCATGGCCTGATCCATATAGATTTTTATACAACTTCAACATTTTGACATCTTTTTCAAAAAAAAAAAAAAAATTGTACGGTGGAGATTGCGGGATATATGTTATTAAGTATGTTGAATACCTAATCAGAGGAAAGATTGGGGATATTCCAATCATATTCGATACCGCATTTGCCGATCTAACCTTGCTACTCAACTATACAAATACATGGTAGAAGAGCCCGATATCATTATTTTAATGGTCTGGGCTCCCTGACTTTGAAGACATAGTGCTGTCTGAAACAGAAATTTAAGGAAATAAACCTCAAATGGAAGAATCCTTATATTTTGAGTTTTTTTAAATATTTCCTGGAGAATTGACCCAAATTCATTTTATTCCTGATATGATTGCATCTTAGTTTTATCTTACTTTAATCTTTGCATGAATATATTTATTACTAAGCTGTATACAAAACACAAATTTAGCGTGAATAAAATTGATTTTTCAGGACATTAAATTTTTTATTTAATGATGGTACTAGACGGTTACATTTATATATGTAAATTTATTAATTGTTACCTGGCAGTTCCATTTTGTTGTATCAAATAGCGATTTTGCCATACACTGAACATCTGATTGCATTCATCATCTGTATGTACCTTTTTTGCTATAGTTTTAACCTTAACCAGCCTAATCTGTGTGCCATACATGTAGCTGAATGTAGATGCATTAGATTACATATTTAGGTCATGTTTTGCTTAATTATTGTAGTAGTTGTTACAGGACCAGATGTATCTGGTCTAGGAACACATACTGGCATGACAGTGGAGGCCTAACACGATATTAGTTATTATAATTTTTTGTGGAAATATGGATTGAGTTCATTATAGCAGATGGATCTTTCAATGATGTTACAAATTTCACTAACAACTACAAACTCACACCTACATTCTGATGATATGCTAGTGTTTAAACATATGGTCACACGAATTGTGAACTAAGAGTTCCAGATCAAGTACTATTTCATGAAACAAAAAGAGAAAAATATAAGATACGTACCAAATTTCTTAAACACTACTCTTACAAATAAAAGATAATTAACTATAAACTACTAAGATCTTATAAATTATATAACACATTACTTTAATATTTAATAGACATAATCCACGAATCGATGTTCTGGTTTCTGCATGTGAAATTGAAGAACTATAGATGCACATATTTATTTATTTCTTGAAACCGACTAGTAACCGGCGATAGCACATTGTCCTACGTTTAATTACATTTTTGTGATTTCTATTTCAAGACATTGTAGAGTAGTATAATCTGCTGATTTGGATTTGATTTACATTATGCTTGGCATTAATGATAAGTGGAAAGATTTATGGAAGTTAAAATTCATCCAGTCCACTTCATGCTAAAGATGGTTGGAAGATTTTTGGAAAATAGTAACATAAATAATAGTAACTTTGTAACAATATCCATTTCAATATGATATATTACTTTTCTGATGGGTGGTTCATTTTGGTATCACTACTCATAAAAAATTGCACACTAAAATGCATAGAGTTCATATAAGATATTAATGTCAAAGCCTGGTTGAGTTTCTCAAGCATTTGTCAAACTGAGAAATTGAGAGTACATAAATGTATCATGTTTTTTATTTCATCAAAAGTAATTTCGATTCACATCAAACTAAGCATCAAGCACTGTAGATCTTGAGACGCATCTGATTCATTCATCAAGTTACATAGATGGTAATAAGAAGTCCAAATCAGATCAAGTTGTCAGAAGTGATGACATATCATTCGTGTTAGTTTTCATGCCTCTACTAAAAACACAGTCATCTTCTATTGTCAAGTTATCATAGTTTCACAAAAGCTGTAGAAACAGACATTATTCCATAGGAGCATCACTTGATGCAAGATTTAATTTTTGTCTCGGCATAGTAATATACATGGACAAAAATAATTTAGCATACCAGGATTTAGTATTGTTCTAGAGTAAGAAGATGACAATGATGTGTTCATCTTGCTCATCTTTTATTTACATATATTGCAATAATAAGGATCAACATCATGTTATTCTAAATTTAACACTAATACTTCGTAGTGATGACATTGACATCATGCTAATCATACAATCGTGTCGAAGATGAAGAGGATATAAGACTTTAATGGTTCAAACCTGGATGAGTTTCGCCAGCATGTATCAAATTGGGAATTCGACACTACTTAAAGTAATAATTTTTTCCCCATCATTAGTCACTTCTCTTTACATCTAAATAAGCTTCGAGTTATGAAAATCTTAAGTTAAATCAAGTCCATTCAACGAATTTCGAAGATAATAAAGAGCAATGTCCAAACCAGGTCAGATTTTCTGAATTGATAACATAACATTCATGTTCTTTTTCATGTCTCAACAAAACACAGTCATATTTATACTGTCAAGTGATCATGGTTTAACCAAATCAACAGAAACTCACGTTATTCTGAAACGAGACCTGATATTTACCACAACATGGTAGTATAAATGAAAAAACATAGCTGCCTAATAGGATTTAATATGGTTTAGGATTGAGAAGACAGAAATGATTTGTTCATCATGCTGATCTTTCATGAAATATATTGCAACCAGGAGGTTCAACATCATGCCAATTATATATAATTCTAATACTCTGCGGATATCACATCGAAGTCATGCTACTTATTCACTCGCTGCAAATAGAATATGTTAGTAAGAATCTACACGCCATACAATAGGTGAAAATGATATGATAGATGGTTAACATTGAGTACTTTATTGCTACACTTATAGTGTCTCTTCAATTTACTATTGACTTGATCAGTATGAGGGATCCTGCTGTTGCGAACAGAACAATCAAATTTTCTACACCAAGCTTTATTTTGTACTCAACAGATGATTTGAATATGTTCCCTTTGGGTCTACAGGGTCCACGCTTTGTTGTTGGCGCAAGCATTATCTTATCATTGACTTCTCCTGGTATGTGCCACTCCTCCTGATTCCCAAGCGAGTAAATAGGTACCAGTATGCCTTAACATATTCATTCTTGCTGAAAATTTAGAATATTAGTCTGATAATGAGTAGTTCCGTTTAGCAATCATAGCTACTGCATGTTCACATGGCATGTGGTTGAGCAAGGGTCTTCGAAATGAACAAGTCTATTTTCCCATATCCATTACGTATGCTGAATTTCATCATTGACTTGGTATATCGATTCGCTTTAAGGATGCACTGATCAAGTTAAGTTGTGAGAAATAACATTATTACAGTATCAAAGTATATTATACAATTATTACTACATGTAATGCGTTCAATTAAGATAATGTATTGGGCATAAGTTATCCAACCCATAATCATATTGACATATTGATTCTTTTCTTTAACATGGTATCATGACGGGTTGCAAGCCTAGTAAATGTTTACCTGGCATCACCAAGGTTATGAAAAAACAACTTTATTTTGCATCTTAGATACTCATACAAAGCTTCAATGGGTTACTTCTTTCAGTGTTTAAATCTCGTCGATTTTTTTACTTAGCAATAACTCGGGATTTAATCCCATAGAGATGATAAACCTTTCGCCTGTAAATTCAATGAATGAATTACCTCCCGACGATCTTGAATCAGATCAATATCATGAATAACAATATCTGAGCTATCAAATCAATTCGCCGTCGAGACTTGAATAGTATAACATAGGAAGTTCTTATATCCATACCGAATACAAACTTTGATTCCTGACCCAATCAATCCAAAATTCCTTTATTTATCATTTGTTTCCCTTCTTTTTTCTATAACGTACCTTACATCTTCCTTGTACAATCATCTGATGAAGTATCATCAGATTTCCCTTCCACTTCTACTAGTCACATAGTCAAAAACCCAAACAAACAAGAAAAGTGAAATGGAAAAAAAAGAGAGTTAAGTTCTAAACTCCTTGTGATTTTTTGGAAGACGAAGACAAAGAAGTTTGATAAAGATAAGGCCGGTATAAAATATCTAATATCACTATGTTTAGGGTTTGTTATTTCTTCCATGGGACCTTCCAAAAAAATGGAAAAATAGGAAAGAAAAAAAGCCCCTTTGTTTTGGAAAGTGAATTCAGCCCCCAGACATCCTTTCATAGAAAGGGAGAAATTAATGGATGTATTTATTCGATCCGTCATGATTGACGGGGCTCGAACCCGCAGCTTCCGCCTTGACAGGGCGGTGCTCTGACCAATTGAACTACAATCCTAGGGAAATAAGGGATCTAGCAGAAAATTTGATTCTTTTTTTTATCTTCGTATTTCGTATGGAGTATTTCGGAAGGACAACAGGGTTATACCATCTCATAGTATATTGGCGAATTATTGGGCCGAGATGGATTTGAACCAACGTAGACAAATTGCCAACGAATTTACAGTCCTTCCCCATTAACTGCTCGGGCATCGACTGAGGAAGAATCCATTTTAGGCTTATTGGTAATCCATGATCAACTTCCTTTCGTAGTACCCTACCCCCAGGGGAATTTGAATCCCCGCTGCCTCCTTGAAAGAGAGACATCCTAAACCACTAGACGATGGGGGCCGACTTGCCCAACCGCCCGCATACTATGATCATAGTATGAACAGTTTTTTGAAATTGTCAATATAATGGAATGATATGATTAGACTTGTGGGCTCTTTCCATTTTTCAGAATTGTATAGAATTTTTCGATTCGTCATCCATATTCATGAATCGTTCATTAGAATATTCGAATCGCCACACTATATATAAATTATATAAATAGAGTATAGAAATCTATATTATTTAGAATAATTTCATTTCTTAAAAAAAAAAAAAAAAAAGAAATACAAACAACTATAAATAATATGAGGGATAGGATTTGTTCAGGGAATGATTAGTCCGTCAGAAAAGAAAAGGGAGGGTTAATTTTGATTTTTTTGCTTTCATTCATTGTTAAGATGAGATATCCTTATCTCTATCTCCCACTAAGATGAGAAAATAACAACCACTAAATCTAGTAAGCAGGATCAAGAAGTTATCGAAAATTTTCTCTAAGAATTTAGTTTGAGGGACAGGTAGAATCTCTTCATCACATGAAATATCTTGAAATTTATGTAAAATTGGTAAGTGTACGTGTATGTTATGTATCAATCAAGTGAATTTTTTTTTTAATGGGGATCAATTCAATAAAAGAAATTAGGGACTGTCTTGAATTCATTTTATTTTACCCTAGACTTGCTAGGTAAATACATTTAATTATTCAAGAATCAGCCACTAGCCACTACGAGTCTACTGCATGTACTTATGTATATAATATATGTACATATAGATATTTTATCTACATAGTGACTCATTTTGGAATTAAATCAAATAAGCCCTTTTAACTCTGTGGTAGTGTAATGCCATGGTAAGGCGTAAGTCATCGGTTCAAATTCGATAACGGGGTTTGGTTTTTTTCATAAAAGTGCAGTGGTAGTATTCAGAAAATAGAGATATTTTTTTTTTATTTGGAGAAAAAAGTAACTAGATAATAGGTTATCATTATACTGAGTTAGAGTTATAGTAGTTCTAATTAGACAGTTGTAACATTTTTTCAGTAAATTATCATTATTATGGATAATGATAAGTCGCCTCTAGAATCACCAAAGATCCCTATTTTACAATAAACCAATCAAATCCATTGGAAATATTCGAAATCAACAAAAGAAAAAGTAAGTGGACCTGACCTATTTAATTATGGCTATATCCGCTATTCTGATATTAAAATTTGATAGAGATGAAATTGGAACAGTGGACCCCCCCTTTTTTATTACATATCTTTGGACCTCGAAAGAATTAGTCGATATTTCCGATTAAATCTTCCTGTTCCATAGATTTTCTATGGAAATAAATTATTATTCCCTTCCTCTCCAGAGAAACCTTTCTTCCAAGTCACGAGATAAGAGCCATTTCCATTATCTTTCTTTGATTACAGATCAAGATGAATTTATATCTATTTAAGTATATTTAGATAGATATCTATCGGATCGTGGCTTCATGTACCAAACATTTTTATATCGCTGCATCTGATATTTTTGTTCCAACAGTGTGATGGAGAATGGATGGGAGAAAGAGACTTTCCCTTTTTTAAGGAAAAAAATAGGAAAGTCTCTCTTTCTAGGAGATTAAACTGAATAGAAAAATATTCAAAGTGTCTTTTTCGCTTTGACCCAAGGGAAGATGTACTCTGGAGTTTTCGATTTATTTAAAGGAAAATGAAATAGAACAAAGAAGACACTCAAAGAAAATGCAAAAAACTAAAAATAAAAAAATTAATAAAATAATGTAATTGGAGTAGTTTAGTATACATAGAAATTAGAATAATCTATAAATATCTTTATTTTTCTCAATCTCATGAACAAGATCTAAGAATAACATTAGTTAATCCAACAAGAGGGGGGTAGATCGGAGGATCGGTTAGTAGTGGGAGTGGATCGCTTGTTCCTTGAAAAGTTCTTTCAAAGGATTCATCTATCTGATTGATGAATCATAAGAAGACAATTCGTGGTTCATCTTCTTAGTAAGAAAGAATAATCAAATTGAGTTCATGGATTTACCTAGGTCAGTTTATGGGCCAATCCAATAAAGGATTTTTATCTTCGAAACCCATTGGAAGGGGCAGTGCAAGAGAAATCATAGAGAAATGATCGAATCTTCAGACGCCCCTAAAATACTATGAGGTGCTCAGAAATGGTCGAAGTAGTTGAATAGGAGGATCACTATGTGATGTGATCCGGAAAAGGCGACAAAAAAGGAGAAATCAAGACACGGGCAATTCAACAATATTCTACATGGAATTTCATGGTCGTAACATCAATCTTCACGATCGTAACTTAGACGCCGCAGTTTTGAATTAATTAGGCGGTTAGGGTTTTGTTTAGTTCTAGTTTATTTTGGTTATTTTGGTTATTTTAGCTATTTTAGCTTAATTAGAATTCTATTTAGAGTCAGTTAGCGACTAGGGTTTATTTTGCCTATTTATATGTTTTTCCATTCAATGTAAAAACAGAATACTTTTGATGAATAAAATTATTGAGTGTTTTCACTCTCTCTAAAGGTGAGGATTTTCCCTTTAAACAACGAACTTATCAGGATTCAAATCTTGTGGCGTTCAAATCAATTGAACTTATCAAGGATCTGGACATTCCTTGTGGCGTTCCCCCTTTGTGGTTCTTATCTCCGCATCGTAACGGGTTTTGAGTTTAATATACCCATAGTTCTTGCGTCGTGAGGTCAGGGTTGCATTGTTATCGTCCGTTCCAACCTGGATTCGGAACTTTCCAAGCGTTATTCCGCGAGCTACGACGAGGACCCCCTCCCGGGTTCTCATCATATGGTATCAGAGCTGGACTCTGGATTCAGGTTCTTGTGTTTTTTCTATCCAGTTTGATTTTTATGTTTATCATCGAGTCCCATAAAAATCATCCATATCCTATTTTTGTTATTTGAGTCTTTGTTTTCAATTTTTCTTATTCTTCTTGCCAGTAAATTTTTTTCTAGTTTAATCCATAAGAGTCAGTCCCAAAAAATCAAAAGTGTTTTTCTTGTTCTTTTTTCATCCAAATCCAGTACCGTTTGTTTCGTTGCATTCGTGTCGAATTTTCGGATTTTATTAAAAAAAATTAATTTTTTTTATTTTTATTAATTCCGAAAATTCATCATAATTCAAAAAAAAAAAAAAAAAAGTCACTCCGAAATTCAAGAACCACTTTCTTGAATTTCCTTAAATTCTTGATAATTCATTGCCTTGCAAGTCAAATTAAAATTCTTGATATTCTTTCCTTTCTAGTCAAAATTCAAGAACCACTTTCTTGAATTTCTACAATATTCTTGAGTTTCTTCCCTCTCGAGTCAAATTCAAGAACCACTTTCTTGAATTTCTTTAAAATTCTTGATATTGTTTTCCTTTTCGAGTCAACATTAAATTCCTTCTTGATATTTGTCAATATCTAGATCCTCTTATTTTGAATCTCTCAAATTTTTGAAAGCTACATAAAGGGATGAATTATGAGTTCGATCCTACCTTCCAGACTAGGTGTCATGTGGGCAGTAAAGTGTGCAATATTATTATTGATAAGGAGTATTATTGCGATCTGGCTAGTACCACCATGGTTAAGGAGTTGGGCTTACCTTTACTACCACATCCCAATCCTTATAGGCTGACGTGGTTAAAGGAGTGTGGGCAGGTAAATGTAACCCATGGGGTTATGGTGAAATTGACACTTGGAAGATATAGCGATGAACTGTGGTGTGATGTGGTGCTTCTAGAATCGTGTGACATCTTGTTGAGTAGATCGTGGAAGCATGAGAGGAAAGCAGTCTATGATAAACGCAGGAATATATATAAATTTGTTAAGGATGGGAAAAGTATTAAGCTTATGCCGTTAACCCCGGAACAAATACTTGAAGAGAAAGTATTGCGAGAAAAGAGGAATGAGCAAAGAAACTTCGGAGATGATGAATGGAGTATGAAGGATGAATTCAGGGAGATGGCCAAGAAATTAATACAGTTAAATGAAGAGATAATGGCACAAGAGGCTAGAAAAAAGTTAGCCGAGTTGCAAGAGAGAGAAAGGGGAAGAGAGGAAGTAGTTAAATTACAAGAAAACCCTTTGGATATGATTGTTAAGAAGAAGGAGGGAGACTTGAGGAACGAGTTAGAAGATAAAATTATTTATGAGGAGGTGCATGAGCAAAAGTATGAGAAATTAGGAGAGGTGATTGAGCCCATAAATTTAGAAGTGGAGGTTGAGTGTGCGAAAAAAGAAATTGAAGTAGTTGATCAAACTCCGAGTCTTGAAGTACAGAATAAAATTGTGGAAGAGGAGATTGAAAATAACATTGTTGACAATAATAGGAATGAGTTGGAAGTTGGGGTAGAAGTTCAACATTTGAATGTTGAATTTTTCAATAAAAATATTGAAGAGGTGGTTGAATGTGAAAAATTAGAAGAAGTGGTTGAGAAAAAAGAAGAGAATGAGCAAGAAAGTATATTGACTTTTGGAGGTGACGAGAAGGGCCTTGTGGTGGGAAAAAAAGTTGTGGAGGTTTTTTATCATGAGTACAAGGATCCATACCTTGTGCATGAAGACGCTAACATTTCCCTCCCCATTTTTTTTAAATCTTTCTTGCAGGTTTATTGTGCATGAAATTTTGATTTACATCAACCTTGGTCAATTCCCGTCGTGTTTCAATACCTTCTTGTCTACAAATTGGAGGAGCATCATTTATTGTATACATGTTAGGGAATCGACAATTTTCCGTTTGATCCAGGAGGTACAGTTTGATTTTTCAAGAACAACACCATGATTCGGGACGAATCATCCTAAAGAAGGGGGGAATGGTACGAATCAGGGTGGGCTTGACGGGAAAATCTATAATTCAAGCCAAAACAAGAAGTCAAGCAGGTTCGGAGAACGTCAAAGATCAAACATTGCTTATACGAAGAAGGTTCGAGGCTAAACCAAGTGAGCAAGCCAAGAACAGCTTTATGATTCGGGACGAATCATCTTAAAGGAAGAGGGGATGATGTGATCCGGAAAAGAAGCAAAGAACAATGTTATGATTCGGGACGAATCATCTTAAAGGAAGAGGGGATGATGTGATCCGGAAAAGGCGACAAAAAAGGAGAAATCAAGATACGGGCAATTCAACAATATTCTACATGGAATTTCATGGTCGTAACATCAATCTTCACGATCGTAACTTAGGCGCCGCAGTTTTGAATTAATTAGGCGGTTAGGGTTTTGTTTAGTTCTAGTTTATTTTGGTTATTTTGGTTATTTTAGCTATTTTAGCTTAATTAGAATTATATTCAGAGTCAGTTAGCGACTAGGGTTTATTTTGCCTATTTATATGTTTTTCCATTCAATGTAAAAACAGAATACTTTTGATGAATAAAATTATTGAGTGTTTTTACTCTATCTAAAGGTGAGGATTTTCCCTTTAAACAACGAACTTATCAGGATTCAAATCTTGTGGCGTTCAAATCAATTGAACTTATCAAGGATCTGGACATTCCTTGTGGCGTTCCCCCTTTGTGGTTCTTATCTCCGCATCGTAACGGGTTTTGGGTTTAATATACCCATAGTTCTTGCGTCGTGAGGTCGGGGTTGCATTTTTATCGTCCGTTCCAACCTGGATTCGGAACTTTCCAAGCGTTATTCCGCGAGCTACGACGAGGACCCCCTCCCGGGTTCTCATCACTATGACTATAGCCCTCGGTAAATTTACCAAAGACGGAAATGATTTATTTGATATTATGGATGACTGGTTACGGAGGGACCGTTTCGTTTTTGTAGGCTGGTCCGGTCTATTACTCTTTCCTTGTGCCTATTTCGATCTAGGAGGTTGGTTCACAAGTACAACCTTTGTAACTTCATGGTATACCCATGGATTGGCTAGTTCCTATTTGGAAGGTTGTAATTTCTTAACAACCGTTTCGTTTAGCACATTCTTTATTGTTACTGTGGGATCCTGAAGCACAAGGAGATTTTACTCGTTGGTGTCAATTAGGCGGTCTGTGGACTTTTGTTGCTCTCCATGGTGCTTTCGGACTAATAGGTTTCATGTTACGTCAATTTGAGCTTGCTCGATCTGTTCAATTGTGACCTTATAATGCAATTGCATTCTCTGGTCCAATTGCTATTTTTGTTTTTGTATTCCTGATTTATCCACTAGGTCAATCTAGTTGGTTCTTTGCACCTAGTTTTGGTGTAGCAGCTATATTTCGATTCATCCTCTTTTTTCAAGGATTTCATAATTGGACGCTAAACCCATTTCATATGATGGGAGTTGCCGGTGTATTGGGGGCTGCTTTGCTATGCACTATTCATGGTGCTATCGTAGAAAATACTTTATTTGAAGATGGTGATGGTGCAAATACATTCCGCGCTTTTAACCCAACTCAAGCTGAAGAAACTTATTCAATGGTCACTGCTAACTACTTTTGGTCCCAAATCTTTGGGGTTGCTTTTTTCAATAAACGTTGGTTACATTTCTTTATGTTATTTGTACCAGTAATTGGTTTATGGATGAGTGCTCTTAGAGTAGTAGGTCTGGCCCTGAACCTACGCGCCTATGACTTCGTTTCTCAGGAAATTCGCGCAGCGGAAGATCCTGAATTTGAGACTTTCTACACAAAAATATTCTATTAAACGAAGGATCGTCGAGTTAACCAACTCAGCAATATTAGATGTTATGGTAGAGTACCTATTTTTCGTCATGTACTCTCTTGACCACCTATTGAAATTGAATCTCTCCCACATATTTAAAGCATACAACTATGAGATATACATATAAGAGAATTTACTAAAATGCTTTCAAGGTAGCCTCATATGCCGTCGTCTGTGATATTCGGTCTCCTCATGTAGGTTTTGAAATCGTTCATCGTGTATGCCATTGACGCAACATTAAAATGGAATCTCATTCCTTTACACTTATTTCGAAATTCTCTCTTTAGATTTTGGTGTAGTTGGTACATATGTGCTCCATGAAGGCCATCTTGGTAACCTTGTCAACTGCATGAGCTATACTACCATGACGATTGGATACGATGCATAGTTCATCTCGATAACCAAATGCTTCTTTCACTCTTAATAAGAACCACTCCCAAGTGTTATTATTCTCGGAATCTCCCATGCCAAAAGAAAGAATAAGTATGTTTTTATTTGCATCCTGTGTACATGTAGTGAAAAGGGTACCGCCGTACCTACTCATCAAGAATGTACCATCCAATACAATAACTGATTTGCAGTGCTTCCAACCAAATATCGACGCTTCAAATGCTATAAAACTGTACATAAAAATTCCTTCATCATCTACTTTAATACTAGTATAAGAACCTGGGTGCACAACTTCCATCCTATGTAGGTAAGTTGGAAGGTTTCCGTAGGACTCCGCTGGCTCCGCCTAATAATTTTTATTGCACACTCACGTGCTCTCTGTTAACATATGATTAACTTAACCTTATTATTTTGATCATAACAAACAAGATTATCATGTGTTGTTAACAAGTATGCTTCAAATGTTTCATGTAATGATAAATCTTCAAAGCATTCATTATTCAAATTGTCTCCCAGAAGATAAAGATCAAAGCTATATGATGAAGCACACAAGACGCGAAGATTGAAGTAAAGACATTCAAGATCAAGATTCAAGACATAAATCATGACATGACGATCAAGAATTCAAGCTTACAGTATTTCATGATTTTTCGAAGTCAACGTTCGGTCAACAAAAAGTCAACTTTTGGTCAAACCAAAAGTCAACTTTGACCAACCGAGAATTTTGACTATTGGGTCAAACGGTTAGTTTTAAATGGTCAAATTTTGGATTTTTCGGTCAACTAAAAGTGGTCAACTGAAAGTTGCTGAGAGTTTGTTTTTCTCTTATAAATAAGCATTTTCTCTTGCATTCACTTTCAACAATTAAGAAGATATTTTTAAAAAGCTTTCTTGTGAAAATTCATTGTTCTTGATTTATATTCATCCATCTTTATTAGAAAACTATGATTGATTTAAATATAGTTTTATGAAATGCATAAAAGTTTTTGAAAGAAAGTTTTTGTGAAGATTCTTTGTTTATATTGTATAAAATAAAATTCTTTAATGTCTTTACATTATATATTGAAATTGAAGTGTAAGTCTCTCTTTGTTCTAAACTTGTTTTAATCTTTTAAAGAGAGAATTTCTATTGAAGAACTTTGATTATTTGTGTTATAATTTTCATTATCATTTAATTCTTCAAATATCTATCGCCTAACCACTTTGAGCTTATCCCATTGTTAATTATTCAAGTGTTGGCATATCTTGTACTTAACTTGATTCAATCATTTAACAAGAGATTTATTCTTTGAAGAACTTTGTTTGACTAGATTGAACTTTTTATAATCATTTGCATCAAATTTTTTCTCTAACACTCGAGAGCTTAATTCATTGTTATCTATTGAAATATTAGCGGTTAGCCTAACTCTCTTGAGACTTAATATATGTATATTATATGTCAAGAGTGTTATTTCAATTATAATTCAATTCATTATATTTGGTAGTTTCGAGAGCTTTGTGAAAACAAGATTGTTGTTAAGGATAAGTGCTCCTTATTGTAAGTCGCCTAAGGATAAGTGCTCATTATTGTAAATCACCTAAGAATAAATGTTCCTTATTGTAAGATATCTAAGGACTTGGTACTTCTTGTTGTAAGTTATTAATATGGTGGATTTGTCCTTGCTCGTGCTACAACTTGATTGACTAACGTCCTTATTTATAATAATTAAATAATTAAAAAAATAAGAAATAATGTTGACTCATCATGTCCCATGGAGAGTCTAGATGTAGACGGAGCACCCCATAATGTCTATTTTTTAAAAGTCAGTCATCTTAACATTGTAATCCACGTTGTGCATTGGAGAGATATTTTTAATATATTTCATCTATTTGCTGACATGTCTAATCTTTTTTCCAATCCATGGAGTGCATTGGAGATGTTCTAAGTAAAAGGGATAAGAGGATGCAAACGATATTTAAGGAGGTTCAATAGAATAACTTGATCTACGTCCTCCGTTACCAAACTCTCCATTCTTTTGTAATTGATATAGGTATCCCATTTGTGACCCTAGTCCTTGAAATCTTCTAGTACGGAACTTTGCATGATGAAATATTGCTCCATTAAGATTGTGAGAAAAATATGGATATGTAACATTCTTGCCCGCGATTTTTCTAACCGTTCATTATATTCAAAAATTTGATTATATTTTCAAAATATTGGTTGGGTGATATTTTACCCAATAGTTTTAATTTAGATGACATAATTTAGTTACTAACGTTCTGGATGGTAGGGATCGTGAAGCTATTTAGTTAGGTAGGTTGTTGCATAAATCTATATCTATACCTATACCTATCTATATATAATAACACAGTACATACCAAAAATACTACCAAATAGTTTCCAGCCCAAAATGACTTTCTAAATCTGAAAATTTATGCAAAAAAATAATGTAATAAATATTTTAGCAATTATTATGGTACATATGTCATTAATGACATTAGAATCCTTGCAATGTTATTAACGACATCAATATTTTAATTTATTTTAATGTATACAATTTTTTTTTGTTTTGTAATAGTTATTATTCTTTTGATAATTATTTTATTATACTGAATTTGAAAAATATGTACTCTCTCTGTCCCACAAAGATAGTCCACTATTCACTTCTTGTCCGTCCCAAAAAGATAGTTCACTTTCTTTTTCGAGAGTGTAGTTAATATTTTATATCCCATTTTGCCCTTATTTAATGCGTATTTTTATTAGTCTAAATAAATTTAACATCTTTCAATTTTGTGGAAAACTACAAAATTTATTAGGGGTATATTAGGAAAATGGATTGTAAAACTTATTTTTTCAAGAACGCTAATTTTTATTTCTTAATCCGTGTTAAAATGAATAGGGGACTATCTTTATGGGACGGATGGAGTAATATGTGTGTTAAATCAAAGATTTGAACGAGAAGTTTAATACAAGTTAACAAGTAAGAGCAAAATGTAAAAATATCGTGCGTAAAATCGTCTTGAATATCAAATCTACATATAATGACAAAGTACATACCAAAAATAACATGCGCATAGTTTTTCACCAAAACTGACTTTCTAAATCTAAAAATCTATGCAAAATAACAATGTAATAAATATTTTAACAATTATTATGGTACGTGTGTCATTAGAGGCATTAGAATCTGTGCTATGTTATTAATGACATCAAAATTTTACCTTATTTTAATTTTAATGTATAAACTATTTTTCTGTGTTGTAATAGCTATTATTCTTTTGATAATTATTATTGTATTATGTTGAAATTGAAAAATATGTAATATGAAGTCAAATCGAAGATCTCAATGAGGAGTTTAATATAAGTTAATAGGTGAGAGCAAACTGTAAGCATACTGTCCGTAAAATCGTCTCAAATAAATTATATCATTTAAATTCTATATAATTCTATCTATAAACTATTTTTTGTATTAATTATTATTCTTTTAATAATTATTACATTATTTTGAAGTCGAAAAAATATGTAATATGAATATCAATCGAAGATCTCAACTAGAAGTTTAATACAAGATAATAAGTGAGAGCAAATTGAAATATATTGTTCATAAAATCAAATCAAATATCAAACATAAAAGTTTTTATGTTATATTTTTTTACTTTTCCTCAATATCTTATTTATTTTAAATTATGTCATTTAATAGTTCTATAATACTATCTATAAACTACTTTTTGTAAAAATTATTATTCTTTTGATAATTATTGTATTATTTTAAAGTTGAAAAACATGTAATATAAGTGTCAAATTGAAGATCTCAATGAGAAATTTAATACAAGATAACAAATGAGAGCAAACTATTAATACTTTATCAGCGATACGTCCCAAAGATCAAATGTAAAAGTTTATTTTATATATATATTTTTACTTTTCCTCAATATTTGATTCATTTTAAATTATATATTTTTAAGTTATATAATACTTAGTATTAAAAAAAAAAACTGAAATTAGTTTGACTCGAAAAAGGCAACAGGTCAAGTGTGAGGAGGTCGGACCCGGTCGGATCGGTTCTAATTAAAAAATTAATAATTATTTCATGGATCGCAAAATTGTCTAAAAAAAGTTATTTTACAAATAAAGCAACATTTACTCATTCGAAGATAAAATTAAATACACAAAAATTATAACAACAATATTCTTTAATTTCAAAATCAATAATTATATGGAAACATTTTTTGGACATTTTTAAGGGACATTATGATGCGGCATACATTCAGTGGTTGATGAAAATAATTACTCCACTACTTATTTTTTCACCCACCAATGAATATGTGCTACAGTATAATGTTTTCTAAAAATGTTTCCCTAAAATTACTGTTTCAAAATTACCAAATCAAAACAAATATAAATTTATGATTGTTAATTTTATTTATTATATTTTATTATATTTCAAAATATTTTAACATATAAAAAAATAAGATAAAAATAACCTATTTAGAAGAAGGAAAGTTCAACAAACAAACAAATAATAATTTAAAATATTTTTTTAAAAGAGAAAAATAATTTTAAAAATAAAAATAAAAATCATATAAAGATCAAGATTTTCTAATTTTATAGTTTGTACATGTTACATTTCATATTTTGATTAATTTTGTCTTTTTTAAAGTTTTGAATTCAATAATATTTTTTAATTAAAATGTTATTATACTATATTTTTATTTGACACGACTTTGTAACTAACATATTTTTAAAAATTTTGATCGAAATTACTATCACAAATATACTCTTGTGTATTGTATGGTTGAAAACACTAGTTCCACTAACTAAAAGGGAAAAATACATAATTAAGGGGTTTACAAATACATATTTAAAAAATAAGACAAAACATATATATATATATATATATATATATATATATATATATATATATATATATATATATATATTCAAAAATCAGGTTCTAATTAATATTAATTAATTATGTTAAATAATTAATTTTTTTTTTATTAATTATGCATATTAAGGTCATAACATTGCATAATTTGGATGTCACAAATACAAATCTTTTAGGTCACAAGGTTCACACCTGATTTTAAGGTCACAAATTACAAAATCATTAGGTCACACAAATGTCAAATTAGCCAATCCAGACTTTTTTCTAGCTCACAATGTATTAAATTATTAGGTCATAAGTTTCAGATCTGATTTCAATGTCATAAATTACTAAATCATTAGGTCACACAAATGTCAAATTAGTCAGTCCCGACAATTTTTTAGGTCACAATGTATTAAATTATTATTAGGTCACAAGTTTAACAACTGATTTCAAGGTCACAAATTACCAAATCATTAGGTCACACAAATGTCAAGTCGACATTTTGAACAATCAACACCTGCAGTCGCCTCACCACCACCACGGGTGCCACTATCGCCGCTACCTAGCCGCTGCGACCTCCACCACAACCACAACCACAACCACAACCGCTACCAAGTTTCCCCTGAGTGAGGACTCCAACATCACCACCAACAAGACTCCACATGTCCAAAATCCAATACTGAATCCCATTTCCTCCCTCACAGTCACCGTCGCCACCGCATAATGTCAGGCTTGGAGTAATTTGTGCAATTTCTGAAAGTGATGCCGCCAGTGGTGCTGGTGCAGGTGCCGCCGCCGACATTGGATAATGATTTGGATGGGTGAAGCCAGATTCAGAGGCGATGTGTTTGTATTTTGTTGGTGAAATGAAAGAAATTAGGGTTTGGAATAGAGATGTTGTTTGATGGATTTATTTTAATTTTTTATTATTAGTATTAAAATTAAAAATCTATTAAACACTTGATTTTTGAATATAATTAAGTTTGATCTTGTTCATAAATTTAAATTTTTAAAAGTAGAGCTGAGTGTAATTTTCATTAATAACATATAAAATTGGATCCAAACTCAAATCTTAAAAATTCAGCCCAAAGCCAGGCCCAAGCTTAAGCTCACGAGATCTCAAGAATTAAAACCTCGCCTCTTAAGGGTTTCAACATTCTCTCATCCGCCGCATCATCCGCCGGATCCCTCTTCTTCTTCATTATATCCGCCGCCAGCCGACCTACAGGCCGATCGTACAGCAGCGATGGTATCATTCCTCTCTCTCTCTCTCTCTCGCTTTACGTGATTCTCGTTTTATTTTCATGTTTATGTTGGCAATAGGGATTAATCATTTACTGATTATAATTTGATACCAGATTATCCCAGAGAAGAACCGTAGAGAGATCTCAAAATACCTCTTCCAAGGTCACATCAAGTTCACTCTCTTTCAAGCACATTTTTACATATTAATTGACTTCTTATGTGAAGTATTAAATTCATGTATATATTCATAGAGGGTGTATGCTATGCGAAGAAGGATTTCAATCTTGCCAAGCACCCGGAAATCGATGTACCTAACTTGCAGGTGATTAAGCTGATGCAGAGCTTTAAGTCGAAGGAATACGTGCGGGAGACCTTTGCCTGGATGCACTACTATTGGTACTTGACAAATGACGGCATTGAGTTCCTCCGTACCTACCTCAACCTTCCTTCTGAGATCGTCCCAGCGACTCTCAAGAAGTCTGCTAAGCCCCTCGGTCGGCCCATGGGAGGCCCACCAGGCGACCGCCCACGGTAAATAAATTTTAGTTTTAGTTGTTATTGTTAGTTGTAATCTGATACACGTGTTACTTATTGTTTTTGTTTTGAGTTTTGATGATCTAGATAATTGATCAAAAATTAACTTCACAAAAGTATATTTATTTAATTTGTTGTTTCTTGTGTAATTGAATTCTTATTCTTGTGTGATTCATACATGGAAAAGCATTGAGGAGTTTTTATTTGGTTTTTCTCATTGTTGTGGTAATTTACCCTTACATTTTGATTGAAATATAAGTTCTAATTACTGTTTTGCAAATGAGTTAGTAGTTTAATATCTTAATTGGGTTTTTTGATAGTGGACCACCGAGATTCGAGGGTGATAGGCCAAGGTTTGGAGATAGGGATGGGTACAGGGGTGGTCCAAGAGGACCACCTGGTGAATTTGGTGGTGAGAAGGGTGGAGCTCCAGCTGACTACCAACCTGCTTTCAGGGTAATATGAATTTTTTTTTTGCCTTTTCTATTTGATTGATGAATTATTTTTTTTGCCTTTTCTATTTGATTGATGAATTAATTTTTTTGCCTTTTCTATTTTATATATGGAGAGATTGTTTGACATTTTCTTGTCCTTCTTGTCTTAAAAGGAAAATGGAACTTAAGTGATTTAAGGCTTTAGCCTTTTGTATTTGTCTGCACATTCATGTATCTCTGTGCCAATGGTAAAAGAAAATTAGAGCATGATTAATTAAAAGCACAAAAATAAATAAAACTTGGTATGGAAGTAGAGATGAGTTTCGAAAGCCGTCCCACTCATTTTCTTTCAACTTCTCTTCCTCTTTCTTCACTCCCCTCTCCTCTTTTCCTTCTCCCTCTTCTACTGTATTTATAGCCAAAAAAATTTAGCACATCTATTTCGTTTATCCACCACCTCTACTCTCTCATTCCCCATCTCCATTCATTCATTTTGTAATTTTGTCCTCCAAGTTCAATTGATTTAATTTTTATTCCTATTTTATCTCTTTTCATTCATCTCCAAATTGATATTTTACCTAATTAAAACAAAACAACAAAAACGAGTAGAAATTTGCTCTTCATAATTCGTAAAATTAGGAGTGTAATCTAAACTTAACTTTTGCTAGTTCTCACAATATTAACTTTTGCTAGTTCTCACAATATTAAGCCCCTGTTTGGTGGAGAATAAAATTATGTTTTTAGTTGATGAGATGTGTGGTTGAAAACTTATCGATTTTATGAAATTTGTGGTTGAAATTAATTGTTGATTTTGACTTATATTAAAATCTAAATTTTAATTGGTATTTGTTACCAAACATAGGTTAAAGCAAAGAAACAAACACAAAGAAACAAAAATGTCACACCATTAGACTGCTTGTCGTAGTCACCTTAATCTTAAAAGTTGTATCATCAATTCACAAAAGACTCCCAAATAATGCTACCAAGAATTAGTTAAACTTATCCAATGTTCAATCAGTGCACGTGTGCAGTCATTTTCAATCATCATCTAGGTCCTAAGTATTGTCGAAAAGGATAAGTTTTTAAATTGATTTCATCCCAAACTCGAATGGTAAAGAATATTCCTTTTCGACTTGTGTGGTTGACACCCCCAAAATAGATGTTTATTTTTCACTGTCAAGGTGTTCTAAATGTTACTCATAAATCACTTTTTCGCTCCAATTTGGTGTTCACATGTAAGATCACTTATTTAACCAAGTGATGAATTTCTTTAAAGTTGAGTGTTTCGATAGTCAAGCTTTTCTATTAACTAATTCAAACCAACTATTTATCTTAGTTCCAAAATTAAATTATAAACACATTAATTTTTTTGAGGCTTTGTGATAATGGCTCATGATTGACCTTCACTCACTTTAGCTTTCTTTTCCACCCATGTAGCGTGCTTTAGATCTATAATGCCTTGATTTTTCAAAACCAAAGGGTAATGGATCTTTGTAAACCCCTACAAACTTAATAACTCGAGTGAACATGCTAGAAATGAGGTATGTTAAGATCTAACAACTATAATTTTTTTTCCTTAGCCTATGATCACTTAACACAAAATTTTCAACATGTATAAAATCAACATATTTTTAAATAATGTCCTTTATTGGCTCGAAAAACCCAAACTTATCTCTCAACAATTTTAAGCGATCAATGCAAGTTTGGAAGGAGTTGAAGCACAATTTGTAACCTAGTTTTATCAATTTAAAAATTCATCCTTATTTATAACAATTTTCAAACCTAAACAACAATTGAATATGACCATTGTGCCTAAAATTTTTAGGTTTTTCCATGTATAAGCAAATTATTAAAATAGACACAAGTAGCATATTTGACTTCAATTTATATATATATATATATATATTATAATGTAAATATATATTGTAAAATTGGAGAAAACTTAAGAATTCAAAGGAAAATATTGTATAGATGTAGAGAGAATTCAATCTTCTCACTTCTCTTATAAATTTTATATTTTCAATGCAATAGGTGTCTTAGGTATAGAAGAGAATCATTTACTCATTTGCTATCTTCCCTCATCCACTATCTTTACTATTAGGCATCTATACACTTAAGTGCACAATATTTTTCCCTTGGATGACTATTTTTTAAAGAATATTCCTTGTTAAAACCTTATTTATTAAGAAAATCTGATGGAAAAATTGATATTGAAAGGGCCTCATTAAAAATTTATGAAGAATTTTCATAGAGTGTGTCTCATTAAAAATCTTGTTAGGAAGTCCAGTGGGACAAATCATCGATCAAGGAAAAAAGAGCATAGCGTATATTAACTCCGTCTCATGGCAATATTCCTAGAGATCTTTGAGCCAAAGCATTCCAATCGAGTGCACCAATTTCTCAAATGTTGTAGATAATGAATTTTTTAATGTCCACCATATTATCAATCAAGCGAATCTTCTGAATATCAATTTCACCATTTTTGTCAAGATCACATGTGAAAAAGAATTTTGGTGAAATTTGTTTTGTTCTTTCATCTTTAATAAATATACTTTTTAGTTCAGCTATGCACTCAATACATTGTTTTTATATAGTGTTGTTGGCTTTCCTTTGTATGAAGATAGATCTCACCTCTTGAATATGTTCTCTCATTGATTTCAACTAAATACATTTTTTATTTGCTTTGTATATAACAAGTAATTAGATATGATTTAAGGAAGTGGTAGTTAATATCTATGTAACACTCAGGTCAGGAAAACAAAAGTTGTGGAATGTCAGCTCTATGGCTATTTGTTGGGTGATCTGGTTAGAGCGGAATAAGAGAATTTTTGACGACATCGAGGATTCTTATGGAAATTTGTGGGATAAAGTTAGATATTGGACAGCTATTTGGTTGTTCAATGTAAAAGAATTTAGAGGAATTTTATTTGCTGATTTAGTTAGAGACTGGAGCTTTTTGTTGTAGGGATACAATTTTCTTCTCTTTTTACTGTCCGACTCTCATCGGACTAACTTGTATCCTTTCCATCATTATCATTAATATAGTTGTTTCTTTTCAAAAAAAATACCAACAAGGTGCACCTTCTTTTTCGGAAGTCCATCATTAGAAACTTTACAGTTAAGCGTGCTTAGCTTGGAGTAATTTTAGGATGGGTGACCTCCTGAGATGTTTTCTCGGGAGCGTGCGAGTGAGGACAAAACATGCTGAAAAGACTCATGTTGGTACAGTGGGGACAGTACGTCGTCATCTAACGGTTGGGACAGCCCGTTAAGTGGGACCCGAGTCGTTACAATCTGTTTCGTAGATGGGTTTTTCGGGTAAGATTTTTAACGAGGTTGCTCTACATTGCGTATTAATGAGAATAATGTACAATTTTTTCTTCACTAGGATTTCTTCCATTGAATTTTTTTAGTAAGGTTTAAACGAAACATATTCTACGCAAATAGTCATCCAAATGAGATTATGGATTGTGGTGATAACTTTTAAAATTGTAGAAAACTTAAAAATGACACAAAGGAAAATATTGTAGAGGTTGTAGAGAGAATTCAATCTTCTCTATATTCTTCTCTTATTAATTGTATATATGTTTTTAATACAATAGGTAAGTCTTATTTATTTATAGAAGAGAGTCCACGGTTATATTCATCCACTCTCCACTCACTCATGCACTATTAGGCATTAACTCAACACACTATTTTCACAATGCAAGTGTTTCTTATATAAAAATAAATTACTTTAATTAAGTAAGATATGTAACTAATAATATGTTAGATGATAATAATAATAATAATAATAATAATAATAATAATAATCAACAATGAGGTAGTAAAACAACATATAAATAAGGATTTATTTAAAACAACCCATTTAGGTGGTAGAGCATCAAATAAAACTATTACCTTCCATATATCGATGAAATAAATGATTAAGAACTTGAATCTTTGTTATGCCAATTGGCTAGAACTCATACTTATAACATATTATAATTATAAAATTGGAGAAAACAGAAGAACACAAGGGAAAATATTGTAGAGATTGTACGGAGAATTCAGTCTTTTTTATCTTCTTAATTCTTTTATTAATGTTATATTTTCAATACGTGTTGTAAAATTGGAGAAAACTTCAAAACGTAGAGAAAAATTTGTAAGGTTGTAGAGATTTTTTTTCCTCGCCTCTGTTTGGTAAACTATAAAAAAACATGTTTTTAAACACCACAATTTTTCAAACTACTTTTTAATCACAAACATTCTCTCTCCACTTTTTAACTACATATTTTACCTCAAAAATATAAAAAACAATTTTTTTAACAAACAGCGTTAATTTTCTTACTTCTCTTATTAATTTTATGATTTCAATACAATAGGTAAAAAAAAATAGGTAAGTCTTATTTATATTTCACAATTATATCTCTTCACAATCTCCACTCGCTAATTTCAAAATCATGTAGATATTCATTTTGATAACGTGTTATAAGTATTAAAGTTAGCATGTTGATGCCTAATAGTGGAGATGAGTGAGTGGAGTTAATAGAGGGATATAATTGAGGAATCCCTTCTATAATATAAATAGGAATTACCGATCATATTGAAAATATACAATTAATAAGAGAAATAAGAAGATTGAATTCTCTCTACAATATTTGTGTTCTTAAGTTTTCTCCAATTTTATTATTGTCAAATTAGTGTGTGATTGATATAGTGGAAGATCAAGTAGAAATAGTAGGAGATAACTAGGATTCTCTTTTATAAATAAGTCTCACCTACTGTGTTGGAAATTTACAATTAATAAGAGAACTAAGAAGATAGAAGATTGAATTATCTCTACAATCTTTACAATATTTTCCTTTGTTTTCTTAATTTTTTTCCAATTTTATTATTGTGAAATTAGTATGTTTAAAAGTAAATGAATGACTGGAGATGGTGGACAAGTGAGAGGAGATAATGGAAGAATATATTTGTGATTTTTTTTATATAAATAAGGACTTACCTGATATATTGAATAGATAAAATTAATGAGAGAAGAAGATTGAATTCTTTTACACAATCTCTATAATATTTCGTGTTCCTCTTTTAAGTTTTCTCCAATTTTACATGTTATTTGCACGAGTTATAATCAGCCCAGTTAACAAAGGCCAGTGCGTTACAAATAGGTATTTGTGCGAATAAGAAATGTGAAATCGTGAGATATGAAGCACGGTTTGTAGGACAAGGGGTTTCGAAAGGTCCTGACATTGATTATGCAGAGACATATTGAATCGTATATTTCTCTATAATGGATGCAATTACGATTCAATATCTCAAGTTAGTTTGGCTATTCATGATGAACTAGATATGCACCTAATTGATATTGTTTCAGCTTATTTATATGACATGCTTGTTAATGATCCTCGTGAAAATATCTGAAGGATTTAAAATTCTGAAGCATATAGTTAACGACCTCATGAACTATTTTTCAATCAAATTATAGTGGATTGAAACAATCTGGTCGCATGTAGTACAATTGTACAACTATCTTATTGAATGTTTGAAGAAAGAGGGATACAAAAATGACCTCATAAACCCTTGTGTTTTTATAAAGAAATCCATACACGGGTTTGTGATTATTGTTGTTTATGTTGATGATTTCTTTCTCTTCGCTCATTCATCTACTATCGCACAACATCCACTAAAGTTCAATTGCTTCAATTTTTTTTTTCCTATTTTTATTTTATTTCATTTGATACATCTATAAACCGGGTTTTTACTTAATAAAATGAAGCACAGAAAAATGAGTAGAGAAATTGGGAGTTAGAATAAGTGTATAAAATAGGGCTTAGTATCAGACATTATTCTGCTGATAACTGAAGCTTTCTCCTACTTGCTTAAAAATCACCCCCCCCCCCCCCCCTCTCTTTTACTTTTGGGTCTTGAAAGTAAAAGTGTAGAGGTTGTGAGTTTTGGCTGCTTTTCCCTTGAGCACTTACAGAGCAGCCAATTTACATTCTTAAATTGTCAACAACAAAGCTGATTTGATTCTCATAATTGGTCGTATTTTTGTTATTTTATGTCCGGTCTTTCATCATATGAAACTTTACTCGATTCAATCTAGCATGCAGGGTTCCGGTGGAAGACCTGGATTTGGACGTGGATCTGGCAGCTTTGGTGGAGCACCCCCAAGTTAGAACTCGTCCTAGATATTCATTTGCCAAGTTTCCATGTTTCTTGCAAATTAATGGTTAGATGTTGGAATTTGTGTGGAAGTCGTGAGGCTTACTTTTGCTTAAAAATACTATGTTGTAGTATGATGTTTTCTACAAATTTGTTACTTCGAATCATAGTACTATTTTTACAAGTTATTACCAGAGCAAGAACTTTTGTATTGCAATCTCTCTTTTAGTTCTATTGCTTATTCTTACCACTTGCATATTCTTGTAAAGGGAACAGGTTTGCCATGAGTTACACTAGAAGTTCTATATGGTTCGTTTCTTATTAATCTTGGGGGATTTTGTATTGACGTTCTTATAAAAGCAATGGATACAAAAATAGTGTTCCCTCTTACCCACCCATTTATATAGGTTGCATTTCTTTTTTTTCTCTTATCCCAATTATATAAGTTGCATTTCTTTTTTCTCTTGTTCCAATTATATAGGCCTATTTCTTTATTGGGAAGTATTTACTTTGTTCCAATTGTATGCACTCTTCCTAGCATATCTTAGTGCTCACCATGGATTAGATATGCATGGTCCCACAATACCTATTTCCAAATGGATGGTTCAATGAAATCTAGAGGCAACAATAAACTACAACTCAATCAACCATTGAGGCAGCTCCCAACATCTTTATTTCATGATCAACATGACAGAATTAATCAAACCCCAAAGTATTAAGTGCAAAAATGAGAGCAAAATGAGAATTCAATCTTTTACCAATTAAACTCAAGAGAATATAAAAAATTTAACAATTATATCCAGTTAATTATTCAATTAAATATATTACCTAAAAAACCCTTAAAATAAGACTACCACAAGTTCTATTGAAGCTACACTCACCGTGTGAGGGAAAAAAAACCCACAGAAACTAATAATTCATCAGACATATTTCAATAAAATCCAAAAGTCAAACACTAAATTAGGGTTTTTGCAATCTTTAAGAAGAAGAAGAAGAAATAACCGCCCAACACAATTCCATAGAAGAAGAAAAGACGAATTAAAAATTGTAAACATTACTTCTACACATGAAAGATTTTAATTTTACTAACGAAGGCTAAATATTACCTGCGTGAGAAGGCATCGTTAGGCGTGGACGCGATTTCATATGGTTTTAGTTATCAGGGAATCGAACCAAATCAAGAACTAATAGTTCTTTTGGTAAGAGAAGAATCTAATAGTTCGGTTCCCTTGATTCTAGTTCTAGTTTCGATTTTCTAAACTAAACTTTTCAAATTTAAGCGATGGTAGATTCCGGTTGGTAAGAATCATAAGACAGTAAGGTCATCGACATTGATCAAGATGCGAATACAACAATCATCTTTGTCCTTGACATTAGAATATTCACTCGCTTTGATAAATGCCCTATTAGAACTTATTTAGTTCACTTGTTGTCACATTTGTTAGTAGTTTGATCCTATTTAAGTATTGTTTAATGCATTTTCGTGTTTTGTGTTGTGTAGGATCACAAAGAACGAGAAAAAAGGATCAAAATGCACTTAAAAATGAAGTTTGGGGACCAAGGCTACAAATAGCATACGGCTGTAAGATCCATAGTCACGGACGTAAGTTATTATCAAGTGCAAGGCGTGAAAAAGGCAGAAACCCATTTACGGCTGTAACTTCAAAAGTTTATGGCAGTAACTTCAAAAAAACCAAAAAATTCTAGGGACCAGTTTACGGCCATAACATCGACGTAGAAAACTTTCCTTGCTGATTTCATGGTCTATGGCAACCCTAGGGCAAGTTTTTGGGAGTTATAAAAAGAGAAATTCACCACAAAACAAGGATTGAAAAATATAGTTTGAGAGCAGCTATTCTTGGAGATTTGAAGAGAAGAATAATTCCAACAAGAAGGTGAAACAAGAGAAAAATTTCTGGGTTTTCTCCATGACTATGCTCGGCTAAGCCTTTCTACCTAGTTCGAAAGGGATGTTGTATTTCATACCATCTTGTTTATCAATTTTCCCAAACTAGTGACTTTTTTCTAATTTCCCTACTTTTGATTGTTCGGTTTTTATGAGTTTTAAATTCCATCAATGCAAGGAATTATCTGATTAAGGCCTTATCTTATACTTTATTGTGTTGATGTATGTTAATTTGAATGATTGGATCTGTAATTGTCTTGTTGTTCAATTAATAGTAGCAATTGGGATTTTGTATTTCCATAGAAAATCTAAGCTAGGTTAATCGTCGCGAGCTTGTATGATTGATAATCTAATTCGCCATAATTCTTCTCGAACTCATCTAGTTGTTGCACTAAATATAAAGAGCTTATTTTTTGTTGTTCAGTTATAAAGTGTATTCTAATTGAATGCAATTAAGGGAGAATCGAAATAGTTAGAGCTTATTAACTACTTACGGGAGATAAATCACGAGTGAAATTGGACACGCGTTACTTGGGAAGTGATAACATTGAGATAAAATACAATTGAACTTGAGAACTAGGATTCCTTAATAATTGAATTTTATTCCAACAAACTTTCATTGCTCATTTTATTATTCAATCAATTACAACCATTCAAACTCTAAAAAAAAAAACCTTTTTACATGATTCATGACACTATCTTAGTTCACGTACCTCGTTGGATCGACCATTGCTTCCATTGCTACATTTCTAGTAATAGTAAACGACGAAATTGAATTAAATTTTAGTGCATCGCAACACGCATCACCCTTCTAGACAGTAACGTATCTCCTCATTTGCGTGTATGTGCTCCGTGCAAAAAAATCTTCAATTTTTGCTCGTAATTCTACACCTTTTTGGGGACCAGTTGCATAAATACAGAAAATCCTTGAAAACGAGATAACAACTGATTGTGAGATGAAGATTGAAGATTTCTTGTTTATTGATTCTTGAAAAATCGAAGGTTGACTGAAGACTCAAAGTTGATCGACGGAATCATTGAAAGAAAAATGATTTTAGATATATGATTTTTTGTTTATTACTTGTTTTGCTTGTAGTTATTGTAATGTTGAATAAGCCAATAGTTGTTGGGTAATTGATAATTACTAATGGACCAGATAACATGCATTATGGTTAATAATTGATGATTTTTTATTTTTTTCATAATTTATAGTTTAAAAAAAATCGTGTTTTGCTCTATCAGTTCTGGTTCTTGGTTCTAGTTCTGGTTTTGAACCTAGAACCGGAACCATTTAAAATTTTGAAAGAATCGAACCAAAGCAAGACCAAACTGAACCGTTGGTTCTGATTTTTTTTTCCAGGCCTAGGCATCGTAAAGTCATCTCCTTTCCAAGAGTAACGGGTCATTATCTCCCCTTTCCTATTTAAAAATCTCTATCTAAATATAAATATACTATATATCTATATCGATATTCGTATTTGTTTCGCGTGGAAAATGTGGAGTGACGCTAACAATTAAAAGAGATTCAGACGATGTGTAAGGAGCAACAATCTCTCGAGAGAAAGTCCCAACAAGGGGTATTTATTTATGAAGATTACAATGAAAAAAAGAAACGCCTCCAAAGGGTACAAGCATACTGAATTTGCAAAACAATTGAAAGTTGATAAGAAAAACCTAAAAGAAATTAAATTACATAATTATCTATTTGAGAGTGATTGATCGGATCCTCTAAACATCTAAGTTTCTGCTATATATACAAATTAAAAATTAAACTAATTACAACTGTCTTCTAATCTCTGACTTGACGCCTCAACTTGTAGCTTGCATGAGATAATTGTTATCCATCATGTTGCATAACTGTTGCCCACTTCTTCATAGAGCTGACGTCCACCACTTAGTACTAAATAACTTCCCATGATATTCTCTAATCGCCTATCACATGGGAAGTGTTTGTAAATGACTCACTGGATCGTGGAATAAGTTGTAAGAACTATTCCTCTTTACTTGACTTGATCACCCAAAGGCCCTGGTGATCGTCCAATCGCCCAATTCCCTTCATATCGTCCTTTCACGTGTAATGGACTATCATGTTTTGGGTCTTTATGCTGAGCCTCCAAATTGAGTATTTTTATGTGTCAACAATTTCCCCTAACATGGAAAAATTAATGTGCAATCATTGATTTTTCCATTTTCAGAGTATTTCGCACTTTTCCCCTATTTTGAGGCCGAATAACACGCTTCATGGACATCCCATTTTCCAAGTGTCATGTCCTATTATTTCGAGAATGAATCATTTTTTGCTTTAGACGCGCCTTCTTCGTCCTATAAAGGGGGTAATTATTCTTTTACAATTTCACTTTTTACCATCGTCGCTCTAGAACTTCTACAGTCCATTTTCCCGCAATTATTTTCTTACGAATTCCTCCATTCTCTTTCACTGATCATGACACCTAAAATATCTGCTCCCTCATCGAAGTCTGTGTCTACTTTCCATGACTTTCAAAAAACCCTTCCTTCGCCAAATGTTGCATCTGATACCCTATTCATTTCATCGTCAAATTCAAATGTGTCTAGGTCCTGCTTTCATTAACTCAGATGAAATCAAAACTTCGGTAGTAGCACAAACTTTTTCACTTTCTACAAATTTACCTTTTTCTGATCCCATACCAATAGATCCATTACTTCGCACATGGTCGAAGTCTTTACCTTCAGAGTCCACTGTGAAATTTTCAACTTGGACTAGGGTAATGTTCAGGGATACTAATTTCAAAGATGCTCTAAAAAGGGCAGGTGTTCTTAATGTTATTGATGCTTGCGCCAGAATCCCTATTTTTGACCCAGTACTTTTTCTCCATGGTGCTTCAATTTTTGTCTACTGAATACAATTTTTTTATTTTCCCTTTTGGACCATTAACCATTACTTTGTGCGATATTGGTGCACTTCTTGATTTAGCTCCCATAGGTCGTACAATTTCTCCCCTTTTTAATTCTATTTTTACTAGTCCCACATTTCCAAATTCTTTTTTCATTTCATACTCTTCCCTTACTAAAATGAGTCCACATGACCATTCAAAACCTTCTTCCATGCCTGAACGGGTTTCTTTCATCCATTATTGGATATGTAAGTACATCATTTGTACTCCTAGCATTAAACCTTCCAGTAGCTATCTTCTGTTGGCTAGAGAAGTTGCACAAGGAAAAACTTTGGAGTGGTGTTTTTTTACTTTGGAAGCCATTTATAGGGGCATAGAAACTCTCATTCATCAACTCAATAATGAAGGAACCCCCATAGCTTGTGGTCCCCTTTGGATCGTTCAACTATGGTTGAGAGCATACTTTCTTTTTTTCGGTACTCCTTCACTGATACCAGCTGCTCCTTGTTGTGCCCCCGCATTGGTTAACTATATCCTATGAATCACAACCATCGAGACACTTTTTCATATTTCTATAACATTTATGATATCCCTTCATTCTTTCCATATCCTTCGTCTCCCTGAGTCTTTTAGTTTTGGAGGGAGCTTAGGCTTTAGGATTGCACTGCATTCTTCTATCAATGCCACTTCTTCATCTTGTGGCAACTTCCTCTTCTTTGTCAAAATCTCCTTCATAAACTTAGCATAATTTAACATTTCCATCATGACATCAATGAATGAGATGTTGATATACAGCAATCTAAGGGCATCCAAAAATTTCTTGTTTTTACGTTGTCCAAAATTCAAGTCAAAGCAAAATTTGATCCATACTATATATCCTAGGAAATACACATGTCAACAAAAAATTCAAAATTTTCAATTTATCTCTTTTTATTTTTATTTTTTTTATGCATGTTGAATAAAAACAAAAAATTTGGTAGAAAAATGGACTACCCACCCCTAAACTTAAAATGTACATTTTCCTCAATGTATCCAATCAAGCACATAAAAAGTATAACTTGGGAAAATGGCATGGTTTAAGGACTTCCCTGATCAATCTGAATGTAAAGGGTGGAAATATGCATTCCCAAAGTTCCTTGAGCATCTTCCTATTGCAGAATCGTTCCTATTAAGGCAGAAATGAAATTTGAGCATTAGAAATGTTATTTGATGAAGATGCAAAAATAAATAAATAAATAAAACTAATGCATATAAAGCTGAATAAAAGAGAATAAAATTGGGTTGCCTCCGAACAAGCGCTTATTTATAGTCATTAGCTTGACTTTGATATTTTGACTACTTATGCTAGCTTGAAAAGAGAGTTTTAAGCCATGCACTTTTTACACATACAAACATTCTCTTGTTCATCCTTCAGTCTCCACATTATTAAATTGTCATTTTTATCCCTTCCAACCAGTCTACCATATCCATTATCTTTTCTCCTGGTCTTGTGACCTTTCCAATCTTCCTCTTCTTTGAAGTCAATCCTTTTGCATTCCTCGAGATATGATGGTTGTTTGAGTGTAGTATTCATGTTGAAGTTTTGTTGTTTTTCCTCCACTCTCAAGATTATTTCACTCTTTTCAAAATCCATTAAAGTTTGTCCAGTTGTTAGGAATGGTCTTCCTAAGATCACCGGGATGTTCCGATCTTCCTCTATATCCAGAATGATGAAATCGGCTGGAAAAATAAGATCTCCAACTTTGATGAGAAAATCTTCAACCACTGCATAAGGTTGTTTGAGTGTCCTATCAGCCAACTGTAAGATTATTGAAGTTGATTTTGGATCCCTCAATCCTAATTTCCTATAAATAGACAGTGGCATTAAGTTAATACTTGCTCCAGGATACATTAAAGCATTTAAATTGTGTGAATTTCCTATGGAGCAAGGTAAAGTGAAACTTCCTAAATCTTTTAGCTTATGATTTAGGATTGCACTGCATTCTTCTATCAATGCCACTTCTTCATCTTGTGGCAACTTCCTCTTCTTTGTCAACATCTCCTTTAGCAACATAGCATAATTTGGATTTTCCATTATGGAATCAATGAATGAGATGTTGATATGCAGTTTTCTGAGGGCATCCAAAAATTTCTTAATTTTTTTTCTAACTTAATGTTCTGCAACCTTTGAGAAAATGGGATTGGAGGTGTGTTGATTAACAAGAACGAGTGCCTTACCTTGTGAACTATCTTATCGTTCTTTTTTTATTTATCTTTATTGATTCTTCAGACTGAATCACTTGTTCCTTGTCCATTTGAGTTATCTGATTCCCGTCAGTTGATTTCTTCTTCACATTTATCTCTGGAAACTGAACTCCACTCCTTGTAGTAATGACATGAAGTTGTTCATCATTTCGCTACTTTAGAAGCCTTTGGGTTAATTGAATAGGCGGCACATATGCTTTAACAGGTGGTGCAACTGTAATTGAAGGTGTCTCAATAACTGTATGATCCAGTATTTCAACTGCAAATACCTGTTCCTTATGATTTTTCTCTGTGTTGCTTGGAAATGTTCATTGAGTTCTGCTTGTTAATGCCATAGCCATATGTTCCATTTGATTTTCCAAATTTTTTATTGTTGCCCGTTGACTTTGGACGTTAGCTTCTATTTTAGCAAGAACTTGTTTAGTCTTTGCCATGTATTGTACAAACATATATTCCAATGATGGCTTCCTTGGCTGCTGTTGTTGATGTTGAAAACCTGACGGTTTTGCTTGAAAGTTTCCTTTATAGGCCTGACCTTGATTTTTAGACCAAGAGAAATTTGGATGATTCTTCCACCCTGGATTTTAGGTATCTGAATAGGGGTCATTTTGATACTTTCGAAAACTCTGGGAGTAACTGATCTACTCATATTGCATTCTATGTGTTGAGGCTAAAGGAAAACTAGCTGTAACATGATCTGCTCCGCATCCTTCACAAACTGGTGTTGTTTGTTACACCATCTGCACAGGTTGAGTTAAATTGTCCAGCTTTTTTGATAGCACTTCAATTTGAGCTGTAAATTGTGTAACTGCATCGACATTGTGGACACCAGATGCCTTTCTTGGAATTTCCCTTTCAGTAGGCCACATCGCCTGGTTCTTCGCAATTTTCTCATATAGTTCACGTGCTCTGTCAATATCTAATCTCATTATTGATCCCCCTGCCGAAGCATCAATCATATTGCGGTATTCAAGATGCAATCCTAAATAAAAAATGTACACTTGAGCATTTTTGGGAATGTCTAGATTTGGACACTTTCAAAAGTAGTTCTAAATCTCATCCATGCTTCAGGGTAACTCTCAAGGTCTCGTTGTTTGAAAGTATGAACTTCATTTTTTATTTGGAGAATTCGAGAAGGAGGGAAAAATTTTAAGGTGAATTTTCGCACCATATCATTTCAAGATACAATGCTTCCAGAAGCTAATGAGCGTAACCATTCCCTTGCATTATCTTTTAAAGTGTGGGGAGACAAACGCATTCGAAAAGCGTCTGCTGACATCCCTTCGTGACTGATTACACATCGCATTAAAAAGGCTTGAATGTGCTCATGCGGATTTTCAGTCGCCTTACCAAATCATTTGATGTCTTGATGATTTTGAAATAGATTAATAACATCAGGTCTAAGGTGGTAGTTTTCCAGCGCGAATGACAGGTAAATAATTGTTTGTTGTACGGGGACGGGCGCGGGATTCACATAATACTCAACCAGAGCTTGAGCATCATTGACGACTACTACTGGTTGATTTTACACTTTATGCTCATGAGGAGCAAGTGACAATTGATTTTGATTAGGATTTTGATTATTTGTCATATCCCTGTTTTATCTTTGTTCTCTTCGACGTTGTCTAAAGGTTTTTTCTATTTTGGGATCTATTGGTAATAGTTCAGGCTTGTTAAAACCTAGCATATACTACTCAATGACCAATATGAAGAGAAAAGCAAGGAACTATGAATAACCAAACAAAATAAAATAAAATAAAAATAAAAATAAAAACTAAAAATTTAAAATTTAATTGAATTAAAGGTAAACTAATATTATACTAAATTCGTTATTCTCTGGCAACGGCGCAAAAAAACTTGTTCGAGTAAATCCTTCAAGTGCACGCGATCTTTGAAAGTAATAATTGTGATGAGTTGAAAGTATCGTTCCCGCGAGAAATAAGTTTTAATTTTAATTATCAGCCTACTTTCGATTCAATTAATGGAGACAGTTGAAAAGATGATTTTGTTGATCTATTATAAAAATTGCAATGAATAAATAATAAAGAAAAATGTTTGAGGAGTAAATATGAATGGGAGCATGTATTGGAATCCAAATCTGCTTGTTACCATTTATCTCAATTCAAAATTTTGTAGTTTAAATCATTCATGCGTTGCTTGACAATCGATAATTCTCATGTAATTAACTTTCTTTTCCAAAACAAATTAAATTTATTTTAAACATAAAATGAATTTATTCTTAATTCGAATATGAATGTTTAGAACGCATTAAATCACACCATTATCAATTAGATTGCACATGTCATATTATTATTCCTAACATCAAGTGTTCATGTGTTGATCATACAATGTTCAAACCTATTGTGACTTTTCCAAGACTACAACAAGCAACAATATATTTAATTGGTGACCAATCAATCAAATAATAACAATAAAGCATGCAAGATAATCAAGACAATACAAGAAATTATTAAACTACTAGTTATCGAATTGAAATAAATTAATAACTAGTTTCATCTTCATCTAATACATAAAAGAGATTAGCCTAGCATCTTAATATGTAAATTAAACACAAAAAATTGAAAAATATCACCCAGTTGAATGCGCGAAAGAAATTAATTATTTCCTCCACTGGCCGTCTTCTTCCAAATCAATTCTAGCCGACAGCCTTCTTTAATTAATTCCAATCGGCCCTTTATTGCTCGACCAGCCAACACCTATTCTCCAATTCTTAGTGCCCAATTCACAATGCATATATGTATATCTCCCCAATCCAATATATCACCAGACAACCAGAAGTGTATCTCCCTCTAATGTAATCTGCCTTCACTTCATACAATGAATAATGTGTGTGTATATATCTGCCTTCACTATATCCTCTCAATTAAGGTCTCACCCCAGCCGTCCCACTTTGATTTGGGCCAAAAGTAATCTATTTCAATTTATTTTTAAGCCCAATTACATTTAGGTAAAGTTTACTTCGTAAAGCTTCAATCTTCCCCAAAAAAAAAAAAAATAAATAAAAAAAATAAAAAAAATGCTAAATTGGTTCTCGACTCTCTTCAATTGTGCAGTTAAATCCTTGGCATCTTTGCTCTTCATTTCTTCGCTGTCTCATTTATGAATTGTTGCAATTTGGTCCTTTTTGCAAGGTTTTAGTCCATTTTCTCCGTTTTGTCACCAATTGCATTCAAAAATGATTTTTTCTTGAAACAAATAAAATCAACACATAATTAAAAATATCATATCCTAAAATACTTACAATTTTCTAAATTTTAAGTCAAGATAAGTACAAAAAACGTACTTATCAGAAATCCTTCCACTTCGCTCCATCTATTCATCCTCTGTTTGCTAGCCTCTGGGTGGTTGTGAGCGAAAGACTCTTTGGTGCACGTCTTTCTCAAGTTTTTCATGCTATTGATGATAAAATAATTTCAGCTTCTCAAAAGTCATTGGCTTCATCCTCTAGCCGAAAACTAGTAAGTTTTGGTTCATCCCTTCAATTCCCGACAAAAACTTTTGAGTCTTGAAAGCGATCTATTACAATGAGTTTAGAAGATGACTCGGACGAAGACAACATTTTTTTTTACTCGAAAGGTATTTTTACTGAAACTCGGTTGCTTTCTTTTACTTGCACCTCTCAACTTAGTTTCTAACTTGGTTTATTTCCTTTACAACTTCGCCTTAATCTGCCTGTTTCTACTGCCAATCTTCCATTGAACCCTTTCGGTTCAAGTACTGCTTCTATGAATGTCTTATCGGCTTCGTCTCCTCCTCCTGAGTTTATAATTGAATTTCCCACAAATTATTTTAAAATATTGAACCTCATAAATTTTTTCTTCTGGAACAAATAATATTTTTTTACAATATTTATATATGCTATGCTTCTCTAGGAATCATAAATAATAAAATATTGAACATATATAATGATTTACTCTTTCGGAGCAATATACTAATAATTTTTTTCAAAATTATGCTCTTCGAAACAATTAATATTCTATAAGAATACTATGTAATAAAGATTATGCTGTTTCAGGAGCAATCATAAATTAATCTTATGAAATAATTATATTTCTAAAGAAATTCTTTAAGAATAATAAGTCAATATTCTTCTAAAATATTGAAAATTATTATTTATGCTCTCCATTGTAAACTAGAATCTTGATATTAAATAAATAAATTTAAACATGATTCTATTTAGGATCTTGACTATAAAATTAATTACTGTAAATCATAAAACATAACAGAATCCATAACAATAATGCAGAAAGTTATGAGATACCGTCACAACTTTAATTAAATCCTGAAGAAAATATTGATCTCAAAATTCGCTTTCTCTCTCTTAACATAAGCCTTTAGTTGTGTTGCATAACCCCAATGATGAAATTCGAGTTCAGTATATATAGGTAGAGAGAGTGACCGAATTTCCTATTACCTTTTAATCTCAACCGTCCATCAAAGTTATAGTATTAATATGAAATACTTCTAATTAAATCAAGTTTCTATTAATTACCAGTTTACCTAATTAAACCAGGATACGTTATATGGGACACATAATGAGAACGCAAAATTTCTAACATCCAGGAGCAAATAATATTATTTTGTACTATTAATTATAATGTCGTTCTACTTCAGGAGTAACGATAAATTATTTATAATAGTCAAATTCTATGATTAATATTCTTCTGAAATATTAATTATCAATTGTGCTAATTCAGAAGCCACAACATAATGAATAATTAATTTGAAGGTAAAATAATGTTCAACAAAAATAATATATAAATTAAACACACATAAACGAGAACTTGAAAAAATTTGTACAGAACAATATAATATATAAAATTGTACACGAACCTTCGGCATAATTATGAGGAAGAGTCAGGGCATAAATACAGAACCAATTGAAAAGAGTTCGGCGCCTTATCAAAGAACGTACTAGGATCTTTTTTTCGAGAGAATTCACAGACAAATTGGAACTTGAATTACAAAAGAAGTCGGCTGCATTCTCTTGGTTTGAATACTTCTTCTAAATGATATTTTTATCCATGAGATTTTGTGGATTTTTTTTATAACTCAATTTGGTAGAAACTCGTACCGGTAACGTGTTATAAACTAGAGAGAAAAATAGAGAAGAATAGAGACACCAATAAACTTGTGCTTTTTATTATGAACCAGAACCCATATATATATATGGGAGAATAAGGATATACAAAGTAATAATGTATAGGGTTATAGGGTTACAATTATCATTCACCAATACAATATTATATTTACAACATATATTTTTCTAAAAGCTTTTTTTGTAGGATTAAGAGTATTATTTTAAATTTGTTGTTGTGCATTACTGAAAATATATTTTAATTGTGGTGCGATTATAATGTGGTATAGTAAATAAATTTTATGATTGTAATATAAATACATTTTGACACCCTACATCTCATACAAAGGTTTGCAAGGAAGAAAAATATTCAATTCGATTTTAACGATTAAATATATGTTTATTTATGTAGTAGTAAAAAGTAGCAGACATGAGCCAATTATCGTGCAATATTTTATTTACTACTAAGAAGTAATAAAATCTAAATCTCCGAATTTCTCAAGGAAATATGTAAAAGGGCTCAACATATCCATAATCAGGAGTGGATGGGTCACATGGCGAGACCCCCCGCAGTCGCCCGTGCTGAAATTACGAGAAAAAATGATGTGTAAAATGTTTTGGGCCGTAACCCGGCCCAAGTTTGTTAGCCCACAATTAAAGCCAAGCTAAAAAAATTAAAAGCCCAATTTCCAAGCCCAATAAGAAAATCCAAAAGAGCCCATTTCTGACTACTAAAAGCAGCTATATCCCTTATTTCGTTCTTGTGCTTCCTAACCAGCTGACCTAAGAAATCCATTTCTCTCTCAATCTTGCAAGTCGTACGCAGCCTCGCAGTGGTCGGAGAAGCACCGCAGCCCAACTAATTCTTGAAGGTTAATTTGTTTTAGTCATTCTGTTCATCTTCATTTAGATGTTTGACATTTGATTTGAGTGTGGAAATAAATTTTTTTCTTGGTTTCTATCTTGCAGTCGTAGGCTCGCCGCAATCCAACTCCACCGACCACCAGCCGTTCTTCATCTGCATTTTTCTAATTCTAGGAAGTCCGATTGTTGAAGTTGAAGGTTAGTTTGATTTTAAGCATTTTCTTCTTTGTTGGGTTTAGCCTTGAGTGCCTACCTCTGCCGATTGCCTATTTGTTTTGCCTCAAATTCTTTAAATGTTGCTTCATGCTTGTCTTGCCTATTGTTTCTTATTGGGGAATTTGGCCTGTGAAATTTGATTTAGGATTTGGGAATCAGTCAGGGATTTAATAATTTGATTGAGTGGGGAAAACTTAATATTGTGTTAAATGATTTAGTTGGGATTGAATAATTTGATTGGGGAATAATTTTTGAAATTTGATTACTTGAAGTATTGAACTATTGAGTGACTAATTTACAGTCTACAGTGAGAAAAGACATGAAAAGGTTTTATCAACCTCAAAGAAAGCCTGTAGTTGGACTAGTTGGTACATGTTGCTCTAGTGCTGCTTCTAATGCTATCAATACTTCAAGTTCGACACCTTCAAAAAGTTCATTACATGTTGCTAATAATGGTACTAAGAAGTCTCGAGTTGAGATCAATGTAGATGCCCTTGACCTTGAGTATGATCCCCAAAAAAGGCCCCCAATCGAATCCTATGACCCTAATATTAGAGATGAGGTTAGGATGATTTACTTGGAGAGAGATTCTTGTCAACCACACGTACATAGTTTTCCAAAACAATTATGGGAAAAGATAACAGGTGTTTTAGGAAGGAATGGTTTGCTGAATTCCATTGGTCGGAGTATAACATTGAGAAGGATACCACCTTTTGTTTGTACTGCTATTTGTTCAAACCCGATAGAGGTGGTCGGGGGGGGGGGGGTGGAGGAACATTAACAAAATGTGGTTTTAGAGATTGGAAACGCAAACAAGTTTTGAAAGATCATGTCGGTCTCGTTACTAGTGCTCACCATCGTGCTTTCACAATGTGCACAAATTTGATGAATCAAAGGAGAAGTATTTCTTTTATACTTTCAATCAAAGTATTGAACAACAAAAGAGGTATACGACTAGATTGACTGCGGTGCTAGCTGTTACTAGATTTCTCTTGATGCAAGGATTGGCTTTTCGTGGACATGATGAGTCAGAGAAGTCGCTTAACAGGGGGGATTTTCTCGAGTTACTAATCTGGTATGCATATAGATGTGAGAAGGTGAATGACGTAGTTCTTGGAAATGCTCCTAGAAATGACCAAATGACTTCACCAAGCATTCAAAAGGATTTGGTTAACTGTTGCACGGTGGAGACAACAAGGGCTATTATGAAAGAGTTGGGTGATTCTGTGTTTTCCATCTTAGTTGACGAGGCTCATGATAACTCAGTCAAGGAACAAATGGAAGTTGTGCTGAGGTATGTAGACAAGTCCGGATGTGTCAAAGAATATTTTCTGGCCATCTCTCATGTCACTGATACCAGTGCCCAATCACTAAAGGATGGAATTGATGAAATCTTTTCTTCTGTCTCGCAGTCGCAGGCTCACCGCAATCCAACTCCACCGACCACTAGCCGTTCTTCATTTGCATTTTTCTGATTCTAGGAAGTCCGATTGTTGAAGTTGAAGGTTAGTTTGATTTTAAGCATTCTCTTCTTTGTTGGGTTTAGCCTTGAGTGCCTACCTCTGCCTATTGCCTATTTACTTTGCCTCAAATTCTTTAAATGTTGCTTCATGCTTGTCTTGCCTATTGTTTCTTATTGGGGAATTTGGCCTGCGAAATTTGATTTAGGATTTGGGAATCAGTCAGGGATTTAATAATTTGATTGAGTGGGGAAAACTTAATATTGTGTTAAATGATTTAGTTGGGATTGAATAATTTGATTGGGGAATAATTTTTGAAATTTGATTACTTGAAGTATTGAACTATTGAGTGTCTAATTTACAGTCTACAGTGAGAAAAGACATGAAAAGGTTTTATCAACCTCAAAGAAAGCCTGTAGGTGGACTAGTTGGTATATGTTGCTCTAGTGCTGCTTCTAATGCTATCAATACTTCAAGTTCGACACCTTCAAAAAGTTCATTACATGTTGCTAATGATGGTACTAAGAAGTCTCGAGTTGAGATCAATGTAGATGCCCTTGACCTTGAGTATGATCCCCAAAAAAGGCCCCCAATCGAATCCTATGACCCTAATATTAGAGATGAGGTTAGGATGATTTACTTGGAGAGAGGTTCTTGTCAACCACACGTACATAGTTTTCCATAACAATTATGGGAAAAGATAAGAGGTGTTTTAGGAAGGAATGGTTTGCTGAATTCTATTGGTTGGAGTATAGCATTGAGAAGGATACCGCCTTTTGTTTGCACTGCTATTTGTTCAAACCCGATAGAGATGGTCAGGGGGTGGAGGAACATTAACAAAATGTGGTTTTAGAGATTGGAAACACAAACAAGTTTTGAAAGATCATGTCGGTCTCGTTACTAGTGCTCACCATCATGCTATCACAATGTGCACAAATTTGATGAAACAAAGGAGAAGTATTTCTTTTATACTTTCAATCAAAGTATTGAACAACAAAAGAGGTATACGACTAGATTGACTGCGGTGCTAGCTGTTACTAGATTTCTCTTGATGCAAGGATTGGCTTTTCGTGGACATGATGAGTCAGAGAAGTAGCTTAACAGGGGGGATTTTCTCGAGTTACTAATCTGGTATGCATATAGATGTGAGAAGGTGAATGAGGTAGTTCTTGGAAATGCTCCTAGAAATGACCAAATGACTTCACCAAGCATTCAAAAGGATTTGGTTAACTGTTGCGCGGTGGAGACAACAAGGGCTATTATGAAAGAGTTGGGTGATTCTGTGTTTTCCATCTTAGTTGACGAGGCTCGTGATAACTCAGTCAAGGAACAAATGGAAGTTGTTTTGAGGTATGTAGACAAGTCCGGATGTGTCAAAGAATATTTTCTGGCCATCTCTCATGTCACTGATACCAGTGCCCAATCACTAAAGGATGGAATTGATGAAATCTTTTAGATTTAAAAGGAATGGGGGGAAGACAACTGGTATTATGCAAGACTTTGAGTTTGTGTTTTGTCTGCACTTTATGTTTGATATTCTTCCAGTGACAGATGATCTTTCACAAGCCTTACAGAAGAAAGATCAGGACAGTGGAAATGCTATGAGATTATTGAGTTTGTGAAGGACTTCATTGCAGCGTATGAGGGACGATGGCTGGGATAATTTGTTGAGCAGGGTAATTGAGTTTTATGTTGGTAGAGAGATTGTATTACCCAACTTGGAGGATATTGCAGTGAGGAAAGGTCGACCTAGACGCGGAGCTCATCAGGTGACTTATCATCATCGCTTTTATGTTGACTTGTATTGCCATGTCATAGACTCGATCTTGCAGGAGTTGAATAATTGTTTTTCAGAGACTAGCACCGAGCTACTTGTATTTCATGCCTCAATCCAAATGACTCATTTGCATGTTTTGATACAACTAAATTAGTACGTTTAGCTAAGCTATATCCTATGGACTTCACTACTGAGGACATCATGTTACTCAAACCTCAACTGGATAAGTTCCTTATACTTGTCAGAAGTGATGCTGCTTTTGCTGATCTCCATAGCATATCTTGCATCACTGAGAGACTTGTTCAAACAAGATGTCATTGTTATTTCCCATTGGTTTATTGGCTCAGCACATTGGTTTTGGCTCTACCTGTGGCAACTGCAAGTGTTGAAAGAGAATTCTCTGCTATGAATCTTATTAAGAATGATTTGCGCAACAAAATGAGCGTTTTTTGGTTGAACGATAACTTGGTGGTTTACACAGAGTGGGGGATATTCAAGGAAATAGAGGATGAGGCGATCTTGAAACGGTTTCAGACTATGCGATCTCGGAGAATGCAGTTATCTAGTCTCACAAATTAAAATTGGAGTTGTACTAAACACTTTTTAGTATTATTATGGCTTTTATCGAATTATATTTCACTACTATATGATATTTTTGTTGCTTGATAAGTTACGTACTTATTAATAATTTTTTCACATAATTTTTTCACAAGCATCGTTCGTTGACTGGTCAACGGTCATATAGACTGGTAAACGGTCAATATTTGACTGTTGACCAATCAACGTCCGCCCCAGTTGAACGTAAACCCTAGATCCGCCACTGTCCATAATGGAGGCGAATTAATTAATATTAACAATCAAGCAATGTTATTCTAATAGATCCGCCAAAATAATGAGGATTCTTACAATCCCTTTTGGACAAGTAATAAGTTGACAAAGATACTGCCTAATCAAGAAAATCACAACACTGGAAGCATTTGCATTGCAACGAGGAATCTGATTAACAGGAGCACTTATTTGATACTGCTAGCACAATACTATAGTGCAAGACCATAATCAAATCAATCTAGCATCTAGTCGAGTTTACTCTATTCCTGCAGAAGGTAAAGGAAACTTCGAAAAGAAAGAAAGATGTACATAATATTGACCTAATTTCTCCCCGATGACTAGAGATTTTATATATCATTATCTACTTTGCAATTATATATTTATTTAATCTAGAAAACATTAATTTTTATTTATAAATAAAAAACTTTTACCTAAGTTTATACATTTATTTAAACTATTTTTCAATAACATATTTTATCTCGAAAATATTATATTCTTTATTTATAAACAAAAAGTTTTACCCAACAAATGTTAAAGACTAATTGGTGCAAAATGTCCATACCTTTCATTGATCTTGTGCAAATCATCCCAACCTTCAAAATTTTGGCATTTTCACCCTCAACTTCACATTTTCTTGCCAAAATCATTTCCACTGTCTAATCCCGTTAAAAAATCCGTTTGTTGACCATAAATCAGTCATTGACTAGTTAAAAAAATAAAAAATAAAAATAAAAATAATACACAATAGTAATAAATAAATAAAATACATTATATCTTCTCTTCTCTCCACCCAAGCCTATCGCTACCCCAACTACAACTCAAATCCAATCCACCACCGTTGGCGCTGCCCATCATCACCGGAGCCCTACCTGTATGAGCTATGACCTTATTGGACCCACATCATCTTAGCAATATGACTTGTGAGAGTGAAGATGAATAGAGTTTTATTTTATTTTTAATTTTATTTTTTGTTAATTTTAAATAAAATGATGATTGAATAGACCCTTTTGCCCTTTATTAAATTGGTCAATGGGTGATTTATAGGTCAACAAACAGATTTTTTAACGGAACTAGACAACAATGATTTTTTGGCAAGGAAGTGCAAAGTTGATGGTGAAAATGCCAAAATAGGTAAGGATGACTTGCAGAAAATCAATGAAAGGTAGGAACATTTTGCGTTAATTACCCAATGCTAAATATTAATAACTATATAAAGGTTTAAAGCTTCAAAAATATTTTATGGATGGTTCGGCAATTGAAGATCCGTTTTTTCATTTATATCAATTTTTTTAAAATTAAAATGTGTGATTAGTGTTGTAAAACTATTATAAAAACAATAGAGAATATAGAGAGATAAGAGAGAATTCTTCTCTTATTAAATTCATATGAATGAATGAATGAAATAAAGCTCCTATTTATAAGAGTGAACAATGGCACAATCGTAATATGTAAAATTTACAGGGGTATAATGGTAATTGGTCATTCACAAACTTTATATTATTTATAACACTCCCCCTTGAATGACCTATTCCGCAATTGTCTGCCTCATTAAAACCTTGCTAAGAAAATTCAGTGGGATAAAACTTGAACGAAGGAAAAAGAGTACAGAAGCTCCCCCTGATGTTGGCCATGGTGAATCATTGAGTCTAACGTTCGAGTAGAACAAACCATGTACTGAATCTTGAAGTTATGAAGTGCTGCCTCATTAAAACCTTGTCAGTAAAACCCAGTGGGATAAAATCTGAACCAAGGAAAAAGAGTACAGCCGCTGCCTCGTTAAAACCTTGTCAGGAAAATCTAGTAGGACAAAACCTGGACGAAGGAAAAAGAGTACAGCATGATTCTCCCCCTGAAGTGTGTAATCAAGTATTCATGAACCTCTCGAACATTGATATCATCTTTCTTCTGGAATATAAAAATCTCCTTGTATAGCATTCTTCATAAGATGTCTATGATTTTCTTCATTTGTTGATATCATTCCAGTATAACAATGTGTTGCTGAATTATAGCTTGTTGATAGCTATGATGATGCCTCAAAAACCTTGCTAGGAAAATCCTGTGGGACAAAACCTCAGGGAAGGGAAAAAGAGTACATTATTCTCATTAATTTTCATCAATACGCCTCAACTGTTGCCTCATTAAAAACCTTGCTAGGAAAACGCTGTGGGGCAAAACCTCAGCTAAGGGAAAAAGAGTGCAACACGTATTTATTCCTTTCATGGAATATCACAAGTATATTGGTGCAATCATATAATTTATGATGAGCTTTATATAAATTGTTCATAGCTCATGATGTCATAACATGCTATATTAAGCAATGTTGTACTAATTTATCGATTGCATCTTTCACTTCTGGTGAATAATTAAATTTAGAATTCACTTCTGGTGAATAATAAAATCTAGAATTCACTTCTGGTGAATAATTAAACATATTCATTTTCATATTCACTATGAAATTTCCCAGATGTCATAAATAGTACACTCCAATTTCACTTTCAATATATTATATCATGGAGCCATTTGTATCATCCTATAGTGATACTAATCTAGGCATATTGAATCTTTCAATGATTTATACATGTATGTTCTTGCACTTTATAAACTGCAATTTCTAATTTTCAGGAGCATAATCAATCATTGAAATAGATATCAATTTCGACATATAATCTACAAGCATTTTACTTGAAATCCCAACGTACCGCGATCAACTGGTACATCAAAGAATACTCTCAAAGTACCGAGATGAGAATCATACATTTTGATCTCACTCATTGGTATATCAAAGAGCTCAAGCTAGTGATTTAGACTATAGTCTATCCACCATATGTTATGCCAGTTCTATGAAAAATATTGCGCGCAACGAGTCGTCTTTTACAATTGTGAAATATTTTTCATTTGTACATATAATTACTGGCTTTACACATTTAAGTATTTGGACTTCAGGTCCTTGAACAATAATCCCTACATTGGGGTTATATATTTGGACAAAGTATTATAATTTCATCAACCTCATTTTCATAAGAGGGTTGTTTATATATGCAGTCGACTTGTTTATCGATTCCATTTCAACTCAATATAACATAGAGAGATCTCTTTATATGTTCTATCATCAGGTACCTGAGTCTCTTACATTTAATTATATCCCTTTTACTCACCATGAGTATTTAGCCTCAAATGGATCATTTCAATCATTCAAGAGATATTTGTTTTGGAATCAATAGTCATTATGCTTCAGGCATAATTACGCTTTAGGCGTGTTTTCCTCATAACATTCTCAAATATTATCAATCGGCTAAAATTCCATAACACATGTCATTCTTTTAGAGATATAATCTCAATCATATATCTAAGTGCGCTTTGGTGGATTGTATACATATCGTACTTTTACAAATCATAAAACTTCTTGAGCTAATCCCTGTTTGACATATAATATTGTTGTATGATAAACAATTTCGGAATAAGTTATTCTCATAGAAAATAATTTGAAACTTTTGATAATCTAACCGTTTATTATAGAACTTCTGGTTCAATACGGTTTTATTTCATTTCTATGTATGAATATTTGATTCGATACAATATCGCTAAACTTCTGGTTCAATACTATATACACATTTCACTTGTACGTATGAACTTCTGGTTCAGCAAGATATTTCACTTATACATATGTATGAACTTCTTGTTCAATACAGTATTCATTTCATCAGTACGTATTTCTGTACATTTCAAATCAGTATACCTTTATTACTTTTAGTATACCGGAAAAATCAGGTACAATATCCAAGGAAATATCTCATGATCTCAATCTTGTCACCAAATCTTCCCTTATATCGAAAAAGGTAATGACACATTATCTCATTGTTCCCACATTTTCAATAATTTATTCCATTATTTCTTGATGGAATCTATATCACTGACACGCGGAGTCACCGCTCTTTTACGCGTTGAATAATGCATTTAAATAGATGATTTGGGAAGAAGGCTAGATCCATCAAAAATGGATATCATACTTTCAAATATTCGCAAATATTATTCCAATCTTCTAGTAAATGATTTGAGAAAAATATATCGAATTAGGCTCGAAAGATTGAGGTTGTTGATGGATCATGGCATCCCAGAAGATGTTCGCTGGTTGATCGAAGCAAAAGTTCGATTAGCTGATGAATTACCAGATTCATTTTCTAAGCACAAGCCTAGCTTAGGTAAGAGTACTTTTGCAAAGAAGAGAAGAGCAAAAAGATTAAATAGTTGCTACAAATGTGCTCGATGGACATGTGATACCCGTTGTAAATCAATAGGATATTCATCCATAAATCGAGATGATAAGATAGACTTCATTAAGGGTGGACTGAGTAAGGAGTCATTGGATGATATCCGATTGACTCTTGAGACGCACCCTAGTGGGTTCGTGCAGCGTGAGCTACTATCTTTATGGGCTAAATTTATCAGCGATAAAGAGCGTTATAGTCTCAAAAATATAATAGCAAAATATCCTGTTTGCCAGACTGTTATAAAAAATGATGTTTTGGCTATTCAGCATTGATACAAGGTAAATTATTTGATATATATGCACATATAAAATATTTTTCTGTTTCCTTTCACGAGTTTTGATAAAGGCTGGTTAAAAATATTAAATCACCGAAAGGTGAGTAAGGTGATTTTGTCAAAAGTAAATCTTCACTTTTTCAAAAGACGAGCAGTAAATAGTGAAGTTTTTCAAGTTTAAAAAGTCAATGATTTTCACAGTTTCATGCATCCCAAAATATCATTTTCTCATAAGTTTTTCCTTCCTTATTCTCTCAAAGATGGAAGGACCAAAACTTCGACAGATCAAAACTATCTGTGTATTTTGTGGATCAAAAGTAGGGAAATGTTTTGGGTATCTAGAAGCAGCAGTGGATCTTGGAAAGAAATTGGGAGAGAAAGGTATCACTCTCGTGTATGGAGGAGGTAGCAGTGGATTGATGGATTGTGTTTCACAATCCGCTCAAGCAGAGAAAGCAAGAGTGATAGGTGTTATACCCGTTCCTTTAGTTGATATTGCAGGCAAAACACGAGGGCATGAAGTACAAACCTTATCTATCCATGAACGCATAACTTGCATGTTATATGGTTCTAATGCCTTCATAGCCCTGTCTGGAGGTTTTGGTACTTTAGAGGAAATCTTTAATATTATCTCATGAGCTCAATTAGATCTCCATACCAAGCCTATTGGGATTTTAAATGTTAACAATTTCTTTGATGGTTTGCTAACATTTCTTGATTATGCTGTGGAATAGGGATTCATCTCTCCATTTTCTAGGAGAATCCTCATTTCTGCTCCTACTATCGAGGAACTGCTGGATAAGTTGCAATCATACATCCCCATCCAAGATCCAGCAGGAGTTAAGATAGATTGGTCGCAAGGAAGGGGAATCAAGCGAATATGGAGTCCGGTTAATGTAAATTTATCTTTGTGAACCCTAGAATAAGTGGTGGTAGAGTACGGAGTATTCTCACTCTTGAGATACACCATAAATTTCTAGGATTTTATCAATGTTTAATCTTGTGTACCTCAAAGATTTAAGGTGGTAGAGTACGGAGTATTCTTACTCTTGAAACACACCTCTTTGAGTGTTTCTTTATTTCCTCAAAAGATCAGAGGTGCTAGGATACGGCTACTCCCGAAACACATCTCTAATTTTGAGGATCATAAATGTTTCCCCCCTTTTGTATTTTGCATGTATGACTCGTTTATGCTTCTTCAGGAGCAATAATGATAATATCATTTCAGTATGTTTAGATGATAATTTTTACTTTCTTCTGGAGTAAATATGTACTTCTTCTGGAATACATAAGTGCTCGTGCAAGAACTTTCCAGACACTTATCATCTAATATTCATCTCATAATACTGATGAGATTATTTTCACATTAGTCATATCCGTGCTATCATGTGATATTATCTTATCATAAATCAAAATTTTCTTGTTGAATAATTTATTTTCATCCACCCTTTCAACTACAGATATTGGTAACTTGTGGTACCATTGGATAAAATATTTTTATCAACATTTACCAACTTTTTGGTAATGATAACTTCTGGTATCATTTGATAAAATATTTTCTAACTTTAGTATTGATAACTTCTGGTATCATTTAATGAAGTATCAAATAACAATAATATTGTATATATAATAATACTGGGGTTATACCACCACGTATACATGTTAAACAATAATGATACTGGAGTTATACCACCACGTATATATATTGACAACAACCTCCAATATGTTAGAATTAACCAACAACTAAGGTGTTTCTGAAATAATATAAAATATGAATATATGTAAAGTATTCCATATATTCAATTGATAGACCGACCATATAGGCGGTGTCAACATAATGAAAATTTACCTTTTATGAGTGAGCGAGTCATATCTTCAAATCCAGTCAAGGTATTCATAATAGTCCAATCCGTTACGATAATGAGTCATATCCAGTTAAGGTATAAATCCAGTCCATAATAACTCAATCCATCACGGTATGATAATGACTATATTACTTATACCTTATTTAAAAATTTTAATTTATCTTGTTGATCACATATTAATCGTTAATTTATGATTAATATACTTTTATATATTACTAAAGGTAAAATTGTCCATATTTTAATATATTGCTCATATGGATAAATTGAAACCGTCAATAGGTTTAAAATTTAATTTAGAACAAACTTACTTTTGGTTCGAAATTCATCTCGCCGGAATCTACTCACGCGCCGCCGCCGCCGCCGCCGGCCGCCAAGCGTCGGTGGTCGAAAAAATCAACTCATCACCAGAATGTGCGCCTTAACTTCCTGAACATGCCCGTGGTCTCCGTTTTTCCAAAAGACCAACCGTTTGGCCGGAATCAGCATTTTCCAGTCCGCCAGCTTCTTCTTCTCAGGCCAATAACTTCCGTTTTAACCGTTGGATCGGCGCCAAATTTCAGTCGAGTCTTCTCCTAGAAAAGCCCGTTGATATGCCGTTGGTCGATCGTTGATCGGATTTCAGAATCTTCGGGAATAAGTGTTTCAATTTCCGGTCAGATTTTTGTTTTTGCACAATTTTTCAGCTTTTCTTCTCCGGTCGATATCTTTTGTTTCAACCGTCGGATCATCCCCAAATTTCAGGAGAGTCTTCTCCTCGACAAGCCCGTTCTGATGGCGGTGGCCGATCGTCGATCGGATATCTGAATCGACCGGAATCATTCTTTTTCATTTCGAAAGAAAAGGAAACATTGATTAGTAATAATTAGGTTTCTGATACAGATGTTCATTATTTAGATGCAACTGTAGAGTATACTCCTGTTATGTTACTCAATTGGCTAGAGACTCGTGCTGATAACGTGTTGTAAAACTATTATAAAAATTATAGAGAGATAGGAGAGAATTCTTCTCTTATTGAATTCATATGAATGAATGAAATAAGGCTCCTATTTATAGGAGTGAACAATGACACAATCGTAATATGTAAAATTTATAGGTGTATAATGGTAATTGATCATTCACAAATTTTATATTATTTATAACAATTAAAATTTTATATTATTTATAACAATTAGAATGAAAAATTGTGTGGGATTAAAAAATTGTAAAAAAAAATAACAATAAAAATACTCGCAGAATTGTGTAAACTACACAGAGGAAATACATTAAAATACCCTAAAAATTTTACCAATTTTTGAAAATACCCTAACAATTTTATATCTTTTAAAAATAGCCTTAAATACTATAAACTACCACAAATACCCTTATATATTATATTACAATTAAACCCATTAAGATTTAGAAAAATTACAACCTAGTCCTTGAAATTTTATTAATTTTGTTTATGATTTTATTTGATTTTTGTTCGCTCATAGTAGCACCCCTCACCTTGGTATCAGAGCCATATGGCAGATCTAAAAGATAAATATTATATAACACAAATTAAAAATGAATATATAATATATACAACAAGATTTATATTTATGCATACATTAACACTACCCGATAATTATAAAATAGAAATCTTGAACACTTTAAAAGATTTAGATAAAGATGTAAGAAGAGAAATATATAATCTAATAAATTTCGATATAATAAAAGAAGATTTTATCATAAACGAAATATTAGATTTAATCCACAAAGACATACTAGAAGAGTTATATAAAGATTATAGAAATGGATTATCATAGAGCGGATCCTCAATTAATTAGATATCTAGACATAGAAACAAATGAAAAATTAGATTTAATAGTAGAACAAAGAAGAAATTTAATGGACCAAATAAGAGAAGAAAGAAATATAAAACGACAAAAAAAAAATCAAGATTAAAATTATTAGAGAAAAAGAGAGAATATTTTGATAAAATCTTAAAACAAATACCAAAAATTCAAACGATTTTAGAAGACAAAGAAAAAACTAGAAAAGAAAAATATGATAAAACAAATACATGGATCAATAGAGGAATATTGTGAATATCAAACAATGAATTATAAAGAAGCAAAATATGAAACAGAACTTATTCTAGAAATCGAATATATTAAAGGAAGAAATTAATGACAGAATTTCCAGAAATAAAATTTGAAAAACAAATAATAGAAAATATAAGACTTCCAGTTGGATCTTATCAAATAAAAGGAGTTAATACAACTATGTTTCAACCATTAAGATCATGGGGAGAATCTGATGGATTTCTTAACATGCAATTAAATTGGATAAGTGCATTTTTATGGCAAACATATAAAAACATAAATTTACAAGATAAATTAGCTATCGAAGAACTACAACAATTAAATATACAGGACATGAATATCAAAGAAAAATTACAAAACATTCAAAATAAACTAACAATACAATTTAAAGAATTAAAAGAAATGATAGGAGAAGTTAAAAATATAGATGAAGAAATCTTAAAAGAATTTCAAAGAAAATCAGGAGAATTAATTAATCAAGATAAAATTGGAATAATTATAGAAAAAATAGATAGTTTAAATGAAAAAATAAGAAAGAATGAAAATGAAAAAATCATATCAATAGAAGAAAGAATCAAAAAGCTAGAAATAAAAATAGATTATATGTATGACAGACTATTTAAGGTACAAAAAACTCAAAAACCAATAAAATAAAATGTCTATAAGTGAATATATTGAAGATCTAAAACTATTAATAAAAACATTAATAAGTGATGTACAAGAAGTAAAAAATGAATTAAAAGAAGTAAGAAATGATATAAATATACTAAAACTAGAGATTAGAGAATTCAAAGAAAATAACAAAAACAAAGATAAGAAAATAGACAAAAAATTCATAGAAAAAGAAATACTTAGAATAGGAAAAAAGCATTTCGAACAAGAAAAAATTATAATAGAAGCAGGAAATATGGATGATGAATTTAGAAGAAACATATTACCAAAAATACTAGAGGAAGAATTAGAATTACAAAAATCTATAGAAAAAACTTTAGGAAAATTAAAAGTTGAAGAAAAAGTTGAAAAAGAACACGACAAAAATGAATGAGGAGTTAGGTTTGCTTATAGAAAATTTTGACCAATTAAGTATAGAAAATTTTAATGAATACCAAATTTTAATGAATACTGGAGGAACACCTAACCCTGCTTCAATAGGAACTTCTAAACAAGAATTACCAGATCCAGATGAAAGTTATGCACCCTTATATAGTAAACCACACCGGCAATATTATGATAGAATCAGAGATAGACAACCACCTAAAGGAAATAAATACAAAGATAGGTTTGAACCAAATGATAATTGTGATAAACCTATTAATCATGGAGGAACAAAGTTAGATTTATATTGTAAAATAGATACTAAAAAAGCCTTATTAACTTGGGCAGATTCGATGATACTATTCTTTTTATACAATAAAGATGATACATGGGAAAATACTGATAGAATGATAAATTTTTTAGTAGCATCTTTTGAAGGACATGTTAGAAATTGGTGGGAAGGAATAAGTAGTGATACAAAAGCATTAATAAGAAGAAATGTACAGACGGAACTAATAAAATCAGATAAAAAAGGAATAGAAAAGTTAGTAGATTATATTGCGGATGAATTTTTAGGAGAAAATTGGATAAGTAATTCTGAAGCAGGATCAATAAGAAAAAAAGATAATGTAAGAGTAAAATTAATAAATTTAACAATATGTGATATGTGTAAAATCAAAGAATATACTTGTGAGTTTAAAGAATACTATTATGTCCAATTCTATAGTAATGAAAATCAAGAAGTATATAGAGATATGTATTACAATAAATTACCAGGTTCATGGGGAATATACTTTAAAATAGAATTTGAAAAATTTATTAGAGATAACCCTGGAACACCTAGAACATTAGGATCAAGAATAAAATTCCTATTTGAAAGATTAGCATATATATGTCAACAAAGACAATTATTAAAGAAATCAGGAAAATTAACCAGAATATGTTGTGAAGATATGGAAAAACCTACCCAATGGGGATGTAACCCTGAAAGAAGAAAAAATAATAATAAAAGGAAATATAAAAATAGAAAGTTTAAAAAATTCAGAAATCTCAGGAAAAAATATATAAAACCTAAGAGAAGATATTACAAAAGAAGATATAATCCAAATAAAAAACAGAAAAATAAAACTTATAAGAAAGACAAAAGCCAATGTAAATGTTGGAATTGTGGAGAAATGGGGCATATAAGCCCTGATTGTAACAAAAAGAAAGTTAAAATATTACAAAAAGAATATCTAGAAATAGAAAATGAACTAAGTGAAATATCAGATATTGAAAAATACTATGATCAAGAAGTCTATATAAGTGAAACAGATTCAGAAAGTAATGAATCATAATCAGAATAAAGAAATAGAAGAAATAGAAGCAAATAAAAATATAGATAAACAAGAATATGAAGGAATAGAAGTAGGGGTGTCAAACGGGCTGGACAGTTCGAGAGTTCGTGAGTTCAGCTTGGCTCGATTCGTTAAAAGTTCGGCTCGGCCCGTTAAAAAAAGGGACTTGGACTTGGACCGGACTAAAAATTTGAGTGTTGGACAGTTTGAGTTCGGCTCGTGAAGTTCGCGGACTAGTCCAACGGACTATCAAAATGGACCGAAAACGGGTCGACCACAGACCGGCCCGTGTTCGGCCCGTCAGGCCTGTGCTCACGGGCCGGCCCGTGAGGCCCTCAAACGGTCACAAGACCGTTCCAAACGGTCTTGTGACCGTTTATAATTATTTTTTTTTATTTATTTTTTTTATTATTTTTCTTCTATAAATACTCGATTTTGATTTCATTTTTTTAACAATCTCAACTCAACTCTCTCAACTTTCAAGTCTCATTCTCTCAAGTCTCAAATTCTAGTGGCTAGTGCTATAATATTTCACATACAAATATACAATATTGTCTCAAATTCCATTCCACATTTCATTTTCATCTCCAATTTTTCAATTCTATTATTTCTAATGGCACACTCACAATCTCATTGTTATTCTTCTAGCCAATTTGTTGATGAATTTGCACCTCTCAATGATATTCCAATTCCCGATAATTTGGCGGAATTTGAAAATGAGATCGAAGATATAGATACAAGAATTCCTATTGATTTGAATGACATAATTGATGAAGATGTCACTGCTACATATGGATTTGGCTCCGCTAGCACGACGACAGTCTCCAGCAGAAATCCAAAGAGGACGAAAAAATCGCAGTGCTGGAATTTTTTCGATGTGATTGAAACATCGGAAAAAGATGCTGAAAACAAACCGATATCCAAAGCAAAATGTAGAAATTGCGAGGGACTTTTCTCTTGGAAGAAGGGTGGGGGCACATCACACCTCAATAGAAACTATAAAGGATGTCGAAAACCTGGCACGGTTGAAGCAAACCAATCAACTCTACAGTTTGCTCAATCAAGTTCGAGCCTAACCAATTGGGTCTTCAACCAAGATCTAGCACGTCGAGAAGGGATGTTCATGTTCGTATCGAGTGGTGAGTTCCCACTTTCAATTGTAGAAAGTTCACAATTCACGGAATTCATCAGAAGTATCTCCAACCCAGGTACAAACCCGTTTCTAGAAATACTTTACGAGCTGATTGCATAGCTAAATATTTACAAAGAAAACAAAGTTTTATAGATGCTTTAAATAAATGGAATGGTAACTTGTAATTTACTTCGGACCTGTGGACTGGCAATAATCATAGAGGTTACGTAGCTGTTACTTGTCATTACATTGATGATTCTTGGGTAATACACAAAAGAATTATGGCATTTAAAGTTATAGATTACCCACATAACGCAACAAATATTTTCAATATACTACTTGCAATTCTTAGAGAATTTAACTGTGATAGTAGAGTTCGTGGTTTTACACTAGATAATGCTTCTGTTAATAAAGCGGTGATTGATAGATTAGCAGCCCTCATAAATCCTGAGTTTGGTGGAGTCTTGTTTCATGTTCGTTGTGTTTGTCACATTTTTAATTTAATAGTTCAAGATGGTCTTAAGTTTATAGAAAATCAATTGAAAAAAATTAGGTGTGCTTGCAATTTCATTATGATAGCACCTTCCAGAAAACAAGTTTTTGATGCACTGTGTGTAGAAAATGGTATGAACCCACGATCATTTATTACTGATGTAGGACATAGATGGAACTCAACTTATTTAATGATTGAACATTGTGAAGGTTACGAGAATTTAATATGTGCATATTACAACGGTCGGCACTCAAACGGCTCAACTTTTGATTTGGGGACTAATGATTGGGAACTTGCAATTCATGTTAAAAATTTTTTGAAACCATTTTACGATGCTACAAACGAATTGTCCGGTGTTTATTATCCTACTAGTCCTTTAGTCTTGAAGCATTTTTATTGTATTGCTAATAACTTTAATAAGTACAAGACATTTCCTATTTTTTTTTATATCATTAAAGCAATGGAGACTAAGTTTAGAAAGTATTGGGAAGATTTACCAGCTTTGTTTCCATTAGCAACGGTTATGGACCCTAGAATAAATTTAGAGGGAACTAAACACACAATAAAGGCTATATAAAATAAATTAACTTTTGAAACCCCTTTAACATGCACAGATTTAGAAAAATGTTTATGGGAAATGTATGAGATCAATGCCCAAAGGTCGGGTAAAAATGTTAGAAGAACTGCTCCCACCCCTAATGTGATACAAAATCAAGACAGTGATTTACTTTCCTACCTTATGACTATGAAGGGAACTTCTACTTCTAGTACACACTAGTACAAAAATCACCCAAAAAAATGAGGAATATACGTCGGTTTTTAGTAAAACCGACGCCTATAAAAGGACGGTGGCATTTTTGTAAATATAATTAAAGAATGGGCGTCGGTTGTAATATTACAACCGACGTGTAAAATTTAAACCTAGAGAATACGCATCGGTTCCTCAAGAACCGACGCGTAAAATCGGAGATACGCGTCGGTTTTTGAAGAACCGACGCGTATTCTTTAGGAAATTTTTTTTTTTTTTTTTTTTTTTTTTTTTTTTTTTTTTTTTTTTTTTTTTTTTTTTTTTTTTAACTTTAGGCGTCGGTTGTAATATTACAACCGACGCCTAAAGTAAAAAAAAAAAAAAATTAATTTTTTTTTTGCCTTTAGGCGTCGGTTGTAACATTACTTTAGGCGTCGGTTGTAATATTACAACCGACGCCTAAAGGCAAAAAAAAATTTTTTTATTTTTTTTTTTACTTTAGGCGTCGGTTGTAATATTACAACCGACGCCCATTCTCCGATTTCCCGCGTCGGTTCTTAAAGAACCGACGCGTATTCCTTTATTTACTTATGCGCAGAAAACTCAGATCATCTCTATTTTTTTCACTACTCGATCTCTTCCCGCCTCTCTCTTTATTTTTCTCTCACTCGAACCACCGCACTATGACGCCGCCGCCGCCACCACCACCATTCCTCCATTTCCCGGCAACGTTCATCACCACATTCCTCCCCTCGCTCTTTATCTCTTCCTCTCCCCGAATCACCGGAGTTGCACCTCCACCACCGCCGCGCACCTCCACCATCTCGTAAGAGACCCACCTCCCTCTTTATATATGTGTGTTTTTATTTATGTATATATATATAATGTATGTAAATATATGTGATAATATTTATGCATGTATAATGTATGTAAATAATATGTATATATATGTATTATATATAATGTATATAAATGTATATATGTTTATATATATATATATATGAGTATTTATATTATAGATGTGTTTGTATATATGTATGGGTGTTTCAACTAGTTATTGATTTAATTTTGTATTGTTGATTTTTAGTTATTAGATGGATAAATTGCGATATTTGAATTATTGAATTTCTATATTGCAGCTGAATGGATGAAAGAAATGTGATGCTACCCCCGCAAAAAAAAAAAAAAAAGACTTTAGGCGTCGGTTCTACATTTAGAACCGACGCCCAAAGTTAATTTTTTTGTTTTTTTGTTTTTTTTTTTTTTACTTTAGGCGTCGGTTCTAAATTAGAACCGACGCCCAAAGTCAGTTTTGGGCGTCGGTTTACAACCGACGCCTAAAGTCGAGACTTTGCGCGTCTGCTTCATAGACGTCGCCGCTACAACCGACGCGTATTCCGTTTTCCAACCGACGCGTATTCCTGTTTCTGTACTAGTGACACTTCCTAGAGGTTCTAGTTCCTCTAGTACATATAGTTCAGATGAAATTCCAGGAGAGTTAACTAGGTATTTCTCACATGACCTTCTTAGTATGTTAGACGAGGACGAAAGAAATAATTTTGACATTCTTAAGTGGTGGAGACAAAACGAGCGTCAATACCCGGTTGTTTCTATGATTGCACGAGATCTACTAGCACCTCCGGTATCAACTGTAGCATCGGAGGTTGCTTTTAGTGCAGGTGGTAGAGTGTTATCTGAATATAGGTCAAGACTTAAAGAAGACATGCTGGAGGCCTTAATGTGTTTAAAGAATTGACAGTTTGCGGAGAAAATGAAACAAGATAGGATATGTGAAATTCTTGCCGAAGAATTCGGAGAACAATCGTATTGGTGAGTAAATTTTTTTCTTTTTCTGTATTTTTAATTGTTTCATTTGTTTCTTTCAAATAAAAAAATTGTACCCGTAACATTTTGTTCGTGTACAATTTTAACTCCGCCTACAATAATTTAAATGTAGCCGGTCCCAAGCCCGGATTAAAGGAGGAGGGTTTTTTAATGTTCAATTATTTAGCCGTAACCGTTAGGAGAAAAAAGAAAAAAGGGCCGACGAGCCGGCCCACGGTCCGGCCCGTGGTTAGACGGGCCACGGGCCGGACTTGGGCCGCCTCTGTGGGGGGACGAGCCGGCTCGGCCCGGCTCGTCTCCCCACGGGCCGGCCCAAGTCCGGCCCGTGGACCCATATTGGACCACGTTCAAACGGGCCGAGCCGGCCCGGCTAGGCCCGTTTGACACCCCTAAATAGAAGGTTATGGATTAAAGGTAACTTTTGATAATAATAAGTTCAGGAAGATACAAAAATTATCTTTAGATTTGAAAATAGGAAAATGAGAAATATTAGACAGAATATGGAAAAGAGAAAAAGTAGCAATAAATGAATATCATAAAATTGAAAGAGTAATAGATGTTAGAACCACTCAAGGAACACACAAATTAAATTTTTTAACAAAAAATACAGTTGCAGAATTATTAACAAAGATCAATAGAAAATAGAGTGAAAAGATTCAATATGTTTACTTAGCAGGTATCCAAATAATGTTTAAATCCCTATTTAGAGAAGGATTAGATTCGCCTTTGACTGTAAGTTTACATGATGGAAGAATTATAAATTTAAAAGACAGTCATTTAGGAACAGTAGAAGGAAATCTAGCATATAAGAAACTAATATTTACATGTTACCCAAAATATTGTATATCGTTAAAAGATAGAAATTTTAATGAAGTTTTAGGACTACATTTCAAATTACATAAAGATGATATAATGGAACCAGGAGATAAAATTATGACTATAGAATACATGGCATTATACACATTTACTAATTCTAATTATGGAAACATTTATTCTAAAAAACCATATATTGAAATTCATAAAGAATGTAAAGATTTTGGTAAAGCTATAGAAACAGATAAACAAATAAGTTTAGTTCCAAGAAACTATGAACTTACTATAACAAAAAATAAACCAGAAATCATATAGAGTTACGAGAAGAAGAATACCCTAATAATAACATAACATTTAAAGATGGCAGATTAATTAGGAGATCAACAAGTTTACCTAATAGAAAACAATTAGGAGAAATTAGTAATACAAAAGAAATAAAACTTAATAGAAATGCTGGAAATATGAAAATAGAAGGTGAATATTTTAATGGAATAGAACATATAAAATGATCAAATATATTAATTGACACAGGAGCTAGTGAATGTCATATAGCTTCAAATAGAAATAAATGACTAATATCTCATATAACTGATCCATATAGATATATAAATTTTGATGGACAAGTACATGTGACCGAACTTGAAGTAAAAGTACCAATAAAAATAGGAGGAATAAATCTCCTAGTACCATGTCATGTAGATAGTAGTATGGTAAATCCTCATGTATTATTAGGAATGAGCTTTCTAGATGGACTAGAAGATTATAGTATAAAACGTGAAGGATTATATATAACTCATAATGATCAAACTATACTATGCCGAAAAGCTGAATAAATGAATAACCAAATATGTTTTCCATTAGCCGTTTATATACAAGTTACAATTGTTGAAAAAAATATAACAACATATGCATTAATTGACACGGGAAGTGATATAACAATATTCAAAAGTTTCTTAATAAAATCATAGAATACTAATGGAAAGATAAAAATTACAGGAGTAACAGGAGAAAGTACTCATATAATTAATAGTGCTGATAAAATTGATATAATACTTGGGAGTAAACAAATAGTTGTAAATAAAGTATATAATTATAACACATTAGAATGTGATATATTACTAGGAAATGACTTTATACAACAATTTCAATATTATAAATAAAATAATTACATGATAATGTTATAAACACCTTGTGCACATTTACTAAAAATACCAAGAGAATTTAGACCTTACAGAGTTCAGCCAACACAGCGTGGTGATAAATGGGAGAAAAAACCAATTACACAAAATGAAATAAAAAATAAAAGAATAATGTATAAAAAAGTCTTGAAAACAAACATACAAATAAACATGGAAAAAAATCATTGATCAACTAGAAAAAATTTGTATTATCATTTTGGAAACCACATCATCCAAAAGCTAGAATAGTATTAACAGAAAATGTTATTATAAGAGTTAGACCAATGATGTATACCATACAAGATATGCAAGAATTTAAAACTCAGATAAAAGAATTACTTAACCAAATATTAATCAGACCCAGTAATGGACCCCATAGTAGCCCAGCTTTTATGGTCATGAAACATTCTGAACAAAAAAGAGGAAAAGTTAGAATGGTGATAAATTATAAAGAGTTAAATAAATATACTAAATTTGATGGATACTTTTTACCAAATAAAGAGGTACTAATAAATCTTGCAAAAGGAAAGCAATATTATTCTAAATTTGATTGCAAATCAGGATTTTGGCAAGTAAAACTGGAAGAAGATAGTATTCAATATACAGCATTTAGTACGCCCCAAGGAAAGTATGAATGGATGGTTATGCCATTTGGTTTAAAAAATGCACCACAAATATATCAAAGAAGAATGGATAACATATTTAGAAAATTCAATGAATTCTTAATTGTCTATGTCGATGATATATTAATATGTTCTAATAATAGAAAAGAACATAGAAACCACTTAATTAAATTTATAAATGAATGCAAAAAAGAAGGAATTGTTCTTTCAAAAAATAAAGCTATAATAGAAAAACAAGAAATTGATTTTCTTGAATTATCAATAGACAAAAGAGGGATAAAATTACAAACGCATATATCTAAAAAGATAGAAAGTTTTCCAAACAAATTAGAATCAAAAGAACAAATACAAAAATCTTTAGGATGTTTAAATTATGCAGAAGGATTTATTGAAAATCTATCAAAAAAGAGACATAAAATTCAAATTTTACTCAGGAAAACAAATACCAAAGGATGGAATGATGAACATACAGAAATTGTCAAATCACTAAAAGAAGAATGCAAAAATTTGCCAAAATTAAGATTACCAGATGAAAAAGATAATCTGATAGTTAATACTGATGCCTCGGATAAGTATTGGACAGCAATATTAAAAACAGATCTTAATGAAATTTGTAGATACTCAAGTGGAACGTTTAATCAAGCAGAAATAAATTATACTACTCATGAGAAAGAACTGTTAGCAATCATCAGAGGAATAAAGAAGTTTTCATTGTTTTTATTATCTAAGAAATTCATTGTTGAAACTGATAATTCTCAAGTTGCAGGTTTAGTAAAAAATAAATTACCACCAGAACCTCAATATAGAAGGCTCCATAGATGGCAAGCCTATTTGGCATTTTATAATTTTGATATAGTTCATATTAAAGGTATTAATAATTATCTTGCGGACTTTTTAAGCAGGAATATTGAATTTGCAGATGGATAATATTAAAAGATCCCTGATAGACGCCAAAAAGCGAATGAACTTCCTCATGGAGGAAGCTGAAGATATAAAGCTTGGAATTGAACAACTTGCAGAAACTCTCCAAGGAAGTTTCAAGCAATTGATGGAAATCTCAACATTTCATCACAATTATACTAAAGAATTGAGCGATAACATAATTGAGATTGAATCTCAGTTTGAATCGTTGATTACCAAACATGCTGATACCAAACAAATTATATCAAAAATACAAACAGGTACATCTTCTGGAAGCAGTGGTGGACCAATAATTAAAAGAGATAAACCAAGTCCCAAAAAAGTTGTTATAAATGAAGCTAGTCCTCGAAAAATCACAATCAATGCCAAAGATGAACATACAAGGGTAGTCAGAATTCGTGCTGAAGAAGAAGATGATTCCCTTTTTTTACCAAAAGAAAACGAATATAAAACCACTGTTGAAGTTATATATGAACTTCAAGAATGTGATTGCTATTACATTTCGTCTGGAGACCATGTATACCCACGATTGATCGTTACTCAGGGAGGAGATCCCGTCATGACAAAAATGGCAGCTGATTATGGATTCATGGATCTTATCTATCCAGAAAAAGATCTGAAAGAAATCAAAAAATTTGATGATTTACTAAAAGGAGAAATTTCAAAATTTGCTCAAGGAAGATCCATATATTTAAAATTTTATTTGATCAGTCCTGAAATTGATGGAAGGATATATTATCCTGCTAAGCATATTATCACGATTGGGTATGTTGCTCGAAATTTTCAAATTGAAGTTGGAAAAAATACCAAACCAGTACCAAACATTACAAGATCATGGTTTAGGTCCCGAATGGTGTTGGGAATTAAAGTTCTCTACAACATTGCCAAAAATCTGTATGAGAAAAAATTCAAATGCATATGCCAGTACAATGGATGGACCTTACTCACTAATGGAGGAAAAGAAAAGTCAACAATCTTGCAAGAATACATCAATAAATTTGATACTCATCAAATCCATGGAAGTTTTGCCACTTTGCAAGAGGCGTGCATAACTAGGAATTGCCCCACATGCCAAAGGAATTGATGGACAGGTGGAAGCCATTTGATAAGTCTGCTTTACATACCAACAGAAGTGATTGACAGATGGAAACCAATTGATAAATCTGATTTAATGGAACAAGACAGCACAATGTAAGGGCCATGAGAAGACTGAAAATAGAGGGATAGGTGTCCCTATAATATAGCCATGTGAAGAAACAAAGGGACATCTGTATCCTTGTAATAAAGAATAGATGGACAGGTGTGTCCTTATAGGACCTTGTAAAATTCAAATTATTGTATCCATTACATAAGCAATGATGTAAGAGGTTGTATAGTAATACCTCGTAAAGTTGTATAAATAAGAGTCTTCTGATTAGAGAAAAGACAGAACTCTCTTGAGCACTCAGTTTGTGAGAAAGCCAAAAATCTTCTATCTTTGAAAAATTCTCATACCAATCCTTTGTCAATCTTCATATTATCAATAAAATCCCAATTTACTTATCATATTAAGAGGAGTTTCTAAATTCTTGTCTTCTAAATCCTATTTCCAAAAAAAAGATATATTATTAAGAAAACTCCCTACACTCTGTCTTAAAATATTTTCCATCTAAAGAGTTATACAGTGAAGGTATCCAGGTTTAACTAATAACCCGTGAATGCAGGAAGTCATTGGAGGGTGTGGAGCAGAAACCTATAAGCCTGAAGGTCACTAACAATAGAAGGAAAATACAAAGGTACCGAGAACAGGAAAAGATGTTAGTATTCTTAATATATCTATCTTTACGGAATTAGGAGGAAGAAGAGCTTTTAACATGGCAGAATTCAGAATTGTTAAATTTAATTATCAAAATAGTCCTTATAATGATGAATATCATAACATAATTGAACCTTTATTCATGCATAAACAGTTTACTAGACCAAATAATGAAATAAAAAAGTTATATCATGTCTATATGCCATGCTTGTTAGCTATTTTTCCAACATTAAAAGGAATATTAGGATTAGAAATTACAAAATCGATTATTTATTTTTGGCTTGATAGTGATAATACTGAAATAAATAATGAATTATATTTAGGATATGTGTTTAGTAGTGATAATGATTATGATCCTGTAATAGATTATGACAGTGATGGAAGAGATGAATCTTTCTTTACCAGTTTTTGAAAATCTTAATATCATGAATAACAGTAATTATATCATGAAAAAACCCAGAACTAAAAGAGGTCCATATAAAGTTCAAAAGTATATTAAAAGTAAAAAAGGAATTGAATATGAAAATGAAATTGATAAAATCGGATATCAAGAACAACTCTACGCATCACAAGAGATATTAAAAAATTTTAAAGAAAATTTAATAGAAAACTTTGCTAGAGGAACTGTAAGATCTATAATGATACATGATATTCAAGATATAATTGATAAATTAGAAAAGAGAAAGAAAAATATTTCAAAATACAATATACCATTTGAACCAAGTATAGATATCATGGCTGACATAGATATTATCAATTCTCAAACACTCATAGAATTTGAAAAATTACTTGAAACTTTATAAATTATTTATCTCTGTGTTTATAATGTCTGGATATACTATTAAAGGATTAGACAATTTGTTAGAAAAAATAATGGAAAAAATAGATAACATTATATCTCATTTAATAGATATGGATGAATCATCTGAACAATATTATATACTTTCAGAAAATCATGATCAATACATTATAGATTATTCTGACATATTAGAGACTAAAATAGATTTAGAAAATAAAATAATGACAAATACAGTTCAAACATAATGTCAGGATATACAATAGAAGGGCTAGATAACATTTTAGAAAAATTAAAAGATAAAATGAAAAATGAAAACATATCTTCTGAAGAATATAATAAACTCTTGAAAAAATACGAACAATATATTGCAGATTATTGTATTTTACTAGATCAAAGAATGAACTTATACCAGAAAATTTTGTATAATAATTTACCAACCCAATAATCTATGAATTCTTCACAAACATCAACTTCTAATAACTGTGATCATAAACTATATTTAGATAATAAAAAAAATTTCATTTTTATTAGCTATTGCTGAAAAATCTAAAAATATACATTTTGTTGGATAATCTAAATTAAAAGAAATATACGAAGATATAGATTATGTTATCTTATATAGAATAGAATTTAATTCTGTTGAAACAACAAAAAATATAAATATGGTTCATAAAATTATAGAAGAATAAGAAGATATGGAAGATGAAGTTTCAGATGAAATATCATTAGGATATATAACAAAGAAAGAACATCCTAAATCTTTTGAGAAATTATCACAATATAGAGCATTTTTATAAGAACTTAAAAGATTAAAGAATATGAATATAATAAAGAGTATTGAATTAAATCAACCTGACTAATTCAGGAATATATCTTGCAAAGAAAATAACTCAATTCATTAAGGGTAATAAAGACATTTTGCTAAAAGGGGGTATTTTGAAAAACTAAGGCCCCGTTCTCTTTATTGTTTTGAGCCCGTTTTGAGTTTTCGATTTTTGGAAATATCGAAAACGCGTTCACTTTGTCCATTTTCAGAAACGCGTTTTCCAAAACACAAAAAAAAATACAAAGGAAACTTAAAACGATTTTATTGCGTTTTGGATATTTTGTGTTAAAAAGTCCAAAACGACCAAAACGCGCGTTTTGAATTTTTTTTTTTTTTTTTTTGTGTAAATGTGAGATACTTCCTTCACTTGAAATTCTTATATTATTTTGTCATTATATATAAATCCATGTTAAGATTTTTTTTTTTTGTAATTTATTTATTATTATTATTATTATTATTTTTTAAAATGTGAGACACTTTCTTTATTTGAAGTTCTTATGTTATTTTGTCATTATATATAGATCCATGTTAAGATTTTTTTTTTTTATTACTTTTTGTAAAAGTGAGACACTTCCTTCACTTGAAGTTTTTATGTTATTTTGTCATTATATATATAGATCAATGTTAAGTTTTTTTTCTTGTAAATTTTTTATTTTTATTTTTATTTGTAAAAGTAAGACACTTCCTTCATTTGAAGTTGTTATATTATTTTGCTATTATATAGATTCATGTTAAGATTTTTATTTTATTTTTTAATTTATTATTATTATTATTATTATTATTTTTATAAATGTGAGACACTTCCTTCACTTGAAATTCTTATATTATTTTTGGTATGGTGTTAAATTTTTGTTTAGCTGAAACAATATTAATGATGAATTATTGACATAGAGAACTAACTGATTTATTAACATTAAAATTAATGTAATTCAACAAATCAATCATTTTTTACATACAAAATATCACAAAATAAATATATCAAAAAATTATAAAGTAAACGCATTTTTCAGTTATCTATTTTTGAAGGCAGTTTTCCAAAATTACAAAGAGAACATGTTTTCGACAATCCCAAAATAAATAACCAAAATCCAAAATCGAAAAAGTTAAATATTCATATAAGCTATTTCAACAAATCTCCCAAAGTACACATCATTTCTCCTCCGCCACCACCTCCTCCGCCACTCATCCTCCCCCACCACACCGAATTTCACGGCAGATCCCACATTCCCACCACCATCGTTCACGCATGAGCGCTCTTTTTTCACCATGGCCAGCGCATCGCTGAGGAAAAAATCTATGAAGCGATCATCGTACCTCACTAAGTCCCGACACAATTCGATGGCACATACTAAGCCGTCGTTTCCTATGAGAAATTTTTTTATGGTGATTTCAGCTATTTCTATTTTGTGCGTTTTTGTCGTACTGAGCATTTCGTCGAGTATCCAGAGCTTATTTGGAAAAAAACCTCCATCGGATCAAATTTACGCTGTCGAAGTGGTCAATGAGTTACCCCACGATCCTAATGCCTTCACTCAGGTCCATTTTATGTAGATTTGAATCTGGATATTTTTATGTTAGTTTGATTAAACGTTTTTGTACTTGAATGAATTACTGATCGGTAAAAAGATTATTTTTTGGGCGTTAATTGTGACGTTTATTTTAGTAATTTATGCATATTTTGTCCCACTTGCATTTTCTAGTCTTTTTGTTTCTCTTATATTTGGGTCTACATGGATGTTGATGATGATGCTAAAAATTGTACCTGATGAATTTCGAGCTTGAGCAGCAAAGAAGCACGAACTGGATCTCCGAGTACCTGAATCAAAGGCGTGAGGTGTGACCTCGTCGCCGTCGCCCAAGTCAGCAAAGAGAGAGAATATTTATGCTAGATAATATGAACTGGAAGAATAATAATTGTGCAGCTTGATTATGAATGAAAGTCAAGTATTTATAGGCGTAAGTATTACCTTCCAGGTAGGATTAGATTACCTGCTGGTTGTGAGACTTCGGAGTCCTTTTAGACGTGGAAGTCTACTTGGGAGCTTTATGATAAGATTACGTAATCTTTTGTTACCTTGTCAACGTAGGACTTTAGTGAATTGAGGATCCTACTTGCGGTGGGATATTGGCTAGGGTGTGAGGAAGATGACCCGAGCCCATGTTTACCGTGAATGATGACAAATAGTTCTCGGGTTTACTCCTCGGGGTTGGGAGCATGGTCGGGGTTCTCAGTTTAATAAATGGTGGCATGTGTTGGTGATTGATCTCGGGGTATTCCACTGTTCATGCATGACAATAATTTGGACTTACTATTGGTGTTTTGGGGTGTAGGAGGCGAAATACGTGCTCAGCCTCGAGATTCGTATTAGGGGTGGGCATTAACCTACTCAACACGCTAAAACTGCCAAACCCTATTCGACCAGCCTGGGTCGGTTTTCGTTGAAAATCGAGTTGGGTTTGGGTTCTACAAATAAATTTTTGGTCGGGTTGGGGTGAAAAATTCGACCCGACCCAACCCAACCCAACAAAAATTTTAAAAATATAGGACCATTTAAATTTCAAGAATCTCAAATACATTTTATAATTTTGATGAAATTCAAATATGGTTTAAACATATTTTAGTTTTATTAACAAGTATTTAATTTTATATTTGAGCTTATTGTATTGTTCATAATTAATTTTTGTTAATAGTCGATTTATTGGCTTAATTTTTTAAATTTCAATTTTTTTTGCTAATTGGACCAAAACCCAAACCACCCAACCCAATCCGACCGAAACTGGGTTGGGTTGGGTTGGGTTTGAACTCATGCTTGGGTTGGGTTGATTTTTTATCAACCTGACCATAGTGGGTTGGGTTGGGTTCGGGCTCGGGCTCGGCAAAAAATCGATCCAACCCAACCCACGTCCATCCCTAATTCGTATATTGTTCGGGGTACCAAAATATGACGTCGCTAAATATCCAAGTGCTCGGGGATGCAGACAAAGGATATGCTCAGGGTACAAATGATTGTCGGGGGTATCAAGATATAATATGGAATAATATTCACGTGTTCGGGCTCGAGCCCTTCATGAGGAGTTGTGTTCATGGTGATCGAGGTTGAAGTCCTCCTTGGGGATATAAAATATAATGTGGGATGATATTCATGTGGTCGGGATCCGGGGTTGATGTTTTCTTTGGGTTCATGGTAGTCTTCGGGGTTACACATCTGATTAGGAGATTATGTTTGTCAAAGAGCTTGACTTGAGGCTTTTGTGAAGGCTCGGGTAAAAATAAAATTTGTACTCATTAGTTGATATTGGTAATGTGCATAGGACATTTGCATATGGGTAACTTTAAGCCTAATTTGGTTTTGAACGTTTGAAGATAATTTCGTGATTTGGATTTAGGAAAATGATAAAGAAAATTAATACACAATCGGTCCTTTTGAGCTTCAGAGCAATAACCTGGAATTAATTAGTATTTTCACTGTAACAAATATCCCAAATTAGATTTTTGATTGTCACCTTTCTGAATTCTGATTAAAATCAGATAAAAATACCAGATAGACTTTAGAGCATTTCAAGAGGATTCTTTAGATTTAAAGAGCATCCTTTACATTTTAAAACACTCCATTAGCCTCTTTATTTTTATGCTCTTCATTTTACTTGTTCCAAGAAGTATTTATAATTTTTCCCTCTCATTTTTTCACATGTTTCCCTCCATTTTTCTTCATAAACCCAAGAAAGTGATCTTTCATTTTTCACGTCAATTCCACAAAAAATATGTTCGTTCTTTTCGAATATATATTCAGGTAGATTAATTGAAATTATTCTTGCCTTCATATCCTTTCCACCAAGTAAACATCACCAGATTGGTGATTCTGAAACATGTAATATGCTAGGCTAAAATGCGAAAGAATAAATTCCAATTCAGTAAATAAATTAAACAAAAACCAACAGATTCATGAACATATATATGGGACAGACAGCATGAACAAATGGAATGAAAATTCTAGTAGTATTTGGTATGAAGCATTGGGATTTGTATATAAATTAAATTTGTATATAAATTAAATTAATGTGTGGAGCATTGAAAATTGAACTTCTTTGAATACTTTTAATAATAAAGAGTGATTTTGCCTTTCTAAATTTGGAGAGCCAAATTTAAATGTTAAATTAAAGAGTCCATTGGAGCATAATTTTAAGGTTTGACTCTCTAAATTAAAGATGATTTTTAGTTTAAAGAGTCTATTGAAGATGCTCTTAGTTTATCCATATGGATATACCCCCAATTTGTTTGTATGCTCGAGTTGAATTAGATGTGAAAGTCATATTTTATGCATTATTCTTCTACATTTGATTTCAATTTAGAGCTAAACCATGAATTTTGAATCTGAAAGTTGTTGCTCTGCTTTGGAGATTAACAGTAACACTGTCATATTTTTCAGGGACTTCTTTATGCAGAAAATGATACACTCTTTGAATCAACCGGACTTAATGGACATGTAAGTTAGCATCTTATTCTCCTCTAAGACTTGACAAATTTAGATATGTGGCATCGATGCAGTTCCCATGTTTTGTGCTTATTTTCTTTTTTCACATATTGCTTCAAGTTGTAAATTTAGTTCTTCCTGATTACCTTGTGTTGTGCATGGTCTTGATGAAAGTTTCATTTGCTGGATGCATTGACTTTGTCTTTGCCTATAGCTTACACATGAACGATAAGTTTGTCTACAAGTTGTGCATTTAAATTTCCTACTTTCTAATTGCAGTCATCAGTTCGGAAAGTCGCTCTTCGGACGGGGAAGGTATCCAATTCTAGACTAAATTGATTTATTTTCAAAATTAAATTTGATGTCTGCACTGCTATATAAAATATTTTTTTCTTGCCGAATGTAGTTTATATGCAAGCCTCAGAAAAAGTACATCACAGTCCCATGGATCTGGCTAAACATACATGAACTGGAATAATTTGCTGTTTCTACATTTGCAGATTGAGGCTATTCACAAAATGCAGAATTCTTACTTTGGGGAGGGTTTAACTCTTATCGGTGAAAGGTTTGTGAGGAAAAATGTTTCTGTTTAAATTTTATTCCCTTTATTCTGTAGAGGAAGCTTTTAAAGATTAAATGTTATGTAGATAAAACATAGACATACATAGGGAAAGCAAGAAAGGTTATTGTGAGCATCCTGTAGACATACATAGGGAAAGCAAGAAAGGTTATTGTGAGCATCCTGTATCCTGCTGATCTGCGGCTTCATTATCATTTATTATGAAAATTAGACCAGCCTTATATTTTAACTGTGTTTTCCTAGGGCCCTGTGGTTGTGTCTAGCTTTTACAGAATGAGCTTCTTTATATCAATTGGAAAATCTAAATTGGTTAATTCTTTTATATCAAAGTTAAATAATTGTATTTCTAATGTTGTAATCTTGTGTACTTTTGTAGGTTGTTTCAAGTTATTTGGTTGGAGAAAACTGATTTCATATATGACCGAAATAACTTGAGCAAAGTTTGCGTTTCACCCTTTTCTTGTTTCAGTATTCGCGTATATATATTTGTGCCATTTTAATTTGAGGACTTTTATGAGTATAAAATCAAGTCTAAAATCCAGTTTAGTACTATTAATTTTGTTTATATGTGCTGAGTGCACACCAGTTTTGCATTGGTGATTTTTGGATGTTAACTTCTATCAATAGATTTCAGATGTTCAGAAAGTTTCTTAATTGCAGCTGCAAGACTAGTAAAATGTCTTGTTCATGTCTGGGAACATTAGCCAAAGTCATTATATTGTAAAAATCAGTTTTCTAGTATTTGTCATAATTAATCATACTATCAAGTTAAGAATTAATTCTGACAGCATTTGGAGTCTATAATTGTAGAGACCAGTCACGTTCTTAGTGTAGTTGTTTGCCTAAGTCATATAGGCTCTGCCTTGCTGCCTGATACATGCAGTGGTGTGATCATGATTAAATGGGAGGAATTATTTACGTAGAATAAGTTCAATCTTATAATTTATAATTAAAGTTCATGTTTTAAATCAGTCTGATTCAAGCAGGGTATATGTATTCTAATTAATGGATTTATTGATGATAATTTTGACAGACTAGTCTCAAAGCTGTGGTATTTCTTGGAGAAGCCTTTACTTCTGAGTTCCTAATTTATCCAATAGTCTTTGATTACATTTGACGAATTTTTCAATCCTCTGATTTATGAAGATGCATAAATTTTGAGCAAGTGGTTGCAGGCATTTTTGTCTGATATTTTTCTGCATTGTCTACAGTTTAAGAAGTTTACTCACCAAATGCAAGATGGCTGGGGATTGGCAACTGATGGGAAAGTTATATTTGGAAGTGATGGAACTTCTACCTTGTATCAGATTAACCCTCAAACATTGAAAGGTTTCCATTATATTAATTTGAAGTGAATTTAGTTCTTGTTTCAACTTGGCTATTAGTCCATTTGCAGCATCAACACCCATCTGACCTTCCCTTCTCCCTTTCTCAGTGTGTAGAACTTGAAATCTTTGATATTTATTATTGCAATTGCTTCAAGGATGACTAGAAATTAATTGACCTTGTCAGAACCTGCTAGTTCATGCATGTATGTATATTCTTCTTTTTTTTAGAATACATGCATGTGCATTTCTGTAATTCAAGTCCAAGGACCAAGTATACATTGTTTACCTCATTATGAATATTCATTTCTCTTTTGGCATCTTCAGTTAATGGTTCATCATCTTTGTATGTTCTCTCAAATCAACAGTCATTGAAGCACACAGAGTCAAGTACAAAGGAGACGAGGTTCACAACCTCAATGAACTGGAGTATGTGAATGGTGAAGTATGGGCAAATGTTTGACAGGTATGAAGAGTGAATTTTTGCTTTTTTATTCTTGATGGTGTTTACTGTTTAGGCTTTTGTTGGTGGGGCGTGCAATTTAGATCGAAAATAGTTGTCAAAGATCGTAATGCATGGAATTATCAGTACTTAAACATTAACTTGCATGTTAAACCTCTCTGGTACTAGCATCTTTTTGCTTCTATGATACGTTCACTTACCTGTTTTTTCTACCTAGACTGATATTCTTTTTCTTTGTTGAACTTCCTCGGATTAACCGTTTCCCCTCAATATGCAGACCGACTGCATTGCTAGAATATCAGGTAAAGATGGTGCTGTAATTGGATGGATTCTCCTTCCTAATTTGAGGTTCTTCTTTACTCAAATTGCTTAATAGCACTAGATACATTCATTTTCCTCTTGACATTCTTCTCGACAACGCTGTCTAATAATTCTTAATGTGCTTTTTAGGAAAGGGTTGATTGCAGCTGGCGCAACGGTATAGAACAGCTGCCTATCTGAAAAGTTATACTTGAGTAATTTTTAAGTGTACTTCTGAGAATTTTCTTTTAACTCAATTTTCAGAATATCGATGTCTTGAATGGCATAGCGTGGGATGAGAAAAGAAACCGTATTTTCGGTGAGTTCCATTATGTTCATATTGCTTCTTATTTCATACCTGATGGAATAATTTTTTCTGCTGCTTGTTCTAAATACACCAGCTGTGTACAGTGACAGGAAAGCTTTGGCCGAAGCTATATGAGATAAAGCTTCATACTACGAAGATGCCATTTAAGGGAGAGATTAAACGTCTATGTATGCCGATGCCAGTCAATTTCAGAAAAAACATAGAAGAGAGGTAGGTTGCAGCATTTATTAACATTTTTGCAAATGATTATAGTTCTGGCAAACTGTTAACATGCAGATATCTCCCTTGTCAATCTTGCCATGTAAAACATGCATATTTGTGAATATGTGAAGAATATTTAGACGAAATACACTGAGATCGTACTGATTTTTTCTAATTGGGGATCGAAAAGGAGATGATACGTGATTGCAAACTCTGAGTAATCCACATGTTGGAAACTGATTCCAAGAAAGTGCTCAAATAAAAAAATTTACTTTTCTTTGAAAAAGCAAGGACGTCCTGGAATTTAATTAATAATTAAATTAATTAAAATTATATTGAAGGTGCGAAACGAAATTACCTTATAGTAGTTAATATGAATTTCAATCTTTTAAATAATTGTTCCAGCTTCTAACTTTTGAATCTTCCCCAATATTTTTTCAAGAACAAGATTGCGTTGATGCGTGGACACCAAAGGATCAAGGACACAAATACAATATTACCCAAGTAGAATAAAATTCTCACTTTAATATGTAATTAGGGAACAACCAAAACAAGAGTCTTTGCCCTTGTTTGGTCCCCATTTTTTGTAAACCAAATTTATTAAACACTTAATCTCAACCATCTATTTGTTAAGCCTACAATTTTTGACTTTTTAGACATTTTCAGACATTTTTTAACCACACTTCCTCTCAAAAATACTATTCCAAACCATAATTTTTCTCAAATAATGGGTCTCAAACAAGGCTTAGACTTCTCTTGTGGTCGTCCCCTATGTTGTATATATAGGGGGAGTTTTAACTCTTCTCTTTTTTCTTGTGGGATTAGAGTTTCATACTTGTCCAATAAGTTTATCTATCCTAGTTCCTTTTTAATATCGCAATCCAAGAACTATTCAACTCTTTACAAGTTAGTCCTTCAATTCTTATTTAGGATATTAGGAGGATCCAATTGGATTTATATATTATAGGCTTCCAATAATTAAATTCGATTACATCAATTAATAACCGTCCCATTTAATTATCTAATAATTAGCTCATGCCACTATAGACGAATTATTACAACTCCTAAATATATAAAATAATCATATAAGCAATATATACTTATTTCCCATAATTATTTATTAATTAATTTAACTTATCAATCTAATAGTTTATCCTTATTTGAGATTGATAATTAATTAGGCATACAATTAGCCGTTTAACCTAATTAATTATTCACTTTGCTTACTAAGCTTAAATTCCTGAAATCATACTCGCACTTGGAATATTTAAGCTATCTTTTTAGCTCGACAATTAGATCAATGGATTCCTTTTGCAATGCGTCATTTATTAATTCACTTTCCTTGGGCTCCTAACATACAAAGTTATTGATCATATCAATGATTGATTTCGCTTATAGTATATCAAAGACTAAGGATTGTTACATAACCCTTGTTTGGAAACATATATAATATCAAGGAACTTCATTATCATTTAGCTTATGTTGGTAACACATTTAATTTCATCAAAAGTTTTACAACGTTTTTACATGATACTTTTGCCTTCAAAAGAGATTTCCACTACAATACCTATCAAGTTCCGAAGCATTACAAAATATAGCTTCTTGATTTTTGTAATGTGGTCGAGGACATACTTGCCTTAGTTTTGCATCAGAGACTCAAAATACAACATTACTTGCCTTTAGCATGCAAGTTCTAGTGCAAGTGGAAATCTTCGAGTCCCAAATTTTACCTCTCTCTCAATAGACAAACACGAGGGTCCTTAGGGGCATAAGTGTACAAGCATCATATACATTGATCATTTTATATGTTCGTTCCTTAAAAAATATACCCGGCCACATATCCAACTTTATGCAAACTGTTCTTTTGGTGATAATGTGATACTCGACACCAGGGATGGATCCAGGACGAAATTTTAGCTAGAGCGGCCGGCCGTGAATCGTTGACCGAAAATCGTTGACCGACAACCATCAACCGTCGAAATGCCTTATTGTTGAATCGCTTGTTGCTGGTAATTGGTAAAGGTTGAAGGCCCACGTCGACTATTTGCAAACCCCAAGAGGAAGAAGAGAATAAATATTAAAACATAGAAACTTATTATTTACAAAAATGACAAATTACAAAATATAAAAATTACAAATCAAAAAGCAAACCAATGCCATTAAATTTATTCTAGAAATTATATATGAAAGTATAATTCATTATGAAAATCAATTAACCATTCTGAAAATATAAATTATCTATCAAAATCAAACTATAAATCATAAATCATCTATCAAACTTACTTAAAAAAATAATTAAATAATCATCAATCAAACTTAAGATTTGGGCCAATCTAAATAGGCCCAATTCAATCCTTAAAAAAGGCCCAAAAGACCTTTCTTCTTCCCTTCCAACGAGCAGTTATTCTTCCAGTGACCCATGGCGCCTCTCTTTTGCCAACGGAGAACAGAGATCTCACATTATAGTTATTCTTTCTTCGACAATGGTGGCTTCCAACAAGTCAGGTTACATATATCTTCCCATTCATCCCTAAATCTCAGTTTCAAAAAAAAAAAAAAAAAAGCAACTAAAAAATTGATCAGCCAGTAATCTAGCTATCGCGGCCATCGGGGGAAGTCCTTCCCCAACTACAAACTATTTCCATATAGCTTGGATCCATGATCTACATGATAGTCATAAAACGACTGTAAGCTATGAGACTTAGTGCGTAAAACTACAAATAAGCATATTATCAAAATTCATATAAACATGATTGATTTGATTTAAATGCACTTTACTTCTTAACTTTGAGAAAATAATGGAATAATATATAAAGTTGTTCAAAATCATTTCATGTATCTTGTTAGGCATATAATCCGTAATGCTTAATGTAAGTACATCATAAGTGTACTCAAAATCATATGTTACAAAGTATTCTCAAATCACATAATATAGTCGTAATACATATCATGCTGGAATGCACTAACTCTCTAAATTTATTTCTTGTTTATTTGGGCCCCTACCCTAAGAGAGCATCCACATAACACTCAACGTAAAACCTGGTACTATTTCGGTGCAAATTGGGTACCATTACGGTACAAAGGTCACCTATCACGTATTCTTGTCATGATATAAAACTGTGAAGATGCAAATATCTCATCTTGTGATAGTCTTAAGCATGTAACTTACTGCTATCTATTCTTATCTGTTGGAAGCAATAAAATCAAAACTTGATTCACTTCCGTGATCTTAATTGTGGGAACTATTCCCTTAAATCTCAAACTGGTGAATACTTGACTCTTAGAATCCCGTTCTTATCTCTACACATTTTTAGGTATACTTATTAAACTTAAGTGCATGCTTAGAGAGTAAATCATGTATCATGAATGAATGTAATACATCCAAGATTTTGCAAGAGAGTTACATGTAAGAACCCACAACAATATCAACATTTGGCGTGTATAAAATCAAGACTTCTAAGTACATCATTCTTCAACATGAAAACACACAATCTTGCTCAAGTCTTTGCATGCATGATATAATCCTTTGAACTTAACATAATAGAAGTTGTAACTATCAAGTATGTCAATTAAGTTGACCTGTGCTTCTCATAAATAAGAACAACCAAAGCTTAATGGAGAAATCTTGTTAAATTCAAATGTACGCAAGAGTAAACTAAAATTTTAATAGCATGTGGAAATTGAAGAACTTACAAATTGTTGAAATTAAGGTAAAGAATCTGAAATCAGCTTCAATACATTTGTACAAGAATATGAAAACAACTTAATCTACTCATATAATCTCATTCCGAAAATATGAAATAACTTAAAAATGCCCAAATAAAATAACGTAAGAATCTGAAAATATCTTAAATGCTCAATAACATCATTCAAGAATCTGAAATTAATTTAAAATGCTCAAATATGAAATAACAACTAAGAATCTGAAAATGATTGAAATAACATTATTAAATAATTTGAAATTGACATTAAATTATTTTAAAATAAATTTATTTTAGAAATCTTAAATTTACTTAAAGGTACCCAATTTAAACTCTTCAAAAATCTGAAAATTTTACTAGATCTATGGAAATTAAGTCACTTCTCAAGTTGGAACTTATTACACTTCAATTTACGCACATGCATGGCAGAGATAAATTATAAAAATCATAATTTTACTACATGAATGAATACCATATTTCAGCATCAATCATAAGGAGATAACTTGAGGTAAAATTTCTATCTGAATGATATTACAAAATTTTCAAGGGAAGGCATATCTCAAAACTTAGTCAATTCAACATTAAGCCTTTGTTTGATTCCTATTAACTTTAACTTTTTTTTCTACAGTAATCAATTATAACTACACATTTTAATTATAAAATATTCTACGCATAAACTTTTTCCTCATTTTTAACCACACAATATTCCACCAGCTACTATTCAAAACTCTTTTTTTCTAAAATAATGAGAATCAAATAGAGGCTAAATGACATTTTATACTAAAAAATCAGCAACATAGAAATACTGCAGATTTCTATTTCTTATATTTGCTTCTCTTAAGTAATCAATTTCTAACTTAGGCAAGATTTTGTTAACATCTGTAAGAACCTTTAATAACATATCAAAGAATATTATTCACTTGCAAAAACATATATCAAATAATTTGAAAATAACTGAGTAAACACAATAGAACAGATTTGCTTTACTCACAGCTTTGAAAATGATTATTCTTTAGGATTTACTGCATTTATTTAGTTTTTGTCGTAAGAAACCATATAAAAAAGAAGTTAGATGAAATATAACACCTATGTGCAGGTTTTCGAAAGAGTTCTATTTCAACATAAAACAGAAATGTATTGATTCAGGCAGCTATTAGTAGCATCTGATTGTGAATAGACTATGCTTACTAGTAGCATGTTTTTGCCAGAACAGTACTGTGTCGGAAATTGAAATTTTTTGGAACTGAAACTTGAATTTTTCTCATGTTTAATAAGTTAAAGATGAAAGTAAAATAAAGAGTGCATCATTTTTACTTGTTAAATCTAGAATTAGAAATGAAAATAGATGTTTCTTTACCTTACAATTTCTCCCAGCAAATTTTCAGATTTATGAAGTGATAAGTCTCTTTACATTATATAGAAAATGAGGCAAGGACCTGTTTGTCTCTTCTTAACTTCTAAACTTTTAGGTTATAAGAATTTTTCGAAGAATATATAGTTATCAAGTAGTTAAATGTTTTAAGAACCATGCTACGTTATCAGATTGATTTACTGATTGACTTGCCTATAATACACTTGGCAGACATCCATCACATTATTTTTAAAATCAACCACCATAATTGTGTCAACGTAGAAATTGATAAATCATTAGGTAAATCAATCTGGTTAAGTAGATTAATCTATGTTTTAATATACATTCTGATTAAATAATTGTTCCTAACAAAAAATTGTCAAACAAGAACAAGTTAATGGGTTTTTACGTGTGTCGTATAAGCATTATTTTAACAATTTATTTTCAAATTTTTGTGTCTCAACGAGCATGTTTCGGCTTACATTTTAAGGGTCGAGAGAAATTCAAAACTAGATAAACTTTATATTGTTAGAAAGTTCGTACTACGAATTTTACAACGATCACGCATGCAAAAGCAGTAGCTCAATATATTGCTCATACGATCCTGGCTGCTCGACCATCTATTTACACTTGGAAATTTTTTGTAGAATTGGCAATTTTCACATCATTACAATAACACCACTTACGGCTCGATTTTCCCAAAACATCCTAACTTGAAAACATGTATTCAATACATTGATATGAATGTCTCGCCACAAACTACGAGTTGGTGTTACATGATTAATTCATACAACTATGACAAACATTACTTGTTGAAAGGACAAAATTGTAATTAACTCGTTTTCTCACAATTTCTGCATTGATGATTGATCCCTAATTTACTAAATTAAGATTATTTAAGGCTCCATTGTTTTGCATAACTTTTATCTATAGAACTAAGGTCCTCAAGCTTTTTAACTTATGAAATGTTTCCTATTTTTCGAGAAATTAAATAAATAATTGGGTATCCATATAAGGTTTTTTATTTAAGAAAAATAATATTAATTTTCCATATGTATAAAAATAAAATATGAAATTTCAGGGGTGGTACGCTCATAACCTTTATCATGATCATTCAAGAGAGATATTGGAAGCTTCTTCTAATTTAAAATACCTCTTTCTGATTTATGGAAAGTGTTGCTTACAAAATTGAATGAACTAATGAAGATTTTAATTTCTTGTCTGAATATTTCATAGTGCTGGACATTACAAACACGCCTTCACCTAACAAAAGTAATAACAAGGGCTAATTACACCAAATCACGTGTTTAGTTTTGAAATTTTTAAAAAAATGTATTTTGAAAATAATTAATCAAAGCAGGTATCAAATTAGAATAAATTCACAGTTCTTCAATTCTGTCATTATCACTCCCAATCACCAAAAATCGCAAGAATGAAGAGTTGCTTCTGTCGGATTCCAAGAAACATGGCTCGTTTCATTTTCTTTATTTTTGGCCTAAAATCCGGACATCAAAGATGGCAGTAGTCGGCCGATTGCTTGTTGTGCCAGATTTGCAGTGACTGACCGAGGAGGAAGAAGAAGACTCAGACCAGATATCAACCATCTGCTTCGACGATCCCGTGGCATAAAATTACAACCATGAAGACCGTATTGTCAAAAAGAACTCCCGATCAGATTTTAGGAAGATTCCAACGACTGTTGTGGAAGTTCTGATAAAAAATTCAAAATATCAACCAAACTTGCAAACTGAAGTTCCGATCAATAGAAAGCTTCAATCACGAAACGGTTTGCACCACTGGATTCACGATGAAGAGGAGCATCTTCCTGTGCTTGAAGCATTTTTCTAGTAAACACTGGTGGGGACGATTTCTGACGGTCTGCTGAGGTGTGTGATTTTCGATTTGTTGGATCTGTGGTAGTGGTGGTGTTATGATGGTGGATCTGTGGTGGTGGTGGTATGATGGTGGATTTGTGGTTATGGTGGTTGTGGATCTGTGGTGGTGGTGGTGGAGGATTTGTGGTGAAGGCAATGATGGCGATTGTAATTAATTACAATTGTAGTGGTGCTGTTGAGACAACAGGTAGTGGTAAAAATTACAATTGCACTTAATTACAAAATTGAAATAAAATCACAATAGCAGAAGAACGCCCAGTGACGGTGCTGATGGTGGTGGTGATATCTAAATTTAATTGCATTTGTAATTAATTACAAAATTGAAATAAGTTACAGTTGTATTTTAAACGATGGTTGTGGTAGTTGCTGATTACAAATTAGGTGGTGGTGGTGGTGGTGGTGGTGATGGTAATTAATTGCAATTGTAGTTAAATTTACAATTGTAACTAATTACAAATTGAAATAAAGTTTTAATTCATAAGTTACAATTGTAATTAATTAAAAAATTGAAATAAGTTACAATTGTATTTTCGACAATGGTTGTGACGGTAGCTGATACAAATTAGGCTGTGATTGGTGGTGGTGGTAATTAATTGCAATTGTAGTTAAATATATAGTTGTAACTAATTACAAATTGAAGTAAAGTTCTAATTTATAAGTTACAATTGTAATTAATTACAAAATTGAAATAAGTTACAACTGTATTTTCGACGGTGGTTGGGGGCTTGGGGCGATGACTGATTACAAATTAGGTGGTGATTGGTACTGGTGATTAATTGCAATTGTAGTTAAATTTACAATTGTAACTAATTATAAATTGAAATAAAGTTACAGTTGTAATTAATTACAAAATTGAAATAAAATTACAATTGTATCTCCGAGGTGGTTGTGGCAGTGATAGATTACAAATTAGGTGGTGATCGATGGTGGTGATGGTGGTAATTAATTGAAATTATAGTTAAAATTACAATTGTAACTAATTACAAATTGAAAATAAAGTTACAGTTGTAATTAATTACAAAACTGAAATAAGATGGTGGTCGCAGCAGCGGCTGTGACTGGTTACAAATTAGTTGGTGATGATGATGGTGGTAATTAATTACAATTTGAAATAAATTTACAATTGTAATTAATTACAAAATTGAAATAAAATTACAATTGTAATTAATTACAAACCTTGATTTCTGATAATAAAAAAATACCTGATTTTGAAAATTATTTTGATATTTCTGTAATTAGTTACAAATTACTTGAATTTAAAAAAATTCATACTTAAATGTGTGTAATTGTGTACTTAACCTTAATAACAAAACCCAAAAACATGTTAAGTATCCAAAAAATGTTCAACAAACCAAAGAAAAAGAAGAGATTCTAATAAAAAATAAACCAACAAACCCAAGCAAAATAAATAAATTTAAATAGAAAATAAGAACCTAACATACCTAGAACATGGTAAAACGTCAAAATTTCTAAAATGAACGAGTGGAAAAATAAATAATTTCCATACATAAATGAAATCAACCATCCCAAACACACTAAACGAAATTAAATAGTAAATAAAAATCACATATAATACATGAAGAAATTTTCTATCACCAACAAGTATATGAAAATCACTATAATGAAACCTCAAGAACTCAACAATTTGATGCAAGTAGAACCAAGCAACAGATAAACAACTCAGGTAAATAACAGTCTAAAACTCAGCAAATGAAACATGGAAAGACAGTTGGTATGAGCTTTTTATCCATCACGTCAACCATTCTGTCCTATTGAGCTAGACTCCTTCCTTTTCTACCATAGACTCTACATGGTGACAGAGTATCTGTTATCACTCATTTGCATAAATAATATAGATCCATCTCAATATCATTGTTAACAAATGATAAATAAGTGACAGGAAGAGTACAACAGAAAAAACAATGTCGTCGAGAATTTCAACTATTATGATGCAAGGATGATATATATTAGAGCTTTAGAAGTCACGAAGTAACATCGATCATATATATATATATATATATATATATATATATATATATATCCTAGTTTTAGCTCAATTATTTTCTCTGAAAATGGAAAACCCCCGACAAGTGTTAATAACTATGCTATTGAAGTACTTAAATGGGTTGGAAGAAAGATTGTAATGTAATTTGGCTTCCAAGTCAGTGGTTAACTACTACCATCAAGGCCGGCCCTGAGTCTTAAGGGTACTAAGTGGATCTCTACCTCCAAAATTTTTTGAGATCTTGAGTCAAGCACAAGTTGTTGTTGTTGTTTTTTTTTTTTTTTTTAAATATATCAACAAGCATGAAGAATCAAACCAATAACCTATAGCATAAGCACAAATTATGTTTATCTATTTTACCAACTACGTTAAGTTAAATTTGTTGTATTTATTCTACTTTTAGAATATATATATATATATATATATATATATATATATAACACATATATATATATATATATGTGGCAAACACTCAATTTAATTTTTCGTTTTTGGGGCCTTCATTGATCAAGGGCCCATGCGACCGATCGCCTTGCTCGCCTATATTCAGGGCTGACCTTGACCACCATGGACTAATGTTTAACTTCGTGAAGTGATCAAGAGTTAATATATCATTTAATTAAAAATGTGGAACAATTCGCATTACTAAGAACTGAGCTAATTGATATTAAACAGGTAGTCAAACTGAATTTGTACCCACTCTCTACATGCCCAAGCATTATAACAAGTAAGCTAATGCAAGCCCGATTATCGACACATATTCAGCAACTACATTTCTTATTACAAAACATTTTATTTTTGTCTAGTAGTGCTCGATTGAACTCGTGTACCAACAGACTATCTCTTTAAAACAAATTTCATCAAACCAAATCTCCTTGGCCATTCTGAACATGAATCAAATATTAAACCATAAAAGTAACCAATATGAAAAAAAATCTCTCCACCATTCTTCAACCAACTTAATTATGAAATTATTTAGCTTAAACAAATTCTCGACATTTCAGAATTAGCAGGTTAGATATTTTAAATGCAATAACAAAGACAGTTCGAACCATATCAAGAATTCTCTTCAAGGTTAGCATTTACATCTTTTTTGAATGTTTTCATGATTAGTATTTATGAATCATATATGCTATGAAAGTGTTTATTTCATATTTGTTCTTCATTAATTGTGAACTCATTTAGTTCATTTGGGTTACTAATAACTTATTTCAATTCCAAGAAAATATTTGAAAAATTTTATTTCATATGGCTTTTGATTACAATTGACAAAAGGCATAATTCATTTGTCAATAGTAGTTCATATCTTAGTTGACTATTGAAGACTGAATCAATGCTTCCATATGAAAGCTTCCACCTAAAAATAAGAGTACGATTCTTGTCATTGAAACACTGTCATTCTTTACATTTCAAAACTGTGAAGATAGACATTTTAAATGTCAGCCCATACATCTTTACCTCTAGAGATAATTTATTCGATCATTCATGCATGATTTGATTTCACATTTCCTTCCTATATATAAAAAGAGCCAAAAGCTCAAATCATTGTTCATTTTACGTCATAGGTGACGTCAGCATGATGCCTATCTAAACGACGGAATAAACGACATCATATGGTTGCCATGTACTTACAAAAATTGGGCGATATTCTCGTGTCTCTGCCTTCGTTCCAGAGGGTTCTTACACTAGGGTTAAAATAAAGCTTCAAGTGATCACATTACACCTCTAACCCGAGAAGTACATAACTCCTCTTTTATGTATTATTATTAGTTGATATATCTACTTTTCATACATTGAGGATAATGTAATTTTTTAGTTTGGGGGTGGTATCCATTTGTTCATCTTATTCATTCGATACCTCTTTTATTTTTGGTGAAAAGCATAAACAAATTTTGTTGATTTATTTATCACCTATGATGTAGTTTGAATTAAACTTGTGCTATAAATTCGATTTTTGGACAGTATTTTAACTTAAGTTTACTTATCCATGTTAGACTTGAATAAAGTGAGCACAAGCCAAATTGAATTGACGCTTGTGTGGGAATACGCTTGGCATATGCAGAGCAATATCATGCAATTTGAACTAAGAATGACTTTCTAATTCCTAATTTTTAGTTATTAAATCCTGGCCTTAAAATTAGACCCAAAAATGCTCAAACAATAGTTTGGGGTGGAAAGGCTAGTATAGATATGCATAGATGGGTTGAGGGGCTGATTTTTTTTTTTTAGATGTACCTTTGGTTAGCCCGGTCCAAGTTGTTCCAAAGAAGTTCGAAATCATGATGGTGTAGAATGAAGACGACAAGCTAATACCAACTTGGGTTCAAACGAGTTGAAGGGTTCGTATTGATTATAGAAAACTGAATATCACTTTCCTTTACTTTTCATTGATTAAATGTTGGAAAGATTAGCCAGCCGTTCTCTCTATTGTTTTCTTGATGGTTATTTAGGTTACAACATAATTGTGATTCACACTTGTACTTCATAGACGTATGGAAACAACCTAGTACTTAATTGGAAAAAAAATGTCATGTCATGGTAAATCAAGGTATAGTGTTAGGTCATTTCATATTATCTATAGGAATAGAAGTTGATAAATCAAAAATTGATTTAATACGTTCATTGCATTATCCTATAAGTGTGAGGGAAGTTCATTCTTTTCTTGGACATGTCGGATTTTATTGAAGGTTTGTCAAAATTTTCAAAATTTGCAAGACTTTACGCAGGCTACTACAAAAGGAAGTAACATTCGAGTTGGATGAAGATTGTTGGGAGTCATTTGAAAGATTAAAAGAACTTTTAACATTAGCACCAATCATTCAACCACTTGATTGAAACAAATTGTTTGAACTAATGTGTGGTGCAATTAACTTTAGATTGGGGGCTATTTTTGGACAACGAGTTGGAAAGACTTCTCATGTCATTTATTATGCATCAAGAACCTTAAATGATGCCCAACTCAATTATTCTACATCGAGACATAGCTTTTAGCAGTTATTTTTGCTTTAGAGAAATTTCGTTCATATTTAATTGGCTTTAAAGTAACAGTGTTTTCTGATCATGCAGCTCTTAGGATACAAATGGAAGCGAGAACTCTGTTGTCGACCACCTTAGCAGCCTTATCAATGAAAAAAAAAGTCATTCCATTAAAGGAGAATTTTCTAGATATAAGCAATTATTTTACGTCACTAAGAATCCTTAATTTGTGGATATAGTGAACTACTTGGCTACTAAGAGGATTCCGAATGAATTTACCATTGCTCAGAAATGTAAGCTTAAGAAATTGGCAAAGTATTATATATGGGATAAACATTACCTATGGAAACAGTGCTCGGATCAAATGATAAGACGGTGTGTATCTGAACCTGGATTTCATTCTATACTAATGTTTGCCACTCTTATGCATATGATGGACATTTGGAACAAAGAGAACTTCCCTCAAAGTTCGCGAGAGTGGATTTTACTGGGCTACACTATTCAATGATGAATTCATCTTTTGTAAAGTTTGTGATAAATGCCAAAGAGTAGGTAATTTGGAAGCCCAAAATCGAATGCCTCAAATACCCATACTTTTATTGAATTTTTTTATGTTTAGGGTATTGGTTTGATGGAACCTTTCCCTTCATCTTATGGTGATCTTTATATCATTCTTGCCATTGATTATGTATCAAATGGGTGGAAGCAATGGCCGCTCAAACTAACGAATCTACGGTGGTTGTAGATTTTGTTAATACTAACATTTTTGCAAGATTTGGAACACCAAGAATGATTATAAGTGATGGAGGACTTTATTTTTGCGACCGTTCTTTTTGGGCCCTATTGAAGAGATACCATATCAACCATAAAGTGTTCACACCATATCATCCTCAAATTAGTGGAAAAGTTGAAGTTTCAAACAAATAAATTATATTCATCTTAGAAAAAACTGTTAATCCAAATAGAAAAGATTGAGGTCTTCACCTCAATGATGCACTTTGGGCTATAGGACGGCATACAAGACACCAATTGACATGTCTCCTTTTAAGGTAGTTTATGATAAACCTTGTCATCTCCCGGTTGAACTAGAACACAAAGCATTTTGGGAAATCAAGCAATGCAACATGGATATTAGTGTAGGGGGTGATCAAAGGAAGCTTCAACTAAATGAACTTGGGGAAATTCGAAATGATGCTTATGAGAGTTCAAATTTTACAAGGAAAATACTAAGACATATCACGATAAAATGATCTTAAGAAAACTTTTGTTATTGGATAAAAATTTCTTCTATTTCACTCACGCCTCAAGCTATTTCCAGGTAAATTACGTTCTAGATGGATTGGACCATTTGTTATTACTAATGTTTTTCGGCATGGTGCAATAGAGATTAAAATTTTGCAGACATTAAAATAATTCAAGGTGAATAAACATAGGTTGAAACCATATTATGAATCATTTGTACCTCAAGACATGAAAAAGCTGCAAATGGAAAATCCAGTTGATAAAGAATGAGAAACTGCAAAGTCTAGCTATAGACTATAAACAAGTGGATCATTCTACAACATGCACTGTATGTCCAAAAAATGGCTATTCGACTGAGTTTCTATACTTGGCCAAATTTCTAAATTTTCAGAAATTTTACAAATCTCATGTATACAACTTTGACTCAACTTTTAAGGAATTTCCCGACTTCAAATGTACTTAAATTTGATATCAATACGTACATCTTGATGTGAACTATGAGATAGTATAACATGCATTAGCTATGAATCAACAAACATATCACATAAGGGTCGTAAAGCTAAGCTCAACACAATGACAAAAATGTAAATAAATTGAAGTGTCTATAATCCTCAACTTACTCCCATTTTATGAAATTAGTTCAATTAAACTCAAACATTATTCTTAACTTTATTTTATGCCAATTTAGACCCTAATATCATAATTCATGCAACTTTCTCACATTTTCTTATAAATTCATTACTATCTCGTCATATAAAATACGGAAATGACTGTTTTCTGTGAAACTAATAGAATCTAACTTTCCAAATAAACAAAACATAAGGTACCATATTTTCGGGGTGTTACAATCTCTCCCCCTGAAGGAATTTCATTCATTGAAATTCACCTAATCAAGCTATAATCATATGAAGATATAGAACATTATATGACCCTCATTTTCTCATGTTACATATTCGTTGGATGATTTCTCCAATAAATTTTAATGGGACATAAATCTCAATCTTTCCTACATTGCATCGATTCACAAGTCGACTCTCATCAACTATTCTAACTTCAACTTTCTTCAACAATACTAATCACCTTAGGGCATAAATCAAATATGATACATTCTTACTATACCTTAAAATCAAGATTACATTCTTGAATACCAGATAAGTCTATTGTTAAATCAATAACATTAAAAAACATGTTTAAATATCATTCTAAGGATTAAGATATAACATCCTCAAGTTTTCATTTTATCAAACCTAAGAGACACTAAAAAATCTCTTGATTTAAAATTCAAGAATGCTACTTTCACATTCTCCAAAATTTTAGTTTGTGTCATCATTTGAATGATACCTTAATCAAGTTCCATTTCCATAACAATGGTTAAATATTTGAAGTCAAATAACTTTCCTTTTCTACCTTTATCGCAATAGAATAAATCCTCAAAATATTTTAGCATCGTATATAATCTTACGATGGTCATTTCTATATAGTCCTTATAATCAACTCTATGAATAATAAATGATAAATAATCAACCAAATCATTGATAGCATATTGTCAATCCATAATATTTATCACTTTACTTAGAGCGTTTATTAAATCTGAATATAAATCTTTACCTCAAATCGAAACATTCATCATCTTTACATATGGAGGCAATTACTTTCATAGAATTTCTATACTTTTATTCCACAAAACGTCATTTCCTTATTGCCAAAGACTTTCGAGTTTCAAATGAAGAATCTTCATCAAGATTACATAATCCAAAGATACAATTATACGATAAGTAAAAGTCACATTGATGGTCATCTCAGACTATAAATTATTCAATAGGTTTTATGTATATCCCATGGCAAATATAACTCCATAAGAATAGAATACTTGTTCATAGATGTACCACCGACAATAAGTAACCAAAATTGCATCGCCAAAATTTTATCTTATCTTAGAACAAATTCTTCCAATCACAAGTTATATTTCAGAGTAATAATACAAGTGATCAAGATAAGATTGATTAATCTTAACAACTCAAAAATATTATCACACTATTCTTTTATAGGACAACCATAACTTTCATTAACTTGTTATTCGTCATATCTTGCAGTAATCGTGTAACATGACACTTGTCATCATATTGTATGACCTGAATATTTAATCATATCAATTTTCTTAAGATCACAAAGTAATAACCATCATATTTATCTTGTGAACCTTCATAAATCAATATACCACTAAGATTTCAAATATCAATCTCCCAATCTCCATAAATCTTGAATTCTAATACCAGTTACTCCTTCTTTAAGAAACACATTTCTCAGTATAAGAAATCCTCGTGAAGTCTATCATTATTTTTCTCATTCCTCTTATAACCAAATAACCTAAAAATAATCGAAATGGTAGAAGTCACATGAATGTTAATCTCTTCACTGCCTAATATACACAATAATATCTTGTTCTCTATCAACCAACATTCAGTGTAACACTCTCCAATATAAGTGGCCAATACATACTAAAAATCAATTAGCTCCCAAAATAATTAGATTCTTTATGTGATTGTCACAATATTTGTTTACACTTGTCCGGCAAGATATAATTTGATATTTTCCTATGTATACATCAAATGGATGTATAACCCCACATATAAATTGATACTTAAGTGGTTGTATACTTCATTACTTTGAATGTCTATAAATAGACAGCCTGTAAAATCATCAAAACTCTCATACTAAATCAATAATTTGTTCGAAGTCGCACTCTTATAATATATTAGGTTACATGTACCATAATGCTAGTAAACCCTTACTAACTCTTTTAATCATCTTATCATTGAAATAATATATTCCCATACTTATTGCTCATGAATCTATCAAAAATATCATTCTATAATCTTGATTTTCATAACTTCAAGTAACAATAAGAGTTTAAGACAGAACTCTTTGATTTCAACGTTCAACCTTTGGCTCAATCTTTTCCGATATTATCGTGTTGTATATACCACTTTCCCATAATGCACATAGCTTCTGTTAGCTCAACTTCTTAAAATAATTTAAATTCAAGCACTAAAAGTTTACTTATAAGCCTAATTTTATTTCATTTAAGGCTAAGAAATACTGCACACAAACAAATCATCAAACAATTGTACATCTTGTTATACATTATTCTTGACCTTTAGTCTTCTTCTCTTGGTGTCTAATTCAGTAAATCCATAAAATTGACATTTTGTCAATTCAAATGACATTCCCAAAAATCTTCATTATGTCTACACGTGTACAAAAATAGCCTTAGTGATATCTTCAATTTCATAAATCTTGATATCTCCAATTCATAAATCTTCTCAAAAGAGTCCCAATAAAATCATCTTATTTATAATTCCAAACATTAAAAATGGACTACTACTTAGTATACTTGTTTGTTAAGATTTTCCAGATATCCATCAACTTATTTGATTGGACCATCGTTACTAAGGCCCAGGCCTAGAGTAACAAATTGCTTTCCCTCAATATTCAAGTTGTGCTATTTATATATATACTTCAAATATTATAACTCATTCTAGAGTGAGCTTAATACTAAGGTATAGACAACATATTAATTCATTATAAGAATTTTTGTACTAAAATAAATTATTTATTATTTAAAATAAATACTTTATTCAAGAATGTATGGATATTTATACATTAACTTTGGGCTAAAAGTTTTTGGGTTTAATAAAATTTTGCCCATAAACAACAATCACGTAACTGCCAACATTTCTAGCTCATGGGTCAATATATAATTTAACGGTATTCAATATCTTAGACCATAACTTACAATCTATTACAAGTGGCCCAATATCCATTACTTTTCACATAAATCGCCCCACTTAGCATTTTCATCTAAGGTAAATATATTATCACTGCAAATTTTATTTAATAAACGACATTATATTATCACCACTAATAAAATATAATTTTTATAAATACACTACAATACATATATAAACATACCCTTATCTAATTATAAAAAAAAATGATAAAAATTTATACGCCACAATCCCAAATTACTCTCTTTTTCCCTCAGTCCACCCCTACCACCATCTTCAATACTCCACCTTCAATTTGCATTTTCCGGCCAAGTAGAAGGCAAAAGTTCATTTTCCATTCAAAATCTTCAAACCCTAATTTTATACTAGTAAAATTCAAAACAAGAGAGATATAGATAAAGAAATTATACATCTTACATATGCGTACATTTAGGTATGATTAATTAAGATTCACCAAAAATGGTAATAATTGGAGATGCACTGCAGCAGGCCTTCATGTCAAAACACGAGTACGAGAGCCTCAAGGAAGAGGAGAAGGCGTGGTACAAGCCCCAGAAGCCATTAATTGTCTCTGCATTCATGGTATTATGTGTTGCTGTTTTGATCTCAACTGTAATTAGCTTCAGGATAGCGTTTCCTAAGGATAATTTGAGGCGACCTTTCTGCGGTGAGTTTTAGAATCAGGGATTCTTGATTAATTTTACTGTAGAATCTGGTGGTAATGTTGGGGATGGGGACTGATGATGCTAAAAATCGCACCTGAAATATTCTGAGCTTGATCAATAAACTAGCACGAACTGGATCTCCGAATACCTGCAATAAAGGCGAGGAGGTGTGTCCTCGTCGCCCCTCCGACGCTTAAGTCAGTAAAGAGGAAGGAGAAAATTTATGCAAGAGGTTATAAATTGTAGAGATAATTGTGTACCTGAATTGTGATTGAGAGGCGAGTATTTATAGCTGTATGTAATTGAATCCTCGTAGGACTAAAGTGCTTGAAACTAGGCATGAGTCCTTTTGAGAATCATCTTCCTAATTATTAGGGATAAGGTTATAAGTCTCAGATAGAGTTCTGTTGGAAGATGAATTCTATTTGGATTATGAGGTTGTATACTCCATGTGTCAGATCAAGTCATGCCCGATCAGTGAGAGGCATGACCCGAGCATTATGTACCCCGAGCACATCATGGACCTTTTTGGTGAGATATATGTACTCGGGGTATTATATCCTCGGGGGTATTATGAGTGGTCGGGGCAATGTTTTTATCACGGACATTTTGAGTGTGATCGGGGTTGTACTCAATATGGTGTATGGTATAATGTTAAGTGCTCGGCCTCGAGGTTCATATGTTGCTCGGGGGTACAATGATGTGATGTGGCTAAATATTCAAGTGCTCGGGGATGAGGACAAAGGATATGCTCGGGATATAAATGATTGTCGGGGTTGAAGTCCTCCTCGGGGGTATCAAGGTGTAATATGGGATAATATTCATGTGTTCGGGCTCGAGGTCATCCTCGGATTTATGGTGGTCGAGGTTGAGGTCTTCCTCGGGGATAGAAAATATATTATAGGATGATATTCATGTGGTCGGGGTTGAGGTCCTCCTCGGGTTCATGATGGTTCTCGGGGTTACACATTTGCTTGGGAGATTATGTTTTGTCAAAGAGCTCGGGCTTGAGGTTTGTGAAGGCTCGGGTATGAATAAAATTTATACTCATCATAGGCCCCCGCGCATCCATTATCGAGTTTATGGGAGAGATGGATGCGTAATAGTTAGGCATCATGATGTGATGATTATGTTAAGGAGAAATAAACAAGAGCTTATGTTAAGTAAGGAATAAGCCCGAGCTTATGTATACTTGAGGACTTAATTATATCAATTTGATTACTTGATTCCTCAAGGTGGCCGTGTGTACTTGCGCAAGTAAGTATTTTGTATGCTAGTGCGGGACAAGACTTTGTCTGCTTGCACGGGGCAAGACTTTGTATGCTTGCGCGGGGCAAGGCTTTAAGTGCTTGCTCAGGGATGAGGCTTTTGTGTGCTTGCGCGGGGCAAGATTTTGAGTGCTTGCTCAAGGCAAGGCTTTGTGTGCTTGCGCGGGGAAAGGCTTTGTGTGCTTGCGCTGGGCAAGGCTTTAAGTGCTTGCTCGGGGCAAGGATTTGTGTGCTTGCACGGGGCAAGGCTTTGAGTGCTTGCGCGGGGCAAGGATTTGTGTGCTTGCGCAGGACAAGGCTTTGTGTGCTTGCGCGGGGCAAGGCTTTGTGTGCTTGCTCGGGGCAAGGCTTTGAGTGCTTGCGCGGGGCAAGGCTTTGAGTGCTTGCTCGGGGCAAGACTTTGTGTGCTTGCTCGGGGCAAGGCTTTGTATATTCATCGATGAAGGAGCAATTTTAATTTTTTGGGGATGACATCCCCTAACGCCTATATAGACAAACCTATCTACTGTGAAATTAAAGGTAGGCACGTAGGCCCCTGATGTTATATGTAAGAAAAGAAAAACGAAATAATGAAAAAAAAATGGTAAAGACTAGGTTATGAAAACTCATACAACTTATAAAATAACGCATGATCCGTAGCTAGCAAGGCTTGGGGCTGATGTTGTGTGAGTCTCTCCCTGATGCTGTCCTACCAACGACGACATTTACTATTTAGGCCGTGGGTTTTTTTCATCCCCGGACTTTCATTGAACGTGGTCATTCCTTGGGCGTTTTTCAGTACTGATGTAAGATTTTAAAAACCCCTTTTTTATTAAGGATTCAATCTCTTGCTGTAATACATGTCACTCCTCGGTGGTATGCCCATGGTCATGATGAAATTCGCAATACTTGCTCTTATCTCGCGTGTCCGGATGAGACTTGATTCTTGATGGCCACTTCAACTCCTCCAGATCCTTGATTTCCATGAGGATACTTTCCCTTGTGGCGTTCAGACGTGTGAAGGGTGTAGGAGGGTCATGCTCTTGCTTGCCCCGAGCCTGATCTTTCCATGTACTATGGTCATGTTGTCTCTTGTGTTCGGGCTTGCTTTCTATATGATCTGAATTTTCAGTGCTCGGGCTATTTTTCCTGGGGTACATTGTTTCTTCCATATTGATGTACTTCACTCCTCGAGTAAGGAGCTCGGTCACTGACTTTGGTGGTGTTTTCGATAGAGACATCTTAAAAGACTCGCATCTTACAGCATGAGTAAGAGCAGATACAGCGGAAGAGATATGAAGATCAGGGATCTGTAGTCTTTCAGCATTGAACCTGGTCATGAATTCACGCAGTGTTTCATTTTGTCCTTGAATGAGTCTCATAAGCGAGGCAGCCGTTTTCCTTATGCGCTTACTACTCGAAAAGAAAGTCAAGAACTTATTGGCAAGATCTGCGAACGTCGAAATTGAGTTTGGTTCAAGAGTTGAGAACCAATCCCTGGCAGCACTGGTCAAGGTTTGGGGGAACGCCTTGCACATGACCTGATCGGGGGAAACTTGCAAATTCATGACGTTAGTGTACACGTTGAGATGATTTACGGGGTCGGTTGTACCATCGTACTCCTTTATTCTCGGGAATTGAACCTGTCTGGTAAGGGAAAGGCTAAAACCTCTGGTGTGAATGGAGTGTTCGGGGTGAAACCTGCTGGGACCTGAGTATTTTTTCGTATACCGACTGTTATTCCCTCCTGGATAATTCTCGCAAGCTCGACAGGGGGCATGGCGACTGTTCTTGAACTTGTCATGTTCGGTGGTGACGGGGGTAGTCCCGAGGTACTTGCCCTAGCAGTATGGTTACGTGGTTGGACCCGTGAAGCATTCCCTTCCTCGGGTGTTGGCGTACGCTGGTTCTGCTGCGTGAGCAACTGAGTCAATGCAGCGACTTGTTGACGAAGTTCCTCCAATGCTGCCTGGGTATCAACAGAAGGTTAGGGGTGTGATTGTAGCGACCAAGAATTTTTACGCGATTAATAATTATTTTAATAGAAAATCGTGTCGCTACTATTTCACCCATTTTTATTAAGTTAACGCCACGACGTATTCGTATAGCCAAGTCAAGAAATAATCGAGATCGTTCGATTTTAAATTAAATTCCGAATTTCTAAAAAAAAAATATCTCCATTCTCTTGATTTAAAGTATATTAAGTCTAAGTACTTAATTCAATGTTATCCCAATATTTATTTGTACAAAAATTACTTTTATTATTTAAATTAAGAAAATATATGCAAGCAAGAGAGGTTCCATTATATGTAATCATGAAGAGCATAATATTTGTATAAATATGAAAAAGTATATGAATGATTGATAAGACTCCATTATATGTAATCATGAAGAACATAATATTTGTATAAAAAATGGAAAAGTATATGAATGATTTATATACTCCATTATATATAATCATGAAGAGCATAATATTTGTATAAATATGGAAAAGTATATGAATGGTTGATAAGACTCCATTATATGTAATCATGAAGAGCATAATATTTGTATAAATATGGAAAAGTATATGAATGGTGCTTTACTTTAAGAAAATGATGTGTTAAAATTAATAGAATTGAATGATTATGTTTACAATATGCCAACTTTATACATCTATTTAAACTCATCTCTTTTACACACAACTCTACACATATACACTTATTTTCAATCTCTTGACAAAATCCACAAGTAAGAGAAATTCAAGGTGGTCAAGAAAGTTTTGGTCCATTTACTACTACACTTCATTTTAATCTTTTAAAAGGTAAGTATATCTTATGTTTTTATGAAAAGTAAGTATGTTTTTATGAAAGGTAAATACACCTTATGTTTTTATGAAAAGTAAGTATGTTTTTATGACAAGTAAGTATATCTTATGTTTTTATGAAAAGTAAGTATGTTTTTATGAAAGGTAAATACACCTTATGTTTTTATGAAAAGTAAGTATGTTTTTATGACAAGTAAGTATATCTTATGTTTTTATGAAAATGTTTGGATCATTGCTATGAAATCAATCTCACAAGATTGTTATGGGTTCCATATGATATGTTTATGATTATGCTAAGGGGACCGGAGTTTAGTAGCGCTACACATAAGAATTCTTGCCATTTAAGTTCGGTAAAATTCTTGTGTCTCCCTATGTTTATGAGTATTTCGATCCTATCCTATGTTATGATGAAAATGATCCATATGCTTTCAAAAGAAAATTTATGCTTGGTATACTTACTGGGATTTTATAAATCTCACTCCACGATATTTACCATTTTCAGATAATTGAAGGTTCGAGGCGGTCAACATGGAAGTGGCAAAAGTGGTTAAGATTGATGAGATAATTATGTTGAACTTTATGTAAGAAAATTATGTTCTATTTTTATTCACAAATAAAATTATGGGATTCTAATTATTCTTTTGAATAATTTTACATTACTATTTAAGTCTCGATAATATGATATGAGTCACTTTTAGTGGCACTCGAATGGTCGAGAATTCGGGTCGTCACAGTGATGTCTGATTTCCTGGTAACTTCGGGGGTACCTGCTCCGCTACAACTGGATGATCATGAGCAGATAATGTTGCTTGTGGAAGTCCAGAACGTGCATTAACCATGGCTTCTAGTAATGGTTCCCACAGACGGCGCCAATGATGATGCTAAAAATCGCACCTGAAATATTCTGAGCTTGATCAATAAACTAGCACGAACTGGATCTCCGAATACCTGCAATAAAGGCGAGGAGGTGTGTCCTCGTCGCCCCTTCGACGCTTAAGTCAGTAAAGAGGAAGGAGAAAATTTATGCAAGAGGCTATAAATTGTAGAGATAATTGTGTACCTGAATTGTGATTGAGAGGCGAGTATTTATAACTGTATGTAATTGAATCCTCGTAGGACTAAAGTGCTTGAAACTAGGCATGAGTCCTTTTGAGAATCATCTTCCTAATTATTAGGGATAAGGTTATAAGTCTCAGATAGAGTTCTGTTGGAAGATGAATTCTATTTGGATTATGAGGTTGTATACTCCATGTGTCAGATCAAGTCATGCCCGATCAATGAGAGGCATGACCCGAGCATTATGTACCCCGAGCACATCATGGACCTTTTTGGTGAGATATATGTACTCGGGGTATTATATCCTCGGGGGTATTATGAGTGGTCGGGGCAATGTTTTTATCACGGACATTTTGAGTGTGATCGGGGTTGTACTCAATATGGTGTATGGTATAATGTTAAGTGCTCGGCCTCGAGGTTCATATGTTGCTCGGGGGTACAATGATGTGATGTGGCTAAATATTCAAGTGCTCGGGGATGAGGACAAAGGATATGCTCGGGATATAAATGATTGTCGGGGTTGAAGTCCTCCTCGGGGGTATCAAGGTGTAATATGGGATAATATTCATGTGTTCGGGCTCGAGGTCATCCTCGGATTTATGGTGGTCGAGGTTGAGGTCTTCCTCGGGGATATAAAATATATTATAGGATGATATTCATGTGGTCGGGGTTGAAGTCCTCCTCGGGTTCATGATGGTTCTCGGGGTTACACATTTGCTTGGGAGATTATGTTTTGTCAAAGAGCTCGGGCTTGAGGTTTGTGAAGGCTCGGGTATGAATAAAATTTATACTCATCAGGGACAATGAGATAGATCTATTACTCGGGGATTATGTTATGACGGATCGGGAGATGGATCTATTGTGTTTCAGATTGAAAAAGAAAGAGAAGAGAAGAGAAGAAAGGAAAAGAAGAATATTTGAGAAATTCTGGTGTACATACAAAAATAGTCTTCTTCCCTTAGTCTTGGTCGGTTCCTCTCCCTTTCGTATTTACCCTCAAATTTCAAATATAGAATCCATAATCTCAATCCGAAAATCTTCCCATTATATCTTCACGTCTTCTCATAGATCCACAAAAGAAAAAGGTAAAGCTCCCATTACTCAAAGAAAAAAAAAATTGAGAAGAAGGGTTAAGTGACCACGCGTTCTCGAGGCTCCACTTCATGGGTTGCAGTTCCCGGCCTTCAATAGTCGAATATCCTACTCCTTGGTTCAAGGATGCTGCCTCATTTATTCGTTGTGAGAAGTTCAAGAACTGTAAACTTGCTCCAGGAAGGTATATTAATATGACTTTTCTCGAACTTTACAATTCCCATACTTAGTAAGGTTTATGGATTTTAATTGGTTGAATCTTTATGGATTTTAATTGGTTGAATCTATTGGGTATACAAGGACGTTATTGTGACAAGATTGTGATATGTTTTTATGGAAATGCTGAAATGTTGGACGACGATGAGGGAATACTGGACCGAATTTCAACCTATGTGAAAGGGAACAATTTAGTTATTGATACGGTTGTTTTTTTTTTTTTTGGCTCTATGAAGTCCCTTTGTATGGAGGCTTTTGGAGATAAGATTGACTCTCTGGAGGCTTGTAGGGTAGTGTATGAAGACCCTGAGTTAACCTCTCCTCTGTCTGATGTAGCTAGTTTAAGTAGGAACATGTATAACTTCTTCTCCATTCTTTATGCTAGAATTATAACAACTAAATTGGGATTTAATCACTAATTAATCAATCAAGTTTTTCAATGGCTTGTTCATGGGATACTAGAGAAATAAGAACTTTATCATGGATCTCAATTGTTGAGAAATTGGACAACAAAAAGAATTGTCAACACAAGTAGTAACGCCAAATATTTCCCCCAAATTTCGTGCGATTAAAATAGGAATTCAACTAACTCAAACAAGCCAATCACAATCCAACAGAATATCGAACTATAAATAGCAAAAATATAACACCAATAATTATTTAACGTCGTAAAACCCTCCAATGAGAAGGGAAAATCGACGAGGCAAACCGACAATTCTACTATTATCAAATAATAGTAATACAATATTTTCTTCCATAGATTTTTGCCCTAAATCTAGAGATAACCAATACACACCTTCAAGAATCAATCTTGGCACCCAAAAATATACATCATCTAATACAATAGATGGAACCCTCAAAAAAAATAATATGGAGATAATAATGCACCTAAAACATTCTAAGATAATACTTAGAGAAATCCAAAAATTGAAAAAGAAGAACCCATTAATAATCAACACTTTCTTCCTCAATAATTAGAATTAAAAGCACCTTTTAATTCCTTCTGTCACTGCGTGAATGGGTGCATTTTTTTTTTCTAGAAAATGAGAAAGCCTCCAGTACCTTGTTCGTAATGTGTATATCTCCAGTGACTATTGCGTTCCGAAAGCTCGTAGCCTCTGATTCTTAATTGTGAATTGTGTCCAGCAAAAGGAAAGTCTTTTGCCTCTAGGTTAAGTGTCAACTTAATTTAAATTGCACAAAGGGTCCTTGAAGTTCCATTTCATAATTAAATGTGGGCATGAACTATCTTTTAAATTATTAATAGGCCAAATAATTTAAAGACCCAACAATCTCCCTCTCCAGCCCACTAGGGAGGTACACCCCAAACTCTATTTACTTGGAATCCATCCCGGCCTGCTCGACACAAAACTCAAGCTTCTGATTGGTAACAACCTTGATCAACATATCAGCAAAATTCTCATCAGTGTGAATCTTTTCCAATTGCATCAATTTCTCATCAACCGCTCCACGTATCCAATGATACCTCACATTAATGTGTTTAGTACGAGAATGAAAAGTAGAATTCTTACTTAGCTCAAGAGCACTCTGACTATCACAATAAATGAAGTACTCACCTTACTTCACGTTGAGCTCCTCAAGAAAATTTTCATCCATATCATCTCTTTACCTGCTTCAGTAACTGCAATATACTCAGCTTCAGTAGTAGACAAAGCCACACATTTTTGCAATCTTGATTTCCAAGAAACAGCCCCCCCTGCAAAAGTAAATAAGTACATAGATGTAGACTTTCTGTTGTCAATATCTCCCGTCATATTTGCATCTGTATACGCTTTCAAAACTGGATGAGCTCCCCTGAAACCCAAACAAAAAGTAGAAGTTCCCCTGAGATACCGTAAAATCCATTTTACCGCTTCCTAATGATCTTTGCCCGAATTAGACAGAAATCTGCTTACCACGCCAACTGCGTGTGCAATATCTGGACGACTACCAACTGCTGAAGAATAGGGTACTTCTTCCATCTTCTTCTCTTCACTCATCTTTTGGTAAGTTTGAGATGACCCCCAAGAGGTGAGCTAACTGATTTAGCTCCTTTCATACTGAACTTTTCAAGAACCCGTTCAGTATATTTTTCTTGTAATAACCACAACCTCTTAGATTTTCTGTCTCGAATTATCTCCATGCCCAATATCTGTTTAGCCGACCCCAAATCTTTCATATCAAATGACTTTTGTAAGGCTTCTTTCAATTTCTTGATCAACCCCATATCCTGGCCAACTATAAGCATATCATCAACATAAAACAGTAAACTAATAAACTTGTCACCTGGAAAAGATCTGATATAAATACACGAATCTGCAGTCGTCTTTGTGTATTCCTGACTTGCCATAAAAGCATCAAAATTTTTATACCATTATCTTGGTGCTTGCTTGAACTCATACAAACTCTTCTTCAATTTGCATACTAGGTGTTCTTTCCCCTTTACTTCAAAACCTTCTGGTTGAAACATATAAATCTCTTCCTCCAAGTCACCATGTAGGAAGGCAGTCTTCACATCAAGTTACTCCATTTTTAGGTCTAGACTGGCTGGTAACCCCAAAACAACTCTGATGAATATCATTTTCACAACAGGAGAAAAAATCTCATCAAAATCAACACCATATTTCTGCCCAAAGCCTTTAACAACCGAACGAGCTTTGTAGTTCATCTAATCACCATTTTGATTTTATACACCCATTTATTTCTCAATGCTTTCCTGCCCTTAGGAAGATTCACCAAGTCATAAGTATCATTCTTCCTCAAAGAATTCATCTCTTCTGTCATTACTTTCATCCATCGAACTTTATCCCTATTAGCCTGTACTTTAGAAAAACTTTCTAGCTCCCCATTACTAGTAAGAAAAATATAATCAGAAGTAGGATAGGAGCTAAATTCTCTTCAACAATAGACTGTGATGTTGAAGTGCTAGTAGATGCGAGAACAGGAACAACTGCAGTTACTCTAGGCTGCTCCAATTTATCCAAATCTTCAATGGTTTGGTCTTCATGAAAAACCACATCTTTGCTTCTCATAATCTTCTTATTCTCTGGATCCCAAAATCTGTACCCAAACTGTTCATCACCATAACTGAGAAATATACAAGGAGTAGCTCATTCATCAAGCTTCGATCTCTGTTCCTTAGGCACGTGCACAAAAGCTTTGCACCCAAACACCTTCAGATGAGAGTAGGAAACATCTTTGCCTGTCCAAACTCTTTCTGGAATATCAAAGTCCAAAGGAACAGATGGAGATATATTAATCAAATAGCAAGCGGTCTGAACTGCTTCACCCCAAAACATTTTGGGTAGCTTGGTTGTCTTCAATGTGCATCTGACTCTGTCAAGAATGGTACGGTTAATTCTTTCTGCCAAACCATTATGTTGAGAACATTTCAAGGGCTTCCCTGTTTCTCGTTCTACCATGGCATAAAACTGTTGAAAACTCTGAATACCCGATCTTTAGATTTCAACATATAAACCCAAAGCTTCCTAGAAGCATCATCAACAAAAGTGAGGAAATACTTATTTCCACTCAAAGAAGCTACATCACTAGGAGAGCACACATCAGAATGCACAAGTTCCAAAATGTCATATTTTCTTTTAAATGAAACACTAAAAGAAACTTTGTGTTGTTTACCATATAAACATTGATCACATTGGTTTAGAGACATACCTTAAAGGAATAGATATGTCTTCTTAGCCAGAACTTGCAAACCTTTTTTCACCCATGTGACCAAGCCTCTTGTGCCATAAATCAGGAGAAGTATCTTCAACTACATTCACCTCGTTTTTACAAGCTTTTGCATAAGTCTTGTAGAGCGTGCAACAAGCTTTTCCTTTGGCGACAATCAACGTGCCCTTTGACAATTTCCAATTCAAATCACCGAATTTGTTATAATAACCCTGCCTGTCGAGGGCCATAACTGAAATTAGATTGAGGCGCATATCAGTAATATGCCTCACATCTTTCAGTATCCACGAGTAGCCAAGTTCTGTTTGCAAGTAAATATCACCAATCCCAAAAATCTTAGATTGGCTAGTATTTCCCATCTTTGAAATACCAAAATCACCAGCTGTGTAATTTGCAAACAAGTCCATATTTGAACAAACATGGTAGGAAGCACCACTATCAACAATCCACTCAGTACTAGGATCATCCACATGTAGGAAACGACCATCTACACAAGAAAGTACTTCATCATTGGTAGAAACAATAGCTGTAGTGTTCTTTTCATCTTTCTTCTTCTGATAGCTACCCTCCATTTGCTCTCTCAATCAAATCCGACAATTTATTTTAATGTTGTCTTTTGATTTTGACCGACCTCTTATCTTGCTGCGACATTTCTGCCATATATTTCGATTTCTCCCCCCGTCCTGTACAACAAGAGCATGTGTATGATTTGACCCTGCATGTACACCCGAGGACATTCTTCTCGATTCCTCATTCTGCATACTGTCTTTCACAGACTCCATAGTCAAAACATCATTGGGAGCAGAATTACTGATAGTCACAACAAAGGTCTCCCAACTGTCTGGCAAAGAACTCAAAAGTAACAAAGCCTGCAATTCATCTTCTAGTTTCATACCCATAGTAGTCAATTGATTTACAATATTCTGAAAATTGTTCAGTGCTCTGTCACACCCATGTCATCTTTGTATTTCATGTTGACCAAGTCTCTAATCAGAAAAGACTTCCTAGATGCAGTCTTCTTCTCAAACATAGACTCCAATTTCGACCACAATTTTTGTGCATTAGTCTCCTGTAGTCCTGTGCCACATGATGAAACATACTATTATCCACCCACTGTCTTATAGTTCCGATAGGCTTTCTATTCTATTTGGTCCAATCATTGTCTGACATATCCTTCGGTTTAGCCGTGTTACCCTCAACAGGGTCATGCAAATCCTTGCAATAAAGGATATCTTCCATCCTAAGCTTCCAAGTAACCCAATTATGATTAGTGAGTCTAATCATAGTACAACCAACCGGATCCTCCATTTTAATCCACACAATCCAACACAAGCTTTGATACCATTGTTGGGAAATTAGACAACAAAAAGAATTTCCAACACAAGTAGCAACGCCAAATATTTCCCCCAAATTTCGTGTGATTAAAATAGGAATTCAACCAACTCAAACAAGCCAATCACAATCCAATAAAATATCGACATATAAATAGCAAAAACGATAACACCAATAATTATTTAACGTCGTAAAACCCTCCGATGAGAAGGGAAAATCGATGGGGCAAACTGACAATTCCACTATTATCAAATAATAGTAATACAATATTTTCTTCCCTAAATTTTTGCCCTAAATCTAGAGGTAACCAATACACACCTTTAAGAATCAATCTTGGCACCCAAAAATATACATCATCTAATACAATAGATGGAACCCAACAACAACAATAATATGGAGATGATAATGCACCTAAAACATTCTAAGATAATACTTAGAGAAACCCAAAAATTGAAGAAGGAAAATCCATTAATAATCAATACTTTCTTCGTCAATAATTAGAATTAAAAGCACCTTTTAATTCCTTTTGTCACTGTGCGAATGGGTGCATTTTTTTTCCAGAAAATGAGAAAGCCTATAGTACCTTGTGCGTAATGTGTATGTCTCTAGTGGCTATCGCGTTCCAAAAGGTCCCAGCCTTTGATTCTTAATTTTGAACTGTGTCCAGCAAAAGGAAAGTTTTTTGCCTCAAGGTTAAGCGTCAACTGAATTCAAATTGCACAAAGGGTCCTTGAAGTTCCATTTCATAATTAAATGTGGGCTGGAACTATCTTTTAAATTATTAATGGGCCAAATAATTTAAAGACCCAACATAAAAAAGGAATACCATATATGTTAGACATATTTATCACATGAAAATTCCCCTACAATCCATTTCATAGAAGATGTTCATGAATCATATATGCATTATCCTTCAAAGGGAACATGTGATTGACAAATACAATTTTATAACCCTTCAAATGGTCAAACCTAAAGCCATAATTTATAATATCTAAAACCAAGAAATTGGGTAGTCTATCCATAAATCAATACACATTTTCCACTTACTGCCTTTTATTTATGGTTCTTGTTAACCAACATTACCTCTAAGAGATCAATGAATAAAGGGGAGAGACATATATAACTGTAGATATGAGTAAAGGAAATAGAAATAAAGTTTCCAAGCCTGAGGTGAGAAACATTGCAAATTAGCAAAAAGAAATACAGTTATTCCTTCTCCTCATAGCTCTTGACCATGCCTACTCATCAACATTAATCCGTTGCAAATCTTCCTCCATTTATGATAAGTTATTAGTTTGAGGGCCAGCATTTGTGAGTTGTGACACATGGATTCCATGTTAATCCAATCCCTGGTGTAAGCATGAACTGCAACCCACTTGTTGGTGGAACTTAATGTGAAACAGGTGGAGTTACCCTTTGTGGCAGAATTTCAATTTGCATTCACAATTGTAGGTGACATAATATGAGCATGGGTAATTAAAATATACCATCGAAATGAATAGGTTACCTAAATAGCTGAATCAGGTGCGTCGTCTCTTTTATGGCACCTCTTATTGTGGCCTTTCCCTCTACAAACACTGCATGTCATCACATCTTCTTCTAACTTTCTTCTTTGTTTGGTTTGCTTTCTCTCCCTTTCTGGAACAAACCAACCAGGAGGCACGACTGGAGGGTACTTATTGTGGGCCACAATTTCTTTCCATTGATTGAATTGACCAAGTTATCATAACATTTCAAGTATGTCTCCAATTCGTAGCACGTGTGCACGTAATCATAAGGAAGGTCTCGGTGATCAAATATACCAACAACAACATGCAAAAATGGAATTCCAACCAGTTTCCACCTCCTAAAAGCGCATGTATGAACCCCTAAATCAACAGCAAACTCTCCATGTGGGCATGATACATTGTACTACGGACCTCCTGACCAGTCAACATAGCATTCATTTTTTGTTCTCCAACCAGGATCAAACTTTCCAAATACCTCTCCGCTAGATATGCATATGTCCAGTGCCTATTAATGTTGTCCCTGCTACATGTATGATTTGGATTGTATGACTTTTTCTGCAAATAACCCTTCTTGTTCCAAAAAGAGCAAATTCTCCAAGTACAATCCCCCTCACACATGCCATGTGCTCTATCAACATTGTTCACCTCAAGTTTTATGGTAGTCCTACTTACTACTCCATAGTGCTTAACTACTTTCTTGAGTTCGTCTATATTTCGAAATCGTTGCCCACCTCCAACTTTGTATCGTACTTCTCCATCTCCGCACAAAATTTTGGGAACCTGTGAATTCCAACTCTATATCTGGCAGTCCTTCCTTGGACAGGCTAGGATCTAAATTACAATAATCAATATATTCACTTTAATGACTAACAAGATGTAAGTAATTTTAATGACTGACAACTTGTGAGTTATTTTAATGCAATTCATAGCATTCACAGCTAAATATTGCAAAAAAAAAAAAAATACATAGCTGTAGAGTTCATTTTCAAACAAAACGACATTGTTTTTAAACATTTGGAGCATACAGAGCGTTTGAAGGAACCGATTAGTAATGATAAACATAAAACTTAAAGTGTCCAGGATAATCTATAAACACATTCAACAAGTTTTGCAATTTTTAAATTTCAAAATTAGGGCTCGTTATCGCAAACAAAATTTTATGTCCATTCTACACTTTGTTTTTTTTAAATGGTTCACTTAAGAAAAAGAAAAAATCAATCAATCAACCAATGCTTATGGATTCCTAACAGTTAAAAAAATACATAATATGTTAGCGGTTGGGAAATCAAATATTAAAAAGTTTGTGCACAACAGGAACTAACCTCTATGTTGTCCCTTGATAAGGGTATTTTATACACTTATTTACATGCTAAAATTATGATATTATATTATCATTTTCGAATAAATGCTTTTGATTTAGTTTCTATTTGTTATTGTTTCAGATTTTATCCCAAAGTCAAGAGAATTGATCAATTAAGGCGAATATGGACCAAATGATGACAAAAAAGACTAAAATGTGCAAAACAAAAGTTGATAAACAGTTGAAGATCAAAGTTGAGCTAAATTGGAAGAAGGAAAAATTTTGAAGGTTGAATTGAAGAAATTGAAAATAAAAGGAGTTAAAGGAAGAAATTCAGAAGTTCAAGAACTCAATTGAAGTAATCGGAAGATGAAGGACTTGCCGAGCAATTAAGGGAAAGGACCAACTTGAGCAGTCTGAAAGATGGGTCAGAAGCATAACCACGTGATCGCGTGGTAGTCCAGTTGGGTCGGACTTTTCTCCTTAAAATGCGGTTTTGGCTAATTTCTTGCTTAACTCGACTAGAGTTCTTCCCTCAACTATATGTATAGGACATTTATTGCTCGAGATTAGGGTTCCTCATTCTCTATATTACACATAAAACTCTACACAATTCTTGAAAGAACCATTTAATGAAAGATTGAAGATTCATGCAAAAAGAAGAAGAATTTCTCCATAAGGGTTATGAATAGGGATGTCAACAAGCCGAGTCGAGCCGGATCGTGAGTCGAAGATCAAGGCTCGAGCTTTTAGGAGTCGAGTTTTTTTTGGCCCGAGCCGAGCCGAGCTAAAGCTCGTCCCCAAAAATAAGGCTCGACTCGAGCTTTAGCTCGAGCTTTTTCCGAGCCGAGCCAAGTCCCGAGCTTTTAATTTTTTTAAATTTTTATAGCAAAAGTTCATAAAATTTGTTTGAAAATATGTATATATAGCAAATTGGACCGAGCTCGTGGTCGAAATTCACTGCCCAAGCTTCCATCGAGCTTTTTAGCGGGCTTTTTTTTTGCTCGAGCCGAGCCGAGCCGAGCCAAAGCCCGTCTCTCAAAAAAAAGTTCGACTCGAGCTTTGGCTCAAAATCTCGAGCCACGAGCTGAGCTTAGCCCGAGCTTTTTTCGAGTTGAGCCCGAGCGGCTCGAGCCGACGAGCCGTTTTGCCATCCCTAATTATGAATTCTCAAAATCAACAATATTTCTCCAAGTCAACAATAATCTCCAAATGGGTTGTGAATTCTCCAAGTGAACAATAATTTCTTCATTCGAGTTATGAATTCTCCAAATTCTGTACTTTATATTAGAATTGTGATGGAGGTTTTAGTTCCAGGTTTTATGTTTTGATTATGTTCAATTTAATGTAATTTATGGGTTTGTGCAATTAATTCTTCATTTTATTGTTCTATAATTATTTGATAAATTATTGTACAAGTATTGTGATGTTTTCTTAAGTTCGGAAGATTATGAATTCATTAGACATGTTTTAATTGTCATAAAATTCAATAGGGGATAGAAAATATCGCTATACTTTATAGTACTATCTTCCAAAGTGTTCACAAACGTTAATACTTTTCTATGTGTTCGCGTTCTTCATAAAAATATAGTCGTATCACATATAGAAATGTGATTTAATTCTTGTTCGAAAGGAAATTTTAAACAAAATAGGAACATTGATATTCAAATCCAATGAATTGTTATTAAAAATTTATGTTAAAGCATAAATGATGGAAAATAAAGCGGGTTCTCGATTCTAACATATTTTTCTCATAGATTTTATTATTACAAAATAGTTTATTTTTAATTATTAGTTCAATTCAAATTCCAAATCATATTAATTTCTTTAGTTTCGGTTAAGGTTATTAATCTAAAATAATAAATTGTCTCAATCCTCGTAGGTACAATACTTGGACTTATAATATATTATATTACTTATGTGATCCGTACACTTGCGCTAAGGAAATTAAACAGCATCCCTCGTTCTTGAAGACATTGCTTTCATCTGCTGGGATTGTCTACAATTGAGGAGCTTATAGGTCACCCATGTCAAGGAAGAGGGCGACAGACTTAGGGTTTTGTCGGGGTGACGTCTTCGTTTTCAATAGAGGGAAAATATTTTGAGCCTTGATGTGTTATAATCGCATTATGAATGAATGACTTGCTAACTTGGTGAAAATTAATAGTAAATTTGGCCATGTTGGAATTCTGTAAGCCACGCGTGTATTTTTGTTTGATTGGACTAGTGGTGTTAAACTAAGCGATAGAGAGGTAACACGAAGAATAGTTGAATGACCAATAAGATACATTTTAAAGTACATTTACTAAGTAGTAACTCAAGTTAAACTTTAGTGGCCATTTATATGATTAACCCTCCAAATGACACGTAAAATACGTCAACAAAATGTGTATTAGTGACATTTAAGAGCCGTTTGGTCCCATGAACTTTTTCTAAAATTTTGAGGAATTTTGAATTTGGGAGAACGTGTGATTTAAAAGTGATTAAAAAGTGTGTAAAGTGGTGGATCCATAAAATTATGTAGTTGAAAATAAATGTGAGAAAATTTTGAAAATTTTACACAAGACCACATATAAAAGTGGTAATTTTTACTAGTTTCCCCAAATAGGCCATCTTTTTCTCTAGAAAAACATGAGAAGTAAAATCTTTTACAGTCTCATTCCCTACTCTTTCACCAAATGAGCTTGTGGATAGCGCAACAGAAGGCCTCATCAAGGCACTATTCGGATGCCGATTTAGAGCACCTCCAGGCTACAATACTTATATTGAAAGAGCATATTTAACATAATATTTAAAGAGTAAGATTTTTTAAAAGCTTCAACAAACTCTTTATTTTACTTTTTCATAAAAATATTTCTTGTGTTTCTTTATTTTTATTTAATATTTATTTTTTTAAAAGTGAATCATCAATAACTCCCTCCATTTGAAAAAGATAGTCTACAGTTATTTTCACACGGATTAAAAAATAGTAGTTAGTATAGTTAGTGTATTAAATTTTATTATCAATGATTTTCATTTATACCTTATTTATTATTTTAAGTGGACTCACTTAGCCTCTCTTTGAGACCTGGTTTAGGCAAAAAAAATTTGATTCCCTCCAATTTTGAATAGTGATTTTATTAATTTAGCCTCTGTTAAAATTTAGTATTTAAAAATATGTTTCTTTATGTTTTTTAGATAAGATGTGTGATTAAAAAATGAAAAGAGAAAATATGTGTGGTTAAAAGATAATTTGAGAAATTGTGATATTTAAAAACTTATTTTTTTACTTTTGTCAAACAGAGGCTTAATAAAACTTCATCTGCCAACACAACATATCCTTGTCTGCAGAGCCGGTTTCCTTTTCTAAATTTTAGGTGCCTCAAAGATTAGGTTCTGATTAATATAGAGTATGGTGGGCCCCCCGTTGAAGTGCTTTAATTGTGATTTGAATTGGTTGCTGGAATTTGTGCATTTCTAATTATGAAATGAATTTCTATGCTGGCATTCACACATGAAAATGGATTTGTTATTTTTCGGGACTTTTACGACTTGGATGCAAACTAATTTCTTAACTCTAACATGCCAATAAACATTACGAACATAATCCAATCCAAATGCCTCAACAAAAGGAAAAAAATGCTTATTCGTACAAATAGATGAAGCTTCACAACATTTTTCATTTATTTGTAGCATCCACGTGGAATTGGGTATCGTATAACCAAAATTAATTTACGAGACAAATTTTGGGCCATGTAGTCTCGTAATTGTTCCCACGGCATGTCCTCATCTCCTACTGCATTCACCTCGACAGCAAATTCGTCTTCCTCATCAGGGAGATCAATCTCAACTTCTTCACCCTCAGCTTCCTCAGCTCGTTGGAAGCCTTCATCTAGCTCCCCGTTTGTCCTCAAGAAATTATGGACTGCCATTGTAGCAACAATGACAGCTATCTATGCTCGAAAGGAGTAACTGGGCATTCGATCTAGTATTTTCCATCTTTGTTTTCATACCCCAAATGCTCGCTCGATAACATTTCGACATGATGAGTGATGAAAGTTGAAGCGCTCATGAGCATTCCTAAATCTGCGACGGCGTCCGTTGCTTTCGTTACGAAACTCCTGAAAATGGTACCGAATGTCTGATCCCTTATATGGTGCCATATATCTCGATTTGTGAGCAAACCCAGAATCAACCAAAAAACACTTCCCATTTGTTGGAATGGGAAAATTTATCTCATCACTATGAATTTCTCTAGCAAGGATTCTACTGTCGTGTGCATTACCCGTTTTTTCGGTAGGACAAATGTGAAACAAAGATTGAAATCACATGCTGCCAGTACATTTTGTATTGGTATCCTTTTACGCCCTATGAAATGCTCCCTCTCTTCTCGTGGAAAAACGGCCCTCACATGTGTACCGTCCATTGCACCAATCCAGTCCTGTCACATGAAACGTTGTTGTTTAAATTCATAAGTTTGTGCATTTCAATGTACTGATTAATGAAAAAATTAATTATGCATTTATATTTGATAACCTGAAATAGGGGATAGCGTTGAGCGTCAGGGTGATGGTTTGCCACTCCCCTATTATAATCTGAATGTGGCTTAATTATACGCCCAGCAAGTTGCACGACTAGTCGTAAAACTGTTTTGAAATAATATCCAATTGTTTGCAGTGAATGCCCGAAATGAGTTTGCACTTGGCGATATCTGTTCCTGTGAGACAACACACTCAAAAATATACCAACTTGTTCATAGATGTCCACATTTTGAGAATTTCGTAAATCGTAGTCATCTCGCAACATGTGTGTGAAATGCGTGAATGTTGAGGGGTAATTCTGAATTATTGGTAACATGATTGAGGATAGACATAAATATTCTTCAGCATGAATATGTGCTCACTCCTTGACGTTGGAAATAGGAATTGGTGTCTTTTATTTGGTAACATGTAATCACGCACCATAGATTCAGCAATTCGACAATATCGTAGCCATGTTTGTATATCGTTTTGTAGTTGTTGCAATAACTCCGTGTCGTCCATATCGTCTTCAGAGTCGGATCTAGGAATTAACAAGTACTCATCATTGAAATCTGACATGTTGCACTAGTCCCAATATCAGGTAGCTTATGAATTTGAAATAAATTTAAAAAAAACGAAAAAACAATTGGAATTGAAGATTGTTGAATATTCGGGCTACAAAAACTGACTTATGGGAAGAGAAATTTTGGTTTGTTTAAGGGGGGTGAGGAATACTTGCTGAAGGACCGTAAAGATAGTTGCAAATAGATGACTTATTGTATTAGGGAAAAAAACATCTCACCACCCTGCAAAATATAAATAACATAAAAAAAGGAATGAAGAAGACCCTTTCTGTTGGAAACTAGAAGAAGCATTGAAGCAGTGGGTTCTAGATGGTAAATATATTTGCCTATGAATTCGTATCCAGTATGCATGCCACATGAAGCAATCCATTTTATAGATTGAATATGTCCTTACTTCCCAAATTATTCCACCACTACTTTATGCATTTGTTGAAAAAGGACCAAGGGCAAGGAATATATTCCCTACAAAAAAAATGGACATATGTATGCCCTACCCTAACCTGCCCTACCCTACCCTACCCTACCCTACCCTGCCCTACCCAACCCAACCCATTTTGTCCACAAGCACTCCATACCTCCAAAATAACCAGACATGCAGTACAGAACAAGGAAGATTGATATCACCAAACTTCTTTAATAATATTAAAATAAACCAACCATAATATAACTCAATAAAGTTCAGTCAACATGCTACATGCGTTACACAGGAAGTGAGTGTCAGGTGATGGAATACATAATTAAAAAAAAAAAAAAAAAAATTCTTGCTGGAGTACATGAAACAAAGTTCACACAGATTAGGAAGTTCGAAAAATAGTAAACGAAAATCGTACAACATGACGTTTACCTCCGACCAGACATAAGCTTTTGGTCGCGTGTGAAGCAATAGGTGATCCATTTGACCTTCATCTCTGGGGTCCTGGCGGCTCTGAAGGAGTTGCGGTTCTCACCTTTCGAAAGGTACCATAACGCGAACATATGTATTTCCCCTCCTTCCTCGATCAAGCCCGTCTCCATTAACTCGTCCATGCATTCCTCAACTGTAATCGTGTTCTTCACACTTGCTTGGCTCAAGGATTCAAGATTATTTCCAATGCTGGCGATTTGGTCGAGAGTAGCAGTTACTTCTCTTGCTCCATACATCTTTTTCTTGCTCTTCTCCTTTTCTTGCTTCCCTTTGCATTTGTCCCCACTTTTCTGCTTCGAAATGTCCATGGAGCAAGTACCGACAACCTTTGTAGGACCGTTGCTTGAGTCGGTGCTCTCCGCGTTTATTGGCAATTTACCATAGTTCAATTCCTCGTCGCTATCTGGCTCCAGTCCTAAACCACACTGCGACATTTTTTTTGGTGTGACAGCAAATTGGGAAGAGTTGTAAGTGCTACTGAACAAATGACTATAGGTATCGTAAATTTCACCACAGTCACGGTCTTTGAATTTGGCATACTTGTAATTTTCCTGTATAACACACAATAGAACGATTTGAAATACTTCATAAGTTGGGATTCTTTATCAGTTGCACAAACTGGTGTGTATTTTCTTGTAGATGGAATCAAAAGCAGTGAAAGACTTGGGATATATTGAGAATAGAAAAACCCTAGGCCAATTTTAAGACTTTTTAGTCAACTTATATTCTGCTACCTCTCCAACCATTTGGACCATCTGAAAAGGCGGGTTACTGCATATCACCGAAAAAACTAAAAAAATTCTCTAGTTAAATTAAATACATGTATAAATTGCACCTACATTTCTCCACTGTCTGTTTATTTGTCTTGCACCAGTGTGTGTGAGAGCAAGTAATATTTTGGTACTAGTATCCAACCACATACAAAAAAAAAAAAAGAAAGAACCAATCTAAGTTGTAGATATGTAATTAGTTACTCAATGTCGGTTTACTGCATCGAAGTTAACAAATTGCATGCAGATTTCCTTATTCCCAATTATTAACTCGATGTAGACCGAAACCAAGAGCACAGAGTAATTAATGATTGGACATACAAACATTGACCAGTTGAGGACATTTGATGAAATATATTTCTTATCCACGTCACCACAAATTTCATAAAACCTATAAATTATAACCACGTCTCAAGCATTCACTTATTCTATCTTTAGTATTATTGAACATGTTGGGCCAAAAATAGTTTGATCGAGTAATAAATTTTCCACTGCAGGAATTAAACAATAACACAAATGAGCTATATCCCCAACTAAAAAAATGTTGCTGGAGGTGAAAAGAAAAGGTAGAACACCACAAGAACTAAACACATAACTCGCAAATGTACTGCTAACGTACCAGGATTTCCAGAAGTGATTATTGTCAATCTATCTTCACTGAAGAGAACAGGTCATGGACCCAGTAGAATGATGTAAGGAGCACAATCAAGAGCAGATTTTTACCTGTATTTTGTTAGCCCACCACTGCTCCGAGGCTTGAATTCGATTCCCATGGCGGAACTCGACACCTGTGCAGTTCAGCAACTCGAATAAGAGCTTATGCTCTTTCTGCATAACGGCCCAATGGTTCTTCAGCTGGGAGATATTCCAAGTGTTGCCCGCCTCTCGATTGAATAACATCCGAATTCGTTGCCATCCTTTGGTCGTGAAACATTTTCCGGTGCGATGTCCTTCAGCGACGGCGAGGTCGACTGCCCGAATGAAGATTCAATGTTCGAACTTGTTCCACCTTGCCGTTTTTCTACCCACAGCTTTGGGTGGTGGTTGGTTGAAACCTCGAGCCTCGAATGAGTCGGGATTCCAAGTGGTATAGCACTTCACAGTTTGCGCAAGTAACCAATTAGAAATGGAAAAAATTTATTAGCAAACTTGATTTTAGGAATTTATCCAAATTGTGAGCTTTTCTTACCATGGTTTCTGGGACCTCCGTGCGAGTTTTCTCCAAAATCCATCCGACCGTTGTGCGTTCAGGATGAGTTAAAGACCGAAAAATTATTGATCTCCCTAGTGACGTTCCGACAGGGAAATTGCTGGTCGTCTAACCTTTACGCAAATCTCAATAGGGCCACAAGAAGAAGAAGTTGAACGCCTGTGTAGGGGGCACTACTGTATTAACAGGAAGCACATGTAGGAGGAGGCCAATCTTCTGAATGCGGTCTTCAATTTGTAAAGAGAAAAAGGGAAATGAAAAATTGGGGGAAAATGGGATAGATGAGAATTGATTACAAGAGGAAATGAATGGTAGACCTCTAACGGCATCTGCAAAGCCTAACATGTTGGTTCAAATCATGTCAGATGTTTCGAATTTTAAAATATTATTATAACTACTGTTTAAAAGTTGGGGGAACCCGGAAATGACAAAGCAGTGTTGCCTTTGCCAGATGATGATGCATTATTAAATTAATATAGTAAGTGTTCAAAACTGAGGGAACCAAAATTTTTTGGCCTAAACCGGGTATCAAATAGAGGCCTGTTAAAATTTTTGTGTTTAAAAATATATTTTTTTATATTTTATAGGTAAGATATGTGGTTAAAAAGTGAAGAAAGAAAATATGTGTAGTTAAAAAATGATTTAGGAAATTGTGTTATTTAAAAACTTTTTTTTTTTTTTGCTTTTGCCAAACAGAGGCTAGTTTCTCACCAAAAATTTGAAAATGCAATAACTAAGTAATTGATGTGTATTGTACCAAAATACATTAAAAAAGTGTATATATGAAAATGAAAAATTTAATACATGCTCAATATGGTAACAAAACTACTATCTTTTTGAGGCAGACAAAAATAGTATACATAACTATCTTTTTGGAACGGAGGGAGTATCAAATCTATATCTATATCTATACTATATATATGAACCTTGCTACTTGAACAACCATTTTGAACAAACACTTGAACAACTCTCTCATATTGGTATGGGGCCCGCACACACATGTGAGCGTGGACCCCACACCCCATGTGAGAGGGTTGTTCAAGTGTTTGTTCAAAATAATTATTCAAGTAGAATTTTTGTATATATAAAAGGAGAATAGTGGATTAGTGCGAATGAAAAGTGGATTAGTGTGAATGCATTTATGGTAAATACTAAACAATGATTAATATTTTTTTTAATACTTTTTAAATTTAATAATCGTGCAAAGATTAAATGATATAATAATTTTTTGATCTTAAATGTTGTTCAATTGTCGTATATTTGATAAGTTAAAATCAAACACATATTTATAGCTTATTGTGATTTTTGAACGAAAATTGAGAAAAAGTTAAATATGTGAGGCAAATGCAAAAAATTATAATAAATATATTTATATCTTTAACAAGCATCAATATTTATACTGATGATATTATATCTAACATTATATATGATTAAAAAATTACAGAATTCGCATTTATCATTCAATGAAGTTTTCGATAATTTGGATTATTTATGTTGTTTTTAAATTTTAATAATTGTTGTAATAAAAAATTATTTTTGTATCTTTTGTATCTGTGTTGATTATGTATAATCGTTAAACTTTATGAATGCTTATCTATATTGCGTATAGCAATTTCAGTTCATCACACATGTGAAAATCTATATATATACTATATATGAAAGTATGATAGTTTGGCAGAATTTAATTCTTAAATTCTTTATGTTTTAGTATTATAGTAAATAATTAATATGATGTTATTGTCATTTTATATTTTTGTTATAATTATTATTATTATTATTATTATTATTAACAACGTTACTATTGAACGAGTTCAATCAATATTTTTAGTTATCAGTATTAAAATTATTATTTAATTATTTATTTTTTTATTTATTTATTGTTCTTAATATTATAAATCCTATGGGTAGTCATCAATAATTAAATTGTGATTTAATTATTAATAGTCAAATCATTTGTTATCTCTTTAAAATTACAAATCATATTTTGTAATATATATATATATATATATATATATATATATATATATATATATATATATATATATATATATATATTGTAGGGTATAATTTTCAATATAATTTCGTAATCTCCAACTTTATTCGATTATCGTATTATGATAATCACTAGATTTTCAAAATTATTATTTTGACTACTTATTTTTGTAAATAAAGTTTTATTGATTAAATTTAAATATTTAGACTATTTCTTTTTTAATTATTGTGATTGATTTTTTTGAATGAAAATTAAAAAGTACGTTAGATACAAGAAGCAAATTTAGAAGTTATGAGAAATATGTTAATACATTTCACATGCATCAATATTTGTGCACATAATATTATATCAAATATAATATACCATTAAAAACTACGAAATTACATTTTCAATGAAGTTATTAATAATTCATAAAAAATATTGAATTCAATAATAATTTATTATTTAAATATATAAATTAACGTTTACTATTCAAAGAATTTTTTAATAATTTGAATTACTTATGTTATTTTTAATTTTTTATGCATTTATATATGTGTTGATTATGTATAAACACTAAAATTTTACGAATGCTTATTTAAATCGATATTGTGAATAATAACTTCCGTGCATCGTACGGGTGAAATATTAATATATAATAAATAAAGCTAATGTAGGAACGTTGAAAATTGAAATTTGTTGAATGTGTTTAATAATAGAGATTGGAGATTTAAACTCACTCTCTAAATTAAAATGTTAAAGTAGAGAGTTTATTGGAGTGAATTTTACGAATTGACTCTCCAAAATAAAGAGTTTAGAGACATATTGGAGGTGCTCTTACAATATACCAAGCCCAAGACAGTACGCCTCTGCAGACCAGCTAATCTCCTAAAAAAGCATGCAAGCGAACCAGAGAGCATAAATTGAGACCTGATTCGAATTGACTCTCCAAAATAAAGAGTGTCTTAAGTTTAGAGACATATTGGAGGTGCTCTTACAATATACCAAGCCCAAGACAGTACGCCTCTGCAGACCAGCTAATCTCCTAAAAAAGCATGCAAGCGAACCAGAGAGCATAAATTGAGACCTGATTCGAATTGACTCTCCAAAATAAAGAGTGTCTTAAGTTTAGAGACATATTGGAGGTGCTCTTACAATATACCAAGCCCAAGACAGTACGCCTCTGTAGACCAGCTAATCTCCTAAAAAAGCATGCAAGCGAACCAGAGAGCATAAATTGAGACCTGATTCCAATCAATCACACAAGGCGTTGGCTTTGTGACAGAATATTGTAGAAAGCAATGAAATTTCATATTGAGCAATGGAGCAAGAATTAAACATGTGCTGATCTATCAATAACTTATGAGCCGCAAAAATTGAATTAAATGCAGGGAATGATGCATATATATCGAACAAAAAGGAGCATTCAACTACCTGATTGCGTCACGCCAGAGACAATGAATAACTTTCCTACAAAGCGAAACACGAAATTTGGAAGTACGAATTGGTGTTCGGCAAACATTTATTATAATCAACACAATTTTCAACATCACTTTTTAACCACACATATTTTTTCTCTTCAATTTTTAACCACATCTTTCCTATAAAAAAAAATTAACACTAATCATTACCTGTTATAATAGTTGTCGAACACAAGCTTTAACATGCACAACACATAACTCAATAGGACAAAACACATGTAAATCTCTTAAAAAGCTAAGCCGGATAATGAGAACAGTGCACCAACTAAATTATAATAAAGATTCAGATATCAGACAAAAAACTCTCAAGTTCTTGAATAAAATTTGAAAAAACTGTTTCATGGGTCTTGAGAGGGTATCACGAGATGCAATCAGAAATGGCTTAGATAGGCTAATACTAATGCAAGCCATCATTGAATCCCGCACCTCAAAGAACAATCAAGCATACCGAAAAGATTATGTTAAGAGGTAAGAGCTAGCTCAATTTGATCCGATGGGAACCAAAAGTAAGCAATTCAAAATGTTTGGCATCCCAAATGAACCAGAAATCCACAGTAAAGCATATTTGTCAAACCCAAGGTGTAAAATACATTAAATGATGCCAATTTTAGCAAGTAGCAAGGGAATCTAATATATAATACTTGCATAACTTTAAAACCTATCAAGATCACACGCATTTTTACACCTAAATGATAATAGAGTGAAATAATTTTCTTGCCAGATATAGACAATGGAAGCCAGCATCAAATAACAACTATGCATAGACGCAAATCAAGATTAGAGGAGCAGTTCCAGAACCTCAACTTTTGTTTAAAAATCAAAGTTGTTTCTAAGCAAAAAATACTTGCATTTGAACTCGTAATGACCACAAATAAGAAACTACAAGGTATGAACATAAAACTAATTCTACAAGTCTTAGAATAAGAACAGTGAAATCATAAAACAAAGGCATGAATTGGAATCACACTAGTATAGTCTACCCTCCAAAGAATGAGAAAAATCCACGTTTCTTGGGTTCCTCCTCCATCATCACAGCCTTCATACTATCCTGTTCCACCAACCTCCACGCGGCCTGCTCGAATGCCAGCCCCGCCAAAGCAGGCGGCCTATTCAAAACCAAGGGGTACCCTCTATTCGTACTCCTGATCACTTCAGTATCCTCGGGAATTACCCCCAACAAAGGCAATCCCAACATTTCTTGAACGTCCAAAACTGACATCATGTCCTCCCCCTTAATCATATCCGTCCTCACCCGGTTCACAATCATCTTAATATCCCTAATTCCATCACATTCCAACAACCCCGTGACCCTATCCGCATCGCGAAGGCTAGTAATATCCGGCGTGGTCACCAAAACCGCTTCATTCGCAGGAGTAATCGCAGTAATAAACCCAGCATCAATCCCAGCCGGACAGTCAATAATTATAAAATCCGGCACCCCCTCTTCACGAGCCTTAAGGGCTTCAACAAGCCAAATCAACGCCTTCCCCCCGAACCCAAGTGGGAGCTTCGACCTAGGCTTGGAAATACATAAAAGCTCAAAATTAGACCATCTCTTATCTCTTACTAGTGCCTGGTCAAGACGGCAATCCCCATTAAGTACCTCAACAACAGTATAATTCACGCGATTCTCAAGGCCTAGGAGGAGGTCCAGATTGCGAAGCCCAACATCGGCATCAATGGCGACAACTGAAAAACCAAGCCGTGCGAGAGAGAGTCCGATATTGGCGGTGGTGGTGGTTTTGCCAACCCCACCCTTGCCGGAGGTGATAACCACCACTCTGGGGGTCTCCCCCGCCAGTTGGGGCTTGCGGTTGTACTGGAGGAGGCAGTGTATTGTAATGGGTTTGAATTTGGTACGAGGTTTTGAAGAAAATGTGTGGAAGTAGAGCGAGGAGGGTTTTGGGTTAGCGAGGGGTTGCAGAGACATCATTGCCTCTGGAGGATCTAATACTGTGCGTGTAAGAGCAAGACAAATGATGATAGAATATTAATTAATATAGAATTATTCTATTTTGACAAAAATGTTGACAAAAGTTCCCACATACGATGTACAAAATCTAGAGCAATGATTACAGATCTCCACTCTTAATGTGATAGCTTTTGTCAAACTCTTTGTTAAGCTTGGCTAATGTAACAAAGTTGGTTAATATATTGGAGTGCGCTTGGGAGAGGGATAGAAAATAGAGGATGAAAAGTGCTTAGAAGGGTTTTACATGGCAAAATTAGTCTTTTAATTTTAATTTATTTTATCAAAACACTTCGAGAATTATTAAAGTATTTATTTTAATAGTTAATACAGAACTGAAAAAGGAGTTACACTCCTATCAGAATTGATAGGTGAACAAGAACCAATACTCTTAACAATGATACATGTTTTCAAATGTTAATTCTGCACTTGTTTCAACAGTAGTAATAAAGGAATGCAACATTTTACACCAATCCAAGTGTCTACAACAAATAATAAATTGCCTAAAAAAGCATGAGTGGGAAAACAAGACAATATCAGATAATACGTTGTGAGTTCTGCCTCAGCGGTGCTTCTGCATGCTGTCGCTGAGTCATCTCTTCATCCTCATTTTCCATTTCTGAACTACTTGATGGTTTAGGACCGGAAGAAATAAGGTTCTTGAACCAACTACCTTGGAATCCAGGAGATCCTCCTTCATTCGAGTTGCTCGGGGACTCTGCATTGAGAATTGAATTGTTCGAAGCGACTCCTGAAAGAAACCGATATGCCACTCTACTAGCAGTTACAATCTCAGTTTTAGCTTGCCTGAACTGCAACAGCACCAGAATTGGTCAAATATGAAACAACGTGCAATCCAGAACCAGGCAAAAAGAGAAGATCAATCAGACAAGACGCCCACAACAATGGAGGAAGAGTAGAACGTCAGATTGGGTCGAGCCTAATTATCACCGTTCACTTGTCTCCTCGACAACAAGTTGACCTAACTTTCTACACTACTAGGAAAAACGAAAACCCAAAACAATTTTTTTATATAAATGTTTATTTAGCACTCATATCTTTGTAATAGGTCACACTAGCTTCCTACTCTAGATTAATGAAAACATGCAATTATGAGGGGATGTAACTATCACCTTGAGGTTGCAAGACTGTTTGCATTTTTTTGATTTCTGGTTGCTTTCTATTGCTCTCAGCGGGATTGGGATTAGATCTAAATTCTAACATAGAAAGGGATAGGGCGTCGGGCGTCCCTTGACTATGTAAATATTTGCAAATAAAAGCAGTTTATGATTTCTGTACACATCAAAATTACAACTCACTTTCCAGGATCACCTAGCATACAAACATGCACCTTGGGTATGAAGATTTTATATAGATTATGATAGTCCAGCAGCTTATACTCTTTCTTTTCACTCATTTTCACATCTATTTACATATAATACTCCCTCCGTCCCAATTACTCCCTCCATCCCACAAAGATAGGCATATTCCCATTTTCACACAGATTAAAAAATGGTAGTTAATATAGTTGAAATAATAAATTTATCTATATTTTTCCAAATATATCCTTATGTTAATTTCAAACACTCATTAATTCATTCAAACTACATGTCATTAAATTGACATTGAAATTAACTACCAAGTTACATTAACTATGGGTATATGAGGAAATGAAAAATTTACTACATGCTCATTATAGTAAGTGACCTATTTTTTTGGAACGGACGAAAATAGTAGATAAACCTATCTTTGTTGGACGGAGGGAGTATATAGGTTTGTTTGACTTTTCACACAGATTAAGAAAATACATTTAATGTCATTGAAAAAGAAATATTTGTAAAGAAAATTTCCAACTTACCCTTATTTAATATCAAAACTATTATATTGAAAGTAACAAATAGGGGTCTATTGGTAAATAAACAAAATAAATATTTCCCAATAAAGAAACAAGTCTATATAATTAGGACAAACGAAAAGAGAAAGACGGCTTATATAATTGGGATGGAGGGAGTAATAGGATAACCGTTACCATTTTTATGCACACACTTTTCTGCCCAAAATACATTCTAAATCAAGAAATTTTTACCAAAAAAAAAAAAATGAACAAAAAAATAAAAGTATTAAATGTAATTAATAAAAGTTAGTATTAAATTTCCAACTTACCCTTATGTAATATCAAAACTATTATATTGAACAAAAAAAAAAAATGAACAAAAAAATAAAAGTATTTATACACACACTTTCCTGCTCAAAATACTTTCTAAATCAAGAAATTTTTACCAAAAAAAAAAAAATGAACAAAAAAAATAAAAGTATTAAATGTAATTAATAAAAATTAGTATTAAATGTTGTTATTAAATAAAAGTTGGTATTAAATAAAAGTTAATAATAAATGTGAGTCATTATATATATATATATATATTGAAGTTTTTATAAAATATATGTAATCAGTACATTAAAAATTAAAATATATTATAAAGAAAATTGGTGATAAATACAAATAAAATTAAAACAAATTTAATACAAAAAATTTATTGAAGCGCCAACTTTTAAGACACGTGTATTTTTTTCCCAACATTGATTAGTGTTATCTTTTCTAAAATTTCGAATTCGATAATATTTTGTAATAAAATATTATTTCTACTATTTTTTTTATTTGATATGATTGTATAATTAACAAATTTTCATGAATTCAAAAAAAAAAAATGTCTTAAGCACCGTGCAAGACATTATCATTTCTTTAATATGCACATGTATGTGAGTGTGTGTGTTCGTGTATGTGTATGTGTATGTGTCTATATATATATTATTGAAGTTTTTATAAAATATATGTAATCAATACATTAAAAATTAAACTTAATCAAAAATTAAAATACATTAAAAAAGAAAATTGGTGATGAATTCAAATAAAATTAAAACAAATTTAATACAAAAAATTTAATTAAGCACCAAATTTTAAGACGTTTGAGTTTTTTTCCTATTTTGATTAGTGTTGTCTTTTTTAAAATTTCGAATTTGATAATATATTGTAATAAAATATAATTTGTACTATATTTTTATTTGATATGATTGTAAAATCAACATATTTTCATGAATTCTAATTATAATCATGGATAGAAATCCCGTGCATCGCATAGGTGTGATACTAGTTGGGGTCGACAGCAAGACAGTTGATTATGTCAGGAATAATGATTTTACAGCACAACTTTCAAATTAATTTTGCATATTTTCAACTTTTCAAGCAAAGGACAATGTGTTTTAAGAAAACAAATACTATAACCGTACCCGATAAGCTGTGCTTTCTGCTATTTCAACGGCAGTGTCACCAGCGTGTGCAAACCTGTTCACCCAACCTGTCATTAACTCGTAAGAACATAGTATACATGGTAAGTTGCAAATACTAAATAAAGGGACAGCGCAAAACATGTCAGTCATGAGCATTCTAAAATTAAAATGGTAAAAAATAAAATCTACAATACATTATCAAATATATTAAAATGGTAAAAAATAAAATCTTCGATACATTATCAAATATGTACATAAACTCCCCATGAAATCTTTCTCCAGGTCTGCAGCAACTTATCCTCTCTTGCAGGTGCACTTATACATCAAGGAACTTCTTTAAGGCAACTTCATTTAGATCCAGTACTAGCTCTAAAAATTCTAGACACGCTTCTACAAGAACTTATCACACTAGGTATTCAAATCACATCAAGAACAAGAAAACTCTATCTTCAAACCCGATTCTAAGCTAAATGGATCTAGCTCAAGAAGCTTGGGAACAGCTGCAACTACTTTTAATCACACTGTTCTTGAAGTTTCACTTAGCATCATAACTTCTTTGATTAATAGCAATATATATATAAATCAAGACGTGCCATCACTTTTCTTTCGATAGAGATAAATAAATGTTTGTGCCTCTGCAACGTCAGATATTAGCAAATAAAATATGTGAGACTAAGACCTGAATAATATTTGTGCTCCTTAGTAATTGACTGGTTAGAACATTATTATCTATTATAAAATATAAAATAATAACAATATCAAAAGTTGGCTACAATTTTAAAGGTGAAGGGCTGATAGTCTTCGCTCATAAATAATCCTGAGTACAATTTTAAGCTACATAAATATATAATTCTTCTATGAGTTTAATGTGTCCTGAATATAGACATGAAATCCCAGACTCGACAAGCTTGTCGAAGCTAAAAAGATGACTCCCACCCTGCCTTGCGACTATTGAACCTCCAGAACCGAAGCAAGTACAAAGTCCAAAAGACAATTTTCGGAATGGCCCAACTTAAGGCAAATATGGAAACTATATTGCATATTTTCCAGCAAGCTATATATAGGCAGGAAGAAATCTATTATATTAACTTTTTGGAACAAGACCTTATTAAATGAATCGCAATTTGGGGTGGTCAAATAACCTACATATTTATAGTAATGTATATGCTGTGTTTACGTGCGGACGGAGAAAAAGATACAAAGATTGCAATTACCAGGAAGCTTTGGCACACCAAGTCTTTCACAAAACTCATCACAAAAATGATTGCAATTTTTTGATAACAAATCATAAGTATCTCCAGGCCACTCTCTCCTAAGTTCCCTCAGGATCTGATTAACCTTGAAGATAGAAAAGGTAGTTTCTCCAAGTTTGATGCTTTCACGGAATGTATACATCGGATTCTTCGTAGATGGGCAGCTAAAAACTCCAGTACCTTGCTCACAATACCCAAAGGACCATTCGTCATCTCCATTAATCTGTTGACGCGTAAATGATCTAAACTTAAGAGCGTTACATATAACACCTAGACATTTAATATTCAAGAGATTCAATATATTTTTTGAAAACTCACTCCCAAAAACCTGAAACCGCATAAAAATGTCAAATAATTTGCTATATGGGTACAACAAGTGCAAGAAGGCATAACAGAGTAGGAAATAATCTAAAATCCATCAGATGAATTAGACGAGGCATGTTAAAGGTACAATAAGCAAACATACACAAAGCAAAACTCAAGGGAGCATTTATACAAGGAAGCTCAAATATCAGTTATGCATCTTTCATGAGGACCCACATTTTTTAGTGTAAAAATACTGTCCCTTGTCAAACTATACAAGCAAATTGAAAAACGATTACTACCGAGTGCACTACCAGCAAATGCTTAAATTCACTATTGTTAGAGTATGTGGCTCATACAAAGATGTATACTAGAAAAGCAGGTTGATGAAGTACACATGGATATTTTTGGGATTCTTTCCTTATATCTTGTGCAGGCTAAGGTAGTATATATTTGTAGGAACTCGGTTATTTCAATATACAGAAATATTTCCGCTTCGCACCTCATCAATAATGGTTATCTCAAGGTGGTTCTATTGAAAAGGTGTCGGAGAGGTTTGGCATGGGTAAAGCAAAACCAATGAGTAAACATTTGGTGAATCACTTTAGATTGTCTACCACTCAGTGCCCAAAGAAGTCGGAGGTTCAATATGCTAGTGTAATGGGGTGCTTTATTTATACAATGGTTTGTACAAGAACAGATTTGGCACAAGCTATTAGTGTGTTGAGCAAGTTTTTGGCAAGTCTAGGACGATAGCGTTGGATGCAGTCAATTGAATTTTCAGATACTTGAGGGGTACTACATACTATGGCATCACGTTTCTAGACAATGGGATGACCCTTCAGTTGTGGGATATGTGGATACACAATATGCAGGGAGCTAGATGACACGAGGTCGGCTACTAATTAAAACATAGCCCTTGTTTTAGCCCATTTTTTGGGTAACTAAATTTTGAAATGGTGATTTTTTTGGAATGTGTGGTTGAAAAGAAAGTAAAAATTTTGAATTTAGGTGCAAAATTATTTTAGTGAAATAATGTATAAATGAGTTTAGAGAAAAATGAGTTTTGACAAAATGGAGCTCAAACAAGGGCATAAATACATATTTTCTTGCAGGGAGACCTATTGTTGGAGGTCCATGATTCAATCTCTGATTGCACTATCTATGATAGAGGCCGAGTATATGGCAGGCTATGAAGCACGGACACGGACACGAGTGTCCGACACGACACGTGTCGGACACGTCGACACGTGATTTTCGAAAAAAATTGGGACACGACACGTTAATTTTTATTTTTTTTATTTTTTTATATCTTTTTTATAGAAATTTTTTTTGTACATATTGTATAGAAAACTTTGTTTTCTGCCTTTTTACGTTTTGTTTTGTACTTTAAGAATTCAAATTAAGGGCAAAAATGTAAAAGTGGATTTACTTAGCTTGGTGGAAAAGTCTTTACAATTAATTTATTATTTTATTGTATTGGAAACTGGAAAGGAACCGACATTTACAATACATATATACATTTCTGATTTCACAACAAACCAAATAAAAAAAAAAAGAAAAAGAAAAAGAAAGTCTTGCTTTCTTCTTCCCTGCTCTGCAACTCGGTCCAGCCGCAGTGTCCATTTTCATTTCTTCAAGAGACAATGGAGGCTCAATATTCTCACGTTCCAGCTTCGATTCTACCTGCAAACACAAGATTAGGGAAAAATCCTCTCAATACACAGTAACACGGGTATGCAGCGTATCCTCTTCTTCCTCAGTTTTTTTCTTTTCTTTTTTGGTTGCTGGCCTGGACGTGTCCGACACGTATAATAAGTGCTCCATTTTCCGACACGAAAAATGGAGTGTCGGACTCGTGTCGCTGGCGTGTCCGGCCGTGTCCGTGTCCGATACGTGTCGGACACGGACTCGCCGGCGACAAGAACGTGTCCGTGCTTCCCAGATGGCAGGTGCCAAGGAAGCTTTGTGGCTTACATGGCAACTATTTCTTGAGAAAAGTTTACACATCTGAGAATGCAACAGATATGTTACCTCAGATAATGTGCAAGCAATGCATGGACTTGATCAAGTCTACAAGTACTACAGGAGATGTCTGAACCTATTGATCCAATTAAAGCCCCAAGTTATGCTTTTCTTTCTCATAATGGTGGATGTTCGCCAAAGTGGAGATTGTTGGAGTGTGGCTCATATCGACTGGACCACTGCATACTGGGAAAGCAGGCTGATGCTCTACAAGGGTATTTTTGGGATTACCCTTATATCGTGTATGGAGTAGGATTAATAGATATGTTGTAAGCTTATTATTTCAATAATACGAAATATAATGGATTCACTAATGTGGATGGAGAGCTACTTTCAAACCATGAACTTGTGTGTTTTCTCTCTTGCTCTCTCTTTGCAATTATGGACAATTAATCATTATTGTCACACGTAACACAATAGTTCATGCCAAGATAAGTATAACCGATCATTTAATGAAATGTAGTTCTCTACAAATTGTAGGCATTGCAATGAAACATATTGGGAAATTGATAAATCTTCACAAACATAGGCAGTGCTAGTTCTTCTTTATGTTTAGAGACAACTGATACAACCAAGTGTGCAAATACAAATTTAGCTGTATTTCTACCAACATAACATGAGAAGCTCACATTGATAGTACAGCAAGCAACATATATATAAGATTAAAAGAGCACGACATTTGCAAAATTATGAATCTCAAGCCACATAGGAAGGGGAGATTACAGCAGCATTTGAAATGATTAGATATTGTAAACAAAAACATCCCACCTAAAAAGAAAATAAAAAAGAAAGAAACAACGGCCAATAACCCCATTTAGGCTCCAAAGTAAGAACTGCTATTTGTGCTTTCCATTTTGTTACCTTCAATTCAAACAGTCTGGTATTCCTTCTATTTGTTATAAATAATGTATATATGTGAATGACATAACCATTATATCCCTGTAAACTTTACAATATTACGATTGTGCCATTGTCCACTCCTATAAATAGGAGCCTATACTTACCAATTTATTACACCAATTCTTGAAGAGAAATTCTCTCCTCTAAACTCTCTCCATTTCTCTCTATGTTGTTCTTATGATTTCGATGATTTTATAACACGTTATCAGCACGAGTCTCTAACCAATTGAGTAATAACGGGAGTATGCTCTACAGTTGCATCTAAATGATGAGCCTCTGTATCAGAAACCTGATTATTACTAACCAATGTTTCCTTTTCTCTCAAACTGAAAAAGAATGATTCTGGCCGATCCAGATATCCGATCGACGATCGGCCACCGCCATCAGAACGGGCTTGTCAAGGAGAAGACTCGCCTAAAATTTGGCGCAGAACCAACGGCTGAAACAAAAGATATCGACCGAAGAAGAAAATCTGAAAAACTGTGCAAAAACAGATATCTGACCGAAAATTGAAATGCTTATTCCGGACGATTCTGAACTCCGATCGACGATCGGCCAGCGGCATATCAACGGGTTTTTCTAGGAGAAGACTCGACTGAAATTTGGCGCAAATCCAACGGTTAAAACGGAAGTTATTGTCCGGAGAAGAAGATGCTGGCGGACTGAAAAATGATGATTCCGGCCAAACGGTTGATCTTTTGGAAAATCGGAGACCACCGGCATGTTCAGGACGCCGAGGCACATATTATGGTGATGGGTCAATTTTTCCGATCACCGGCGCGTGGCGGCCGGCGGCGGCGGCGCGTGGCGGATCCGGCGATGACGAAAGGCAGTTTGTCCGTTTTGATGAATTGGATTTTTCTATGATCTTATTTTTCTGTTTTGTGCAGTTTTTAAAATATTCCGGCGGTCGAACATGGCGGTTTTCTTAAAAACTGTTTTTGGAGCAATCCTGACGAGATTTTGAACTTCGGACCAAAAGTAAGTTTGTTCTAAATTAAATTTTAAACCTATTGACGGTTTCAATTTATTCATATGAGCAATATATTAAAATATGGACGATTTTGCCCTTAATAATACATACAAGTATAATAATCGTAAATTAACGATTAATATGTGATCAATTGAATTATATTATGCTGCCACCTACATGGTTGGTTTTACCACCTACATGGTTGGCTTTACCCGGTTTAATTATTTCATTATGTCGATTCCGCCTATATGGCCGGTTTAATTGTTTCATCTCGTTGATACCGTCTATATGGCTGGTTTAATTATTTCATCACGTTGACACCGCCTATATGGTCGGTATATCAATTGAATACATATAAACACCTCAGTTGTTGGTTAATTCTAACATATTAGAGGGTTGTTGTCAACATATATACTTGGTGGTATAACCCCAGTATCGTTATTGTTAATATATATATACAATATTATTGTTATTTGATACTTCATTAAATGATACCAGAAGTTATCAATACTAAAGTTAGAAAATATTTTATCAAATGATACCAGAAGTTATCATTACCAAAAGGTTGATAAATATTAATAAAATGTTTTATCCAATGGTACCAGAAGTTACCAATATCTGAATTTGAATGGGTGGATGAAAATTATTCAACAAGAGAATGTTGATGTATGATAAGATAATATCACATGATAGCACGGATATAGCTAATGTGAAAATAATCTCATCAGTATTATGAGATGAATGTTAGATGATAAGTGCCTGGAAAAGTTCTTGCACGAGCACTTATATATTCCAGAAGAAGTACATATTTACTCCAGAAGAAGTAAAAATTATCATCTAAACATACTGAAATGATATTATTATTGCTCCTGAAGAAGCATAAACGAGACATACATGCAAAATGCAAAAGGGGAAAACATTTATGATCCTCAAAATTAGAGATGTGTTTCGGGAGTAGCCGTATCCTACCACCTCTGACCTTTTGAGGAAATAAAGAAAAAAGTGTGTTTCAAGAGTAAGAAATACTCCATACTCTACCACTTTAAATCTTTGAGGTACACAAGATTAATACATTGATAAAATCCTAGAAATTTATGGTGTGTCTCAAGAGTGAGAATACTCCGTACTCTACCACCACCTATTCTAGAGTTCACAAAGATAAATTTACATTAACCGGACTCCATTTTCGCTTGATTCCCCTTCCTTGCGACCAATCTATCTTTACTCCTGCTGGATCTTGTATTGGAATATATGATTGCAACTTATCCAGCAGTTCCTCGATAGTAGGAGCAGAAATAAGGATTCTCCTAGAAAATGGAGATATGAATCCCTGTTCCACAGCATAATCAAGAAATGTTAGCAAACCATCAAAGAAATTGTTTACATTTAAAAGCCCTATAGGCTTAGTATGGAGATCTAGTTGAGCCCATGAAGTAATATTAAAGATTTCTTCTAAAGTACCAAAACCTCCAGGCAGGGCTATGAAGGCATCAGAACCATATAACATGCAAGTTATGCGTTCATGGATAGATAAGGTTTGTACTTCATGCCCTCGTGTTTTGCCTGCAATATCAGCTAAAGGAGTAGGTATAACACCTATCACTCTTGCTTTCTCTACTAGAGCGGATTGTGAAACACAACCCATCAATCCACTGCTACCTCCTCCATACACGAGAGTGATACCTTTCTCTCCCAATTTCTTTCCTAAATCCACGGCTGCTTCTAGATACCCAAAACCTTTTCCCACTTTTGATCCACAAAATACACAGATAGTTTTGATCTGTCGAAATTTTGGTCCTTCCATTTTTGAAAGTAAAGAAGGAAAATGTTATTTTGGGATGCATGAACTATGAAAAATGTTTGGCTATTTAAAACCGAAAAACTTCACTATTTACTGGTCGTTTTTCGAAAAAGTGAAGATTTACTTTTGACAAAATCATCCTACTCACCTTTCGGCGATTTAATATTTTTAACCAGCCTTTATCAAAACTCGTGAAAGGAAACAGAAAAAATATTTTATATGTGCATATATATCAAATGATTTACCTTGTATTAATGCTGCATAGCCAAAGCATCATTGTTTATAACAGCATGGCAAACAGGATCTTTTACTATTATATTTTTGAGACTATATCTCTCTTTATCGCTGATGAATTTAGCCCATAAAGATAGTAGCTCACGCTGCACATATCCACTAGGGTGCGTCTCAAGAGTCAATCGGATATCATCCAATGACTCCTTACTCAGTCCACCCTTAATGAAGTCTATCTTATCATCTCGATTTATGGATGAATATCCTATTGATTTACAACGGGTATCACATGTCCATCGAGCACATTTGTAGCAACTATTTAATCTTTTTGCTCTTCGCTTCTTTGCAAAAGTACTCTTACCTAAGCCAGGCTTGTGCTTAGAAAATGAATCTGGTAATTCACCAGCTAATCGAACTTTTGCTTCGATCAACCAGCGAACATCTTCTGGCATGCCATGATCCATCAGCAACCTCAATCTTTCGAGCCTAATTCGATAAATTTTTCTCAAATCATTTACTGGAAGATTGGAATAATATTTGCGAATATTTGAAAGTATGATATCCATTTTTGATGGATCTAGCCTTCTTCCCAAATCATCTATTTAAATGCATTATTCAACGCGTAAAAGAGCGACGGCTCCGCGTGTCAGTGATATGGATTCCATCAAGAAATAATGGAATAAATTATTGAAAAGGTGAGATAATATGCCATTACCTTTTTCGATATAAGGGAAGATTTGGCGACAAGATTGAGATTATGAGATATTTCCTTGGATATTGTACCTGATTTTTCGGTATACTAAAAGTAATAAAAGTATACTGATTTGAACTATATAGAATACTGATGAAATAAATGTTGTATTGAACCAGAAGTTCATACATATGTACAAGTGAAATATCTTATTGAACCAGAAGTTCATACGTACAAGTGAAATATGTATATAGTATGAACCAGAAGCTCATAAATGAAATATACATTGTATTGAACCAGAAGTTTAGCGATATTGTATTGAATCAAATATTCATACATAGAAATGAAATAAAACCGTATAGAACCAGAAGTTCTATAATAAACGGTTAGATTATCAAAAGTTCCAAATTATTTTCTATGAGAATAACTTATTCAGAAATTGTTTATCATACAACAATATTCTATGTCAAACAGGGAATAGCTCAAGAAGCTTTATTATTTGTAAAAGTGCGATATGCATACACTCCACCAAAGCGCACTGAGATATATGATTGAAATTACATCCCTAAAAGAATGACATGTGTTATGGCATTTTAGCCGATTGATAATATTTGAGAACATTATGGTGAAAACACGCCTGAAGCGTAATTATGCCTGAAGCATAATGACTATCGATTCCAAAAATAAATATCTCTTGAATGATTGAAATGATTCCTTTGAGGCTAAATACTCAAAGTAAGTAAAAGGGACATAGTCAAATGATGAGATATTCAGGTACCTGATGATAGAACATATAAAGAGATCTCTCCACGTTATATTGAGATGGAATCGATAAATAAGTCGACTGCATACCCTCTTATGAAATAAGATTGATGAAATCATAATTCTTTGGCCAAGTATGAAACCCTAATGTAGGGATTATTGTTCAAGGACCTGAAGTCCAAATGCTTAAATGTGTAAAGCCAGTAATTATATGTACAAATGAAAAATATTTCACAGTCGTAAAAGACGACTAGTTGCGCGAGAAATTTTTCATAGAACTGGCATGACATATGGTGGATAGACTATAGTCTAAATCACTAGCTTGAGCTCCTTGATATACCAATGAGTGAGATCAAAATGTATGATTCTCATCTCGGTACTTTGGGAGTATTCTTTGATGTACCAGTTGATCGCGGTACGTTGGGATTTCAAGTAAAATGATTGTAGATTATATGTCGAAATTGATATCTATTTAAATGATTGATTATGCTCCTGCAAAATTAGAAATTGCAGTTTATAAAGTACAAGAACATACATGTATAAATCATTGAAAGATTCAATATGCCCAGATTAGTATCACTATAGAATGATACAAATGACTCCATGATATAATATGTTGAAAGTGAAATTGGAGTGTACTATTTATGACATCTGGGAAATTGATTATTCACTAGAAGTGAATACGAAAATGAATATTCACCAGAAGTGAATTTGAAATTGATTATTCACTAGAAGTGAATTTGAAAATGAATATTTAATTATTCACTAGAAGTGAAAGATGCAATCTATGAAAGTGAATTATAGATTTGATTATTCACCAGAAGTGAATTCTAAATTTGATTATTCACCAGAAGTGAAAAATACAATGAAAAGATTCGTGATTGCACCAATATACATGTAATATTCCATGAAAGGAATAAATACGCGTTGCACTCTTTTTCCCTTAGCTGAGGTTTTGTCCCACAGGGTTTTCATAGCAAGTTTTTTAATGAGGCAACAGTTGAGGCGTATTGATGAAAATTAATGAGAATAATGCACTCTTTTTCCCTTCGCTGAGGTTTTGTCCCACAGGGTTTTCCTAGCAAGGTTTTTGAGGCATCATCATAGCTATCAACAAGCTATAATTCAGCAACACATTATTATACTGGAATGATATCAACAAATGAAGAAAATCATACACATCTTATGAAGAATGTTATGATATCGACTACACACAAGAAGATTTTCATATATATTCCAGAAGAAAGATGATATCATTATTCAAAAGGTTCATGAATACTTGATTGCACACTTCAGGGGGAGAATCATGCTGTCATGCTGTACTCTTTTTCCTTCGTCCAGGTTTTGTCCCACAGGGTTTTCCTGACAAGGTTTTAACGAGGCAGCGGCTGTACTCTTTTTCCTTCGTTCAGATTTTGTCCCATTGGGTTTTACTGACAAGGTTTTAACGAGGCAGCACTGAAGCACTGAAGAACTTCAAAGATTCAATACATGATTTGTTCTACTTGAACATTAAGACTCAACGATTGACGATGGCCAATATCAGGGGGAGCAACTGTACTCTTTTTCCTTCGCTCAAGTTTTATCCCATTGGGTTTTCTTAGCAAGGTTTTAACGAGGCAGACAATTGCGTAATATGTCATTCAAGGGGGAGTGTTATAAATAATGTATATATGTGAATGACATAACCATTATATCCCTGTAAACTTTACAATATTACGATTGTGCCATTGTCCACTCCTATAAATAGGAGCCTATACTTACCAATTTATTACACCAATTCTTGAAGAGAAATTCTCTCCTCTAAACTCTCTCCATTTCTCTCTATGTTGTTCTTATGATTTCGATGATTTTATAACACTATTTCATTTTTCAAAAAGAAAAAGTCCATTTATCTGTCTCTTTCTTTTCTTATTCTTTGTTTGGGCCCAATGTGGTTGAGTGATCATGGCAAGGCACAATGGCATATTTCCATCTGTAAGATTGCTCCAACCAAATTCTTAAGATCAAACATTAATCCAGACAACCAATGTCATCAGTCATCCTCTACAAATGCAGCCATGAGTAATAATAAAACCAAGCTTTTCACAGGTTGGACTCCATGCGCATTTTAAATAAAATCCTTCTCAGGGAATTTCAGTAAGGTCAACCATGCTACCATACGAAAACACAGAAAGCCCTGACTATATAAATCTGATTGCTAAAATCAAGGGAACATCGAGTTATAAGAAGCAGTCCTCCACCAATCAGGCAAATGTTTTCCAAACCAAAAAGTTTGAATACATATAAGACCAAAGAGGCTGGATTGCACATGTTTTAACAACAATATCGTAGTATGTCGGATGCAACAAATGGAAGATAGGTACATCACCGGTGCAAGCATTGATTGCAAAATTGAAAGCAAAACAAATTCATTTGGAAGGTAAAGTAAAAAGATGATAGGCAAGGAGTACTTTTGGAAGAGTTGAAACGGGGATGAACCATTCCTGGGGAAGTCCGAAATTATGTTCCTGTATGTCCAGGCAATGACATACATGTTGCAAGTATCGGGCATGAAACTGAGACTATGTCTGTCTGTGTAATACACTAAAATTAAATATAAACCCAAAACAAATTTCTTCAAATAGATATCAAAATAAGACACCGTGTTCAAAATATTTTCCTACGCTAGAACCCAAGAAATGAACTTAGAAATTAAGCAAAAAAAAAAAAAAAAAAAAGAAATCGTAATATAAAAACATACATTAAAAAAGTAATTAGAAAAATCCTAAAATTTTCGAACAAAGAGAATATTAAAGTTAAAAAATTCAAACAACACTAATACCCTAGATCTAATTCACATAATACCCAATAGAAATAAGTAAATACAGAAACGATTAACACAAAACCTGAACGGCGCTGTGGAAGATGCCACCGAGACCAATACCGTCCTTGAAGATCTTATTGATCTGCATAATTGTGTTATTGGTCTTATCAGAATCGCTATTCGTCACGTCATATACATGGAGGATCACGTCTGTCATCCTCAATCCCACAATTAGAACTTCAACACTCTCAATTCCAAACCCTAACCCCCCACTCTCTGTCTCGCTCGCTATGTAACAAATTTCCTACACTAGACCTGTAATTGAAATGAAAAAAGGTGAATTATTGCATTGGTCTTGAAGATTACTCCTTGAAATCAAATTATTAAGGAATAAAAGCACTAATTGGGAACGGGGATTTATTGTAATTTGTCCATATTATTTTTAATGAAATTAGTTATTTACTTTGTAAGATATGTTCTTGAATTTAATTTGGTTCATTTATTTCAATACTTCTTGTTATATTCATATTTTTTAATCTCTTAAATTCTTCTAAAAATATTCTATATTGTGATAATTTCTTAAAAGATTTAGGATGATCTTTTTTAGTTATATATCCTAATGTTATTCCTTCTGAAACTTCTTCTTCTATATCCTCGTATTCTTCTATAATTTTATGAACTGTATTTATATTCTTTGTTGTTTCAACATAATTAAATTCTATTTTATTTATGACAACATAATCAATATCTTCGTATATTTCTTTTAGTTTGGATTGTCCAAAAGAATGTATATTTTTAGATTTTTCAACAATAGTTAATAAAAATGAAATTTCTTTATTATCTAAATATAGTTTATGATCATAATTATTAGAAGTTGATGCTTGTGAAGTATCCATAAATTATCGAGTTGGTAAATTATTATACAAAATTTTCTGGTATAAGTCCATTCTTTGATCTAGTAAAATACAATAATTTGCAATATATTGTTCGTATTTTTCTAAGAGTTTATTATATTCTTCAAAAGATATATTTTCATTTTCCATTTGATGTTTAATATCTTCCATTTTATCTTTCAATTTTTCTAAGAGGTTATCTAGTTCTTCTATTGTATATTCTGGCATTAAGTTTGGACTGTATTTGTCATTATTTTATTTTCTAAATCTATTTTAATTTCTAATATGTCAGAATAATCTATAATGTATTGATCATGATTTTCTGAAAGTATATAATATTGTTCAGATGATTCATCCATATCTATTAAATGAAATATAATGTTATCTATTTTTTCCATTCTTTTTTCTAAAAAATTATCTAATCCTTCAATAGTATATCCAAGCATTATAAACACAGATAAGTAATTTATAAAGTTTCAAGTAATTTTTCAAATTCTATGAATGTTTGAGAATTGATAATATCTATGTCAGCCATGATATCTATGCTTGGTTCAAATGGTATATTATATTTTAAAATATTTTTCTTTCTCTTTTCTAATTTAGCAATTATATCTTAAATATCTTGTATCGTTATAGATCTTACAGTACCTCTAACAAAATTTTCTATCAGATTTTCTTTAAAAAATTTTAATATCTCTTGTGATGCGTAGAGTTGCTTTTGATATCCTATTTTATCAATTTCATTTTCATATTTAATATTTTTTTTACTTTTGATATGCTTTTGAACTTTATATGGACCTCTTTTAGTTCTGGGTTTTTCATGATATAATTACTTTCATTCATGATATTAAGATTTTCAAAAACTGGTAAAGAAAGATTCATCTCTTCCATCACTGTCATAATCTATTACAGGATCATAATCATTATCACTACTAAATACATATCCTAAATATAATTCATTATTTATTTCAGTGTTATCGCTATCAAGCCAAAAATAAATAATCGATTTTGTAATTTCTAATCCTAATATTCTTTTTAATGTTGGAAAGATGGCTAACAAACATGGCATATAGACATGATATAACTTTTTTATTTCATTATTTGGTCTAGTGAACTGTTTATGCATGAACAAAGTTTCAATTATGCTATGATATTCATCATTATAAGGACTGTTTTGATAATTGAATTTACTGGATTCTGTCATGTTAAAAGCTTTTCTTCCTCCTAATTCCGTAAAGATATATATATTAAGAATACTAACATTTTTTCCTGTTCTCAGTACATTTGTATTTTCCTTCTATTGTTAGTAACCTTCAGGCTTATAGGTTTTTGCTCCACACCCTCCAATGGCTTCCTGCCTTTACGGGTTATTAGCTAAACCTGGATGCCTTCACTGTATAACTCTTCAGATGGAAAATATTTTAGGACAGAGTGTAGGGAGTTTTCTTAATAATATATCTTCTTTTTGGAAATAGGATTTAGAAGACAAGAATTTAGAAACTCATCATAATATGATAAGTAAATTGGAATTTTATTGATAATATGAAGATTGACAAAGGATTGGTATGAGAATTTTTCAAAGACAGAAGATTTTTGGCTTTCTCCCAAACTGAGTGCTTCAGAGTGTTTTGTCTTTCAACTAGCCCAGAGGCCTCTATTTATAATACTATATTGGACACAATTACATCATTGCTTACATCATCGTCCTAACAATTTTACAGCTTTTTTCACCTAAGGACACACATGTCCCTCTATTATTTATTACATCACATGACCCTTACATTATAGGGACACTTATCCTTATCTTTTTTGGTCTTGATATGGCCCCTACATTGTCCCGCATTGTTGAATTAAAGTAGATCTATTAAATAGCTTCCACTTGTCCATCAGTTTTGTTGGCATGTGAAGCAGATCCATCAAGTGGCTTCCACCTGTCCATCAATTCCTTTGGGATGTGGGGCAATTTCTGGCTATGCACGCCTCTTACAAAGTGGCAAAGCTTCCATGGATTTGATGAGTGTCAAATTTATTGATGTATTCTTGCAAGATTGTTGATTTTTCTTTTCCTCCATTAGAGAGTAGGGTCCATCTATTGTACTGGCATATGCATTTGAATTTTTTCTCATACAGGTTTTTGGCAATGTTGTAGAGAACTTTAATTCACAATACCCTTAGGGATCTAAACCATGATCTTGTAATGTTTGGTACTAGTTTGGTATTTTTTCCAACTTCAATTTGAAAATTTCGAGCAACATACCCAATCGTGATAATATGCTCAGCAGGATAATATATCCTTCCATCAATTTCAGGACTGATTGAATAAAATTTTAAATATATGAGTCTTCCTCGGGCAAACTTTGAAATTTCTCCTTTTAGTAAATCATCAAATTTTTCGATTTCTTTCAGATCTTTTCCTGGATAGATAAGATCCAAAAATCCATAATCAGCTGCCATTTTTGTCATAACGGGATCTCCTCCCTGGGTAACGATCAATCTTGGGTATACATGGTCTCCAGATGAAATGTAATAACAATCACATTCCTGAAGTTCATATATAACTTCAACAGTAGTTTATATTCGTTTTCTTTTGGTTAAAAAAGGGAATCATCTTCCTCTTCAGCATGAATTCTGACTACCCTTGTGTGTTCATCTTTGACATTGATTGTGATTTTTCGAGGACTGGCTTCATTTATAACAACTTTTTTGGGACTTGGTTAATCTCTTTTGATCGTTGGTCCACCACTGCTTCCAGAAAATGTACCTGTTTGTATTTTTGATATAACCTGTTTGGTATCAGCCTATTTGGTAATCAACGATTCAAACTGAGATTCAATCTCAATTATGTTATCGCTCAATTCTTTAGTATAATTGTGATGAAATGTTGAGATTTCCATCAATTGTTTGAAACTTCCTTGGAAAGTTTTTGCAAGTTGTTCAATTCCAAGCTTTATATTTTCAGCTTCCTCCATGAGGAAGTTCATTCGCTTTTTGGCGTCTATCAGAGATTGTTTGATATTATCCATCTGTAAATTCAATATTCCTGCTTAAAAAGTCCGCAAGATAATTATTAACACCTTTAATATGAACTATATCAAAATTATAAAATTCCAAATAGGCTTGCCATCTATGGAGCCTTCTATATTGAGGTTCTGGTGGTAATTTATTTTTTACTAAACCTGCAACTTGAGAATTATCAGTTTCAACAATGAATTTCTTAGATAATAAAAATAATGAAAACTTTTGTATTCCTCTGATGATTGCTAACAGTTCTTTCTCATGAGTAGTATAATTTATTTCTGCTTGATTAAACATTCCACTTGAGTATCTACAAGTTTCATTAAGATCTGTTTTTAATATTGGTGCTCAATACTTATCCGAGGCATCAGTATTAACTATTAGATTATCTCTTTCATCTGGTAATCTTAATTTTGGCAAATTTTTACATTCTTCTTTTAGTGATTTGACAATTTCTGTATGTTCATCACTCCATCCTTTGGTATTTGTTTTTCTGAGTAAAATTTGAATTTTATATCTCTTTTTTGATAGATTTTCAATAAATCCTTCTGCATAATTTAAACATCCTAAAATTTTTTGTATTTGTTCTTTTGATTCTAATTTGTCTGGAAAACTTTCTATCTTTTTAGATATGTGGGTTTGTAATTTTATCCCCCTTTTATCTATTGATAATCCAATAAAATCAATTTCTTGTTTTTCTATTATAACTTTATTTTTTGAAAGAACAATTCCTTATTTTTTGCATTCATTTATAAATTTAATTAAATGGTTTCTATGTTCTTCTCTATTATTAGAACATATTAATATATTATCGACATAGACAATTAAGAATTCATTAAATTTTCTAAATATGTTATCCATTTTTCTTTGATATATTTGTGGTGCATTTTTTAAACCAAATGGCATAACCATCAATTTATACTTACCTTGTGGTGTACTAAATGCTGTGTATTGAATACTATCTTCTTCCATTTTTACTTACTAAAATCCTGATTTGCAATCAAATTTAGAATAATATTGTTTTCCTTTTGCAAGATTTATTAGTACCTCTTTATTTGGTAAAAAGTATCCATCAAATTTAGTATATTTGTTTAACTCTTTATAATTTATCACTATTCTAGTTTTTCCTCTTTTTTACTCACAATGTTTCATAAGCATAAAAGCTGGACTACTATGGGGTCCATTATTATGTCTGATTAATTTTTGGTTAAGTAATTCTTTTATCTGAGTTTTAAATTCTTGTGTATCCTGTATGGTATACATCATTGGTCTAACTCTTATAATAACATTTTCTGTTAATTCTATTTTAGTTTTTGGATGATGTGGTTTCCAAAATAATAATGGATTTTCTTCACAAATTTTTTCTAGTTGATCAATGATTTTTTTCATGTTTGTTTGTATGTTTGTTTTTAAGATTTTTTTTATACATTATTCTTTTATTTTTTATTTCATTTTGTATAATTGGTTTTTTCTCCCATTTATCACCACGCTGTGTTGGCTGAACTCTGTAAGGTCTAAATTCTCTTGGTATTTTTAGTAAATGTGCACAATGTGTTTGCAACATTATCATGTAATTATTTTGTTTATAATATTGAAATTGTTGTATAAAGTCATTCCTAGTAATATATCACATTCTAAGTTGTTATAATTATATATTTTATTTACAACTATTTGTTTACTCCCAAGTATTATATCAATTTTATCAGCACTATTAATTATATGAGTACTTTCTCCTGTTACTCCTGTAATTTTTATCTTTCCATTAGTATTCCATGATTTTATTAAGAAACTTTTGAATATTGTTATATCACTTCCCGTGTCAATTAATGCACATGTTGTTATATTTGTTTCAACAATTGTAACTTGTATATAAACGGCTAATGGAAAACTTATTTGATTATTCATTTATTCAGCTTTTCTGCATAGTATAGTTTGACCATTATGAATTATATATAATCCTTCACGTTTTATACTATAATCTTCTAGTCCATCTAGAAAGCTCATTCCTAATAATACATGAGGATTTACCATACTACTATCTACATGACATGGTACTAGGAGATTTATTCCTCCTATTTTTATTGGTACTTTTACTTCAAGTTCAGTCATATGTACTTGTCCATCAAAATTTATATATCTATATGGATCAGTTCTATGAGATATTAGTCCTTTATTTCTATTTGAAGCTATATGACATTCAATAGCTCCTGTGTCAATTAATATATTTGATCCTTTTATATGCTCTATTCCATTAAAATATTCACCTTCTATTTTCATATTTCCAGCATTTCTATTAAGTTTTATTTCCTTTGTATTACTAGCTTCTCCTAATTGTTTTCTATTAGGTAAACTTGCTGATCTCCTAATTAATCTGCCATCTTCATATGTTATGTTATTATTAGGGTATTCTTCTTCTCGTAACTCTATGATTTCTGGTTTATTTTTTGTTATAGTAAGTTCATAATTTCTTGAAACTAAACTTATTTGTTTATCTGGTTCTACAGCTTTACCAAAATCTTTACATTCTTTATGAATTTCAATATATGGTTTTTTAGAATAAATGTTTCCATAATTAGAATTAGTAAATGTGTATAATGCTCTGTATTCTATAGTCATAATTTTATCTCCTGGTTCCATTATATCATCTTTATGTAATTTGAAGTGTAATCCTAAAACTTCATTAAAATTTCTATATTTTAATGATATACAATATTTTGGGTAACATGTAAATATTAGTTTCTTATATGCTAGATTTCCTTCTACTGTTCCTAAATGACTGTCATTTAAATTTATAATTCTTCCATCATGTAAACTTACAGTTAAAGGTGAATCTAATCATTCTCTAAAGAGGGATTTAAACATTATTTGGATACCTGCTAAGTAAATATATTGAATCTGTTCACTTTATTTTCTATTGATCTTTGTTAATAATTCTGCAACTGTATTTTTTGTTAAAAGATTTAATTTGTGTGTTCCTTGAGTGGTTCTAACATCTATTGCCCTTTCAATTTTATGATATTCATTTATTGCTACTTTTTCTCTTTTTCATATTCTATCTAATATTTCTCATTTTCTTATTTTCAAATCTAAAGATAATTTTTGTATCTTCCTGAACTTATTATTATCAAAAGTTACCTTTAATCCATAACCTTCTATTCCTTCATATTCTTGTTTATTTATGTTATTATTTGCTTCTATTTCTTCTATTTCTTTATTCTGATTCTGATTCATTACTTTCTGAATCTGTTTCACTTATATAAACTTCTTGATCATAATATTCTTCAATGTCTGATATTTCACTTAGTTCACTTTCTATTTCTAGATATTCTTTTTATAATATTTTAACCTTCTTTTTATTACAGTTAGGGCTTATATGTCCCATTTCTCCACAATTCCAACATTTACATTTGTTTTTGTCTTTCTTATAAGTTTTATTTTTCTGTCTTTTATTTGAATTATATCTTCTTTTGTAATATCTTCTCTTAGGTTTTATATATTTTTTCCTGAAGTTTCTGAATTTTTTAAACTTTCTATTTTTATATTTTCTTTTATTGTTATTTCTTCTTCTTTCAGGGTTACATCCCCATTGAGTAGGTTTTTCCATATCTTCACAACATATTCTAGTTAATTTTCCTGATTTCTTTAATAATTGTCTTTGTTGACATATATATGCTAATCTTTCAAATAGGAATTTTATTCTTGATCCTAATGTTCTAGGTGTTCCAGGGTTATCTCTAATAAATTTTTCAAATTATATTTTAAAGTATATTTCCCATGAACCTGGTAATTTATTGTAATACATATCTCTATATACTTCTTGATTTTCATTACTATAGAATTGGACATAATAGTATTCTTTAAACTCACAAGTATATTCTTTGATTTTATACATATCACATATTGTTAAATTTATTAATCTTACTCTTACATTATCTTTTTCTCTTATTGATTCTGCTTCAGAATTACTTATTCAATTTTCTCCTAAAAATTCATCCGCAATATAATCTACTAACTTTTCTATTCCCTTTCTATCTGATTTTATTAGTTCCGTCTGTACATTTCTTCTTATTAATGCTTTCGTATCACTACTTTTTCCTTCCCACCAATTTCTAACATGTCCTTCAAAAGATGCTACTAAAAAATTTATCATTCTATCAGTATTTTCCCATGTATCATCTTTATTGTATAAAAATAATAGTATCATTGAATCTGCCCAAGTTAATAAGGCTTTTTAGTATCTATTTTACAATCCAAATCTAATTTTGTTCCTCCATGATTAATAGGTTTATCATAATTATTATTTGGTTCAAATCTATCTTTATATTTATTCCTTCTAGGTGGTTGTCTATCTCTAATTCTATCATAATATTGCCGGTGTGGTTTACTATATAAGGGTGCATAACTTTCATCTGGATCTGGTAATTCTTGTTTAGAAGTTCCTATAGGAGCAGGGTTAGGTGCTCCTCCAGTATTCATTAAAACTTGGTATTCATTAAAATTTTCTATACTTAACTGGTCAAAATTTTCTATAAGCAAGTCTAATTCTTCATTCATTTTTGTCTCGTTCTTCTTCAATTTTTTCTTCAGCTTTTAATTTTCCTAAAGTTTTTTCTATAGATTTTTCTAATTCTAATTCTTCCTCTAATATTTTTGGTAATATGTTTCTCCTGAATTCATCATCCATACTTCCTGCTTCTATTATAATTTTTTCTTGTTCGAAATGCTTTTTTCCTATTCTAAATATTTCTTTTTCTATGAATTTTTTATCTATTTTCTTATCTTTGGTTTTATTATTTTCTTTGAATTCTCTAATTTCTAGTTTTAGTATATTTATATCATTTCTTACTTCTTTTAATTCATTTTTTACTTCTTGAACATCACCTATCAATGATTTTATTAATATTTTTAGATCTTCAATATATTCGCTTATTGACATTTTATACTCTTGATTTTTGAGTTTTTTGTACCTTAAATAGTCTGTCATACATATCATCTATTTTTATTTCTATATTTTTGATTTTTTCTTCTATTAATATGATTTTTTCGTTTTCATTCTTTCTTATATTCTTATTTAATTTATCTATTTTTTCTATAATTATTCCAATTTTATCTTGATTAATTAATTCTCCTGACTTTCTATGAAATTCTTTTAAGATTTCTTCATCTATATTTTTAACTTCTCCTATCATTTCTTTTAATTCCTTGAATTGTATTGTTAGTTTATTTTGAATATTTTGTAATTTTTCTTTGATATTCATATCCTATATATTTAATTGTTGTAATTCTTCAATGACTAATTTATCTTGTAAATTTATGTTTTTATATGTTTGCCATAAAAATGCACTTATCCAATTTAATTGCATATTAAGAAATCCATCGGATTCTCCCCATGAGCTTAATGGTTGAAACGTAGTTGTATTGACTCCTTTTATTTGGTAAGATCCTACTGGTAGATTAATATTTTCTATTATTTGTTTTTCAAATTTTATTTCTGGAAATTCTGTCATTAAATTTTTCCTTTGATATACTCAACTTCTAATCTTAATTCCGTATCATATTTTACTTCTTTACATATCATTATATTATATTCACAAAATTCTTCAATTGATCTTAACATAGTTTTTCTTTGTTGTGCTCTATAACTTTTTATGTAATATTTTATTTATCCAGTTATATCATATTTTTTCATATTGATTTTTTCTTTGTTATTTATGATTATAAGTATATTAGGTAATTGTTTTAGAATTATATTAAAGTATTTTCTTTTACTTTCTAATGATTTTAGTCTTAGAAATCCTTTTCTTTTTATATTTCTTTCTTCTATCATTTGGTCTAATATATTTCCTCTTTGTTCTATTATTGAATCTAATTTTTCATTTGTTTTCATATCTAGATATTTGATTAATAAGGGTTCTCCTCTATGATAATTCATTTCTATAATCTTTGTATAATTCTTCTAGTATATCTTTGTGGATTAAATCTAATATTTCGTTTATGATAAAATCTTCTTTTATTATGTCGAAATTTATTAGATCATAAATGTATTTTCTTATATCTTTGTTTAAGTCTCTTAAAGTTCTCAAGATTTCTATTTTATAATTATCGGGTAATATTAATGTATGCATAATCATAAATCTTGATGTATATATTATATATTTATTTTTAATTTGTGTTATATAATATTTATTTTTTAGATCTGTCATATGGCTTTGATACCAAAGTGAAGGGGTGCTACTATGAGCGAACAAAAATCAAATAAAATCATATAAACAAATTAATTAAAAATATGTAAAGTTTTAAGGACTAAGTTGTAACTTTTCTAAAATCTAAGAGGCTTGGTTGAAATATGATATTTAAGGGTATTTGAGGTAGTTTATAGTGTTTAAGGCTATTTTGATGAATTGATAAAAATTTTGGCTATTTTTTCAAAGGGCCATTTTCATGTGGCCATTTCTATGGTATACCACGATTGGGAACGGTGAGAGGAATCATAATTGTTTCTTGGCGCTTATGAGATTTTGGAAGGTTCCATATTTTCATACATGCGGATGAAATGATATGAGCTATGCTACAGTGGCTGGATTACCAACGGCACATAACGCAAATATTCAACACTTTACCAATCACATCATTCCCAAAATCAATCATCATCACTCTACCAACTAAAAAATCGGTAAACCAATTAGTAACCCAATTTGGCTAAGTGGATTAATTCGAAATCATATACAGTTATGTTTATAAAATCTATACATCAATATACTAGTATATACCGCTTCCTCACGGTGAAATTCGACCGTAGAATCTATTTTCAGTTCCTTTCATCTTCATCACATTTGCAATATTTGCATTTAAGATTTGCAGATTTTGATATGAAACTTAAAAGGGAAGAAATCCAGAAATCGCTTTTATGTTGTGTCGATTTCAATAGTGACAAAGTCCGAAAAAGAGAAGGGGAATTTGTGTAGAAAATGAAAAGAAATTTGATGAATTTCAGAGATTTTTTGATGAGGTATAGGAAATTTGAAGATGATGGTAGATTTTTAAAGACAGACATCCATTGTCTTTTTGGCTTCATAGGGGAGAAAGATCTCCCTACGGTCTGTAATTAATTAATCTATATCTATATCTATTCTATACTTTAAGTATGTTGGAAATCTAAGTAAACCAAAATATATACATGTTTATGGTTGTTCAGTTCTTATTTGAAATTCACTTGTGTTGATTAAGCTCTTTGCTTTGCATTTTTCTGCTAATTAGTTTTGCTTCATTTTAAACGAATCAGGCAACAACTTCTGGTGATGATGTCAGTAAATCTAATCCTTCGACTGAAGGCACAACTAACTCCTACCTGTCACCTACACAAATGAACAATGGAGTGTGTTGACGGTTGAAATGTGAATATTCCAAGTTGGCAAGGAAATAAGTGAATATCATTTATGCGAAGGAAAATTGTATATGGAAGAGGTGGATCCCGGTTCCAAATAGATGACCTAGACTCCACGTATGATTCTGTATATATATAAGTTGGCCTTAAATAGCCAAAGTTGGATCCCTTTTATAAGCTACCCTCTCCTATATTTATAGGGAAAAAGGGGTGAGCTGGCTTATTACAATACCTGACTTCCTGACATTATGACATAACTAAACTATTTGAACTCTTACACAGTACAAATTCGTTGACTTTCATCTATTCTAACTGATTCTATGTCTGAATAAATGTTTCAACTGTCATGTAAGAGTAGTTATGGTCTCGTTTAATCTTCTTAAGTCAACGTCCAACCTGACTCTTCCACATCGGAATAATTAGTCATTTTCCAACCTGACTCTTCAATATCGGAATGATTAAGTAATGTCCGACCTGACATATCCAGGTTGAAATTGTGTTGGAGGGAGAACCTCAATCCTTTGACTTCAAGATGTGATTCAATTATCTTCCTACCTGATGGTGTCAGGTCGGACACATCAAGGCTGATTCGACCTCCCCAAATCAGAAACATAATCAAACGTCGTCATCTTGTCATCCAGGTGGGATTGCCCCTTAACAATTGCCCCTAGGAGTTGAGTTGAAAGAATTTTAGGTCTACTTCTACATATACTATTTCAGAATTAATTTTGGTGACTATGTAATGATGGCGTTTCCATGTGTCATCCGTTCTTTCCTACCAGATCTGAATTTGTCAGTCAAATGCAATCAGCTGTCATTTCTCTTTGATGGGCTCGATACGTCCCTTCGAATTCTGTACTGATAATTAATAATTTATTCTTATATAAAGGGGACTCCAACATTTTCCTTCTCATTTGCCTTAGCTTCCCAGAGAAAACTCTTTATTCCTTCATCAGGTGTGAGTTTTTGGTCGGCAGTTATATCAAGCAATCTAAACTTTCGATCTGATTTACAGTTCAGGTATTACTTTATAAATTAGATCAGTCATGAGTAGTGATAGTGAAACCACTAGGAACGAGTCTTAGGGGATGGGTAATGAGAATTCCAGTTTGGACTTAAGTACCCATTCCAGCGAGTCAGACGCTAGTGTGTTGAATTTAGGAGGAGATGTTAGGCAAAAAATTCCCCAAGAGGTACAACCTCTTAGATCGGTGAATCCCCATTCGATACAGCATCCCCAATTAAGTTCTAGTAGAACTGGTCTGTCTAGTTCGAGTTAGACGTTCTGGTAGGCCGGCTATCATCTTTCTATTGTGTCTGAGGGTGATCTGGCTGAATGGCATTACAAGTTTAGAATTCCAGACTCAGTGTTGTTATTCCTTGCTAGGAGTGATGAACGGGTGGACAAGCCTCAAGCGGGGTGCGTAACTGTAAACAAGATGATGTTGGAAGCAGGTCTTATGTTTCCTTTGGCCTGGATTGTCACCAATTGCCTTAGGTATTGGGGTTTAGCTCCTTCCCCAATCACACCGAACGGGTGGAGGGCCATCATAGGATTCTTGGTCATTTGGAGTAAGTTAGGGTTTCCACCACCCCGGGCGAGTGAGTTTGACTCTATTTACCAGCTCCGAGCTGACGGGAAGGATTCAAGATGGTATTATATCATGGTCCGACCTAGAAGTGGCAGGGATTTAATAGAAGAGCTACCAGACTCCATTAAGGGATGGAGGGATCGGTGGTTTTATGTAGGAGGTGATTGGCAGACCTTAGACCAGAAGGACGGGCCGGATAAAGCTATTCCAACCCATTACAACCCTACTGTATGTTTCAGGCCTTACTTGTTTATATTGAGCTGCCTTTTCTAATATTAATTATCTCCCATTTTTAGGTCCATCCAATCATTCAAGGTCTCTAAATTTTGAGTAGAAATTGCAGAGGGCACGTAACCTTGATAAACGTGAGAGGGACTTCAGGGAATTGATCACTGAAGAAACCCTGTTCAGGGCTAGTGTTACTAATATGCACTCGGCTACTCCCTTATTTCCTCCTGCACACCGTAAGTATCTATCACCCTCTCAAATATTTATTTAATTCGCTAAGTTCATAGCTTTTTAAGTTCATTCCATTTTACAAAACTGACCAAATAAAAAAGGAAAATCATGCCACCCTTTGACCGAACTGGATTCGTTGGGAATAAGAGAAGACGACTTACCACCGGAGGGAAGACATTGCCCCAAGGTCTTGGTCCTACACGCCACTCAGGTCAGTCTAGTGGGACTCAAGGTTTGGAGCAGAACCCATCCAGGTCTGTCCATAGCCGAGGGAGAGAGGTGGGAGAGAATCTACCTAATTTTTCAGTTCCTTCTGATCGTCCACACTCTCCAGAGCATCATGGTCAATCCGGTGTCCAGATTAAATCAGAACAACAAACTTCTACTGATCGTCACATCCATTCATCTTCTCCCTTAAGCGACCCCAATGATGCCACATATTTTGGTCTGCACCAAACACAAGCCATTGAGATGGCGAAGCTAAAGAGGAAGATCCCCAAAGCTCTAAAGGATGTTTAGTCCAACAGGTGTCCAGGTCCTGGGGCCTTGAAGGTCCTAACAGCATTCGTAACTCTTTCGACATGGTTGTGAGGAGTTGGGATAAAAAGAAAGAAGCTATGGCGTTCGACAAGGACTTACTGAACACAGCACATGCCACTTCAGTATTTCTGGGACTTGCACAAAATTATATGTCTCATGTCCGAGAAAAGGCCCATGAGCAGATAGAGCTGCATGACGAACTCATATGCCAAAGTGTGATAGTGAAAGATCGAAATAAGGTACTGAAGCTGGAGAGGGAGGGGATGGTTGAGGCCAAGAAAATACTGGAGGTTCAATGTGATGGTCTAACTCAAAGGAACAACCTTATGGAATTCGAATTGGAAAAGGCTAATCTTGAGATCGTCGAATTGAAAACCCAGGTTGAAGCTGATAAGAAGGCCAAGGTGGAGATGGGTTCCCAGCTTGAGGTAATAAAAAAGGATCTTGACCAGGCCAGATCTGACTTGGTCTCAGCTTTTGATGCCTATAAGGAGTCCAAGAAGTATGAGGTCGACCATACTAATACTTATATCTTGGATTTGGAGGATTTCGCGGTTCGATTATAGGAGCTCCACCCCGTATTTGACGCTTCCCAGCTGAAGGAGGAGCTGGAGAACCTGAAGAAGCAGCATGCCTTAGCAATTGCCAAATTTGGTCAAGATAAAGTTCCTCTTGCTGAGTAGTTTTAACTAAACTTGTATAAACTTTTTGTTTCGTTAAATCGTCTGTAATGGCCTTTTTAAGTCCGACTTTTATTCCTTGTGTTTTAGAATGAATTACATTGCCTAACTGAGTGTTTGCTCGTTATAGTAACTCTAAATGACTTAAGAAATTTAACTGAATTAATGGGAATTAAAAAATGTAAACATATTGCCGACCTGACATAGCCAAGCCTTATTGGTCCTAAAAAACAATTTTATCTCCAACCTGACACGGTCAGGTCGTATTGGTCCCTAAACTGGGATTGTTTTTAGAAAATGTTAAGAGGATAAACACTTCTGCACGACCTGAAATAGTGAGGTCAGAATATACGCGCATGTGTTATTTTGGGCTAAACACTTTTTTAGGACCTGATGCACTTATGTTGGATTCTACACTTTGTATGATATTTTCATTTCTGCATTGAACTTTTTGTTTGTGGGTCCTAGAGAATCCTCGGACTTTGTCATGACAGACCATATTGGTGCGTAACCAAGGTCCTAAGTAATTCGTGAATTCCATAATGAGAGACTTGATTGTTGCATAATTAAGGTCTTAAGGAATTCGTAAATTCCATTACGACAGACCTATTGAGAGCATGGCTTGAGGTCCTAAAGAATTTGTAAATTCCATTATGATAGACCATATTGGTGCGTAACCGAGGTCCTAAGGAATTCGTGAATTTCGTTATGACAGACCTGATTGTTGCATGATTAAGGTCTTAAGGAATTCGTAAATTCCGTTATGACAAACCTATTGAGCGCGTAGCTTGAGGTCCTAAGGAATTCGTAAATTCTGTTATGACCTATTGAGCGCGTGACCTATTTTGTGTTGGAAATATTAGATCTTGCAAGATAATTTTATTTATTAAAGAGCCTACATGACTCGTTTTCACCATTACAATTATCCAAAACGCTACTGATAATATTTCTTTAGATGCTCTGCATTCCATGGGTGTGCTAATGCCTTCCCTTCTAGATTCTCCAGTTCATATGCTCCATTGGGTAGAGTTTTGATGACCTTGTATGGACCTTCCCACAGTGGAGCAAGTGATCCTGACTGAGTGTCTTTAGTGGAGAGGAACACTTTTCTGAGTACCAGGTCCCCCGCATGGATTTTTCGTCCTTTAACTTTGGAATTGTAGTATCTGGTACTTCTTTGTTGGTAGGACGCATTTTTGAGGTCCGAATCAAGCCTCTTTTCTTCAATTAAATCCAAGCATGATTGGAGCATTTTTTTGTTCATGTCTTCTGCATAATGTTCTGTTTTGCTTGAAGAGATGCCAATTTCAACGAGGATCACAACTTCAGATCCGAAGGCAAGGGAAAAAGGGGTTTCTCCCGTTGCTGTCTACAGGTTGTTCTGTAAAACCACAATACTGTCGGTAGTTCATCGACCCAAGCGCCTTTCAGTTCATCGAGTTTAATCTTCAATGTATGTTTGATGATCTTGTTGACTGCTTCAACTTGTCCAATTGCTTGTGGGTGGCATGGGGTGGAATAGTGTTTCTTGATTTTTAGTTCTTCACAAAATGACCTGAATTTGGCATTGTCGAATTGTTTCCCTTTTTCGGTGACTATGGAGTGAGGAATGCCAAAACGACAAATGATGGACTTCCAGATGAAGTATGTGGTCTTCTGTTCAGTGATTTTGGCTAAAGGTTCCGCCTCAACCCATTTTTTGAAGTAGTCAGCTGTCACTATTACATACTTGGTTGATCCTTTCCGAGTTGGGAGTGGCCCAATCAGATCAATTCCCCATTTCACAGAGGGCCAAGTTACCATGATAGGAGTGAGGTCTTCTGACGGTGACCTGATTATAGGAGCAAATCTTTGACATTTGTCACATTTTCTTATGAACTCCAAGGTATCTTTTTTCAGTGATGGCCAGAAGTATCCTTGTCGCAAGATCTTAAATGCAAGGGACTGACCTCCGGCGTGGTTGCCACATATGCCCTCGTGTACTTCCCTCATAACATATAAGGCCTCTTCTTCAGTTACACATCTGAGCAATGGGAGGGAGAAGCCTATTTTATATAGAACATCATTGATCAGAGTGTACCTTATGAACCTGATTTTCAGCCTCTGAGCTTCATCTCGACTCGAAGACACTACTCCATCCTTCAAGTGTTGAATGATCTTGTCCATCCAGCTCTTTTTCATGTCTATGACCATTGTTGATATTTCTGATTCAGTAAGGGCTAAAGTTTTGACAATTCCTATGGAGATACTGTCGAGGGTGTTGGTCCCTTCACTCGTGGCGAGTCTAGCGAGAGAATTGGCTTGACTATTATAAGTCCTTGGTATTTGCTTTACTTCTGCCTGTATGAATTTCTCCAACTCCCTTTTTGCTACCTAGTAATAAGATATCATTTTCTCCTCTTTTGTATTGTAGGTGCCTTGAATTTGATTTACTACTAGCTGGGAGTCACTATGCACAGTCACTTTTGATATGCCCATTTCTCCTGCCATTTTAAGACCTGCAATGAGGGCTTCATACTCAGTCTCGTTGTTGGTTGCTGGAAATTCAAATTGGAGGGACTGGCAATGTAGTGACATCTCAGGGCTGATAAGGACAATTCCAGCTCCTGCGCAGACCTCCATAGATGATCCGTCCACATATAGGTGATAGGTGGTGAGTACATCTAATGCTTGTTCTAGAAAGTATGGTCTTAGTTTTCTCTAACTCATGACCAATGCATAAGTGAAGTTCTCCATCGGCGCGTACCGTAGTTCTGCATCCTTTAATGCCTGACTAACATAGTATACTGGGTGTTGGACATTATTCTCCATTCGAGTTAGGACTGAGCTAACAGACCTTGCTGACATAGCCAAGTACAATTCCAAGGTTTCCCTTGGTACTGGTTTCAAGAGCAGTGGTGGGGAGGCAAGTTGTTCTTTCAGATCTTCAAAAGCTTTTTGACACTGTTCAGTCCAACGAAAATTTTTCCCCAGCTTCAGGGCTTCAAAGAAAGGTCTACATTTATCTGTTGATTTTGAGAGGAATCGATTTAGAGCTGCTATCCTTTCAGTCAAGCTCTAGATCTCCCTTATGTTGGTTGGGGCTTTCATGTCAATTAGAGCTTTGATTTTCTTCGGGTTGGCCTCTATTCCTCTCTGATGTATCATGTATCCCAAGAACTTTCCGGATCCCACTTCGAAGGAACATTTCTGCGGGTTTAGCTTCATTTTGTGTTGTCTGAGAATAGTAAAAATTTCAGTCAGGTGTTGGAAATGATCTGATGATTTGATGTTCTTTACAAACTTATCATCCACATATACTTCCATGGTCTTTCCAATTTGTTCTGCAAACATTCTGTTAACAAGTCTCTGGTATGTTGCCCCTGCATTCTTCAACCCGAATTGCATCATCTTATAGAAATATAGCCCCATATCTGTTATGAACGAGGTATGTTCTTCATCTGGACCATATATTGGAATGTGATTGTAGCCTGAATACAGGTCCATGAAGCTCAATAGCTCATGTCTCGCTGTGGCATCTACTATTTGATCTATGTGTGGAAGTGGGAAGCTATCTTTCGGGCAAGCCTTGTTCAAGTCTGTGAAGTCTATACATAACCTCCATGTATTGTTGCTCTTGCACACAAACATTGGATTGGCAACCCATTCTGGGTACTGTGCGTCATATCTTTCCCCATTTAGAAGGCGACGCTTCTGATTCTTAGGTCTTGCCCCGTGTTCTATGTTGAGCTTGTTACAAGCCAGATGTGCTGGTATCCCTTTCATATCCGCATGAGTCCATGCAAAGATGTCACTATTTTCTTTCCCTATTTTCAACTGGAGTTCTGGTCTCTCGTTTTCAAGATTGATTAATACAAGGTCTTCCACTGGGCCAGTGCGGGGCTCGTTTTGATCTAAGCGGGGATCCAAGGTCTGAATTTCTTCGATCAGGTCTTCCTCTCCAACTTCTACAACCTGGTGTACTCTTATCGGGTAGAAGTCCAAATTACATTCCCTTGCCATCCTTTGGTCTCCCCTCACAACACTAACTCCGTGTGGCATGGGAAATTTCATCATATAATGATAGATAGATGTGGCATCCTTTAGCTCATGTAAGATAGGTCTTCCCAGTATGGCATTGTGATTTGATGGTATGTTAGCTATGATAAAATCTACTATGACTCTCCTAGTACATGGATGATCTCCCAGCTCCACCATTAACGCAATTTGCCCCTTTGGGGAGATATTGTCCCCTGTGATGCCCTGTAACTTTGTAGGGTATGGTCGAAGGTTCCTTTCGCTGAAACCCATCTGAACATATGTCCTCCAATATAAAACATTGACAGAGCTTCCATTATCCACCAAAGTGTGATGAATCTTGACTCCTGAAATAGGCATGGTTATGACCAAAGCATCTGCATGTGGTTGTAAGATACATTTCGCATTTGCCTTGCTAAAGCCGAAAGATTCATCCTCCGAAGGTGTTGGCGTTCTGGATGACAAGACTTGATAGCTATTTTGAGCAGCTCTTATACACTGACGCCTTTGCCTCTTGGACCCTCCCTAGCTTTGGCTTCCACTCACCAGCATACGAATCTCCGCTGGTTGTTAATCTTGGATATTGGTATGGTCTTTCTTCCTTTATTGACCTGGATTTGGTTCCCCAACAAATTCTTTCAAATGACCTCTGCTGATTAACTTCTCCACTTCTTCTTTCAGGTCCTTGTAGTGATCAGTGTCATATCTCGCCGACCTATGATATCTGTAATAACTTGATTTGTTGAGTTCAGACGACCCGATCCTTAGTGCTCTTGTTCATGGTAACAAATTTTTGTCTTTAATGGTCATGAACACCGCTTCAGGACTTGCGTTGAGAAGGTAGGTCATTGTTTTTGTTTGTTGTGGTCGGAAGTGGTTTGGTCCCTGAAAATCACTTCTCTTTTCGAAATTACTCTTTTCACCTACGGATTCCCTTTCCTTCCTTTTCAATTTTTCTTAGTCCTTTGCTGCCCCTTTTTCCTCAGTTCTGCTACACTTAGCTTCCTCAGCACCTATTGCCCTATCTGCCCTTGTTAAGAATTCACGGAAGGTCTTAGGTCCCTCTTCATCTACTGTCCACCAGAACCTAGATCCTGGCCAAAGACCTGATGTTACTGCCATGAGTAGTGCGTCATCTGACACCTTATCGGTGTCCATAATTTTTCGATTGGACCTATCTAGGTAGCTCTTTAGCAACTCAGTTTTTCCTTGTTTTATGGTAACAAACTGTTCTTTTGGGGGTAGTCCTAGTCTTGGCTGCCACGAAGTTGTAAAGGAATTGAGAGGATAGGTCCCCCCAACTCTTTACGGAGTGGTCTGGTAAAGTGCGTAGCCATCTCTAATCCCTGTCTCCTAGTGTTGATGGAAAGGTCTTGCACATGTTCGCATCGCTTACTCCTTGCAATTCCATCCAAGACGTGTAATGATCTAAGTGCGCCACTGGATTTGTTGTTCCATCATAGCTAGGCACTTGCAGTATTTTGATCTTACTGGGTACGGTTTCCTTCAGTATTTCTTTTGAGAAGGGTGAAGATCTAGTTGGGGGAGTATTATCATGGGGATCGTGTTCTCTTTGCTGTTGGCTTTGGACCTAAATGACTGAAAACACAACGTGTCCTCTTGGGTGATTTTTTTCGTGGATTGATTTCTCCAGTTGAGCTTTCTGATCTATCATACGCATAACTGAGCTTCCAGCGTACTTTTCTATTTTCGGGGGGTTGGTGAGATGGTTCCAGTCTGGTATGGGGAGCCTGAGGGTTTCCTTATGGTTGATGTTGCATCCTTTCAACTACTTGTGTCAAGTTACGCAATTGACGCATGACCTCAACCATTTGGGGGCCCGGACAGGGCCTGACTTCCAGGTCGTCTTCCTTCCTTATACCACCTTGTACCTCCGCCTTGTTCCCATGATTGCTCCCGGAACTGTGGTCATCCATGTTATCTGAAGATTGTTAAGAACTATGTGGAGTATCCAAACTGGTTGTACGGACTGTTGTTATATCACAAGCAACCCTCCTTCTAGTGCCAATTGTTGATGGTTGAAATGTAAGTTGAAATGTAAATATTCCAAGTCAACAAGAAAATAAGTGAATGTTAGTTATGCGAAGGAAAATTGTATATGGAAGAGGTGGGTCCCAGGTCGGAATAGATGGCCTGGACTCCACGTATGATTCTGTATATATATATATATATATATATATATATATATATATATATAAGTTGGCCTTAAATAGCCAAAGTTGGATCCATTTTATGAGCTACCATCTCCTATATTTATAGGAAAAAAAGGGTGAGCTGACTTATTACAATACTTGACTGCCTGACATTATGACATAACTAAGCTATTTAAACTCTTACATAGTACAAATTCGTTGACTTTCATCTATTCTAACTGATTCCATGCCCGAATAACTATTTCAATTGTCATGTAAGAGTATTTATGGTCTCGTTTAATCTTCGTAAGTCCAAGTCCAACCTGACTCTTCCACATTGGAATAATTAGTCATTTTTCGACCTGCCTCTTCCATATCAGAATGATTAGGTAATGTCCGACCTGACATATCCAGGTCGGAATTGTGTTGGAGGGAGAACCTCAATCCTTTGACTTCAAGATGTGATTCAGTTGTCATCCGATCTGATGGTGTCAGGTCGGACACATCAGGGGTTAACTGACCTCTCCAAATCAGAAACGTCATCAAACGTCGTCGTCTTGTTATCCAGGTCCATTAACAGAGTGGTAAGACCTATACAACCTTTTATGTAAGGTCACTTTCCGCAATATCCACTGCCATGTTTACCTACAGGTCCAATCAGATTCCGATACATCCACGCTCTGCTACAGTTTCTTCTGCACCCTTACAAAACAACATAGCCCAAATATCTTCACATCCCATGGTTTCCAATGACTGCTTCAGCTATTCCCTTTCGAAGACAGCATGTGGCTTCACATCCCATGGTTGTGTCCAAGGCTCCACTAGTAAATATATCAACTATACCCTTTGCAGTGACATCTTCAACACTACCTTTTCCGCAACATATGAATGCAAATTCTATTTCTGGAACTGGCCCAAATTTTGAGACAAGTACCAAGACCTCAGCAGCATGGAGACTACACTGAGAAATTTAATAATTTCTTTCTTTACCATTTTGGCAGAGTACATAAACAAGTTCTATTTTAAATTTTTTGAATTTCTCATGCAGCTTGGAGACTACATTGAGAAACCTTTGAATCAAATGAGTGGTCAGGTAGCCCCAAACTCCTCAGATCCCCTTCACATGGCCACCGGACGGAGCTCTAACCTTATTTCATGGCCAAATTAGCAATTGGGGAAACGGTAATTAGTTTCGAAATGGAGCTCTAGTCGAAAAAAAATGGAAAGGGAAAGCAATAGGTTATATTTGGTGGAAAAATGTGTGGCGGTTTGGAAACAGTCAGTGAGCTGTCAAAGATACTTCTCCGGTCAAATTCGCCGCTTGAATGCTGCCTTTTTATTCATTTGAGTCTTTCACGATGTTGCATTTCCAATGATGATTTCACATTCGGTTTTTTTCCGGAAGTGGGTGGTTTAAATCGGGCCACTTCCCAAACCTCAAACTCTACAGCAACAAATTTGCTGAATTGGCAAACTTTTTTGAGCATTATTGATAGGCTGAATTTAGAGATGGGAGGAGGTAACTTCAATGGGTTGTGCTACAGTTTCAAGATGCTTGACCATTGGTTTGATTCTTGTCCGACCAAGAAACGATGCCCAGAATGTAGTCAAGGATTTGTTAGATGGCTTCAAGTGCTGAAAATGTCAGACAAGCAGGGGAAATTGTTCTTCAATCGCAGAATTGTCGCTACTTTGAGAGGGACGACGAAAAATCAATGCAAGTTCATCTAATACTGCCTCGAACTCTGAAGATGATGAACTCTGCAAACAACTTAGAACCTATGCAATCATATCAAAGGAAGATGATGTAGATGTCTCTGTAGTAACAATTCGAAAGAGGGGTCGTAATTAGTGGAAGTAGTGGAAAGATAGGGAGCATGTGCAAACATCACTGTTGATTTCGTAGTGTTCACTGTGGATGTTGGAATAGTTTAATGTATGGATGTCAAACTGGCCGAGCCGGCCCTTGAACTTAGATTTTGGTCTGGCCTACGAGCCAGACCGAACGCAGCTTGTTTGGGAGACGAGCCGAGTCGGATCGTCGCCCAAAGAGCCGGCCCAAGTCCCGCTCGTGGGCCGGCTCGTGTTCGTCCTCTCTTTTTTTAATGACTAATATTTTACTACTAATACTAAAATAATTGAAAATATAAAAATTTAAACACTCCTCCTTTAATCCGGGTTTGGGACCGGCTACATTTAATAGCTTGTAGGAGGAGTTAAAATTGTACACAAACAAAATGTTATGTGTACAATTTTTTAATTTAAAAGAAAAAATTAAAAATATAGAGAAAGAAAAATACATATATTATAACATAATTGTAAGGATAATAATTAATAATTACTTACCAATACGATTTTTCTCCGAATTCCTCGGCCAGAATTTCACTTATTCTATCTTGTAACCTTTTCTCCTCAAACTGTCAATCCTTCAAACACATTAAGGCCTCCAATATGTCTTCTTTAAGTATTGACCTATATTCAGATAACGCTCTACAACCTGAACTAAAAGCAGCCTCAGATGCTGCAGTTGATACCGGAGGTGCTAGTAGATTTCGTGCAATCATAAAAATAATTGGGTATTGACGCTCGTTTAATCTCCACCATTTAAGAATGTCAAAATTATTTCTCTCGTACTCGTCTAACATGCTAAGAAGGTCATGTGAGAAATACCTAGTTAACTCGCTCGGAATTTCATCTGAACTATTAAGGGGTACTAGAAGAACTAGAACCACTAGGAAGTGTACTAGAAGTTTCCTTCATAGTCATAAGGTAGGAAAGTAAATCACTGTCATGATTTTGTATCACGTTAGGGGTAGGAGTAGTTCTTCTAACATTTTTACCTGACCTGTTGACATTGATCTCGTACATTTTACATAAACATTTTCCTAAATCTGTGCATGTTAAGGGGTCCCAAAAGTTAATTTCTTTGTTATTGCATTTATGGTGTGTTTAGTCCCTCTAAATTTATTCTAGGGTCCATAATCGTTGCTAATGGGAACAAAGTGGGTACATTTTCCCAATATTTTCTAAACTTAGTCTCCATTGCTAAAATGATTTCAGAAAAAATTAGAAATATTTTGTACTTGTTAAAATTATTAACAATTCAATAAAAATGGTTCAACACTAAAGGATTAGTGGGTTAACAAACACCGGATATTTCATTTATAGCTTCATAAAATGATTTCAAAAAAGTTTTAACATGAAATACAAGTTCCCAATCATTAGCCCCCAAATCAAAACTTGGGCCGTGTGAGTACCGACCGTTGTAATATTCACATATTAAATTCTCGTAACCTTGACAAGGCTCAATCATTAAATAAGTTGAGTTCCATCTATGTCCTACATCTGTAACAAATGATCGTGCTGGCATACCATTTTCTGCACAATGTGCATCAAAAGCTTGTTTTCTAGAAGGTGCTATCATAATGAAATTGCAAGCATACCTAATTTTTTTCAATGGATTTTCTATAAACTTAAGATCATCTTGAACTATTAAATTTAAAATGTGACACACACAACGAACATGAAACAAGACTCTATCAAATTCATGATTCATGTGGTTAGCTAATCTATCTTTCACCGCTTTATTAACAGAAGCATTATCTAGTGTAAAACTACGAACTTTACTATCACAGTTAAATTCTCTAAGAATTGCAAGTAGTACATTGAAAATATTTGTTGCATTATGTGGGTAATCAATAACTTTAAATGCCATAATTCTTTTGTTCATTAACCAAGTATCATCAATGTAATGACAAGTAACCACTACATAACCTCTATGATTATTGCCAGTCCACAAGTCTAAAGTAAATGATAAGTTACCATTATATTTATTTAAAGCATCTATAAAACTTTGTTTTCTCTCGAAATATTTAGTAATGCAATAAGCTCGTAAAGTATTTCTAGAAACGAGTTTGTACCTGGATTGGAGATACTTTTGAATGAAATCTGTGAATTGTGAACTTTCTATAATTAAAAGCGGGAACTCACCACTCGATACGAACATGACCATCCTTTCCCGACGCGCTAGATCTTGGTTGAAGACCTAATTGGTTAGACTTGATTGACCAAACTATAGAGTTGATTGGTTTGCTTCAACTGAGCCAAGTTTTCGACATCCTTTACAGTGTCCGTTGAGGTGTGTTGTGTGCCCCCACCCTTCTTCCAAGAGAAAATTCCCCCCCCCAAGTTTAACATTTTGCTTTGAATACCGGGTTGTTATCAATGTCTTTAGCCGTTGTTTCAATCAAATTGAAAAAACTCAGTAATTCGATTTTTTTGACCTTTTTGGATTTCTGCTAGAGCCTGTCGTCGTGCTAGCGGAGCCGAATCCATATATAGCAGTGACATCTTCATAAAAAATGTCATCCAAATTAAGAGAAGTTCAAGTATCTATATCTTCGATCTCATTTTCCAAATCCGCCAAATTGTCGAGAATTGGAATATGGTTGAGACTGAAAAATTCATCAACAAATTGACTAGAAGAATAACCATGAGATTGTGAGTGTGCCATTAGAAATAATAGATTTGAAAATTTGTAGATGAAAATAAAATATGGAATTTGAGACAATATTGTATGTGAAATATTATAGCACTAGAAATTAGAATATAACTAGAAATAGAATATTGCAATTGAAATTTGAGACTTGAGAGTGAGAGAGTTGAGTGAGATTGTGAAAAAAAAGAAGACAAAAATGAAGTATTTATAGGTAAAAAAAAAATGTTGAAACTGTCTTGTGACCATTCGGCTCAAACGGTCACAAGACCGTTTGGGCTCGCCCATGAGCCGGAACAAGCCTGCTCGCTTGCTGTCCCATTTTGGCTCGTGTGCTCGTTTTAACGAGCCAAATGGGCTGGCCCGCAAGCCTACCCATTTTCAGCCCGTTTTGGTGTTCGTTGGACTGGTACACAAATCGGTCCACGAACTTAACGAGTCGAACCCGAACTGTCCAACACCCAAATTTTCTATCTGATCCAAGTCCAAGTCCATTTTTTCACGAGCCGAGCCGAACTTTTAACGAACGGAACCTAGCTGAACTCTCGAACTGTCAAACTCGTTTGCCACCCCTAGTTTAATGTAAGGATTTTGTTATTAAATGTAAGGATTTTGTTGGTATAAATGTATGAGCTTTTCTTGAGTATTCATTATGTGTTGGCAGTATTCATTCTTGAGTTTTTATTGTTTGATCTCATAGGTTGCAACATAAGCATTAATACATGAAACAAACCAAAGTGATAGAAGGAATTCATGTACATTAATCCAAGGAAACCATAAACATTCAACATTTCTACATTAATATAGGAAACAACAATGTTCATTTACATTAATCCAATTAAACCAGAAACATTCAACCTTTGCACAAAATAACAACTAATCTAACTTCAAAAAAACATCCAATTCATGATTCTTGCTGGTAATGGATGCTCTCACAATGTGAATCCATGCTGGCTGGAATTGAATGATGTCCAAATGAAGTTCTTATTGGAAGTGAATGTCAAAATAATCAACTGAGCTTCTGTCAAGAATGATGCACCTCCAGTTTCTCAATCCCATGATTGGTCTTTGCTCGAACCTAAGCACCAAAATTCAAAGTTTAACATATTAATTATTAATAATGAAGAGTATAAATGAACATCAGAAAATAAAATTTCACTTGCCTTTGTTGACTTCGTTGCCTTCTCAAGCTGACCCTTATGCCGAAGCTTTCTAGGTGCCCCCTTTCTTTTAGAGGTCTTTGGGTCCAGTATGGGAGTACTAGTTGCATTCAGTCCTCCAAGTGTAATACAAGTAGCGGATATCAAATTAGTTGAAGTAGTTGGATCATGAATTTGATTTTTAGCCACTCTTGACAACTCTCTACAACGTTTTTTGTCATAAACAACCATATTCGCAAGCTTCGCAAATAAAGTGCACAACTCATCATATCTAACATGTTCATATGTGCTAAACCAACCAGCGTAGTTGATCTTAACCCTTGTGTAGGCTCTACGCTCATCTTTCCTCCATCTCCTAAGTACATAAATATCTAGACCATTTTCACATCATTCCGTATTAATACAGTGAGAGCATGTCTACATTTAATCCCCCTAAACTTGAATAGGTGACAACTGTAAGTAAAATGACAGCCCTCTCTCTCTCTCTCTCTCTCTCTCTCTCTCTCTCTCTCTCTCTCTCTCTCTCAATCATGACTCTGAAAATATTTTGCTTCTCCAGTACATCCAATAAGATAACTTCACGAACCTCACACATCCTTCGAGGATAATCATCTTCGATCGATATGACATCACAATAAACCTCACCAGTAACCTCCTCTTGGAATTATTTGAATTTAGATATTGTGTAGACATCCTAAAAAATTTTCTTAATAGGAAACCGAGTTGCACAGGTAACCATTTGTGCGTATGAACCAAAATAACTCCTTCTCCATTTTGCTACGTAAAGTGTGCTCATACTATTCGAGAAATTTCTTCAGTGAGGTTTTGGAATGGATATACCCATTGAAAAAAGAGTTTATACTTTCACTCCTTTGAGTTGTAGACATCCCAACCCAAAAACTAGTCTTCAAAAAACAGGGCACCCAACGACCTCTCTCTCTATATAGTTCGGACAACCATTCACTGTCATGTAGCATGAACTTTTGGATCATATCAACCCAACCATTTTCAAACTCTTCAGTCCTCCATGACTCACACACCACATCATGCAAGGTCGATAAAATAGCACCCTTATGAGAATGGTTGCCAAATTTCTTTGGTATCTTCTTCAAAATGTGCTATAAACACCATCTATGTTTTATATTTGGGAAAACTATTTGGATCGCATTTTTCATTACCCAATCTTGATCAGTTATAATCCCATTAGGAGCCTCGCCATCTATGCACTGAAGTCATGTATTGAAAGCCAGACAAATGTCTCCGTGTCCTCACTAGATAGCAAACTACACCCTAAGTAATGTTGAATGTCCATGATGGTTGACCCCAACGAAAGGGGCAAATGACATGTCATACCGATTGGTAAGGTACGTGGTGTCAAATGTAACAACATCGCCTAACTCCATATACGTCTACCTACACCTATTATCAGCCTAGAACACATTTCTTAATTGGGATTCGTCATCCAAATATGCATAGAAGAAAAAACTAGGACATTGAGCTTGCATCTTTAAGAAATACGCTTGAATTGTAGCTGCATCTCCTTCCCCTAATCTTAACCGCCGCACTTTATCAATATAATTTCGACAACCTTCTCGATAAATGTTAGTTTGTCATAGCCACCCGCCTCAACAACTGCAGAGTTGAAAGATCTGTACAATGGAATCCCATCTATGTCGTTCACTTCAAACTTTTTTTGTTTTTTTGTTTTTCAAATGTTCACTCAATCTTCGGTTACATCAATATAGCCTAGCTTTTGAAGGACTTGTTAGGTGATTATGTTCAAGATTCACTTGGGTAACACACCATACTCCTGAAACATCTAGTAAAGCTACCATCTTAGCCCTGCACCCTGTTTGCATTCTTGGACGAGACGTCAAAGAATTACTAATCGAACTAGTTCTCCTTCCCTCCCAACTACAAGCGAATAGCACATACCTAATCAACCCTTCACCATCCTTTTTTGAATTCTTCTTCTTACTGGGAATCCCACGGTGTAAGCATATTTTTTTATAAAATTCCAAGGTTTCATCATAGCTCGAAATTGTCATCCCAACCTCAGGAACCACAACAAATGAAACGTTGTCATTCAGCCCAATAGAATTCTCCACCTCCAACTTACACACTTCCACAATATCATCTAGCCCTACACATATCTCCTCAAGGTTAGATGGAAACTCAACAGCATCTGCACAACATTTGACATTTTCAGTTAAAAATGTGGCTCGTAATCAATGCACAATGCCAAATTTCAGATAAATGAATTCACCAAAGCACAAATCCTATCAGATAGATGAAATCCATAATTTGATAAAGAATCCTGGTTAAAAAATTTACATATGAACTACAAAATTTGCTTCCCACATTCGACATTTACCAAGAAAATTTGATCTTCAACGAAGATTGTAGAAAAGGGTACAACGCCGTCCTTTGTCGGAAATGATTCGCCGATGCTCCGTCAATGTCGGACGCTGCTTGGTTGTGGGTGACAATGGATTGATGTGGTGTGGGTTTGGCTTCCTAAAGTCTTGAAATGTTTGAAATCGGTATGGAGATGAAATGAAATTTTAGTGTTTTGATTTGTAATTTGGCATTTTCAAATTCTCGTGAGCTAGTCAAAATATCGCGATCTCTTGTCGATTGTGAAATTGAGTTGTACAAGTAGCATTATTGTTCAGATTTTTCGGGTTTCAGAGAATAAGTTCTGAAATTATTGGTCATATATACATTTGAAGTGTTTGATAATAATCCTTAAAGAGAATCGGCTACTTACCTATTGAGGTGACTTTTTTCTCTTTCCTCTAGAGAAGTAGATGAAATTTTAACATTCCTTCCAAGTTTGTTTGGCTTCCTTTGTTCACTTATTGCCTGCTTTTACTTTATTTTTCCCAATTTAGATTTGGCTTTGGATCCTATTCTATCCCAATTGTGTTAAGGCTTTGTGGTTCGTTGGCATTGTTTGAGCTTTGGTATTAGTGTTGGTATTTGCTGGGTTGTATCACTATTGAGGATGGTTGTGTGGTTTGTGGTTTTGTGATTAGGTTTGGTGTGAATGGTGGACTGCAGTTAGGTTGCAATGATACTTGTGGTGTTGTGGTTTTGTGTTATCTATGGGGAAGAATAAACACAAAAAACAATCCTACACTAATTTGGAGTTGAGTAGGGATGATGTACTTGCTCCTGTGGCCGTGGGTTCAATTAGTGAGATTGGTGTCAAGGAAATGGGTCATTCTAGGGGGACATTGCTTCAAAAGTTGTAACAACCCGAATTTTTAAAATGTAACTTTATAAATTAAGTTGGTTGTTATAACGTTCTTAACAAATTTTAGAATTTATTTTACACTCGTCGAGTCGTGTAGCGGAACATTTAATATAAAAATTAAAAACGATTTTAAACTTGAAAACTCGATTATTTTTATCAGGTCGAATTTTACACGTATTATCTACTTAAAATTATTATTAATCCAATTTCCCTCTTAAGCCCAAGTTAAGTTCAATATTGGCCCAAAATGAATTCAAATTCTGTTGAAATCCCAATTCTGATCTCCCACGTAGGTGACCAGTGACCGTTGCAATGGTCACTTTAAAGTATATATATATATTTTTTTTCATTTTTCCAATAGCTTTTTTTTTTTTACACTATATATATGTTCAAGTTTTTCACAAAATTTGAACATCAAATTACTTCCACACTCTACACATTTGCAATAAAATTATTTCTCTACAAAATTTCAACACCAAATTACTTCTATACTCTCTACTTTTGCAATAAAAAAATTTGTTCTTCGTTTTTATTCCATAATTAGGCAAGTAAATAGAGAGCGAAAGTGACGTGTTTGTGCCACAAGCCCCGATCTACTTTCGCGAGAAGGACAAAGATTCTCTTCTATTGATGAAGCATTCAAGTTCTACAATACGTATGCTAAAGCAGGTGGATTTAGCGTACGTCATCACATCAGTAAGAAGAGAAATGATACGTGTGAGGTTTGGTGGAAGTAATTTACTTGTGCAAAACAAGGGAAGACCGATCTTCGATGGCAGAATGACAAAAGACACCAACAACCAAGGACTCTGGAGAGAAATCGATCGCACACAAGAACAGAATGTAAGACACAGTTGTCGATCAGTCAGCGTTTAGGTGCGGACACATGGGGTGTCACATCTTTTTATGAGCAACACAACCATCCTCTTAGCTCACAAGAAGATGTCCATTTTCTACACTCACACCGTGAATTGTCAGAGGCTAGGAGGTGCCAAATCAAATAGTTTTCCGCCGCAATTGTACCAACATGGCAACAAATTCGAATAATGGAGGTGGAGACAGGTGGGCCATCATCGATGGGACACCTCGAGCGAGATGTCAGAAACGCTCAAAGAGACCAACGTCTGAGGCTGATGGGGTAGGACGCAAAAACATTTATATAGTACATGGCCAATGAGAGGTGACGGAATGAAAACTATTTCTTTGCATACGAGACCTTCGGTGACGGGACTTTTAGACGTTGTTTTTGGGAAGATTCGGAGTCGCGAAACAATTATGCTATATTCGGGGACTGTCTTGTGTTTGACACAACCTACAACACAAACAAATATGGTATGATCCTTGCACCATTCATAGGAATTAATCACCATCGCCAAACAATTTTATTTGGTTATGGCCTCTTGAGCGATGAGACGAAAGAATCTTTTGAGTGGTTGTTCGCAAAGTTCTTGGAAGCCATGCCAACACACGAGGCCCCCGGGCTTATTATCACAGACCAAGATCAGGAGATAGGTAATGCTGTATCTAATGTTTTTCCTTCTGCATTCCATCGATTGTGTTTGTGGCACATTACATACAAATTTTCTAAAAAATTGGGACCCGTACTATTTGCAATGCACAAGGGTATCCTAATGAATATAATCCATTAGTTAGAAACTGTGGAGGAGTTCGAAAGCAGATGGGAGACATTAATGAGTAGCACTGCTTTATGCAACAACGAATGGCTGCAAAATATGTATGAGATACAGGGGCACTGGTACCGGCATACATGAAACCATATTTTTCTGGTGGAATGTCGAGCAGCCAATGTATCGAGTCGCACCATTCCTTCATGAAGCGGTACGTGAATAGGCATCACACCTTGATGGATTTTATAACAAGGTTTGACGGTGCTATTGTGCACCAAAGGCACGAGGAACAATATGAAGACCACATTAATTCGAGTCAGCTTCCTCGGTTGAGGACACACTTCGTGATGGAAGAGCAGATGTGTAAGGCCTACACGAAACAAATTTTTTTCCTATTTCAGGAGGAGATTTCTCAAAGCACATCGTACGGGATACGTCGTGTTGCAAATTAGCTTATTGTAAAAACATATGAGGTCGAACGCCAATTAGAGGGGGATGACCATGGTCAATGACGGGCAGTTTCTTACGACAAAGAAAATGATTTCGCCTACTGCGAATGTGCGATGTTCTCATATGAGGGCATCCCGTGCCGCCAATTATTGAGGTATCTCACTCACAGAAACATTTACAAGTTGCCTCCATTTTATATCATTCACAGGTGGAAAAAGGACGCAAAATCCAGTCCAGTTTTCAAAGCATCACCCTCGTTCAACAAACAAATGCCAATTCCCTCACGTCTTGGAGCAATGAGGGCAGAATCAAATAATCTATTTGACAATGCATCGCTATCTCAAATCTCTACAGATTACATGCTTAACGGGTTAAGAGACATGAAAACTGGAGTGAATGATTTACTTGTGACAGAGGGAGTAACCCCATCATCAACTAAGGGTAAATGCAAAGTCACACATGGGGATACTTCAGTCAGGGATTCAGAATCTGAAAGAGCTAAGGGCAATGGAAAACGAATAAAGTCCTCAAAGGAAAACTCAATGAAGCAAGCAAATCGCGTATGCGAAATCTGTAGTAGACCTGGACATGACATGCGAAAATGTCCAGACGCGCTGTCAGCAGAAGACAATGCTTATCGTCCCCATCCCTACTCACAGGAATCAGATGAGGCAACAACATATCATACACAATCCTATTCACAAAATTCATTTCAAGCAGAACCCTATCACTCCAGTCAGATGGATGCCTACCAACCTCCCAACTTCTTCGACTATGATGTATACTGATCATAGGAATGAATCATTGAAATTTAATTGTATTATTTTATTTTCGCAATGTTGTATTGTAAGAATGTCTCAATTCACAATATTTAATTTTAACAATGAGGTTTAATTAAAAAAAATTAAAACGAAAACAAAAAAATTCGGCGGCAAAAACATCCAACGTAAAAAAATTAAAAACGAAAATCAATAAAACAAAATAAAAAACCAAAAACCAAAAAAAAAAATTATAAAAACGAAAATCAATAAAAAAAAAAAAACTAAAAAAAAAACTAAGTTCAACAAAAAATAAAAAAAATAAAAAAAATAAAATTAACTCACATGTGGATATCCCGTGGGGTATCCCGTGTGAGAACGGGATATGTTGAAATCCACAAATATAGGGTGGGGTTAGGGAGAAACCTACAACTCCCCAACTCTGTCACACAAACCAATTCCATCTCCCAAACTTTCTCTCACGGCGGAAACAAAAATTTCACAGGAATCTGGGCAAATTTCGACTATGTAAATCTTTAAATTTTGAATCATTCACTTCCATTAATCCCATCATCAACATATACTCACGTGGAAACATTGCAATTGTTCGTTTTTCCAGCCTGAAACTTCAACTCTGAGTTTCGACTTCCTTGATAATTTCAGCAAGTAAATTCTTTCAAACGACTTTCAATTTTCGTTTCAAAATGTATAATCTTTTGTTCGCATTTAATCAAAACAGAAACAGAAGATAGGTAGAATAATGAAAATCAACAGGTTTAAAATTTTCTTATCATCTCTTGGTTCACTCCAAGAACTCAATCGCCATTATTCATACACTTCCATGATACTCTATCTCAATAATAAATAAATAAATAAAGGGGAGAAATTTATAGTTGGGAGTGAACTCTACCTCCAATTCCAATACAAGATTTATATTCCCATCACTTATATATTTCTTCCATGTTATAGTCTCATTCAAAAATCCCACGGATTTTCCGGCAATAGGTTGGTCGGAACATCTTCTTTACCACCGAAACTTTATGCCAAAATTCCTCTGCCTGATCCTTATCCTCCCTTCCTCGCATGTGTCTCTTCCGCGCGACTGCCTTGGGCCTTTCCCCTTCCACCGCTTGCTTCAATTTTGGCCTGGGGTCGTTCAAACATGAGACCCAAATTTTGAAATCAAGGCCAACGTTTTCTCTCTGCAATTGACTAGCCGGATGCAAATCGGAACGGAAATGCTATTTGTACATATAATCATACAGATGCCCATACAGATAGTGTGGCCCACGCTGACCTGGCCAAAAAAGAAAAAGGAAGAAAAAAAATCAGAAAAACAAAATAGAGGTGAAACCAATTTCACTCTATATTTTTGCTTTACCAAATCTGAGAAATGCACTGCTCCTACCTTGTTCATCCTCCACACGTCGGATAACATGCCGGACTGCTGTAGCTTCCTATTCACGACCCAATACTCAGTTTCCCAACCCAATACCCTCCAGAGTTATTCACATGGACATACCTTTTATAGTGCTTCACATATAGAAGCAACAGAAAAGTGATGGAGAAAATGATCGTGAGAACTCCAACAATTACGGCAACACCAGGCTTGAATGGTGGAGATCTTGCACCAGAAGGTGGCGGCAAGGGCGGCGAAAGTGGAGAATTCGTTAATCTAGTAATCTTGCTAATATTTCCATTGTCATCTTCATGTAACTAATGCCAGCATAAAGAAGAAGAAAAAGAGCCAGAAGAAGGGCAAGAAATTCAAAATGCCCATCTCAGGCTCTTGAATGTGGATTTTCTTGAAGAAGATTAAATTTTCAAAGAGAAAATTACATGGAATATCGGGTTAGGGAGTTGGTGCAAGAGAATACAAAAAACTAAATGACAGGCACCTACCGGGGTTCGGCTGGGTTGGGTGTAAACTTTGTTTATATCGATTGGTGTCTCAATTTTGGACATGACATGGAAGGGGATTGAAGGGCAACTGGGCTTTTCTTTTAGAAGGCAGAAATTTCAGTTTCCGTGAATCAAAAAATCAGGTTTATGTCTCTATGTGTATAAATAGCAACAAAACTTCCATGTCTGTACATCTCTAGACTCTATTCAATTCTATTTGCAATATTGTCATCATGCAGCACAGAGAAAACACAGAAGGAAGAGAGAGAGAGAGAGTCTAAGCCTTAGCCACAGTTGAAACCAAGCAAGAGGTGAAAGGTGAAGGACTGAGGAGAAGAAGGTGGAGGTGCGTGGAAGAGGTGGGGATGATGTTGACGGGTAGATAGCGGCGAGGAGGTGGAGACTGGAGAGAAGATGCAAAAAATACACTATTGCAATAAGAGATCCGTTACTTAAATCTGTTTTTTTTTTTTTTTTTTTTTAAATTTTGGCCAAGTCAGCTATCTGTATAGGCATCTGTATGTTAGTATGTACAAATAGCATTTCCCAAATGGGAACGGGGGGTTTGGTATTAAAAGATGAAATTTCGTTTTAAATCCTTAGGTTCTCCAAATATTTAAGTTAGTCCTCAAGTTTCAATTAAACTCCTTCATCAACCAAAAGTTTTGGTCTTCTTCAAAAATTAATTTTAAAATACTTTCTAATTTCATCATCTTGTCCCCAAAACTTTCTGATTTGGTAATTAGACCCTTCACATTTACAGATTTACGAAATTAGTCATTTTTTTGCTATTTAAAAGTTCAATCGAGTCCCTAAAAGTTTTAAAGTGGAATTTTGGACTTAATATTCTAATATTAAATTGTTCTTGCTAGACGGGGTCGTGAGGGGTTGTGAGAAAAGTTTATAAAGTACGGTAGCTTCACATCCATTCAAATTCAAGAAAAATATTAAGACTTTAAGGTGGGGTTTACATTAAAGCAATTGTGGTTATTTTGTCCATGTAATATCTTGATGTGCGATTTTATTTGTGATATGATGCTTCTGTGGTTTGAAAAGTTGTCAAGGACCGTAAATAAGTCTGCGATTGAAATTGAGTCATTGGGGTTGTCCCACAGTGCACAATTTTTATTTAGTACTAATACACGTTGTCAGGGACCGTAAATAGGTCCGAGATCGAAATTGAGTCCTTGAGGATGTCCCACAGTATATTTTTAATGGAAAGTTTTTATTTGTATTATATTCATAATTGGATTTCATATTTGGAATTAACTTGAACTGGTTGCTGTATCTCCACTGAGTATAGTTTGTTATGCCCACCCCACTATTTCCATCATCTCAGGTTAAGGAGCTTGGCAAGGCAAAGCAAAGAGCGGGGCCATATTGATCAAATGATAGAGTATTTAATTTATAAATTTTTAAAATAAGTATTTTAATAGTTGTTTTCCATCTTGTCAATTAAATCTTGAATTTTGGTATTTTCACAAATTTTGGCACTTTGCCTATTATACTTGGTTGTAAATAAATTATTTAAAGAATGTTTACGCATTTTTATTTCTAATTTGCTATAGTTGTTAAAAAGAAATTATAAAAAATGTTTATTTACAGGATTTTTGGACTTTCGTAACCTCCCAAGTTAACAGAATTTGGGGAGTTACAGAAGTCTTCTTGGAGGAACTTTATGTTGATGGTGTTGAATCCCCAAGTATTTCACTTACTTTGGGTGATAAATAACTTCAAAAGTGGTTAGGATCCTATTACTCAATAGATAAAACAAAAAAATGAGGGATAATAGAAAGAGTATATTGATTACTCTGCTTGCTTGCTTTCTTTAATTATTTCCTTGAGTAGCTTATAAAACTTTAGTAGTGTTGGAAACTCATGCAAGTGGACATCTTAAAAGTGATTGGAGTTTGGTGTCTAATTGATATAGCACTAACTACCTTTACCTTTTCCATGGTCCTATTTCAGCAAGACCCTCCCAATTTGTCCTTGTAGGGATCAATTGGATTTAAGCTGTTAACGATCGACAGGTTCCTCGATCTCCTCTCTGAGACATGGAAAGCTTTCTTCCCCTTCTATAACGAAATCAATTTTAACTTTTGTTTTAATAATGTAATTTGAATGATGAAAATGTTTTTAGCTCAGTTACATCATGTTTTTAATTTAACTAATTGGTATATGTTAATTACATTGTTTGGAGTAACAAAATTTAATTTCAGCTACCAACTGGAAACGAATTCACGTCTTGCTAAAAGATTACCATGAGAACCAATGCATTTACCTTATTGTCCCTCAATTACATCGTACCCTCTTTTTTACAGGATACTCTTTATGAAGGTTCAATATCTCGAGATCAGGTTTCCGAAGTTGCTGTAGAGGCATTGCTCCATCCAGAGACACTACAAAGTAGTTGAGGTTGTTGCTTGGACAGAAGCACCTAAACGTTCATTTAAAGAGCACGTTTTCAGTTCCACTTGCACTCTAAGATGCTCATTTAATGATCTTGATTTATAGTGTCTTTAGTAGATTTTGGAATTTATTGCAATTTTGGTAAAAAAAATAAAATAAAATTGAATACTTCATCTGAGTTGTACTCCCATGGGCCTCCGTAGTCTTATCAATTTATCGAACATTTTTCTCATTTTGGAAAAACTTATACTGAGATAGATATCCACGAAAATGGCAGTTTGAGGGTACTAGTATAAATTTTTTTACTACATGTATCATGTATGCTTATATGTCGGATTGGAAAAAACGCAATCCACACTATATGACTGTACTATTTCTCCTCAGCTTTCCTACAAATTTCTTGATTATACTTGATTTTCCTTCTTGTGTACTTTAATGTGGGCTCTTCTTTGGTTGATCTATGATTAATGTGGATTGCATCTAATTGATTTTCCTTATTATTATTATTATTATTCGCCGTCGTTACTTTTTATTATTTTTTCTCATTATTCAGTGTCAGTACATTATATTTTGCCAATAAAATATTAAAATATGTCTGTACATTTCACGAGTGTGAAATATAATAAAAATCAATTATGTTTGTGAATCATGTATACTTCCACGCAAGGTGAAAATCCCTGAGAATTATAAACGTGGAAAATATCAATTGGAAATGTTAGTGGAAAAATATCCATTTTTTTTACTCTCTCTACAAAATTGAATAGTAGAATTGTTAGGTTATCTTTGATTTGTGGACTTGGTCACTGAAAGGAAGGGAAAAATGATGGATGATATTTTTGAGTTACCAAAAATGTATGTAAGCAATAAATTAAAATAATTTAGCTTGTATTTTTGTTGTTCAAGTTTAGGTTAATTAACTATGGCTACAACTAATTGGGAAAGGGGCTTAATATGGAGTGAACAAGAAACCATATATGTATTTGTGACACAAGGTATAATATGGCAAGATCTGCCTTCTTAGGTTAATTTTTTGGTGTGGTGAGTGGCTGCTTATTGGTTGTTGGGTGAAGATTGTCTAGGAGGGCAGGTTTTTTATGTTATGTGCTGGAGAATTTTTTTATTGTGGGTGTATTTTGGAGCAGATCTTGGATCTAATTAAAACAAGAGGTAAAGCTTCATATCCATGACTTTATTCCATTTTAAAGTTTGATGAATTTTATGTTCAATCATAGTATTGAAAACGTTATGATTTTTCTATATATGTTTCAATTATGAGAAAGATTCATGCTTAAAAAGAGTTAGGTTGAATTAAGCATGTTTGGTGAATAATTATTCATTTACACCAAATATTTTATGTTCTTAATCAAATCATGAAAATTATTTTTGTCATTGAAATTTAACTAAAAGTAATTAAATACTCACTAATTGAACTTTGAATAATGATATAGCACACATGGCACAGACTAAGAGAACTTGTATGAAAATGAGTTCAATGATGTCGTGGAGTTAGAGCATCTCTAATGGTTTATGGATATTTTGTTTTATGTGACACTTAAGTAGATAATTATCCAATCCTATTGATAAAATAGAGAGTGGGATTTAAAGATTATCTTCAATGATCATTGTCTATAATTTTTTGTATATACATGTGTCTTCAATATTTTGTCTAGCAAGTTATCTATATTTGAACATAGTATCAGATAATGTCCCTACACGTCAGCGTCACATAGACATGCAAATTAACCATTGGAGATTAAATTTTCATATCATTATTTGTTTTTCCTACGTGACAATGTATTTTTTTTTTTTCCAATTGATAGACCATTAGAGATGTTCTTATGAGATCGTGAGCCCATATGAACAATATCGATAAAGTCCAAAAAGTAAGACGTGCATTCGTTTTGTCACTCACATTGCACGCCACAGCCATTATCACCAACCTGCAGCCAGGGGTGGATGAACAACATGGCAAGTGACGCGACAGCCCATGCTAGATCCTCGGGAAAAAATAATGGATCATATTTTTTAGCCTGCAACCCGACCCAATTTTGTCAACTCACACCCAAAAAAAAAAAATAATAAATAAAATTGAAAAGCCCAATTTCTTGAGAATTTTTTTAGGGATAACTAGACCCTACACTAGTTTCATCCACCTAGTTTAAAAAAATACTGGCTTTTCAAAGTAATTAGAAAAATAAGGTACATTATTGATTTCTCTTTTCTCTCTCAAATCTCTCAATTCAAACGGTATCTTTTCTCTCTCCCCCCATGATAAGTGTATTTTATACACTTATTTGTATGTCTAAATTAGGTGTAATTATTGTCGTTTTGGAATATTTGCTATTTAATTTGTGTTTATCGTTTACTTTTAAGAAAATATCCCAAAAGATGAAGAATGATGAAATCAATGGAAAAAGGATACAATTGGATGTTAATTGGAGCTAAATTGGACAAGTGAGAAGTTTGTGACAACAACCGAGAAACATGCGTGGTGCCAAAGTGAAGAAATCAAAGGTTGGAGGAACGAATTGAAGAATATGAGAGCTTAAATGGGCAAATCAAGAAGAAGATAAAGTTTGGAGACTAAATTGCAACAAATGAAAATTGACGATTGAAGGTGCAATTAAAAGTCAGGGACCAACTTGCACAGCTGGAAAGAAGATGAAGTCGCGATCGCTGGTTCCACACCAAGCGATCGCGAGAAGATGTAAAAAATTAACCCGAGAGTTTTAGGGTCAAGCACGCGATCGCTAGGGTTGAAGCCACGCGATCGCATGGCTTTCCGGCTGGGCCGACTGTGGGCTTTTTCTCGCGATTTTTATCAGACTTTTCTTGTTTTGACCTAGGTTTTCCCCAAAACCTATATATACAACACATAAGACACGAAAATCAGACATTTGACTCTCAAAAGAACGAGCCACAACTGAGAATTCAACAGCAAATCCTTGGAGATTCCAACATCGCAGAGGGGCGTGAATTGAAAACAATTGAAGAATTGATAATTGGTGCAATCTTTCCATTCTTTATATTGTTTTTCAATGAACGTTTATTTTTACTGTTTTTGTTATTTCATGATGATGTGTAACTAATTTCAACGTTGGGATGAACGATGTAGCCTAGTCAGATTATTTTAATTCCAAATTCCGTTGTTTTAATGTGTTGTTGCATGTATTGATTTATTATTGTTCTTAATGCTTGAATTGCTTGATCACCAATTCATGATTTATTGAGTTATTTCCATAATCCGAGAGGTGAGTTAATAATTTAGAACGTGGTAATAAATCCAGTAATTGAACAAGAGATAGAGATATACTCGTGTTATTATTACGGTCGTGTGTGAATTCTTGTGTGTTATGCATCTAGATAAGGAATATTCGAACCCTTTGTAGAGATACATGGTTGACTTATTTAGGTAGGATTGATTTAAACTCGAGAGAAGAATTTCAATTTAAATTAGTGAATTCGACCGAATGCATAATTAGGAAATAAAACTTGAATTGGAGTTAATATAATTGGCTAGGTGAAATCGGGATTCCCAACTACTTTACAATCGTATTTAAAAATAAAAGCAATTTCGCAATTTTATTTCTTTAGTTGTAGTTAACAATCTCAAACAAATTCCCCCGTTCAAATAGAGTTAGGAACTAACACATTTCGGTACTTAATAGATTGACCACATGGGATTTGGGCTTGATTATGCATAATGTGCCACACAGTGTTGAGTATATCTTTTGCATAAGTATGCGTTTGACATTGGCTATTCACACACACACTTGAAAATCTGGCAGATATAACTAGAAACTATTTTGCATTGTTGTTCATGACGCTTGCTGAAGCTTTAATTGGTTTGGACTGTAGAGGTATATGGTAAATATGTTAACACATGGTTTGGACTGTAGAGGCATATGGTAAATATGTTAACACAAAAAAAAATAATTTCTCTTTTATTTCTTTGATTTTTGTAGTTTATTTTCCATTGTTAGAGGACGAACAATAATTCTAGTTTGGGGGTATTTGATAAGTGTATTTTATACACTTATTTGTACGTCTAAATTAGAATAAATTATTTTCGTTTTAGAATATATGCTCCTTAATTTGTGTTTATTTGTTTACTTTTCAGAAAATATCCCAAAAAAATAAAGAATGATGAAATCAATGGAAAAAAGACACAATTGGATGTTAATTGGAGCTAAATTGGACAAGTGAGAAGTTTGTGACAACAACCGGGAAACATGCGTGGTGACAAAGTGAAGAAATCAAAGGTTGGAGGAACGAATTGAAGGATATGAGAGCTTAAATGGGCAAATCAAGAAGAAGATAAAGTTTGGGGACTAAATTGCAACAATTGAAAGTTGAGGATTGAAGGTGCAATTAAAAGTCAGGGACTAAATTGTACAGCCGAGAAAAGAGGAAGTTGCGATCGCTGGATGCGTTCCACGCGATCGCGAGATGGTACAAATTCTTAACCCGAGAGTTTTTAACGTCTACCACGCGATCGCCAGAGGTTCTACCACGCGATCGCGCGGTTGTCCGACTGGGCCGCAGATCAGATTTTTCTCGCGATTTTTAACAGGATTTGGGCTTTTTGACCTAGGTTTTCTCCAAAACCTATATATACAACATAAGAGGCATGAAAATCAGACCTTTGCCTCTCCATAGAACGAGCCACAACAGAGATTTTAATTAAAATTCTTGGAGATTCAAGCATCGCAGAGGGGCGTAAATTGAAGATACTTGAAGAATTGATAATTGGTGCAATCTTTCCATTCTTCTTTGTTATTTTCAATGAACGTTATATTTTATTGTTTTTGTTTTACAATCATGATGTGTAACTAATTTTAACGTTGGGATGAACGATGTAGCCTAGTCATATTATTTTAATTCCATATTCCTTGTTTTAACGCTTTGATGCATGTGTTGATTTATTATTGCGTTTAATGCGTGAATGAACTGGCCACTTATTCATGATTTTATGTGTTATTTCCATAATCCGAGAGGTGAGTTAATAACATAGATCTAGGTAATAAATCCGGTAATTGAACGAGAGATAGAGATATACTCTTGTAATTATTGCGGTCGTGTGTGAATTCTTGTGTCTAATGCATCTAGATAAGGAATATTCGGACCCTCTGTAGAGATACAATGTTTACTTATTTAGGTAGGATTGATTTAAACTCGAGAGAGGAATCTCAATTTGAATCAGTGAATTCGATCGATCACATATTTAGAAAATAAAATCTGGAATTGGAATTAATTTAATTGGTTAGGTGAAATCGTGAATCTCAACCACTTTACAATCATCTTTTAAAACAAAACAATTTCATAATTTAATTATTTAATTCATCTTCTTATTTTTAATTTAAAACATCAAATTCATTTGTTCGTTCAAATAAAGTGTAGAACTAACACATTTCGGTAATTAATACCAGTTCTCGTGGGACGATAATCCGGACTCCTAGGTCCACTTTATTACTTCTCATGACCCGTGCACTTGCGGGGATATCTCGCATCCGAGATATCAGTGAACAATTTTTTGGCGCCGTGTATCTCTACAGAGGGTCCGAATATTCCTTATCTAGATGCATAACACACAAGAATTCACACACGACCGCAATAATAACACGAGTATATCTCTATCTCTTGTTCAATTACTGGATTTATTACAATGTTCTAAATTATTAACTCACCTCTCGGATTATGGAAATAATTCAATATATCATGAACTGGTGATCAAGCAATTCAAGCATTAAGAACAATAATAAATCAATACATGCAACTAAACATTAAAACAACGGAATTTGGAATTAAAATAATATAACTAGGTTACATCGTTCATCCCAACATAGAATTTAGTTACACATCATCAATAAAGAACAATAACAATAAAAATTAACGTTCATTAAAAATAATATAAAGAATGGAAATCTTGCACCAAGTTTTGATTCTTCAATCATCTTCAATTCACGCCCCTTTGCGATGCTTGATTCCCCAAGAATTTGATGTTGATTTCTCGATTGTGGCTCGTTCTTTGGAGAGGCAAAGGTCTGAATTTCGTGCCTCTTATGTTGTATATATAGGTTTTGGAGAAAACCTAGGTCAAAAAGCCCAAAGCCTGTCAAAAATCGCGAGAAAAATCTGATCTGCGGCCCAGTCGGACAAGCGCGCGATCGCGCAGGCATAATGCCGGCGATCGCGTGGAAGACCTTATAACTCTCGGGTTATAATTTAAAACCATATCGCGATCGCTTGGTTTGTTACCAGCGATCGCGACTTCATCTTTCTTCCGGCTGTGCAAGTTAGTCCCAGACTTTTAATTGCACCTTCAGTCCTCAACTTTCAATTGTTGCAATTTAGTCCCCAAACTTTATCTTCTTCTCGGTTTGACCATTCAAGCTCTTAATTCATTCAATTAGGTCCTCCAACCTCTGATTTAGTCACTTTGGCACCAAGCATGTTTCCCGGTTGTTGTCACAAACTCCTCACTTGTCCAATTTAGCTCCAATTAACATCCAATCGTGTCATTTTTCCATTAATTACTTCATTCTTCTTTAATTGAGACATTTTCTGAAAAGTAAACAAATAAAGATAAATTAAATAGCAAATATTCCCACACGACAATAATTAATCCTAATTTAGACATACAAATAAGTGTATAAAATACGCATAATCCGGATTATCGTCCCACGAGGACTGCTATTAAGTACCGAAATGTGTTAGTTCCTAACTCTATTTGAACGGGTGGATTTGTTTGAGATTGTTAACTACAACTAAAGAATTAAACTAAAGAAATAAAATTGCGAAATTGCTTTTATTTTTAAATACGATTGTAAAGTAGTTGGGAATCCCGATTTCACATAGCCAATTATATTAACTCCAATTCAAGTTTTATTTCCTAATTATGCACTCGATCGAATTCACTAATTTAAATTGAAATTCCTCTCTCGAGTTTAAATCAATCCTACCTAAATAAGTCAACCATATGTCTCTACAGAGGGTCCGAATATTCCTTATCTAGATGCATAACACACAAGAATTCACACACGACTGCAATAATAACACGAGTATATCTCTATCTCTTGTTCAATTACTGGATTTATTACCACGTTCTAAATTATTAACTCACCACTCGGATTATGGAAATAACTCAATAAATCATGAATTGGTGATCAAGCAATTCAAGCATTAAGAACAATAATAAATCAATACATGCAACAACACATTAAAACAACGGAATTTGGAATTAAAATAATCTGACTAGGCTACATCGTTCATCCCAACGTTGAAATTAGTTACACATCATCATGAAATAACAAAAACAGTAAAAATAAACGTTCATTGAAAAACAATATAAAGAATGGAAAGATTGCACCAATTATCAATTCTTTAATTGTTTTCAATTCACGCCCCTCTGCGATGTTGGAATCTCCAAGGATTTGCTGTTAAATTCTCAGTTGTGGCTCGTTCTTTGGTGAGGCAAAGGTCTGATTTTCGTGCCTTATGTGTTGTATATATAGGTTTTGGGGAAAACCTAGGTCAAAACAAGAAAAGTCTGATAAAAATCGCGAGAAAAAGCCCACAGTCGGCCCAGTTGGAAAGCCACGCGATCGCGTGGCTTCAACCCTAGCGATCGCGTGCTTGACCCTAAAACTCTCGGGTTAATTTTTTACATCTTCTCGCGATCGCTTGGTGTGGAACCAGCGATCGCGACTTCATCTTCTTTCCGGCTGTGCAAGTTGGTCCCTGACTTTTAATTGCACCTTCAATCCTCGATTTTCAATTGTTGCAATTTAGTCCCCAAACTTTATCTTCTTCTTGATTTGCCCATTTAAGCTCTCATATCCTTCAATTCGTTCCTCCAACCTTTGATTTCTTCACTTTGGCACCACGCATGTTTCTCGGTTGTTATCACAAACTCCTCACTTGTCCAATTTAGCTCCAATTAACATCCAATTGTATCCTTTTTCCATTGATTTCATCATTCTTCATCTTTTGGGATATTTTCTGAAAAGTAAACGATAAACACAAATTAAATAGCAAATATTCCAAAACGACAATAATTACACCTAATTTAGACATACAAATAAGTGTATGAAATACACTTATCACCCCCATTTCATTTTTGTCTCATTTAATCACTAGCAATCAGCCAAATCACAAATTAAAAGAATTTTTCTCTCATTTCTTGCAATTCTAATTCATTCACAAAATCTCTCTCATCAAATCACAAAATATTAACTTTTTTTTTTTTAAATTTTAACTGGTAAAAAATGGTTCTCGCTAAATTAAAGTACTAGATCAACCTAAATCTATCTTTAACTACTACCTACCTTGTATATCTGTACTCTATTTTGATTATTGGATTTGGGCACTGTAACGATTTAGAATTTTCAAGTTAATTATTAAATAAATATTTTATTTCTCAAATCCTAGATAAAAACGCGTCATTATAACTCTCCTCCATTTTCAAATTAAAACTTATTCATCTAGCTAGAGCCAAGATATAAAATCGAGTCCAATTCGATTTTAAGCCAACTCCGAGTTTCTAAAATTATTTTTTATTTCCAAAACTTATTTATTCTAATTCCCAAAAAAATTATTTCAAATCAAATTTGATTGTGATTATCATTCAAAATCATCTTTTAATACAATTTTTATCTCGTTAGAAATCATAATTTATTTGATATCCTTGTCATATCCAACTTTTCAAAACTCTACTTCTACAATCCTTCCCTAAACCTTATCCTTATAAACCCCGCGTAATCGCACAACTCTCAACAAAATATCACATAAACCGTTTTCCACAAATCAACTGCAGGTAAGAGTTCATCCAAACTGAATTCTAAACCATGATCGAAGTCTCATCCACCAACCGTCCAAGAATCGATGTTGTCACCAACAACCCTCAATTCAACCACAACCAATTTGCAAAACAAATCAACCCCTATCCTTCAATCTGCAGAATTCCCACGGCCTTCTTCACATTCTCTTTAACCGAACTCACAACAAGTAATGTTGGAAATATGGTGTAGGAGAATGAAGAAAATGATAAAAATAACAAGAATTGATGAAGGAAATATAAGGCTCAAACACGTGAACCACGTTGTCCTCAAACTATATTTGCGCCCACCGGGATCAAGTTTGCTTTTGGGATTATTGCAAATAGGTTTGTAGGATTAATCAAGCATTCCTTTCAAGTTCAAACAAAGCAAAATAAGAACTTGAAATAAACAAGAACACTAAAATTGGGAATGAAGAAATGGATATTTTTTGGATATCAATCTTTGATGTAAGAATGTTTTCAAGTGTCTTGGAATGAAATAAGATCACTTATTGATAGATATCCAAACACCAATCACGAATTGGTGCCATCTTTCCATGAAAAGGTGGAATGTTTCTCCAAAAGGTGCCAAATTCAAACAATTAACGGTCAAAATTTTATACCGTACGACCGCGCGGTTAAATCATCGCGCGGACGCGCGGTTCTGCAATAAATTACACGTCAAAATCGACGTGTGGCCGCACGGTTTTTGTACCGTGCAGCCGCGCGGTTATATATTTGATGCCACCTTTGATTTTTTCATTTCCGTTTCTTTTCAAAATCATTCCTTTATTTATCATTAATCATTTTGAACACACAATATATATATATAACAGTCCCCCACTGTTCAAAATGCATCTTTGATAAATTTTCAATACTTATGCATAAGGAATAGATATCTTTCGATTTGAATCTATCCATAGTGTAATCAATCACAAGGTATCATTGAAATCCTAGGTGGCATAAAAGCTTTGAACCTATTATTCATTTGTAATGAAACCGGTGAGATTACACACACAAATATCATTGTGTTCTATATTTTTCATAACACGCTTAGCACTTTTATGGCCTTGTGCTCATCCTATTCATGAATTTTTTAAGAGAGAAACTTCGAACTCTCTATCGAGACGCCACCATCTCTAAATTCATATAGGTAAAGTTCTTCCAGTATCTTTGTCATGTTTACAGATACTTGATCCTGTTGATCCGAACTTTATTAAAAGTTTTTTTTAAAAAAACTTATCCCTCGTTTTCTATGACAACCAACACTTATTTTGTAAATGTTGAATACTATCCACTTATTGAATGACTTGTTTTTACCCTTTGAACCTAAAATGTACTTTTTAGTAAGTTTATGTAGGGTTTCCATCATTGGTGGATCTTTAATTAAGAAGTTTTAACCCCATCCTACTCGATGTGGTTCTCACTAAATCCTTAGTGAGTGGTTTTGTTAGTGGATCCGCTAAATTATCACTTGATTTTACATAAGTGATTGAAATTGTTCCATCTTTGATCAATTTCCTTACATAGTCGTGTCATAGACTAATATGTCTAGACTTTCCATTGTATATTGCATTGTAAGCTCTTGCTAAAGTGGCTTGACTATCACATAGTATAGGAATAGAATTTAAATTCTTATCTCCTATTGGAATTTCATACAAGAGATCCCTTAGCCACTCAACTTCTTTTTCGACTTCTGCCAATGTTACAAATTCGGATTCCATTGTTGAGTGTGTTATACATGTTTGTTTCTTGGATCTCCAAGAGACTGTTGCTCCTCCAAGAGTAAACACCCAACCTGAGGTGGATTTATTCTCACCTGTACTAGATATCCAACTTGCATCGGTAAATCCTTCTAGGATTGCCGGAAACTGGGAATATTGGGGACCTATATCTTTGGTTTTCTTTAAATAACCAAGAATTCATCCAATTGCCTTCCAATGTTCCTTACTTGGGTTACTAGTAAACCTACTAAGTTTACTAACCGCAAATGCTATATCTGGTCTAGTACATTGGACCGCATACATTAGAGATCCGATAGCACTTGCATATTCAAGTTGTGCTATTGCTCTTCCAACATTTTTTACAAGTTTAATACTTGCATCTAATGGGGTGTTTGCTTCTTTAATGTTCAAATATTTGAACTTATCAATCACATTCTCAATATAATGTGTTTGATTAAGCATAAAACCCTCATTTTTTCTTGTGACCTTGATACCTAATATGGTATCCACTTGCCCAAGATCTTTCATTTTAAATGTGGAAGATAGAAACCTTTTTGTTTCATTTATGCCTTCCATGTGATTACTTATGATTAACATATCATCCACATAAAGGCATATTATCACAACATGTTTTTCATGTTCCTTCGAATATAAGCAATTATCAACACTATTGTGTTTGAATCCAAATGACATAATTTCCAAATTGAACTTCTCATGCCAATTTTTCGATGCTTTCTTTAAACCATATAATAATTTAACTAATTTGCATACTTTCTTTTCATTTCCGGGGAGAACAAAACCTTCAGGTTGTTCCATATAAACCTCCTCATCAAGGTCCCCATTCAAGAAAGCTGTTTTAACATCCATTTGGTGTATATGCAAATCATAAATGGAAGCTAAGGCAAACATTATTCTTATAGATGTAATGCGTGCCACGAGTGCATATGTGTCAAAATAATCTATTCCTTCCTTTTGTCGATATCCTTTGGCTACTAGTCGGGCTTTAAAGGTATTAAGAGGACCATCCGCGTTGTACTTCTTTCTAAATACCCATTTACACCCTATAGGTTTAGAGCCATTTGGAAAATCAACAAGTTCCCAAGTATTGTTAGACATTATTGAATTCATTTCATCTTTTATAGCATCTTTCCAAAAAATACTATCTCTTGATGACATAGCCTCTTTATAAGTTTTAGGATCCGTTTCGGTTTGTAGAACATATGGTGTTGTTCTAATGACACTCTTTATATTTCCTTCAACAAGATAAAGAGAAATAAGTTGAGAGTCTATTTCATCCGGTCCTAATACTTTTTCTTTTCGAGCTCTTTTGCTTCTACAAAGTTCATTGGGATCATTAACACCTTTAGAGGATGTTTCTCCAAATGATCTTGTAGAGTTTGGAATCTCTTTATTTGATTCCTTAATATTTTTATCCGAAGATAAAGAATCCTCAAAGAACTCTACTTCCCGTGATTCAATTATCACATTGGCCTCCAAATTCAATAATCGATATGCTTTACTATTTGAGACATATCCAAAAAATACACATTTGATCCCTCTTGGACCAATTTTTGTTCGTTTAGGATCGGCGTTTTTGCAATAAGAAAGACACCCCCACACTTTGAAGTAACCAATATTTGGTTTTCTTCCTTTCTATAATTCATATGGAGATACTTTTGTAAATTTTGAAGGAACTCTATTTAATATATGACAAGTAATGCTTCATCCCAAAGATTAAATGGTAATTTAGAATATAACAACATTGCATTAATCATTTCAACAAGTGTCCTATTTTTTCTTTTCGCCAAACCATTTTGTTCGGGTGTTCTAGGTGCACTACATAGATGAATTATGCCATGTTGTTCACAAAATAAGTTAAAATCACTAGAGAAATATTTACCTCCTCTATCACTCCTAAGAATTTTTATTTTCTTATTCAAGTGATTTTCAACTTCATTTTTATATGCTTTGAAAGTTTCAAAAGCCTCATCCTTATGCTTTAATAAATAAATATAAGTAAATCTAGAACAATCATCAATAAATGTTATGAAATATCTATTTCCACCTCTTGTTAACATACCATTTAATTCACATATGTCGGTATGCACAAGATCTAATAATTGATTTGTTCTAGTTACACTATGAAAAGGTTTCTTAATCATCTTAGATTCTACACAAGTCTTGCATTTATAAACTTTGTTTTCATCATAAGATATTAAGTCACACATTTTCATTCTTTTCATAGTATTATTGCCTATATGCCCTAATCTACCATGCCATAAAGTAAAGGAGTCAAGCATATAAGCAGAATTCACTTTATTAATATTTTTATTGTCAACGGTACATAGTTTGACCATTCCATCACTAGAATAGCCCTTTCCAACAAAGATCCCATTACGGGATAATACAAGTTTACCAGATTCACTTTTGATTCCGGGTTTTCCCAAAAGATCACCACTAACTAAGTTCCTATTCATGTCCGGAACATGGAATACATTAGTGAGAGTAAAGGTTTTTCCGGATGTGAAGATGATGTCTACACTTCCTTTTCCAACCACTTTGGAGCGGCCTTCATTACCCATTTGTATTTCATGTCCATCTTCCAAGTCATGATAAGTTTTAAATAAAGACTTCTCATAACACACATGTATGGTGGCACAAGTGTCATACCACCATCCTTGAACCTTTCCTTTTATAGTGTTGACTTCACATATTGTAGCCACGACGTTGTCATCTTCAATGGAGTTTATTTTATGTTCACCATTGGATTTCTTCTTATGCCTGCACACCTTGGCCCAATGACCGGGTTTTCCACAAACATAGCATGGCCCCTTTGGTTTTGGTTTAAACTTCCCTTTGTCCTTTTTGGGACCAAGGGGATTAAACTTTTCTTTGTTGGAATGTTCGGCCTTTTCAATAGCATTTGCTTTTGATTTTGGCTTCATAATAATTCTCATTCTTGTCCCTCATTCTCGACTCTTCTTCAATGCGTAGATGCTTTTGTAATCGTTCCAAAGTAAAGTCTTCGGAGTTATGAAGAATCTTCTTCCGGTATCCTTTCCAAGCACTTGGAAGTTTGGCAATAATTGCCCCCACTTGAAAGGATTCCGGGAGTTTTATTTTGACCGCTTTCAATTTGTTGACAAGTACTTGTAATTCATGTACTTGAGGGAGAATAGGAATATTGTCCAAAAATTTAAAATCAAAATATTTGTTGATTAAAAATTTCTTGGTACCTTCTTCTTCCGCCTTGTATTTGTTTTCCAATTCGTTCCAAATATCTCTTGCCGAAGAAGTGTTGATGTAGAGATAATATAACCGGTCCGACAAAGCATTCAAAATATGTCCACGACATATTAGTTCATCCTCTTGTCTTTTCTTCCTCTCGGCCCTTATTGCCTCTGTGTCCGTCTCCGCTGGTTCCGCTAAAGGTTCCAAATCCGGATCCAAAATGTAGAAGATCTTCAATGCGGTGAATAGGAATTTTAACTTATCTTGCCAACGTGTGAAGTTTGTTCCATCAAATCTATCGAGCCTCACAAGATCTTGGTTCATCAATTTGATAGTTGCAAGAGTTGTTTCATTCTCCATGGTAAATATAGTTTGAGATTGTTGGAAATATGGTGTAGGAGAATGAATAAAATGATAAAAACAACAAGAATTGATGAAGGAAATATAAGGCTCAAACACGTGAACCACGTTGTCCTCAAACTATATTTGCGCCCACCGGGATCAAGTTTGCTTTTGGGATTATTGCAAATAGGTTTGTAGGATTAATCAAGCCTTGCCTTCAAGTTCAAACAAAGCAAAATAAGAACTTGAAATAAACAAGAACACTAAAATTGGGAATGAAGAAATGGATATTTTTTGGATATCAATCTTTGATGTAAGAATGTTTTCAAGTGTCTTGGAATGAAATAAGATCACTTATTTATAGATATCCAAACACCAATCATGAATTGGTGCCATCTTTCCATGAAAAGGTGGAATGTTTCTCCAAAAGGTGTCAAATTCAAAACGGTCAAAATTTTATACGTGTGACCGCGCGGTTAAATCATCGCGCGGCCGCGCGGTTCTGCAATAAATTACACGTCAAAATCGACGTGTGGCCGCACGATTTTTGTACCATGCGGCCGCGCGGTTATATATTTGATGCCACCTTTGATTTTTGCATTTCCGTTTCTTTTCAAAATCATTCCTTTATTTATCATTAATCATTTTGAACACACACACACACACACACACACATATCTATCTATTATATTAAAGAAGAATAGCCGTAGAAAAACTCCCGCTCACAAATCCCGCCTAAGAAAAAATGTAGTCTAATTGTGTTAAAAAATTGGAGGGATTAATTAATTTGAAATTGAAATTTGTTTGAGGCAACTGACTAGGCAGAAGATGTGCTTTTCACGCAACCATTGTCAGTGCTTTTCACGCAACCTCTTTCTCTCTCTCGGTAATAACATCCGACTTTCTCTGCACAATCAACCTTTCAATCCCTAATTTCTACTCGCTCCTGTTTCCAACTCCGGCAGTGCTTCAACCTTCGAAGCTCAGTCATCGACATCCGCTTCCTCTACACATTCAACCTTTTCAATCCCTAATTTCTACTCGCTTTTCTGTTTCCTACTCCAGCAGCGCTTCAACCTTCAGAGTTCGGCCATCGACAACGCAGACGGAAGCACAAACTATAAACCCAAATGTGTAACTTGGTTCAGATTGCTCGAAGTATATGTTAAATTTGCTTAATTCAGTTTCAGACAATAATGCATAGAGTCATATATGTGTCTTTGTGTTAACTGGAATGTAAATATGCTACAAATTGAAAATAAATTGACATGTGAATTATTATTTTGCTGGGGTGAATGTTTCTTCTTCTTAAAAAAATGAAAACAAGAAAAAAGTTTTGTAGGGCATCTTATCTCATCAAGCTTTTCTGGCTGAAAAGATTTGTTGCTTTTGGTTCACTGAAATCTAAATTAGTTTGGTTTCATTTGCTGCTTTTAGTTTCAGAATTGTGCAATTTCTCTGATTTTGGTTCACTAAAATTTGAATTAATTTGGTTTCATTTGCTGTTTTTAGTTTCTTGATCTCATTTACTTCATGAGTTTAACTTTTTCTAAAATAAATATATAGAAGCATGGCAGTTTTTTTTTTTTTGTAATTGTTCCTTTTCGATTGAAAAACTGAAATGGGTGTTCTTATTTTTTTAAAGTTCAATTTTATTTATTTTTTTGGTTCACAAATCTGAATAGAGATTTTGTTTCCGTGATAAGGACTAGGACTTTGATGATGATCTGGGGTTTGTTATTGTTACTTCAATACATTTACTGAATTATCTATGACAATTTTTGGAAGGTTTTATTTCTTAATGAAGTTTGTCTCTGTCTTTGTTATGCAGCTAAGAGTTGCACGAAAAATACAAGAAAAATTTTCTTATGGGCTGTGAGGTGATTGGCTAACTGCCAAATTAATGCATCAGAGTGTTTGTATTATGATATAAGCAGATAAGTTTGTGCATTGGGTTTTGAATAATTTACGAGTTTGTTTAAATCGTTAAGGATTCTGTTCTTTGTTGTTGCCTATTGGTGTTTGAATTGCAGTGGAATTCATTATAAAGTTAAGGGTAGAAGCTAGCTGGTATTTAAAGTGGAAATTGGGAAAAAAGTTTGAACTAAAGTGAACTCCAACATTAATGTTGTGTGATACACTTAGTTAAACTTCAGATTCTACACCAGTATCAAACTGTATTTCTCTTTGTTTTGATTTTGATGAAATGAAAATTTCTGAAGTTTGACTGTTTGAGGAATGAAAAAATAAGAGATGATAACTATTTGGGGATCTAGCACCTGAGGTAACAGATTATCTGTTAGAAGACTTTTCAAAACCATTATTCTGGGTTAGAGGTAACACTTGGTTCTTTCTTGATTTCAGGAACGTGCTACAGGTTCATTGGCGAACTTGGCAGCAGATGATAAGTGCAGCACCAAAGTTGCAAGGTTAAAGGAGTGAAAGAGCAGGTTGCTAAGTTGATTAATTTTCATGGAATTGATAATGAGAATTACATCTATGATATTTGTTGCATGTTTAGAAATTGCATCTGGAGTAAAATATATTTCTTCATGATTTATTTGTTAATTGAGAAATTACAAAATTAATTCAAGTGGTTATCGTAAGTGATGATTCATTCTTCAAATTAAATTGAAAATTGAGAAATTAGGATTTATGTTGAAGGATAGTTTAACTTGATCTTGATAAATACGTGGTTAATGTTAGATATGGGATATCACTCACTTCAGCACTAGAATGCTTTGCATTGGTTATTTTTTGGTCATAACCACTCATTGAGTCATTCGGGACAAATTCTTTCCTAGGGCATTGGACTCTCTATAGTTGGAATCTCAAATCTATCTTTTAAAGCATCTGTTGAACTGGGGTTTGTTATTGTTACTTCAATACATTTACTGAATTATGTACGACAATTTTTGGAAAGTTTTGTTTCTTAATGAAGTTGAAGAAGAAATCCCGCTCAAAATTTCCCCCCAAAAGTGCTACTTCAGCCAAAACGACACCGTTTAGTCAATTTTCGCCTTTGTCAGACGATTTGTTTCATAGCCGGATAAAAACCATTTTTCAATGCTGAGGTTTTCAATTCAACTTACAAAGTATTCGTGTTTGATTAACATATAAAACACATAAAATATACAAGCTCTAGATTTGGTTCATCGTGAGAAACCATCTGGAATATTTCTCTATTCCACACGTTGGTCTACAATACGAATATTCAGTGTTTGAATTAATCTATTTTAACATTTCATGTCATTCAATTACAGTCATGAAGTCACTGGAAGTCATTATTTTCCACTTTGCTATGGCCCTACACATATTATTTCTCATTTATAATTTTTTTGGTGAAAGTTCCAAAGCTGGTCTTTGTATGAAAAATCGTTTTCTTTTGATTCTTTGTATTGAAATGTTACCGACTCACCATTTTTTGTTTGTAGGGTTCCTTTCCGTCGAAGATTTCTTCATATTCAGATAATTGGTTTGGTGACCTATATTAGTGATTATTCTTTTTTGGCAGTGTTATTTATTTATATATGATTGTTTATATATGAATTCTTGGATTACAAAGGTTTAGATAGAAATTCAAGACATCCTTTTAATTTTTCCTTATTTTATAATTTAGCTCTTTCTTTGCAAGTTTAATTTTTTACATTTTTACTTTAAATATTTTGTAAAGAAACTGAAGGTTGATGAGAAGTTTGTCGAAGAACAACGGCTGGAGAATTCGGAAGAAAATGAAGTAGAAACGGAGGAGTTTTGTTCGGTCAGTTTGGGTCCAAAGGTATTTGAATTGTTCACGGAGATGTTTGATTACTCTTACAAGTTCCTGCATACCTGGCCTCCGAGCATCAATGTAAATGACATAAATTAATATTTTTTTTTATTAATTGTTTCATACTGCATCTTTTTGTGAGGTTAATGCCTTGAAACTGGAAATTGGAAGTTTCATTGGCTTCATTCTCCATCTGTAAACCCATTTGTTATGTAATTTGTTCCTGACCTGTTTATGTTTTGGCAGCTGGTAACTTACATCATTCAATAGTTGAGGCATGCATTGCTAGACAAATCTCCAGGTTAGTGATCAACATTGCATGTAGTCTTGCAGCAATACAATTAATGAGCTAGGGATAATATCATCCGAAGAAGTCTGGAGCAGATTTCTCCTATTGCAGAAACCAGAAGGTAAAATGACACTTCATATGGTAATGTAGGCATTTGAGGCTTAAATTTCTTATGTCTATTTATATTTTTATTTTGACCACAAGTGTACCAACTCTTGCTCCATTCCTTCTGTTAGTACCAAATATTAATCATTGAATAATGGTTCAAGTGCTTCATAAGTAGATACCTACTCTTGAAGTGTAGCGCCCCGAGTTCCGTATACCCGATTCACTACGTCATTTTCTGTCTAAATTTTTCGAATAATATTTTTGCGGAAGAAATAATTGAAATTCATTTTTGGCAACATTAAATAAACTGTAATGGCCGCTAAAATTGAAAACATTTATGAAACCATTTGAAATAGTAAATCGAACCATTAATATTGTAAAGAAATTGCCAATATCATAATTTCTCAAATAAATGAACTTCTCTAAATTATTCGATTATTTGGAAAATACGGAAATCATTAACGTCAAACTTTCAACCGTTCAACGATTATTGCCACCATCATTCATCGCTCGCCACCGTCTCCGAAATCTGCAAAACTGTTAAAAAGTAGGGTGAGTATTTCATGGGGGAAATACTCAGTAGACTCATCGCAAATTAATTTAATTTATAAGATGATTAAACACATAAATCCCGGCTCTTTATAAAACGGGCATTGATAGAGCTTCTTTATAAAACTGCTCTTGATAAAACTCATATTGTGCATTACAGCACGGGACATATTTTACAAATCATAGGCTCTTTGAAAATAGCTCTTTGAAAACAGCTCTTTGAAAACCATATACTTATAAAAACATTTTAATTATGTCAAGCATAATTTCTTTTGAAAGCATAACATAAGATAGGATTTAAATCCTCATAAACATAAATAGACACAAGAACTTTACCGAACTTAGGTGGCAAGAATTCTTATGCAGTAAAATCATAATAACAGTAAGTTTTCATCATAACATAGGATAATATCGAAATCCTCATAAACATAAGAATTTTACCGAACTTAGGTGGCAAGAATTCTTATGTAGTAAGTATACCAAGCATAATTTTCTGAAATTCATAGGGATCAATTGCATCATAACATAAGATAGGATCGAAATCCTCATAAACATATGCGACAGGAATTTTACCGAACTTAGGTGGTAAATCCTCATAAACATATGGAAAGATAGGAATTTTACCGAACTTCGTGGCAAATCCTCATAAACATAGGAGACACAAGAATGTTACCGAACTTAGGTGGCAAGAATTCTTATGTGTAGCGCTACTAAAACTCCGGTCCCCTTAACATATCATAACTTATCATATGGGACCCAAAACAATCTTGGTAGATTGATTTCATAGCAATGATCCAAAAAAACATTTTCGTGAAGCATAGGGTATACTTACTTTTCGTAAAAACATAAAGTATATTTTTTTTTCATAAAAACATACTTACTTTTCATAACAACATAAGGTATATTTACCTTTCATAAAAACATACTTGTTTTTCTTAAAAATTGACTTTCACAAGTCACATGACATTCATATGAAATCATAATTTAAATTAATTAATAAGTGCGAGTCTACCTCAATTCCGACGAGTGCAAAGTTGAGCGGGAATGACTTCAATTTCTTTAAATTCTTCGTACGCTTCGTCTTAGCCAATAAGTCACTTTAGTCTATCGAATATATAGCTCAAAATGATAAATTATAATTTGAGGACTAAAATTGATATTTTGAAAGTTGAGGGATTAAAATGAATACTTTTGATAGTTGAGGGACTAAAATAGATATTTTTGAAAGTTGAGAGATTAAAATGAATACTTTTGAAAGTTGAGCTTAAAATCAAATTAATAAAATCAGCAGGGACTGAAATGATAAGTTTGAAGCTAAAAGGGCTGGATTAAAACATTTCAAAACTTGAGGGGCTGATTTGAAATCTTTAAAACTTCAAGGACCAAAAAGCAATTTCCGAAAATTAAATATATATCTCAGCTTTACTCTCTCTCTATCACAATCCATACTCTCTCTTTCGATACAATACAGACAGAGAGCGAAAGGAGAGAGGTCGGCGATCGGCGACAGGGAAGGGCGAGAGCTGGGGAAATCCGGCGGAGGTACTGCCGGCTCAGGTGCGGTGAGTGGCTAGACCGAGGCTTGAAGGTCACGATTTGGGTGTGAGTTTTAGGTGCGAGACCGAAAGTAAATCAAGACTGGAAGTTATGGTTTTCCGGCGAAGAGGACGGCGGTCGAGGTAGGTAATAGATCTATTTCTGATTTTTGGGTTTTATTTGAGTTATTATTTTGAGTTTGAGCTGAACTTGGAGTTGGCTGCGTGGTGGTTTGGCCGGGGTGTTTGATGGAGGTTGGTTGCAGTAGGTGGTTATGGTGATTGTAGCAGAGGATGAAAATCTGATGATGGTGAGTGAGGGTAGTGAACTGTGATGGTGGCTATTGTGTGATCGATCCTGGAAGGAGGCAGAGTGGTGGAAATGGATTGATGTTGGTTCGTGGGTGGAAATGGGTTGAAAATGGTGGTTCTGTTGGTGTGAATGGTGGTGCTGATTGATGATGATGAATTTGGTGATGGCTGCAATGTTTGGTGATTCGGCAGTGATGGTATTGGTAGCTGAAGTGGAGGAATCTGAGAAGAGGCTGGCTTGATTTGCAGATTGGATATTGAAGTTTAGTTGTAAAATTTGATTTGGATTGAAATATATTGTGGTTGAATTCTCGCATTAGGACAATGGTTGTGAAATTGATTCGATCGGCAACAGAGATGGCTGTGAAGCCATGACATTGAACTGGTTTGGCAGTGATAATGTGATTGAATATGGAGGTATGTACCGTGGCTGGTGATGAGAATAAACGAGGTTGCTGGGAATATATTTGTGATATGGTAGTTGGAGCTGGAGATGGATTGAATTGGAAATGGCAGAGGCAGTGTTGGTTGAGGTGATGATTGCTGATTCTGAAATGGTTCTATGGTGGTGTTTGTATGAATTTGGTGATGCTCGGTGGTGATTGTGATGAGTGCTAAGTTGATAGCTGTATATGGAGGTGAATATATTGTGTTTTATTAGCCAATTAAGAAAGATAGTGGAGAGTTAGGTGATGTGAGAGGGTGGAAAACATCATAATTGGAGGGGTGGAAATGAGGTGTAAAGAAATGCTAATTGATGTTGGAGAATATTAGGTGCAAAAGTAGAAAAAGAAAATAGAAAAGAAATGGATTGGTGGAAGATGGTTTGGGGAAATCGTGGGTTGTGATGGGGATAGGAGAAATATATGTATTGATTAGGTATTATATGAAATAGAAAATGGTGTAAAGTGTTTAGACAAAATGATGATTTGTAGATGGAAAATTGGTGTGGAATTAGTTATGTAAAATTTTGATTATGATAAATATTGGACTAACTTTGATTTGAAAACGTATTTAAAACTGATATAATTTTGGACTGAAAATACATTTGAGAATAAATAAATTTTGAGATAAAAATTTAATTACGTATTTGGACTTGAAATAATTTGAATAAGGAAAATTGAAATATTTTAATAAATTTGGAATTCAAAATGATTTTTGAAAATAATACTTTGAATAAATAATTAATATAACATAATTTTAGAAATTCGGATTTTAATTTAAAATCGAACAAATTCGATATTTCTTGACTTGGCTAGACGAATTCGTCGCGGCGTTAACTTCAAAATAATAAATGAAATAGTAGCGACACAATTTTCTAAATATTAAAATAATTATTTATTGCATAAAAATTCTGGATCGCTATAATCTTACCTCCTTAAAATAATTTCGTCCTCGAAATTAAACTTACTTAATCTTATAATTTCTGAATACTTAATCAGAATCTCTTCTTCTTATCATCGAATATTCTCAAAATAATCAAAACAATTCCTGAATATTTTCTCTACGTAAAATACCCAAACATATCAACATAATATCATCAACTTATCTTTCCAATATTTGTAACCCAAAATTCAGTAAACAAATATCTCCCAAAACTAAGATTCTATACTTAAATGTCACCACATTTCCTGCAAAGTATTTCTTTCACTTGTATATACGTATAAATTCTGATTCAATACGGTACTCATTTTACTTTCCACGTATCATCACATTATACCAAGATTATCATTATTAAAACAAAATATCAGTACCCATAATCCAAGAAAATATTTCAAATCTCCAATCAAATCTCCTTTATCGATAAAATTTAACAGCGCATTACTTCTTGTCTCCTCTTTTCATTAAAATAATCCTGCGCTTTCTTGCTGGTCACAACATCACGCGGATTCACTCAGATCCTTTGCGCTTTTAAATAGTTCATGCTGAGAAGAGGTTGAATCATCAAACAATGGATATCATTCTTTCTAACATTCGCAAGTATTATTCCAGTCTTCCTATGAATGATCTGAGAAAGATCTATAAAATAAGGCTCGAAAGATTGAGGTTGCTGATGGCTCATGGTGTTCCAGAAGATGTTCGCTGGTTGATAGAAGCAAAGGTTCGACTATCTGGTGAATTACCATCAACATTTCCTAAACACATGCCTGGTTTAGGCAAAAGCACGTTTGCAAAGAAACGAAGAGCAAAAAGACTGGGTGGTTGCTACAAATGTGCTCGTTGGAACTGTAATACTCGTTGCAAATCAGTAGGATATTCTTCTACTAATCGGGATGATAAAATCGAATTCATAAAGGGTGGACTGAGTAAGGAGTCTTTGGATGATATTCGACTGACTCTTGAGACGCACCCAAGTGGTTATGTACAACGTGAACTTCTCTCCTTATACGCTCAGTTTAACGAGGACAAAAATCGTTATAGTCTCCAAAATATAATAGCAAAAGATCCTGTTTGCCAGTCTGTTTTACAAAATGAGGCTTCTGGCAGTTCAGCAATGATATAAGGTAAATCTTTTGATATGCTTTTAAAAATATTTTTTTTCTGTTTTCTTTAACGCGTTTTGGAAATAAAAAATATTTTCCTTTCTCGAGTTTTGATAAAGCTGGAAATAAATCACCGAAAGGTGATATCTTTGATAAAATAGTCAAAAGTTGGCCGATTTTGTCAAAAAGTGAATCTTTACTTTTTCAGAATCAATCAAAAACAGTAAATTTTTCCGGCTTTAAATAGCCAAACATATTTCATAGTTCAGGCATCCCAAAATCACATCTTATTCGTAAGTTTTCCCTTCTTTACTATCAAAGATGGAAGCACCAAAACTTCGACAGATCAAAACTATTTGTGTATTTTGTGGATCAAAAGTAGGGAAAGGCTTCGGTTATCTAGAAGCGGCTGTAGATCTTGGAAAGAAACTGGGGGAAAAAGGTATCACTCTTGTATATGGGGGTGGTAGCAGTGGTCTAATGGGTTGTGTTTCCCAATCTGCTCTTGCAGAGAAATCAAAAGTAATCGGTGTTATACCTGTCCCTTTGGTAGATGTTGCAGGCAAAACACGAGGGCATGAAGTTCAAACCTTATCCATCCATGAACGCATAACTTGTATGCTATATGGTTCTGATGCCTTTATAGCCCTGCCCGGAGGTTTTGGTACCTTAGAAGAAATTTTTAACATTACCTCGTGGGCTCAACTAGATCTCCATACTAAGCCTATTGGGCTTCTGAATGTTAACAATTTCTTTGATGGTTTGTTAACCTTTCTTGATTATGCTGTGGAACAGGGATTCATCTCTCCATTTTCCAGAAGGCTTCTTATTTCTGCTCCTACTATTGATGAACTACTGGATAAGCTGCAGTCATATATCTCAATACAAGATCCAGCAGGGGTTAAGATAGATTGGTCGCAAGGAAGGGGAATCAAGCGAAAATGGAGTCCGGTTAATGTAAACTTAACTCTTTGAATCTTAGAATAGGTGGGGGTAGAGTACGGAGTATTCTCACTCTCGAGACACCCCTCCATTTACTAGGATTTCCTTAATGTTTAAATCTTGTGTGTACCTCAAAGGTTCCAGGTGGTAGATTACGGAGTATTCTTACTCTCGAAACACACCTCTTTGAAGGTTTCTTTATTTCCTCAAAAGATCAGAGGTGGTAGGATACGGCTACTCCGGAAACACATCTCTCATTCTGAGGATCTTTCCATGTTTTTCTCTTATGCTTTCGTGTGTTTCATGTATTTCCTTTCCAGTGTGACTCTTGTGTGTTCTCCTTATGAGAAAATAATAAAATCTCTGCTATCATCTACTAAATCTCGTTTGTGATGTAAATGATCTTGCATGTCTAACCTTAATTCCTTTAGTGGATGCTTATCATATTATGCTCTTAATTCCAAATGATAAAATTCTGGATAGAGTCTCCCTTGTAATTTGGACTTATCCAAACCATAAGCATACTTCATAACTCACAATAATAAATAACTCCACATTTGATCACAACGATCTAAAATATTGAAAACGATTCCAACACTTCAATATCATCAAAAATATCTCATAATTCAATTCATAATTCCTCAACATAACAATTTCAAATCATATTTTTCAATATCACAATATCACTTCCTTCCATACCTTAATTGGCTCAAAAGACTACTCATAATTATAAATATATGCCATAAATCATATTCCCAAAATTTATTCACAAAGCCAAACTTCATAATAAATTTCTCTTCAACATAGAGGCATAATTCATTTACTCAACATAATATCCATTACTTAATTTTCAATAAAATCATATTGTTCCCATTATGCTCAACACTCGTTTTCTTTCTTAAAAAATTTCTCATAATCATACATTAAAGCATATAAGTTATGACAAAGCATAACAACATCATTATTTTCGAAGAAATACATTCTTATTTCTCATAAATCATAAGTATCCGAAATACTCTTCATTCTTTCTCATAAATCAATAAAATGAGTATTCGAAATACTGAAATAACTTTAAACATCATAAACTTCTTTACCTCGGAGTTGGTGGAACGAATGATGGCAGTGGCAATCTTCATCAATAAAATTTTATAATGGAAAATATTTCTTGAAAATTCTTTTTGAAAATTTTTCCAGTCTACAGAAACGCAGACTAGCTCTGATACCAACTTGTAGCGCCCCGAGTTCCGTATACCCGATTCACTACGTCATTTTCTGTCTAAATTTTTCGAATAATATTTTTGCGGAAGAAATAATTGAAATTCATTTTTGGCAACATTAAATAATCTGTAATGGCCGCTAAAATTGAAAACATTTATGAAACCATTTGAAATAGTAAATCGAACCATTAATATTGTAAAGAAATTGCCAATATCATAATTTCTCAAATAAATGAACTTCTCTAAATTATTCGATTATTTGGAAAATACGGAAATCATTAACGTCAAACTTTCAACCGTTCAACGATTATTGCCACCATCATTCATCTCTCGCCACCGTCTCCGAAATCTGCAAAACTGTTAAAAAGTAGGGTGAGTATTTCATGGGGGAAATACTCAGTAGACTCATCGCAAATTAATTTAATTTATAAGATGATTAAACACATAAATCCCGGCTCTTTATAAAACGGGCATTGATAGAGCTTCTTTATAAAACTGCTCTTGATAAAACTCATATTGTGCATTACAGCACGGGACATATTTTACAAATCATAGGCTCTTTGAAAATAGCTCTTTGAAAACAGCTCTTTGAAAACCATATACTTATAAAAACATTTTAATTATGTCAAGCATAATTTCTTTTGAAAGCATAACATAAGATAGGATTTAAATCCTCATAAACATAAATAGACACAAGAACTTTACCGAACTTAGGTGGCAAGAATTCTTATGCAGTAAAATCATAATAACAGTAAGTTTTCATCATAACATAGGATAATATCGAAATCCTCATAAACATAAGAATTTTACCGAACTTAGGTGGCAAGAATTCTTATGTAGTAAGTATACCAAGCATAATTTTCTGAAATTCATAGGGATCAATTGCATCATAACATAAGATAGGATCGAAATCCTCATAAACATATGCGACAGGAATTTTACCGAACTTAGGTGGTAAATCCTCATAAACATATGGAAAGATAGGAATTTTACCGAACTTCGTGGCAAATCCTCATAAACATAGGAGACACAAGAATGTTACCGAACTTAGGTGGCAAGAATTCTTATGTGTAGCGCTACTAAAACTCCGGTCCCCTTAACATATCATAACTTATCATATGGGACCCAAAACAATCTTGGTAGATTGATTTCATAGCAATGATCCAAAAAAACATTTTCGTGAAGCATAGGGTATACTTACTTTTCGTAAAAACATAAAGTATATTTTTTTTTCATAAAAACATACTTACTTTTCATAACAACATAAGGTATATTTACCTTTCATAAAAACATACTTGTTTTTCTTAAAAATTGACTTTCACAAGTCACATGACATTCATATGAAATCATAATTTAAATTAATTAATAAGTGCGAGTCTACCTCAATTCCGACGAGTGCAAAGTTGAGCGGGAATGACTTCAATTTCTTTAAATTCTCCGTACGCTTCGTCTTAGCCAATAAGTCACTTTAGTCTATCGAATATATAGCTCAAAATGATAAATTATAATTTGAGGACTAAAATTGATATTTTGAAAGTTGAGGGATTAAAATGAATACTTTTGATAGTTGAGGGACTAAAATAGATATTTTTGAAAGTTGAGAGATTAAAATGAATACTTTTGAAAGTTGAGCTTAAAATCAAATTAATAAAATCAGCAGGGACTGAAATGATAAGTTTGAAGCTAAAAGGGCTGGATTAAAACATTTCAAAACTTGAGGGGCTGATTTGAAATCTTTAAAACTTCAAGGACCAAAAAGCAATTTCCGAAAATTAAATATATATCTCAGCTTTACTCTCTCTCTATCACAATCCATACTCTCTCTTTCGATACAATACAGACAGAGAGCGAAAGGAGAGAGGTCGGCGATCGGCGACAGGGAAGGGCGAGAGCTGGGGAAATCCGGCGGAGGTACTGCCGGCTCAGGTGCGGTGAGTGGCTAGACCGAGGCTTGAAGGTCACGATTTGGGTGTGAGTTTTAGGTGCGAGACCGAAAGTAAATCAAGACTGGAAGTTATGGTTTTCCGGCGAAGAGGACGGCGGTCGAGGTAGGTAATAGATCTATTTCTGATTTTTGGGTTTTATTTGAGTTATTATTTTGAGTTTGAGCTGAACTTGGAGTTGGCTGCGTGGTGGTTTGGCCGGGGTGTTTGATGGAGGTTGGTTGCAGTAGGTGGTTATGGTGATTGTAGCAGAGGATGAAAATCTGATGATGGTGAGTGAGGGTAGTGAACTGTGATGGTGGCTATTGTGTGATCGATCCTGGAAGGAGGCAGAGTGGTGGAAATGGATTGATGTTGGTTCGTGGGTGGAAATGGGTTGAAAATGGTGGTTCTGTTGGTGTGAATGGTGGTGCTGATTGATGATGATGAATTTGGTGATGGCTGCAATGTTTGGTGATTCGGCAGTGATGGTATTGGTAGCTGAAGTGGAGGAATCTGAGAAGAGGCTGGCTTGATTTGCAGATTGGATATTGAAGTTTAGTTGTAAAATTTGATTTGGATTGAAATATATTGTGGTTGAATTCTCGCATTAGGACAATGGTTGTGAAATTGATTCGATCGGCAACAGAGATGGCTGTGAAGCCATGACATTGAACTGGTTTGGCAGTGATAATGTGATTGAATATGGAGGTATGTACCGTGGCTGGTGATGAGAATAAACGAGGTTGCTGGGAATATATTTGTGATATGGTAGTTGGAGCTGGAGATGGATTGAATTGGAAATGGCAGAGGCAGTGTTGGTTGAGGTGATGATTGCTGATTCTGAAATGGTTCTATGGTGGTGTTTGTATGAATTTGGTGATGCTCGGTGGTGATTGTGATGAGTGCTAAGTTGATAGCTGTATATGGAGGTGAATATATTGTGTTTTATTAGCCAATTAAGAAAGATAGTGGAGAGTTAGGTGATGTGAGAGGGTGGAAAACATCATAATTGGAGGGGTGGAAATGAGGTGTAAAGAAATTCTAATTGATGTTGGAGAATATTAGGTGCAAAAGTAGAAAAAGAAAATAGAAAAGAAATGGATTGGTGGAAGATGGTTTGGGGAAATCGTGGGTTGTGATGGGGATAGGAGAAATATATGTATTGATTAGGTATTATATGAAATAGAAAATGGTGTAAAGTGTTTAGACAAAATGATGATTTGTAGATGGAAAATTGGTGTGGAATTAGTTATGTAAAATTTTGATTATGATAAATATTGGACTAACTTTGATTTGAAAACGTATTTAAAACTGATATAATTTTGGACTGAAAATACATTTGAGAATAAATAAATTTTGAGATAAAAATTTAATTACGTATTTGGACTTGAAATAATTTGAATAAGGAAAATTGAAATATTTTAATAAATTTGGAATTCAAAATGATTTTTGAAAATAATACTTTGAATAAATAATTAATATAACATAATTTTAGAAATTCGGATTTTAATTTAAAATCGAACAAATTCGATATTTCTTGACTTGGCTAGACGAATTCGTCGCGGCGTTAACTTCAAAATAATAAATGAAATAGTAGCGACACAATTTTCTAAATATTAAAATAATTATTTATTGCATAAAAATTCTGGATCGCTATATGAAGCCATTGATCTGGCCTCACAGTTGCTTTATTACTCACCAAAGTCATTGCTGCACGGCTCTACATCTAATCATGTATACATCTCTTACTATCAAAAGGTTGGATACAATTATTATTCTATGATTTCTCTCATGTTATTCTATGCTGTTTTGTGTATAATTAGATATGGAAATTTTAGGCAATTGAAGCATCAGACAGATGCTGCATATATATATATATATATATATTTGGGTATGTTTGGGTATAATCTCCTTTTGGAACTTTTTAATTTGCTTTGGTTTTTTAATATTTACAAATGCTTATTGCCCTTGCTTTTCAAGAAAGAGTGGGCAGGGGATTAAACTTGCCTTCCATTAATGGGGATGAAATGGTCCTGCATGCTGCCATTTTATATCTGCACCAGCAACTACAACATTTTAGTTTACCCTGCCAATTTTATCTTTTCTCATCTTCTTTGATTTTATGATCTACATCATCATCATCATCATCCGTCATTCTTTTGTCCTAAAACATCAATATGAAATCTTATGTGATTCTGTGTAGAATTTCCTCATTTCTGAAAAATAGAGGGTTTGGACATATAGACTTCCCTCATTTCTGCACCAAAGTTGTCTTTTCATTTCTTTTTTGTTGCATTTTCTTTGAAGCCCTTATCAATTTTAACATAGTTCATAGCATAAAAAGATGCATTTTGATCTCTTACTGCCAAAAAGATGATTTCTAGATGGTTCATTTTCTATCTTAGTTAGATTCAAATTTCTGAGTGATGTCTTTGCAACTTTGGATTTGACTAATAATTTTGAGAGCTAATATTATCCTAGCATCCTTAACTTTTGATGTTACAAATAGATTCTTAGTTGGAATCTATTTATTTTAAATAAAAAAAGGTTTATCAGTTAAAAAAAATCTGTGCAGTTTCACAAGGCGTCGGTGTTCTGGATTATGAATTTGTGTGTTGGTGGTTTCTTAGGTAATGATACTATAATTAATATATTTTTGAAACAGAATATCACTGGCTGAATATCATCATGGCCAGTTAATGCTGATAATGGACAGTTAAATCTATGCAGTTATTCATTTCACATGATGGCCTGTTTCCTTGAATAATATTTGACAATTTTAACATTAGTTCTTGACGATTTCCTTGGATAACAGATGGGAATTTTAAAATTAGTGGAATGTTGAATAAGTGGACATTTAGTTGTCAAAACGATTTTAATTTTTTTGCCATTTCATTTTCCCTGTATTATTTTCCCATCAGAATTCGTAAATATTTAACTGCACCATCTAAATCTATGGTATAACATTTTTATTTCCACTGTCAAGGTTCGAAGCAAATTGCTGGGCTTCTAGACATGCCAACAGGTTGCTGGGTTGCTGCTGTAATAAATATAATTTGCTTATAACACTATCTTTCAATACATTTGAAGTTAAAGGAGGAGTTTTCAAGTTTTTTAAAAGAAAAAAACTGGTGAATGGTGATGGAGAACACCAAGAGATCAGAGGTACATTTTGTTTCCATGAATTATGATGCCGAATATGAGCTCCTTTGATATAATAGGTCACTTTTCTTAATTTAAACCTACATTTGTTTATTAATTTCTTGACGATCAAACATCTAATTCTCCTCTTCTTATCCACAATGTGCATGTATTGGACATATTTTATAACAAAGAGAGGGGCACTGGAGCTTGATTTGTACTTAACTAGAAAACACGATGACATTTTGGCAAAGAACCTCGAGCCAGGAAGCTACAAGAAGACCCTCTCACTGGTTATTGTCGATGGTTTCGCAGTAGAAATCACCGATGAATAGGTAAAACCTTAGATCTGCCAATGAAGTGAGGATTGTGGAGAAAAATCAAGAGAATGTTTATTTGATTGCAAGAAAAGAAAGAAAGAGGAAATGTATTTCTAATTAAATGCTTTCATTGATGATATTATAAATGATCGGTTGATGTATTACACACATATGAACTGTGCGATAATTATCAAATTAAATGCAATCGTGCTGAAGTCCCCACTTCATTTTCACATTCTAAGGCTCAAATATGTAGGATTGGAGATATGTATATTGTGTATTTTAAATGTTCTTCAAAAGATAATTTTGTTTATGATTTTTGAGAGGCTGATACGTTGTTATTTCTATTGATTTTTTTTTCTCATTGTTCTTTTATCAATAAAATATGTCCGTACATCGCACGGGTGTGAAACTAATATATATATATATATATATATATATATATATATATATATATATATCCAACAAGTAAAGCCTCCCACAATCTCCATAAAAATCGAATTATACACTGTCAATTCAACCAATTCACGACTACTGCCAACCGAAACACCAGATACCTTCATCATCAATTCAACAAGAACCGAACCACAATCTGCAATGCTAATTTCAGCCACCCAGAAATGACAGCCACTGCCGCTGCCCTTACCCAAATCGTACAAACCTCCATGACTGACTGTAACGTGAAACAACCAAATACACACACTTCAGAATCAAACCACAGTCACTACTCTGCATAGCCACCAAGAAACGAACACCACCGAACCTCAATCACCGACTGCCCATCTCCAATCAATCCAACAAGCCAAAACCTAAAAACCAAGAAAATAGAACTATAGAAGTGACCCATTACCTTACCTCAACCTTCAGTCCATTCTTGACCAGAGTTCGCCGGAAAATCAGCCATAAAGCCCAATCCCAAGCCTCGATTTTGCACCCAAACCCACCTCCACCCACGCGACGACAACACCACGAGGCGGTGGTGATATCAGCCGGCGGTCTGGATCGGAGGGAAGGGGCGATCCGCCCCCTTCCTTCGCATCTCTCTCTGACTTTTGAATTGAAGACAGATGAATTTATAGACTTTTATTGGGGAACATCATAAAGAGATTGAATAAGAGAGTGTTTGGTATTGTTTAAAATGAATTTTTTTGGAATAAATAGTGAATTTTAGGCGAAATGATTGAAAAGTAAAAAATTGTGGGCTTGACTTTTAATGAATGGTTGAGATTGAATACTGTAGAAAAATGAGAAAAATCTAATGAAAATCAAACGGGAGCTAACTATAAACTTTTGTTAAATAGACTTGAAACTATAATCTTTTAAAAATAGACTTCAATCATTTATTCTTCCCCAAATACCCTCATTTTCAAACAAAGTCATCTAACTATAAAACAATTTCAATTTAGTCTCCAAATAATTTTTGGAAATAAAATAATAAAATTAGTTTTTACCTAATTAAATTTTTACCTGTTTACGACCCCACATACTTGAGGAAAAAAGAAAAGACTTAATTAGGAGTCTACATAGAAAATATACAGAATTAGTTAGTATTGAAGGAGAATCAAGTACCAGAACTATAGAATTATACGAAGAACTTACAAGATTGGTTAAACAACATATTGAATATTTGAGATTAATAGAAATAAACAAAATAAGACAAGAAGAAATAATTTTTACAAGAATTATAAGACGATTATAATTCCGCATATAAATTCCTAGGAAAATAGAGAGTGTGTTTTGCTCACCCTGGTAAAATTGGTATCAAAGCCCTGTTACGAATCAAAAAAACATAATGAATTTATCAAAAGAAGAAAATATAATTGAGGAATTTCTAAAAAATGTAGAAAAACATAAAAAACCAAGTTATCCTTATTTACCAAAAAATAATTTGAACTAAGGACTTAAGAAATGAATAAGAAATTGGAAAATTTAGAATATAACTTACAAATAGGAAACGCTATATTAGATAAAAATCTAAAAGGAAAAGATAAAACCATAATTAATCCTCCTCAAGATTACAGAAGAAAAATTAAAGATAAAAATAAAGGAAAAGAAAAAGAAAAAATACCTGAAATAAAACAATTTATGATAACAGATGTAGAATAATTAGAAAGAAAATTCTTAGAATTTACAGAAGAAGAATATGATGAATATAAAAATCAATTAGAAGAATTAGCAAAACAAATAGAAAACACTAAAATGAATACAAACCCATCTACTAGTAACGTAAAAGAAGAATTTAGTAGTGATGAAGATACAAGTAATTCATATAGAACTTACATGCCTAGAAAAGAAATATTCCAAAGATATAGGAAAACTCAGAATAGATATAGTGGAAATATTAGAAAACAATCCATAAAAGAAGTTAATCCAACAAAATCATATAATGAACCAATCCATACAACATGAATATGGTTAGATTTAGACTGTGTAGATACAAATAAAGCCATTGAAACATGGACAAAAAGTACTGATTTAGCAATACAATTTAATAAATTGGACACATATACAGCTTTTGGATTTATAGAACATACATTTAGAGGTATAGTATCAGAATGGTAGAGAGAACTACCTGTAAATACAAAAAGAAGAATAAAATATGGAGAAAATACAACTGATACATTAGATAATAGAATTAATCTAAATGATCAAAGTATAAGAGATATATTAAATAGGTTGGAAAGAGCCCTCAGATCAGAATTTTTAGGAGATAGATACACAATTGATGAAGAAGTTAGAAAATAAGATGAATATAATGAAGGAATAATTGCAATGGAAAATTTAGAATATGTGATATGTGCGAATTAGAAAGATATACATGTAAATTTCAAGAATTATACTATACAATCAGCCAGGGAGATTATACAGATAATAAGCCAATCTTAAGATCTTACTTCACAAAGTTACCATTCGCATGGGGAACTAAGTTATTAAAAGAATATAATAAAATATTACCTGAAGGGGATGAAGAAGGAATATATATAGATAGTCTTGGAAATATAATTGAATTTACAAAAAGAATAATAAGTATTTGGTGCGGAGAAGTACTAGAAAATAAGAAAACATGTAAGATAAGGAAGAACTCTCTATGTTGTTACAAAGATATAGGTCAAACAGAACAATAAGAAGAAATATAAGCCATATAAAAAACATAAAAGAAGATTCAAAAACTTTAAAAAGTTTAAGAAAAGAATTTTCAAGCCTTATAAAAAATATTTCAAGAAAAGAATTGGTCTGAAAAGCCCAAAAAAGAAATATATCAAAAAATATAGATACTTCATTTGTAATGAAGAAGGACACATAGCCCCCAATGTCCTAAGAGAAAAGATAAACAGGATTTAGACAGTGAATGTAATAGTATTTATGAGTTAAAAATATCATCATCAGATGAAGAATCTGAAGAACCTGAAGAAAATATATATATGAATGAAATTCAAGAAGTATAAGGACTAGATATTGAAACAACTGAGGAAGAAGAAGACTCAGTAGAAGAAATTTGTCAAGAAATTACATTTGATAGCAAAAGATATAAGGAGATAACTAAAAGAATATCAGACTTGCAAGAAAAAGGTGTATTTCATCAAGAATTCTTAGGAATACTCCCTAGGATGAACAAAACAATTGTAAGTATGAATTATAAAGAAATCCCAATTAACATAGAAGATGTAGTGGGAAAAACCAGAATCCCGATAATTACTAAAAAATGGGTAAAACAAAAATTATCCAATATCCCAGGAAATATTAGGAAGAAGTTAAAATGTATTGAAATTGGAGGAATCCAAGTTATGATTAAAGGATTCTTTAGAGAATGTATGAATATACCTATTGAAATTTATTGCATGGATAACAGAATTCTACAAGATCCTATAGATGCCCTATTAGGAACTATTTTACGAAATCTAGTTTATCAGAAGATAATATTTACAATAAAACCAAATTATGCAATCTCAATAACAGATGAAAATATAGACCAAAGTTTCAATCTCTATTATAGAATTGGAAACTTGAAAATGTTACATAAATGTAAGGCTATTAGTATAAGCATAAAATCAATATTTGCTTTTAGTACTAGCCACCATAGCAATTTAAGAAAAATAACAGATAACATAATAATATACAAAGATTTTGATGAATTGGCACAGTATATTCCACCTAGAAAATATACGGAACATGAAGTTACAATACCATAACAAATAATGTTTGATTTTCACAAACAAGCTAAGGAAATTAATTCTGAAGGAAGAATAATAAGAAAAGGTACTGCGAGGCTACAAGGAGAAAATATTATTGCAAGATTCCCACCTAGAGGAAATGTTAATATAGAACGACTTAAAAATCAAAGTATTGATAAAACAGCAAGCTCACAATATTATATCAGGACTAGATATATCAACCAAGAAGGGATCAAGAATGATCTTCTTGTCCTTATAGATACAGGAGCAGATAAAAATCATGTAGATGCTAAATTTGTTAGCCACCTACAAGATTATGAGTTACCATAAAAATATATCTTTAAAGATTACTTAGGACATAACCTTGAAATAAAAAGATATCTGAATTTCCCCCTTATAATTATAGGAGAAAATCAAGGTGAACATAATACATAAATAATCCTATATAAGGATGATAATTATGGACTTAACCAAACACATATATTACTAGGAATGAGCTTTCTTTGAAAAGTAACCCCTTATAAGATATGTCAAGGATATATAAAAATAACACTTGAAGGAAAGCCAGTTATTATACCAAGGATAGATGAAAATATGAGATCATTGTTACCATAGAAAGGATAATAAATACCAATCCCATGAGTCCATATATTGAAGTTATACTCAATTTAAAAAATTATTGTAAAATAAAATTTCTTGCTTATTTATATACATGAAATAGTGTAAGCCTTTGCCTACCAAATGTACTACCATCTGAATATTTGAAATATGACTCAAAGAAAGTTGTAAATGCTACTACAGCAGGAGGAAACAAGATAATATATAGCAAATATGCTGCACAAATACCTTTTCTAATATCTCTTAGAGAAGTGTTCATTGATAATATATTTATGTCAACCACAATTGGATGTGATATTTTGCTAGGACAAAATTTCCTATTAAAATATGCACATTTTACTCAATATATATATATATATATATATATATATATATATATATATATATATATATATATATATATATATATATATGTTCACAACACCTTGTGCACACAAGATATTTACACCTAGAATCACAAGAGCTATAAGCATAGCTTATAAAGAAATTAATCATCATAGCTCCTCAACCTAGCATGGTGGATGTTGGAGTACAGAAAAATTTAAACCAATTAATGTGCTAAAAATAACAATAGAAGATAAGTTAGAAAAACTTATAAAAGAAATTTCTGAAACTTATTCTGAAAACCCATTAGAAAAATGGGATACAGATAAAGTTAAAGCCAAGATAGAGCTTATAAAACCAGATACTGTAGTAAGAGTTAAACCGATGACATACAGTGTTGAAGACCAAGAGTAATTTAAAATCCAAATAAAAGAATTACTAGAAGCCAAACTAATTAGGCTTAGTAAAAGTCCACATAGTAGTCCAACATTTATGGTTAGAAAACATAGTGAAATAAAAATAGGAAAAGCCAGAATGGTGATTAACTATAAAAGGCTAAACGAAGTTACAAAATTTGATGGATATTACTTGCCAAATAAGGATATTCTTATTAAACAAGTACAAAACAAGAAGATATTTTCAAAGTTCGATTGTAAATCAGGATTCTGGAAAATTATGCTCACAGAATATAGCAAATCTTTAACTGCATTTAGCACTCCTAATCCTTTAGGACAATTTGAATGGAATGTAATGTCATTTGGATTGAAAAATGCACCACAGATATTCCAAAGAAGAATGGATGAGGTAATAAAATCTATTACCCATTTTTGTATTTTCTACATAGATGATTTACTTATTCATTCAAAAGATATGAAATTGAACATCTTGAAAAGTTTTATTATATCATGAAAAAACATGGTATTACACTTTCTCAAAAGAAAGCTGAGATAGCAAAAACAGAGATAAAATTTCTTGGATTATTTATAAAAGAAGGAGAATTGCAACTGCAATCTCATATTGGTGAAAAACTTCAAGATTTTCCTGATGAAATTAAAGATAAAAAACGTTTACAAAGTTTCCTCGGTATATTAAATTATGCTGAAGGATTTATTGAAAATTGTGCCAAATTAAAAAATTACTTTCTTCCAAAATTAAGGAAAAATGTAATGTGGTCTTGGGATGAAACAAGATCGCAAAAACATCAGGAAGGTAAAAGATGAATTAAAAAATCTACCAAAACTTATTATTCCACATGAAGTAGATTTCTTTATCCTTAAAACTGACGCTTCAGATAACTACTGGGGAGCAGTACTTAAGGTAAAAAAGAATCATAAAGAATATAAATATGAAAAGAATTGTACTTGTCTGGAATTACTTGCATGATATACGTCAGGAATATTCAAAGAAGTTGAAACGAGGTATGAAACAAATAGGAAAGAGCTCATTGCTGTGAAGCGAGGAGTACAAAAATATGAAGATTACTTGTTACCAAAAAAGTTCTTGATTAGAACTGATAATACACAAGTTAAAGCATTTCTAAAAAATAATGTTGATCCATCTATTGCCAATAGATACATTATCAGAATCCAGATATGGTTTTCATATTTCAAGTTTGATATTTAATATATTAAAGGACAGTCTAATTTTCTTCCTGATTATCTTAGCAGAGATGGAGCTGAAGGAATTAAAGGCAAAAGTCCAGATACTTGAACTAAAAGTCTCTTGTTTGGAAATACAAATTCAAAATATACAAGAAAGCCTTTTATGCAGTACCAAGATAGCCCATTTAGCAGAAAATACTTGTACAAAGTCTAGTAACCCTTCACTGGGTCTTATGAATACTAGCGCTCTTCCCGAGGATAAAGGGAAAGACAAGATAATATTAGGAACCCCTTCACAGGGAAAAATTAATCCTAATGTTTGTACTAGAAATATGGAAACAGATGCAAAGCCTTCATTCAAGAAGGATAATCAAGAGGTTATGGAAACCTCTTCACAGAGGAACGAAATTGATTCCAAAGCCCGTATTGAGCAAATAAATCCAAAAGATGTGGTAAAGGTTTGTCACGAACAAAAATTACCAAACAAAGATAACTATGAAGAAGTTCTCTTCTTTATTTTTATTTTCATATACTGTCAGATTGGTATCTCGAAGTAGGGAAATGGATCAAGACCCTACACTATGGAAAATAAAACAAGATAAATTTCTATCCAGGAGCGCCAGCTAATTGGGTTCAAAATTGCTTTGAACTAGGGAATATACTCTACATATATCCAAGCAAAGATCTAAGGGAAATTTCACAACTTCCCATAGATGTTAAAAAGGCAGTTCGAAGATTTACTGAAGTTATCAAAAGTACGAACATATATATCCGATTCTTTTTAGCCACAATGAAATGGGATAAATATGAAGGAACAATGATCCCATCATTTTATTGTATCAAAATAGGGATCACAAACCAACACTTCTTACCAACTAGCCAAAAAGTTGTTAAGAATGGATATGAAGATATTGTTAACATGATTTCTTACAGAAGAGCTAAAGGATATAAAGAAATATTTGATAATTTAAGTCAAGTTATTTCTGAAAAAGAAAAAAATTGGTTATATCCTTCAGATAATCATATAATCTACTCCAATGCAAGATTGCCATCTAAAGAAATAGATATTTGTGAATTGAACCACCTACTTGAGAAAATTATTATCAATGAAGTAAGTGGAAGTGAAACTATGCGCAAAGAGCTATGCAAGATAATGTGGGACCATCCAGATCATAGGTGTGAACATTGTCTTGTTGAAGATATGAGCCATGCATCACTCGATAGTACAGAATTCCCAGCAGAGTTCTTTGACTCAAGGATGGAAAAATAAATTTGTCAAATAGTGACCTTTTATCACTACTTTAATAAAGTCATTATTGAAGAAAAACTATGGTCACTAAACAACAAGAAGATAGCTGTCATGACAAAGACCCTTCACTCACTACTTTAATAAAGTCTCTTTATTAAAGAAAAGCTGTGGTGTTTTGTCTCAATCTGGAAGATAAATTGTCAAGAATTATTGAAGCCAGCTAGCAAGAAAGATAAATGCACTGAAAAAAGTGGTTGATGACTACTCAACAAGAAATTTATTGCAGAAGAGATAAGATTCTTGTCTGGTCACCAAAAAGGAGAGGAGGAAAATAATCCAAGACCTCTATAAAAGGAGGAAGAGATTAAGTGAAAAGGCATCTCGAAATATCTGAGTCAAGCACTTGTACTCTTTTATTCAAAACTTGTTTACACCACTTGTATTCAAGAAAAATATTAGTAAAAAGTCTGAAGATATCAAAGCTTGTAATAAGGTAATCACTTATGGAGTTCTAAACTTCATAAGATGAGTACCAAAGGTGTCTGTATATAGTTTGCAGTATGTACAATGTCAATCTATGAATGAAATGATGTTTGAGTTTTTATCCAAACTTTCTTAAAAGAGGTTTTCATTAAGTTTCTCATGACCCCCGGCAGTATTGATATTTTCCAAAATAAGTTTTCTTCTTTGAAGAATCTGTTTCTCAACAGAAATCCCTTCAGCTTTTTGATGTGTTTTGGCGTTTTGGGATAATATTTGAGCTTTGTTTCAGTTTTAAAACTTGTTTTTAAAACATGTAGTTTTGGAAAAGTTATAAGTAAGGTCTTTCTGAAAGGAGTCGAGATAAGGGTGAAAATAGAGACTCTGAATACTTTGAGATAGCATCTGTGGAAACACGGCTAGTTCTCTAGAGTGAGAAATGCAACCTTAATTGAAAAACTTTTTGCGGAAGCAGTTGTGGACCCAATTTATTAAAAAACATCTAATATTCATTTGATTCAAAGGTTTGATTGAGTACATGCAAGGAAGCTATAGGACGGCACTGGAGGGAAAACCTGCTTATTTCTATTTGATTACTGTAAGCTTACTTACTGCCATTTACATACTTTGATTACATGCTTTTAATCATATGTTTCTACATGTTTGTTATTTTTAATTATGAACAATGGTGATAGAGAAGATATGGAGAGACTTAGAATTGTTAAAAATAATACTTTTGATTTAAGATCCAGAGAGATAGAAAAACTTCTTAGAGAATTAAGACAAGAAAATAATCAAGAAAAGTGGGAAAAAATACTAAATACCATCAGATATCATCAATACGAACAACAACAACATCTAATTTGGTTACAAGAAAATACTGAAATTAGATTCCCAGGTTTAGTTTTACGAAACTTAGACCAAGAAAATAGAATAGTTAGACATAATCCTGATCAACCTGATCGTTTGAATTTATGAACACTTTACAAGCATCAACTTCTAGTGATTGTGATAAATTGTATTTGGATAATAAATATATTTCATTTTTATTAACTATTACTGAAAAATATCAAGGCATATATTCTGTTGCCCAGTCCAAATTAGAAGAAATATATAAAGATATTGATTACGCTTGCATAAATAATATAAGATTTAACTCTGTTGAAACTATCAAAAATATAAATATAGTTTATAATATATCACTTGAACATAAGGATATAGAAGAAGAAGTATCGAAAAGAATAGTATTAGGATATATAACTAAGAAGGATCATCCCAAAATCTTTGAAAAATTATCAAAATATAAAAAGTATTTAGAACAATCGAAAGAATTACGAAAAGTCCAAATAATTAGTCCTGAGTTAAACCAACCAGAATAAAGAAAGGATATACCTTGCAATTTATTCATTGAGGGTAATTTTGACTTTTCAATAGAGAACTCTATATTACTAAAGTTATTGATTGCCAAGCCTATTTAACTAAAACCCCCATTTTTATTTTAAAATTTTGATTTTACAAAATTACCCTTTAGTCCTCAATCCTTTTAAAAGTTCTTAATTCAGCCCTTTAGTTTTAAAATGTTTTACTCAGCCCTTTGGTATTTATTATTTAATTAGTTAGCTCCAATTGTTTTGAAAATAAATTAGTCAGCCCTTTTCGTTTCAAAAATTCTGATTCAACCCCAAAACTTTTCAAATTGATTATTTTATATATTCAATTTAGTCCCTAAACTTTTAAATTTGTTTTAAAATTTTTAATTCCCAAATTACTAATTTAAGATTTATTTTCTTTTGGTTAGACGAAATCCCGGAAAAACTTTAAAGTATTTTAGCTTCACATCCAGTTCAATTTTCAGAAAATTTCAAGACTTTGTGGTGGGTTTACATTAAAGCAATTGTGGTTATTTTGTTCATATTATTTCTAGATGTGTGGTTTTAATTATGATATAATGCTTCCATGTTTTAAAAAGGTTTCCAGGAACCGTAAATAGGTTTGAGATCAAAAGTGGGTCATTGGATTGCCTACAGTTCACAATTTTAATTAGCGCTAATAACATGTTGTCAGAGATCGTAATAGATTCGGGATCGAAAGTGGGTCCTTGGGGTTGCCCCACAGTACACAAATCAACAGAAAATTATTTTTTTAAGCATGATATTCATAATTGGATTTCATGTTTGGATTTAACTTGAAATGATATTGTTGTATCTCCACTGAGTATAATTCATTATGCTCATCCCACTTTTTCCACCCTTCCAGGTTAAGGAGCTCAGCGATGCATGGCAATGAGCGGAGCGATCTTTGAATAAAATGACAGACTTTTTCAATTGAAATATTTTTTTTAAAAAAAAGTATTTTAATAATTGATTTCCATTCGTTAATTAAATTTCAAAATTTAGTATTTCGCAAATTTCGGCATTTTGCTTATCATTATATTTGGTAGTGACAATTTGATTTGAATAAACTGTTTCAATAAATGATACTTTCGTGTTCTATTTTTAATATATATTATTGTAGCAACCATTTTCTATTTTGTCAAATTAATTTCGAATCTTATTATTTTGAAGGTTTGACAATTCGTTCTTTATGTTCGATATTGAAAATCAATTTATTTCAATCAAATACGCTTACGCGTCTTATTTCTAGTTGTTATTGTTTTATATATATATTGCGTACTTGATGTTTATTGAAATTAACTATTTAAAAGAAATTTAGACTTTAATAGCGTTCTGAGAAAACAGAATTTGGGGGCGTTACACGCACACTCGACTGAGGGACGAAGTTTTTCATAAATCGCGTGTTATTGTTCTTCCAATTTTGAAGAAAGGAGAGTATTGAAAATCTGGGTAAATGTTGATTTTTTTGGTGATGGAGTCTCTTTTCATTTACATTGACTTCACCTCATGTTTCATATTTCCACTATAGCTTGACCCTTTTTTCTGCACAGAGTTTGGATACAAAAGCTTGGCTTGGATGCAATGGGGTTTGATGAAATGGATCTGGATGATGATATAAGAGAGGAGTTCGTATCCATCCCAGTTCTGAATTTTTTAAATATTGCAGTACAACGTTGCCTCTTCCATTCCACTAGTAGATGCTGGGTGTTTTCGGATGATTGCTTTATTTGTTTTGTTCATAAGATTACAGGTGCATCATGTTCGGGATTTACAATAACAATATACAACGTTACAATACTTTATTACGTAGCAAACTTTGAATACAAAATCATTGCATTACATTACACACATCTCTAATATCGATAACTATTACAAAATGGTTGTAATATGTAACATTACATGACTGTGTTGCTATTTTTTTTAGCCTTTGCAATGCAATTACATAACATTACGAATCATTACGGGTGTAAATTAGTCGAACATTACCTTACATTAAGAATCATTACATGTATAAATTAGTCAAACATTACATTATATTACATTACAAAGTGCCTATTTTAAATTTCAGAATAATTAAAATAATAGACAACAACCTATTATTTAGGAACAAACCGTGTATGAAATTTTTTTTGGGGAAGATTAGAAAGTGTCTATTTTAAAATCCTAAATAATAGGTAACAGTCTCCTAAAAAAAGATTATCATATTTACATTACATTACAAAGTACTATTTTAAATTCTTGAATAATTAAAATAATAGGTAACAACTTTTTATTTAGGAAGAAACCGTATGTTGAGTTTTTTTAGGAAGATTACCATAATTATATTAGATTACATTACATTACAAAGTTCCTATTTCTCTCTCTCCTTTGATGGTAGCATGACTTCTCTCTCTCTCTCTCTCCCCCCTTCGACGGTTTCATTGTTGCAGTATTAGTAACGACAGTGAGATTTTGGTGGTGCGGGTGGTGTAGTTTCTCGCAACGGTGTGATTTCTAGCGATGGTGGTGTGGCTTCTGGTTGGTAGTGGTATGGTTCGCGATGTGTGGTGGTCTGTGTCATAGTGGTGGTGATATAGTTCGTAGTGTGTGTTGGTGTGTTGTGGTCTGTGTCTCGGTGGTCTAGGTGGTGGTGGCAGTGGTAGTGGCAATTTTTTAGAGGTTTGGGCCATTACGGTGCTCTGGTTATGCATTCGTCTGATGTGGTGGTTGTGGTGATTCGTTGGAGGTGGTGGTGAAGCTTGAAGATTCGCTGAGGCAAGGGAAAGATGTTGGAGTTGTGGTGGTGGTGTTTGCCACTATGGTGTTGGAAATGGCGTTGGATGTGGTAGTTAATGATGGTGGTCATAGTACAAGTTAGGTAATGGTGGTTGTAGTGTGTCGGAAAGTCGTCACATGTGGTTGTGGGGTTGGAGGAGGGCAATGAAGGATTTAATTAAATAATTTTTATTGGGACCTAATAATGATAATTGTGACCAAAAATAACTTATGACTGATTAATTACTGTGACCATAATTTGTGACATATAAAATTTGTGGTTTGTGAATGAAATTAATTGTGACCAGCAAATGAGTCGTGACCAAATAATTCGATAAATTGTGCCTGTGAAGTAAACTGTGATTTATAAGATTGTTGATTTATGAATAAGAAAACTAGCGTTTTCACCCGTGCAATGCACAGATTTTAAATTTTGCAATATGTAATATTAAACTTGTTGAATAGGGTTGTGTGTGTGTTTGTTCATTCAAAAGGAAAATAATTTATGCATTTAAATAGACAATTAGGAAGCAAAAGTGCACATGGTTTGTGAGGAAATGAGAAAAAATAGATTTAAAAAAAAAACCTTAAATGTTTAAAAATTTTGGAATATTTCCTTAAATACAATGTTTGTCTTTGAATTATTTCGATCATCATCCTTGTCACATACCAAGATTTTCAAGCCATTGCAATTTGTAACTCTTGAAACAGCACCATACAGTTGGCCATGACTGAAAACTGGTTTCTTCAAAAAAATGCCTACATGAGAAAGTGATTGACCATGACTTTTATTGATTGTCATTGCATATGAGACAATTAGAGGAAATTGTCCATGGTAGAACTTAAAAGGTAATCTTGGATCAGATGAGGTCAATGACATTCTTGGTATCAACACTCTATGACCTGCATTACTTCCAGAAAGAATCCTTACTTCTAAAACATGACTTCCATGTCTGGTAACAACCAACCTATTGCCGTTGCATAATCCCAGGGAATGATCTATGTTCCTCAGTAACATAACAGACGTACCAACCTTCAAAATTAACTCGTGGTTGGGCATACTAGAACACCTCCATTTAGGAATTTTGGTGTATGTATATCATGTAATAACTCAACATTTGTATCTAGTCTGGATGTAGTATCCAAACTTAAATATGTTTTTCCCTCACATGCATTCATTGAAATCATATATTCATTTATATACTCAACTATATCAAAATTTGGTGCTAGTATAGCTCTCCCTTGAAAACAAGTTGTATCATCGATGGTACTGTTAAACAATGGATACGTACTTTCCACAATTGTTGCGATTGGATCATTGGAGCCTTTGAGCAAAATTTCATCTAGAATGTCAATAGTTGCATGATCGTCATTTGGACATCCGATTGTTTCATCTCCTATGCTTGCAATCCATTCCGAAAAACGTTTCAATTCAACACATTCATCATCTAAGCCAAGATTTTGGAGCCTCATGTTTTTAGTTAAAATACCTTGCAATTTCTCCATAGACATGAGGAGTTGATAGTCGCAAGAACAATATCATGTCTACTCCCCTTTGGAATGACAGGTAATAGTTTTTGAAAATCTCCTCCAAACACAATGGTTTTTCCTCCGAAAGGCATGTCAGAACTTAATGGATTACCGAATCGCAAAATATCTCGCATGCTTCTATCTAAAGCTTCAAAGCAATATTTGTACACCATTGGAACTTCTTCCCAAATTATAATTTTACATTTTACAATCAATTCAGCAAGTGGATTCCCTTGTTTGATATTGCATGTTGAATCCTCATTTGGAATTGCGAATCGAGAATGAGTAGTTCTTCCATCAAGTAAAATAAGAGATGATATGCCACTCGATGCCACATTTAGCACAATTTTTCCCTTCGATCTTAGAGTTGCAGATAGAGTCCTCCATATAAATGTTTTTTAGGTGGCTTCATATCCATAAACAAAGAAAACCGCACCTGTGTTCTATTCCACTACATCCATTATCGTGTCATACACATGACGTTGCTCATTGGTCAAGTAGAAAGGAGATTCTTATGTTCTTCACATAAAGATGTCTGATCATACTTCAGTTCATCATGTATCAATCTATTTTGGGTATTTAGAAATAAACATGAACCTGGAAATGGCTTCATTTCAAATTCACGTAAACTCCTGCCACAGCTCAGCAACAACTTTTCGACTTCTACCAGAGCATAATTTTTTATTTCATCGTCACTGAATTCCAATTTTGAACACCAATAGGAAAAAATACAAAACAATTACATTAGGTTAAAATAAAATTATGTAAAATGTAATTTGAAAAAAAAAATATATTTTAAAGAAAGTAGTAGACACTATACCTTCATGTTGCAACATGATACGTTGTTTGTATACAATTTCATCCGATAAATACATCCAAAGTTTGTCCCAAACTACTTCGGGTCGGCTTAAAGAGTCCGATATAGCAATGTGGCAAATAGATTCCTCAGAGACTATGCAGATGCCCATTGACTTGCTTCAGCAATCCCATCAATGTATTCTTTTTAATCATCTAACAACCCTAATGCATAGAAAGTATCACGAAATGAATTATATTGAACACCATTAATACATCTTATATCATCATAACTTGTAGGTCCACAGACTATGTTGAGAAGGCATCTCAAACAGTACATTTCCCCGCATCCTGGAGGGACGTAGAAAATTCGTCCAATCGAGAATCTCATTTGTCTCGGTTGCCACTCTTTCGTTGACTGCTTCCAAATAAACTTCATTGGAAACTCAACATAAGTTAACTCTCTTGCCTTCGGATATTTTTCATTGGAACTCATCCAAGCCAAAAACATACTTTGGCCAATGGTTGGTCAATCAACAACATCGATTTGATCAGAATCAGAAAAAATTACAGTCTGGTCATTTGGAAGATAAAAGCTCAGTCGTTCAATAGAAGGGTCCTTATACTGAATTTCAAATCCAAATATCCTCCACACTGCCTCGCACGATGATATGTATTTACAGTCGTAGTACATATTTACTTCATCTATACTTTTCCCCGGTTCTTCATTGTCGATGCTCTTATAAAGGATGCAATCACACGATCGTGACCTTTTATTCACATACTTGAATAAATATTTAATAGATTGGGATTGGTTGCACCATTCAACATTCATGTGAGCTTCGTACTTTAGCAACAAATAACGATTGTGTGGTACAATGAATCTGTTATCAAGATCAACACCATTCTTCAAGATTGTTCTCTTATTATCTCTACGCATGTACACTGTATATACATCTTCATCGATTGTAGTGGATTCAACAATTTTTTTGGGAAAATGCTTCATACAACGACCATCCGACATGCATGGGGAGTTTCTTCTTAGACTTCCGCATGGCCCATGCGTCATAAAATCTCGCACTGCAGCATAATAACTTGGATAGATACTTTCGTCAGGAATTTCTGTGGAAATGATTTTGTCAATGTCCTCCCCCGTTGGATACTTGTCCTCTCTAGAGAGGAAAAGCAAAATGTGTGCATGTGGAAACCCAGGCTTCTGGAATTTGATAGTATATATTACTGCAAAATGTTGAAAAATTTAGAAACAATTAATCACAATTATTATGAAGTAAAAAAATAAGGCACTTATTTAATTGGTACTCTATTATACAATATATTTTTTAAGTATTACCTGCTCTGACACTTCCAAAAATTGTATTCTGTCGAAGATCTTTGATCAAGTTGTCCAACTTCTTTTTTTTTTTTTTTTAAGCAAATACCACTAGTGTGTCTTATTTTATAACATAATAACGCGAAAAACAAATAAAAGGAGGGGGGGCATATACTTGATTTCCAACAAATGTAAAATGTAACAAAATAATTGTCAAATGAAACTAAAAGCAGAAATACAGAGAAGAGTAAATGTAGTCAAGGGCACTCCTGGGGATGGACCCTCATACGTGTCATAGATCTGGTCATGCGCCTACTCTGGTACATATCCTGATCATAGTAGTTCGAGTAGTCCTCTGTGTACTCTTGGTCACTACCTGGTGAAGGATGACGTCTGGGGTGTGGAACTTCTCTGATGGAAAGAGGATCACCCACCCATGGGCCATGGGTAGGTAGGAATGTAGGTGCCTCTGATCTCAAGATAGGGCTCATGTGTGATGTGGCTGATCTAGTGACTAAGGGGACATGCGATGTAAGTGCTCTAGATGAAGATGTTGTAGTTGATGGTAAGTCTGCCTCAGTATTCTGCATGCAGTCTCTAAGACCCATCCCATCAATGTCGTTCTGAATATGTGCCTTCACCTTATCCTGTCTCTGTGTCGGAGTAGATCAAGGTGTCCAACTTGACCTTGAAAATTCGAAAACTATATCCGGCCAATCATCAGGCTTAAGCCCCCTGCTTTCAATAAAGCGTACTATCTCTGGCCATTTTGGGTTACACATAAATGTTATGAACAAATCTGGATAACTAGCCTATCTATAGATAGCCATTGCATCCTAATAATTTTGAATCATAAATCGATCTCGCCGGTGAATGTAGATTGTAATATAACTCTCCTTCCTTGAGTTGAGGGATCTGTTTCACCTCACAAAAATGCATTAGTTAGACCTTTGTACATGTCACATTGCAACTGATTTTGATGTGTTCAAACATATGTTAACCTTGCAGATTCAACCATGGTGTATGCATCAACAAAAAATTGTTGAAAAATTCTTCGCGAGAATAAAATAGTCGATGCCTCACAACCCCTTTCATGAAATCGGTATGCAAAGAATTCTCTAATGCTTACTTTTTCCCTTCCTTCAGGTACATTTGTCTTCGAATCTGTGAAAGGAATGTCTTCTCTATAACCATCCTTACCGTACGAAAAAAGTAGAGGATATTGTAGACCAAGATACGAAGCATTTAATTCATTTATGCGCTTCAGTTCTCTAGTTTTGTTTCTACCAATATATCCCTATTGCCCAAAAATGCATCAAAATCTCCAACAATTAATGCCGCAACATCACATATCGAAGGCATGTTATACCGTCTTGCATCTCCACCCCTTCTACCAATTAGATTTAGTCTCAAATCTGAACGTCTATCTTCGTGCATTTTTTTCTCTAGCCATTCTAAATGATTTAACTAACACATTATTTTTTATCTAACAGTACCTTCAAATCAGAAACAATCTCCGCATGAAGACTGTTTATACCATCCTTTTGCCTGTTTATATCATCATTTTGCCTATAAAGACACGACTGTTGAAGCAAAATCATTAGATTTGGTCACTTTATGACATTTATTGTTTTAAAATCTTAGTATTTTAATTGGGTGAAAAAAGCGTACCTAGTTGCATGTATTCTATTTACGACTTCGTTGTCCGTGTCGTAAATATACAACTGGGCGAACTTAGGAGATGAACCTTCTGGAGGCAACAAACTTTCGATCAAATGATAATTCTGCCTATGCAATCTAAAATACTGGAGGAGAACTTCCTTTGTTTAAGCTTGAGTCGATCTTTCCTCCCGTTGATGTGAAACAAAACATAATATTGTATGTGAATCAAAACATATTATTGTATGATCTGATGTTTTCAAGCAAGTGATTGCTTCTATCACTCACTTGATATATTAAATCACACAATACTTGTGGTGACTCTTTCATTGACCGAAGTTGAATTTTCCCATGCATACAACACAAAGAGTTCTTCGGATTTCGAGAATTACAACTTCGTCGTAGTCTCTCTTCATACCAAAACAAAGCACAATCGAATTCACATCTATATGTGGGATCGCCAATATCCCAATAATCTATATACGTGGAACATTTAGAAATAATATCCAATTAGGTAATAATTTACATGACAATTTTCTAGCCATGTTTAATCATAACATTTCTATACTAAGACTTAAAGTTATTGGCGTAAGTATCTATTTTTCGTATGATTTTCAATTATGTGAAGAGTTAAAATTCTCCACATGCATTCTATAAAATTCTGTATTGATATAAATCAATTATTTCAATTGATATAAATTTTAGATTTACTTAATTTGATATCAAAAAATAAAAAATCACTTATTCTGAAATTAGTTTCCTACATTAATTAATATAAATTAATTATCACAGGTTAGGAGTTAAAAATAATAAAAGATAGTGAACATATGCTAATATATTTTTGTGTACAAATGTGCGTGTATGATTGCATACCACAAATTTGTGTGTATAATTGTGTACCATTGATCTTAATATCATTGTTGATCAAGATTGCTGTGAAAATGAAAAAAAAAAAAAAAAAAAAAGTTATTAGTATGAGGGTATAGTATTTGATATGGGTAAACAACGAATGTGGTAAAATAAAAAATAAAAAACACTTACAATCATTTAAATTGGCATTTCGTGTATCAAAATTAATTATATCAACTTCATTAACTTACTTTTTTAAAAACAAAGCCCAACCAAATCAACTATTGTAGTCGATGAACGTGGAAAAGTGATTTCATTTGATAGATAAATTATTGTTAATATATCCATTGATAATTAATAATTATGTTTCATTTTTAAATAATAATAATTTAATTTCCAATAAAAAAATTTATTTCTGAATTAGTTTTATAGACTATTTGATATGATTTAACTATCGTATATATATTAATCTATTTTTAATATTATTTATATAAATTTAAATTTTTCTTAAATAAATATACGAAAATTTATGAAAAACTTATTTCAGAATTTACATACTAACTTAATTATTGTATTGATATAAATCAATTCTTTTAGTTGGTATAAATTTAAAATTTACTTATTTAAATATACAAAAATTAAAAAAAAAAAAAAAAAACACTTATTCCCGAATTAGTTTCCTACACTAATGAATATAAATTAATTGTAACATAATGAAATTTAAAAAGGATAAAAAAATAAAAAGTAATAAGTATATGTTAATATATTTTGTGAACAAATGTGTGCGTATAATTGCGTACCATTGATCTCAATATCATTGTTGACCGAGATTGCTGCGAAAAGGAAAAAAAGTGATTAGGATGAAGTATAGTTTTTGATGTGGGTAACCAACGAATATGATGAAATACACAAACACTTATGATTTATTACATTGCCATTTGGTGTATCAAAATGAGACACATCAACTTCATTAAATATGGTTTTCATATTTTTGTCAGCTATCATAGTCGATGAATGTGGAAGTCTGGTTTCATTCGTTAGATCAATTATCGTTGATATATCTGTTCTCACGTTCGAATTTATTTTGGTTGAATAATCAACTACATCTTTCGATCTCGAAACAAATTTCAGATAGCGTGGCTCAATCCGCAAACTGCATTGAAAAAAATGCTTGAAAATTGAACATATAATTGTTATTGCAAAAAAAAAAATAATAAAAAAATAAAAAAATGAAGTGTGTAATATGAAATTGTACCATTTGTGATATCACTTAAAGATGACATCGATAATGGATATGCTCTGGTATTTAATGAACATTCGACAAATGTATTGTGCACTCTAGTTCCAACATTTTAACATGGAGATTTACTCGACAACGAATCCAAGTTTTCTACTTGAACAATGAGAAAACTGATTATTTGTTGAATCATAATTTGTGCTTGACAACGTAGTAATTGTATAGCAATATAATTACTAGAATCACCATAAAAATATATGTTTCATATTCTACGTACATTGTATAATAGAAATATAGAGAAAATCTTATAACAATTATATAGGACACATGTGAAAAAGTTAAAACACGTCTTTTACGTTCTCTCTCGAGGGATGAAAGGTGCCCCATTCAGAAAAAAATAGGTATAAATAGTCGATTGGAAAAACGAAAAAAAAAATCAAAGTTCGGTCATCTTTAAAACAAAAAATGAAGAAGGCCCAACCAAAATTGGGCCAACTCTTTTGAGTAATATCCATCCGTGAAACTTTGTTTTGATAATTGTCATATTAAAAAATTGATCTTTAAAAATCTCACCTAAAAATATACAATTTGTATAATTATCATGTTTGATTATAATGGATAATTTAGAAAAAAATCAATTTGTTTTTTAATGATTAGTTACACAAAATCACGATCTTAACTGAAATGCATATCCTAAATTCAAAAATTTGGAGATTGAAGAGGAAAGTTGTTTCACACGTGCTTTCCTTGGAAGCTTACCCCATTCAAAAGAGGGTGTCTTCCAATATTGAATTCCTGATTGAAAATTAAAATCATATATTTCCGTATTGTAATATTCAATATTGTGGAGGGGGTGTTGCTCGGCTAAAGGGGGTAAATTGATATCTAGAATTATGGTGGATGAATTAAAAGAGGTAAATTGATATTTCAAGATGACAAGATCCAAATCGTCACATACCGAGGCACTTAAATCCATGGACAAGAGGGTTGAAGGTTGATGATTCTCCATTAACAAATATGTGATAAGAGTATCTTCCATATGGAACAAAGTATCATGGGGTCTCAGAAATTGTTAATTTTCAAATTGCACTGGCGACCGGGATTGGGAATGTATGGTTTTCCAATGGCAATTGCTGATGAGGGGTATAAGAATTTTATCCTGGAGGAGTACTTACATGAAAGTTATACCTTCTCAAGATATCAAACTATACTTGAAAATTAAGGCAAGCGAAGTACCTGGAGGAGAATCAAGATATCAAACTATACTCGTGTGTTGACCTGTCAATTCAAGACAGCATCAAGATGCTACCGTATCTTGTTGGTAGATTGAAGACGTATTTGCTCGTCAAAGATTTAAACCTTTTAGTTATTACCATGTGTTGCAAGAGAGCACTCATATTGTTTTCTTATATCTTTGTTCATCTTCATAGAGGCGTTCATCTATCAGCAACTGTGCTAAAACTTTGATGAGATCAAGAGCACTCTAGTTCTCAGTTTCAAATAGCATAAAATAAGGCTGAATGACGATTTTTGAGTTGTAATCATGTTTTGTATGAACATCCAGTTTGAGTAAGAATATGTTAAAACCTTTTTAAACTATCATATTTTATGAATCCTTGTGTTTATGATTGATGCTAGTCTAAGCAATGTTGTTTCTACTGCCATAAATATCCACCAAAAAAATTGACCCTTGTTTAGAAGAATGACTGTGCAGGTGATTTAATTCTACACAGCAAAATGTAGTGGCCTGGAAGCCATATTCACCTATACCTTGGTAGTTGTCCAAGCCGAACATCCATCATGGAATATGGATAAACAATAAGCCTAAGCAAATTCTTCCTGGGACTATGCCCAGGCACTTGTGCAATGTCCATGCTAGTTCAAATCTACCTCGACTCAATAACTCAAAAACCTCCCAAGAAAGCTCTTGTATCCTCTGTGGGTCTCAGCATTATGAGCTAATTTAAAACATTAAAACTTTCCAATTTCCATGGTTGAAGTTTCCTGTAACTTGAGGTACACTAATGCTCTTAATGAAATGTGCAATTTATGATTATCCAACTCACAGGTGATTCCAATGATTAATAAAAAAATTCAAACTCTGTAGACCTACAGTTAAATACTTAAATATTTAATTTTTTTTAACATTTGATAATCAAAGAGAGTACTCGAGTCAATTTGCAACAATCAGTTCCTATATTTCCAATAAAACATTTTATATGTTATGGAGCAATGAAGAAAATTGATAAGGAAACAATATGAAAAAAACTAACAATTAGGATTGTAATGGGTTATAGGCTGGGAAAATCTGACCACTTATCAACGTTATGTTTGAGATAATTTTAGATTATACCCAACTTGAAGCCAAAAGAGACGACCAGTCCTTTGAACATAAACCAAATGCCTTTATGAGATTGTGATTAGTACATTTTCACTCTCATACCATGTATCACACATAAAGACACAAGTAATTCTAAATATAACTATTACCAAAATAGATTCGTATTACATCAAACATTTTATTGAGGAATTTCATCATACACTTGATTTGCAACCTCACATTCTCGTACTTGTAATTGTTCTTCGATCCTTAACTCAATATCTTTATCATGATTTTCTCCATCTTCATAAAAGCGTTCATTTTTAGAAGCAGCATTTGTATCTCAACCGTGTTGGCAAGACTGCTATTTTCCATTTTCATAGGATCGAATCTGCATTTGTATCTCAGCTGTGTTGGCAAGAGTGCTATTTTCCATTTTCATGGGATCGAATCTGCAACTCATCAACAAAAAAGAGTGCTTCCTCTTCTTCTCCCTCTACACTTTGATCATTCACTTCAATTTTATCATCTTTAATCTAAATATTTTCCAAAACATGCCTTCTTGAACTCCTTATTGACATCCTCTCTTGTCTTCACCAGCAATCACGGGAAAACCCGAAGCGAAATGAAAACTTATAAAATAATAAAATTTGAGGAAATGGGAAGAAGAAGATAAAGCATACCCATTTGAGATGAGCAGTATTGGAAAAACGTTGAGATGCTTTATTTCAATGGCCATTGGAACCGTGATACTTCTTCCAGGCAATTTGCCATTGTTTTCTGTGTGTATGAGTGAGAGAGAGAGAGAGAGAGAAAGAGAGATACGACATATAGGAAGGTAAGTTGGGATAATGAAAGAGGTGCGGATTATTGGGAGGAAAAGTAGAAAGAAAATTTAAAATTCTATTATTAGTGAAATTGAGATTTTTTTTTTTTTAATTAAGTGATATTTAACTGAATTATTTAGCTCTAGGTGACAATTATTAAACTATTTATTAGAGGTGTCAAATATAAAAAATGATGCTAGTAAGGTGGGTGTACAACTAAATTCCACTTTAAAAAGTGATGAAGACCCAATAAAGTAAGGAAAAAATAAATAACTATACAACTAAAATTTTCACTTTTAAATATAACAAACTTAAGATTTTTTTTTTTAAATCGGGTGTTAATTAGTTAATTAATTAATACAATATTATAATAATTATTATGAGTTGTCAAACAAAAGCATAATATTAAATAATAAAATCAAAACAATACATAATCAACAACCACTCCACTCCATCACAACCCAACCCTGCACTCACCCCACCACCCCGACAACCCACCCCACCCCATAAAATAACTTTTTTCCTTCAACTTTTCCACACTCACCCCCACCCCCACCCCCAACACCACCTTACCCACCCCACCCCCACTCCTCCCCAACCCACCCAACCACCCCGCCACCACTCACTCACCCACCCCATCCCACCACACCACAAGAATGATTTTACTTCTATTTTTTTTTTCATCTCACCCACCCACCCACCCCACCCCAATCCAACTCCAATCACCCACCCACTAGTCCCATCCCATCACACCAACCCACCCACCACGCCCACGCCCACCCCACTCCACTCCAAAATAAGTTTTTTTTTTTTTTTTTTTTTTTGAGATCTTTTTCTACCCCTCCCCACCTCACCCAAAATGATTTTTTTCTACTACTTTTTCACAACTCGCACAGACCCTAACTGATGTGATCCGAAGTAGGAGACCAAACGAGAAGTCGACATATCGGCAAGGCGACAGTGTTCTACGCGAGAAACGACACAAGTTTCATGTTGGAAGCGAGCCGAGGAGACAAAGGGATCGAGCCGAATCAAAAGGGTTAAGGTTTGGTGACCAAGAGTACATTCACGACCGTAAAACCAGTGTTCACGGCCGTAACAGCTACATTCACGGCTGTAACTTTGCTATCGCACGGCCGTAACAACCAATTCACGGCCGTAACGGAGTTAGGCAGTTTTTTATTCAGGAGGTGTCTTACGGCCGTAAGAACCAATGTCACGGCCGTAAGAGTTAAAATCAGTTTTGGACCCAAGGGTCAATTACGGCCGTAAGGTAGATTTTCACGGCCGTAAAAATGCGCCGCGTCTTATTTTCGGTATATTGCGGTTAGGGTTATTTTGGACGCGTTTTTGGACTATATTAGCTTTTCTTTGTCATTGTAAAAAAACAACTTTGATATTATTGAATGAATGTGAGAATTTTCTCTCTCGAAAAGGAGGATTCCTTTTTCTTGTTCTTGAAGAACAATTTATAGAACTTATCAAATATTTTTCTTGAATGTTTGTGGCGTTCCAATCAAAAACTTATCAAGGAATTTGGCATCTCTTGTGGCGTTTCGAAAACCTCGGTTCTTCAATCCGCATCGTCAATTTATTGCGTCGTGATTGTTGGGTCCAGGTCCTATCGTCAATCTCAATTTTATATTTTCAGTATTTTAATTTTGGGTTATTTTCGTGTCAGATCTGATCTAGATCTATCATAGGGTTTTAAATTTCGTTATTCCGCGTTTTCGACGAGATTCCCCGATCGAAATCTCATCATCTGGTATCAGAGCTTGGATCTATTTCAGATTCTTGCGTTTCTTGAATTTTCTTGATTTTTTTTTCTTGTTCTTCGCGTTCTTCGTGTCAGTCATAAATTTTTCCAGTTTGATCCATAAGAGTCAGTCCCAAAAATTCAAAAGTGTTTTTCTTGTTCGTTTCTCGTCCAAATCCAATTCCGTTTTTTCTGCCATATTCGTAGTCAAATTGTCTAGCAGTTTTAAAAAAACAAATTCCATTATTTTCCTAAATATTCCGAATTTGTTTATGTGAGGACTAATAATGTCTAGCAGACGGGATTCATCATCTTCATCAGTTGGGGACAACCAGGGAATTTACAAAAGGGAGCCAGCAGCTCCATCAACGAGCCACAACAAACGACCGGAAGGTATGAATAGAGTGAATAACAATGATGTAGGTGTGATGGAGACGATACATGAGCAGTTTGAGAAGTTGATGACTAGGATGGATAGGCAGGAAGAAACTATTAACAAGTTGCGTAGGGAACAAACTCATGCGAGTCCTAGAGTTAGGAGGGAAGACGGGAGGGATCATAGGGGGAGACATAATCAAAGGGTTGGATATGGGTTTGATGATGAAGAGTTTGCGAGTGAAGGAAGTAGTATCTAATCATCCGTGGATAGTGTAAGGAGGAGAAGGGGTAGAGGAGATAGGAATGAAAGGGCAAATAATAGAAGAGATCGCGGTGATCGGGATGAGATAGATGATAATTTAGGTAAAATAAAAATGTCTATCCCACCAATTGGGAGAAGAAGGTAGAATTGATGTTTGATTGCCACAATTATTCTGAAGGAAAGAAGGTGAAACTAGCGGTTGTTGAGTTCACCGATTATGCCATTAATTGGTGGGATCAGTTGGTGAAGGATCGGAGGAGGAATGGTGAAGGGCCGGTGGATACATGGCGTGAGATGAAAACCATCATGAGGAAGAGGTTTGTCCCAAGCCACTATCATAGGGATATTTATCAAAGGTTGCAGGGGCTCACGCAGGGTTCTAGGAGTGTAGAGGAATATCATAGAGACATGGAGGTAGCCATGATTAGGGCCAATGTGGTGGAGGATCGGGAAGCTACAATGGCTAGATTTTTGAGTGGGCTGAACAGAGATATTGCGAACATCGTTGAGTTACAACATTATGTGGAACTGGAAGACATGGTGCACATGGCAATGAAGGTGGAAAGGCAATTAAGGCGAAAGGGGACATCTAAACAATCACCGGGAACTTATCCTACATCACAACCGAGGAAGGATCACAATGATGAGCACGTCTCGAAGGGAAAGGAGGAACTTCCAACTAAAGGTAAAAATATTTCTGATTCTCAACCTACTAGGGATAGAAATATTAGGTGCTTTAAGTGTTTGGGGTCGGGCCATATAGCATCACAGTGTCCAAATAAGAAAGTAATGCTTTTGCGTGATAATGGTGAAATTAGTTCTGAGGATGAATTTAAGGGAATGCCTAAGTTAGTGGATGTTGGGGGCTAGTAGTAGCGATGAAGAGGGGTTAACTTATGCGGTGAAAGGGTCCCTTGTGAATAGACGTGTCCTAAATTCTCGAACTAAGATGGTTGAAATTGATGAACAGCGGGATAATCTTTTCCACACTAGGTGTTTGGTGGGGAAAAAGGTTTGTGGGATGGTAATTGATGGCGGAAGTTGTACTAATGTGGTTAGTACATTATTGGTAGAGAAGTTAGAATTGCCTAAGGTGAAACACCCCAACCCCTATAAATTACAGTGGTTAACCGAGTCGGGAGAACTTAAGGTGAACAAGCAGGTTAATATTATATTCACCATTGGGGGTTATAGAGATGAGGTTGTGTGCGATATGGTCCCTATGAATGTTGGGCATATTTTATTGGGAAGGCCATGGCAGCATGATAGGAGAGTGGTGCATGATGGGTTCAAAAATAGATATTCTTTTGTGAAGGGTGGAAAAAGGATCACTCTTGCTCTGCTAACACCTAAAGAGGTCCAATTGAAAATAAAGAGCGATTTTGAGGGAAAAAATAAGAGCGTTGAGGCCACGACCTCAGAAAAAGGAGAGGGTGTGAAAATTGAAAATAAGAGAGTTGAGGCCACGACCTCAGAAAAAGGTGAGCTTGAGAGTACAAAGAAAAAGAAAAGAGAGTCCACTACAAAAATGAGCTTATTTGCATTTGCTAACACATCCCTCCCTAGTTTGGCTAATTCTGTTTTGCAGGTACTACAATCAAATTACAAAACTAAAGCCAAAGGGAAAATTAATTGTCGGGCAGAACAACCCCGAAGTATGATGCATAGAACAAAACAAGAACAGGTCTCTCGAGCAAACAAAAGCAAGAGACACATAAAGGAGAGGCCATATACGGATTCGAGGTCGAATCCTTTCCAAGAAAGGGGGGATGATGTGATCCGAAGTAGGAGACCAAAGGAGAAGTCGACCTATCGGCAAGGCGACAGTGATCTACGCGAGAAACGACACAAGTTTCATGTTGGAAGCGAGTCGAGGAGACAAAGGGATCGAGCCGAATCAAAAGGGTTAAGGTTTGGTGACCAAGAGCACATTCACGGCCGTAAAACCAGTGTTCACGGCCGTAACAGCTACATTCACGGCCGTAACAGCTACATTCACGGCCGTAACTTTGCTATCGCACGGCCGTAACAACCAATTCACGGCCGTAACTGAGTTAGGCAGTTTTTTATTCAGGAGGTGTCTTACGGCCGTAAGAACCAATGTCACGGCCGTAAGAGTTAAAATCAGTTTTGGACCCGAGGGTCAATTACGGCCGTAAGGTAGATTTTCACGGTCGTAAAAATGCGCCGCGTCTTATTTTTGGTATATTGCGGCTAGGGTTATTTTGGACGCGTTTTTGGACTATATTAGCTTTTCTTTGTCATTGTAAAAAAACAACTTTGATATTATTGAATGAATGTGAGAATTTTCTCTCTCGAAAAGGAGGATACCTTTTTCTTGTTCTTGAAGAACAATTTATAGAACTTATCAAATATTTTTCTTGAATGTTTGTGGCGTTCCAATCAGAAACTTATCAAGGAATTTGGCATCCCTTGTGGCGTTTCGAAAACCTCGGTTCTTCAATCCGCATCGTCAATTTATTGCGTTGTGATTGTTGGGTCCAAGTCCTATTGTCAATCTCAATTTTATATTTCCAGTATTTTAATTTTGGGTTATTTTCGTGTCAGATCTGATCTAGATCTATCCTAGGGTTTTAAATTTCGTTATTCCGCGTTTTCGACGAGATTCCCCGACCGGGATCTCATCATCAACCTATCCTACCCAGTCACCTACCCCAACCCCACCCACCCCACCCAAAATTAAATTTTTTCTTCTAATTTTCGACTCCCCCACCAGCCTCGCCCCAAACCCTACCCCAACCCACCTCATCCAAAGTAATTTTTTTTACTACTTTTTCACAACTGGCTCAGACCCTACCACGCCACGCCACCCATCCCTCACCCCACCCCACCCCACCCCACCCAAAATTAATTTTTTTCTCCTAATTTTTCACACCTCTACCCACCCCGACCCTACCTCGCCACCCACCCCACCCCCATCCTACCCCACCCAAATATGATTTTTCTTCTATATTTTCACACCCCACCCTAACAACCCCACCACACCCAAAAATGATTTTTCTTCTATTTTTCACACTTCACCTCAATCGCCCCATCCTATCCCACAGCACTCCACCCACCCTACCCACCCCACCTTACCCCCATCCAAAAATGATTTTTTCTTCTATTTTTTACACCCCACCCAACCACCCCCACCCCACCCAAAAATGATTTTTCTTCTATTTTTTCACACATCTCCCAACCACCCCACCCCATCCCATCGCACCGCACCCTGCCACCCACCATACCCCATCAAAAAAATATTTTTCGTCTATTTTTTCACACTTCACACCAACCACCTCATCTCAACTCACCCTACCCCACCCCACCCACCCAAAAACTAATTTTTTTCTTCTACTTTTTCCAACCCCCAACCCGACCTCCACCCCACCCTACCCACCCATCCACTCCACTCCAAAAAATAATTTCTTCTTCTACTTTTTCCCTCCATGACCCACCCCACCCCACCCCCACCCACCCAAAAAAATAATTTTTTCTTCTACTTTTCCAACCCCGACCCCACCCCATCCCATCCCATCCCACCAACCCACCCACCCGACCCTAACTCACCACAAAAAATGATTTCTTCTACTTTTTCTAGCTCCACCCGACCTCTACCCCACCATCCCCACCCCCAAAATCACAGTCAGTCACGTAAGTTGACACGAGATCGTAGTTAAGTCATACAACGTCACACAGAGTCACAATTACAAATTTAGTTGTATAATCCCACCCCTCTAAAGTCACAGTTGGCCACACAAGGTCAAAGTTCGGTCACACAAAGTCCCAGTTTGGTCAAACGAGGTCACAGGAGGTCACAATTAGGTCAAACAAGGTCATGGTTAGATCACACGAGGTCACAGGTCGATCACATAAAGTCACGCTTCGTTCTTACAAAGTCACAATTCGGTCACACATAGTTATATTTGACACAATTGTAGGTCACATCACGTCCTCGTCCAATGGTCACACCATGTCACAGTTGGTCACAATGATCCATAATTGATTACATATTATTTATTTATTGATCATAGTTATCTAATAATTGGTCATAGTCATCAATAATTGATCACAATTTATTGATTGATTGATCAAAACTTACTTGTTTTCTTGATCACATTCGCACTTATCATAAGTCGCACAAACTCACAATTAGTCAATAATTTTATCACATATACCTATAATTGATCAAAATTATCATATAATTGGTACGTATTATTTATTTATTGGTCATAATTTACACGTTTCCTCAATCACAATTAGTTAACATTTTTGTTACAATTACATAATATTTGGTCACATTCCGTATTCTTAGTTCTCTTGGTTACATCCCCCATTTCTCACAAGTCACAATTAGTAAATATTTTGGTCACATTGACCTAATAATTGGTCACATCCCGTACTTGATCACACAAATTCACGATTTGAACATACAAGGTCACAGTTCGATCACACAAAGTCTCAATTCGGTCATACAAGGTCACAGTTCAATCACATGATGTCATAGTTTGGTCACATGTGTTACCAAACTATGACCTTGTGTGATCGAACCGTACCTTCGTGTGATCAACTGTGACTTTATGTGATCGAATTGTGACTTTGTGTGACTGAGTTTTGCAACTAAACCAATTGTGATCTAACTGTGACCTCGTGTGACCAAACTATGAACTTGTGTGATCAAACTATGACCTTGTGTGACCAACTGTGACTTAAGGAATGTGTGGGTAGGTGGGTGAGGTTTTTCAACTAAATTTGTAATGTGACATTGTGTGACCAATTGTGACATGTTGTGACTTTGCATTTGGGGGTGGGGTAGGGTGGGGTGGGGTGGGGTGATCGAATTATTAGGTAAGTGTAATCAAAATGTCGATTAAATGTGACTTTGTGTGACTTATGACGAGTAGGGAATGTAACCAATTATTAGGTAATTATGACAAAAAATATTAACTAATCATAAAAAAAACGAATAAGTTGTGACCAATAAATAAATAATATGTGACCAACTATAAATGATTATGACCAATTATATTAAATGTTGTGACCATCTATAACTTTTTGTGACCACTGGACAAGGAAAAGTATAAGAAAAAAATCATTTTTGGGTGATGTCGGTTTGTTGGGTGGGTGGCGGGGTAGGGACGGGATGTGAAAAATTAGAAGAAGAAAAAAATCATTTTTGGGAAGGGGTGGGGTTGGTGGGTGAAGGTATAGGGTCGAGACGGGTGTGGAAAAGAAAAAAAAAATCATTTTTGGGTGGGGTGGGTAGTGGTGGGGTTGTTGGGTGACGGGCATAAGGTCGGGATAGGGTGTGAAAAAGTAGAAAAAAAAATCATTTTTGGGTGGGGTCAGTTGGTTAGGTGAGTGACGGGGTAGGGTCGGGAGCGAGGTAGGTGGAGGTGTGAAAAATTGAAGAAAAAAATCATTTTTGGGGGTGGGTAGGAATGTGATGGGTGGGTATGGTGGGGTGGGGTGGGTGCAAGGGTAGGGTCTGGGTGGGGTATGAAAAAGCATAAAAAAAAAATTCATTTTTGGTGGGGTGGGGTAGATTGGTTGGGTGGGTAGCTGGTAGGGTCGGGGGCGGGGTGAGTGTGGAAAATTTCAAGAAAAAAATCATTTTTGGGTGGGGTGGGTGGTGGGGTAGGGTGGAAACACATGAAGAGATAAAAAAAACTCATTTTGTGGGGGTGGGGTGAGCTGGGTGGTGTTGGGTGGGGTTGGTGGGGGCGTGAAAAAGTATAAGGAAAAAAATCATTTTTTGAGTAGGGTGGGGTCGGTAGGGTGGTGTCGGGCTGGGTGGTGGTAGGTGGAAAAGTAGAAGGAAAAAAATCATTTTTGCGGTGAGGTGGGGCAGGGTGGGTGGCGAGGCGGGCAGGGTGTGCCGTGGTCTGTGGCTGGGATAAGATCAATTTGTCACTTTGCGATGAGGTGGGGTAAGATCGAGTTGAGTGGGATTGGGTTGGGGTGGGGCGGGATGGGGAAGTGTAGGAAAATATCAGGAGAATATAAAAATAAACTTATTTTTGGGGTGGGGTGGGATGGCGAAGTGTAGAAAAACATCAGGAGAATATAAAAATAAACTTATTTTTGGGGTGGGATATGGGTGGTGAGGTGGGGTCGGGGGATGTGGCTAAGGTGAGATCAATTTGTCACTTTGCGATGAGGTGGGGTAGGGTAGGGTAGAGTAGGGTCAAGTGGGGTTAGGTTAGGTTGGGTTGGGGAAGTGTAGTAAAACATCGAGAGAAAATAAAAATAAACTTATTTTTGGGGTGGGTTAGGATATGGGTGTTGAGGCGGGGTGTGTGGTGGGGTCGGAGGATGTAGTTAGGGTGAGATCAATTTGTCACTTTAAGATGAGGTGGGGTAAGGTGGGGTGGGTGGGATGGGGAATGATAGGAAAATATCGAAAGAAAAAAAATAAAAATTATTTTTGGTGTAGGGTGGGTGGGGTGGGTGGTGGTCTATGACTGTAATAAGATCAATTTGTCAGTGTGGTTGGGGTGGGCTGGGGAAGTGTTGGAAAATATCGGGAGAAAATAAAAATAAACTTATTTTTGGGGTGGGGTAGGATATGAGTGGTGAGATGGTGTGGGTGGGCAGGGTGGGTGGGTGGGGATGTGGCGAAGGTGAGATCAATTTGTCACTTTGCGGTGGGGTGGTGTGGGGTCGAGTAGGCTTGAGTTGGGGTGGGATGGGGAAGTGTAGGAAAATATCGAGAGAAAATAAAAATAAACTTATTTTTGGGGTGGGCGGGATATGGGTGGGCAGGGTGGGTGGGTGGGGGTTGAGGGATGTGGATAGGGTGAGATCAATTTGTCCCTTTGCAATGAGGTGGGGTAGGGTCGAGTGGGGTTGAAGTGGGGGTGAGATGGGAAATGATAAGAAAACATTGAAAGGAAAAAAAATAAAAATTATTTTTGGTGTGGGGTTGGGGTGAGATGGGGAATGATAGGAAAACATCGAAAGGAAAAAAAAATTATTTTTGGGGTGGATAGGGTGGGGTGGGGTGGTGGGCGGGGAAGGGTGGAGTGGGGTGGGGTGGGGTGGGGTGGTGGTAGGTTGTGACGTCAAATTTTGAAATTTTGATTTAATATTATATTAGTTTTAATATAATATATAGTAGATAATTATGTTTATCATATATATTATTATATTTATTTTTGATTATTAAACATCTAACTAAATGAATTAACACCTGAATTTAAAAAAAAAAAAAAAGATTTCCTTCACATGATTTTTGAATTGCATATTTGAAATACAAGGTTTTATGTAATTTTCCTTTATTTTTATTTTCTCTCGATGTTTTACTACACTTCCCCAACCCACCACATCCCACCCCGACCTAATCCCACTTGACCCTACCCTATCCCACCCCACCTCATCGCAAAGTGACAAATTGATTTCACCCTAACCACATCCCCGGACCCCACCCGCCAACCCCACCTCACCACCCATATCCTACCCCACTCCAAAAATAAGTTTATTTTTATATTCTCCCGATATTTTCCTACACTTGCCCATCCTACCCCAACCCAACCCCACTCCACTCGACCTACCCCATCTCATAGCAAAGTGACAAATTAATCTTATCCCAACCACAGACCACGACACACTCTGCCCGCCTCGCCACCCAACCTACCCCACCTCACCGCAAAAACAATTTTTTTCCATCTACTTTTCCACCTACCACCACCCTATCGATCCCACCCTACCCCAAAAATGATTTTTTTCCTTACTTTTTCACGCCCCCACCAACTCCATCCCAACACCACCCTGCCCACCCCACCCCGCAAAATGAGTTTTTTTTTATCTATCCTGTTTTCCCACCCTACCCCGCCACCCACCCCACCCAAAAATATTTTTTTTTGAGTGGGGTGGGTGGGGTCGAGGTCGGGTTGGGGGTTGGAAAAAGTGGAAGAAAAAATTATTTTTTGGGTGGGTGGGGTGGGGTGGGGTAGGGTAGGGTGAGTTGAGATGAGGTTGTTGGTGTGAAGTGTGAAAAAGTAGAAGAAAAATAATTTTTTGGGTGGCGGGGTACGGTGCGGTGTGGTGGGATCGGGTGGGGAGGTTGGGGGAAATGTGAGAAAATAGAAGAAAAATCATTTTTGAGTGGGAGTAGGGGTGGGGTGTAAAAAATAGAAGAAAAATCATTTTTGGGTGGGGTGAGTTGTGGTGGGATTGCTAGGGTGGGGTGTGGTGGGATTGTTAGGGTGGGGTGTGAAAATATAGAAGAAAAATCATATTTGGGTGGGGTAGGATGAGGGTGGGTGGGTTGCGAGGTAGGGTCGGGGTGGGGTTGGTAGAGGTGTGGAAAATTAGGAGAAAAAAAATAATTTTGGATGGGCTGGGGTGGGGTGGGGGATGGGTGGCGTGGTAGGGTCTGGGCGAGTCGTGAAAAAGTAGTAAAACAAATTATTTTGGATGAGATGGGTTGGGGTAGGGTCTGGAGCGAGGCTTGATGAGGTGGGTCGGGATGGGGTTGGTAGAGGTGTGGAAAATTAGGATAAAAAAAATAATTTTGGATGGGCTGGGGTGGGGTGGGGGATGGGTGGCGTGGTAGGGTCTGGGCGAGTCGTGAAAAAGTACTAAAACAAATTATTTTGGATGAGGTGGGTTGGGGTAGGGTCTGGGGCGAGGCTGGTGGGGGAGTCGAAAATTAAAAGAAAAAAATTAATTTTGGATGGGGTGGGTGGGATTGGGGTAGGTGACGGGGTAGGATACGGTAGGGCCTGGACGAGTTGTGGTGTGGGTGGGGTGGGCGTGGGCATGGTGGGTGGGTATGATGGGATGGGACTAGTGGGTGGGTGGGTGGGTTGGGGTTGGCTTGGGGTTGGGGTGGGTGGGTGAGATGAGAAAAAAATAGAAGTAAAATTATTCTTGTGTTGTGGTGGGGTGGGTGAGTGAGTGTTGGAGGGGTGGTTGGGTTGGGGAGGAGTGGGGGTGGGGGTGAGTGTGGAAAAGTAGAAGGAAAAAAGTTATTTTATGGGGGTGGGATGGGGTGGGGTGGGTTGTCGGGGTGGTGGGGTGAGTGCTGGGCTGAGTTTGAATGGAGTGGAGTGGTTGTGGATTATGTATTGTTTTGATTTTATTTTTTAATTAACACCTGATTTTTTTTAAAAAAAAAATCTTAAGTTTGTTATGTTTAAAAACTAAAAAGTGGAAGTTTTAGTTGTATAGTTATGTATTTTTCCCTAAAATAAACCCAATCGCAACGTTTACATGAAAACCTAAACACAACTACTCCTAAATCCGCCACCCACATTGGAACTCCACTTATCAAAATGTAAAGCTCATAATCGATCGTCTTCCCATAGAAATCGTCGGATATTATACAAATTTTCAACAGATTTGTCGTCCATGGAATATTGAAAATGGCAATACCCAACATATTTCGAAAGATTATTGGCCTAGAATTTAGGCTTTCAAGAAGTCGAACAAATTCGAGATAAGTCTTTTCTTGCAAATCCCCCTTCATTTCATCCAGATTTTGCAAAATCAAGACGTTTATTATACGATTTGTTGGCTACAGGTCGTCTAAAGTGAGGGTGGACGTAGTTCGGTTTGGTTCTGGTTCCAGAAGAACGAAACCAAACCATGAACCAATGATTTTTTTACTATTGGAACCTATTGGTTTTTTTTAAAGATATAGAACCAAACCGGAACCAAACAACTATGTTCTGGTTTGGTCTGGTTTGGTTTGGTTTGGTTTTGGGACCATTAACTACATTTTTAAATAATAAATGCAAATTAAAACTTGTATATATCATCTTCTTCATTAGAATTCATCTACATCATTACTAAATAGAAATTGAAATTTTTATTTAACAAAACAAAAGTTTAGAAAAAGTAACATGTTATTCTAAATCAAAGGAGAAAAAACCCCTTATGAAGGAAGCTCGCCGACTCGTCAAAACTTAGAGAATTGAGCATAAATGCCGTTTAGACTTACAGTTACAGGTTACGATGAAGGTCTGACTTTGCCCATCCCGTCATGACGCCGTGTGAGTTAGGAATGAAATTTGCAAATTGAGTTTGGGTTAACTCCTGAGAATTGACGAATTGGACTGAGGTTTATATATACATAAACTTTAAAAAATAAACATCAACGTCGTTGATGATGATTAATGAGTGCAACAATTGCTGTGTTATAGGAGTGCAAGTAAAGCAGTATGAATGTGTATCTATAATTGAAAAGAAGATAAATGAATTAGAGTTAGAATTTAGATTTATGATTTAAAATCTTTATCTAGGGTAATATGAAAGGTAAATATCATTTTTGTACATTTCACATTTATAATTTCATATTTGATTTTTATGGTGAGATAAATATCTACTGATTTGTAAAAAAAAAATATATTGTTATATATATAAATAAAAAAAAATTGAGTTTGGTTCTTGGTTCTGGTTTTTTAAAGAGAACCGGAATTGGAACAGAAACTAAATGGTTCTTGATTTCAAGAACCAAACCATTATTTTTTCGATGTAGAACCGAACCAAACCGCTTGGTTTGGTTTTGGTTTTGATGTGATCCCGGGAGGGGGTCACAACGAACACGCGAAATTAAATGAAACAACGATAGGAAAGATCAAGATTCAGCCAACAAACACAAGAACACAATAATTAAAATACTGGAAAAGATAAAATTGACGATAGGACCTGTAGTACCCCACAATCACGACGCAATGAATGACGATGCAGATTGAAGAATCGAGATTTTCGAAACGCCACAAGGGATGTCAAACTCCTTGATAAGTTTCTGATTGGAATGCTACAAATATTCAAGAAAATATTTGATAAGTCAATGGACTGTTCTTCAAGAACAAGAAAAAGGGAATCCTTCTTTTCTAGAGAGAAAATTCTCACTTCAATTCAACAATATTCAAAGTTGTTGTTTCATAATGAAAAACAAAGCAATATAATGTAAAACTGACCTAACTAGGTTTAGCCGCTAATTGGGCAAAAAACATAGAAGTAAATAATTAAAAAAAAAACGGAATTAAATTAAAAAAACGCAAAATCTGGAAAAACAGATGTTACGACCGTAACAATGTCACTTACGGCCGTAAGTGACTCTCTGTTAATGAGTTACGGCCGTAACAAGAACTCTCACGACCGTAAGTATCAATTTGCTGAATTACTTCAATTCCACCAGAGAAGGAGTTACGACCGTGAATTATTATCTTACGGGTGTAAGTATAAAAATCTTGGAATTCTTATTTTTGACACGAGGGGCTCTTAAGGCCGTGAACAACTGGTTTTACGGCCGTGAATGTGCCCTTGGCCTCCAAACCTTGCCTCTTTGATTCGGCTCGACCCCTTTGTCTTCTCGGCTCGATTCCAGCATGAAACTTGTGCCGTTTCCTTAGTGTTGGCAACGGGACGGATCGGACCGCCCCGAATTTTTTTGGTCCGATCCGGATCCGCCCCGCGATCCGTCAAATTTCGGGTCGGGTCGGGGCGGATCGGTCCACCGATCCATGGACCGATCCGCCAAATAATTTTTTTATTTTATTTTTATTTTTTAAATATATTTTAAATTAAATCTTTTAAAAAAAATTTAGAAAAATTATTTTTTTTATTAAATTTTATTTATTTTATTGAAACGAGACGTATAGAGGCCGATTCAACGGATCGAATTTTTTTGCCATCACTTATTGAATTTTTTCTTCAAATGAAGAACATGAAAAATGTGTTTTTTTAAAAATGCAATGATTGCAGGTTATTCACAGAAATTAAAGTTTGCTACAAAATTTACACATTAGATTTTTATACATGATAAAAAAAATTATATTAAAAAAAATGTCAGATCGCGAATCGGGGCGGATCGGATCGGATCGGCCCCTATCCAAATCCGCTCCGTGAATTTTTGGATCGGGACGGATCACATAAATTTCGATCTGTCGATCCACGAATCGGGATTTTTTCGGATCGGATCGGATCGGGTCGACGGGGCGGATCGGATTTTTTTGCCATCTCTACGTTTCCCGCATAGATCACTATCGCATTGCCGATAGGTCGACTTCTCCTTTGGTCTCCTACTTCGGATCACATCATCCCCCCTTTCTTGGAAAGGATTCGACCTCGAATCCGTATATGACCTCTCCTTTATGTATCTCTTTCTTTCGTTGGTTCGAGAGACCTGTTCATGTTTTGTGCTATCCATCATCCTTTGGGGCTGTTCTGTCCGGCAATTAATTTTCCTTTTGGCCTTAGTTTTGTAAGTTGATTGTAGTACCTACAAAACAGAATTAACCAAATTAGGGAGTGATGTGTTAGCAAATGCAAATAACCCCCAATGGTGAATTTAATATTAACCTCCTTGTTCACCTTAAGTTCTCCCGACTCGGTTAACCACTGTAATTTATAGGGGTTGGGGTGTTTCACCTTAGGCAATCCCAACTTCTCCACCAATAATGTACTAACCACATTAGTACAACTTCCCCCGTCAATTACCATCCCACAAACCTTTTTCCCCACCAAAGATTATCCCGCTGTTCATCAATTTCAACCATCTTAGTTTCGAGAATTTAGGACACGTCTATTCACAAGGGACCCTTTCACCGCATAAGTTAACCCCTCTTCATCGCTAATACTAGCCCCAACATCCACTAACTTAGGCATTCCCTTAAATTCATCCTCGGAACTAATTTCACTATTATCACGCAAGAGCATTACTTTCTTATTTGGACACTGTGATGCTATATGGCCCTACCCCAAACACTTAAAGCACTTAATATTTCTGTCCCTAGTAGGTTGAGAATCAGAAATATTTTTACCTTTAGTTGTAAGTTCCTCCTTTCCCTTCGGGACGTGCTCATCATTGTGATCCTTCCTCGGTTGTGATGTAGGATAAGTTCTCGGTGATTGTTTAGATGTCCCCTTTCGCCTTAATTGTCTTTCCACCTTCATTGCCATGTGCACCATGTCTTCCAGTTCCACATAATGTTGTAACTCAATGGCGTTTGCAATATCTCTGTTCAGCCCACTCAAAAATCTAGCCATTGTAGCTTCCCGATCCTCCACCACATTGGCCATAATCATGGCTACCTCCATGTCTCTATGATATTCCTCTACACTCCTAGAACCTTGCGTGAGCCCCTGCAACCTTTGATAAATATCCCTATGATAGTGGCTTGGGACAAACCTCTTCCTCATGATGATTTTCATCTCACGCCATGTATCCACCGGCCCCTCACCGTTCCTCCTTCGATCCTTCACCAACTGATCCCACCAATTAATGGCATAATCGGTTAACTCAACAACCGCCAACTTCACCTTCTTTCCTTCAGAATAATTGTGGCAATCAAACATCTACTCTACCTTCTTCTCTCAATCTAGGTAAGCCTCCGGATCACTCCTCCCATGAAAAGGTGAAATAGACATTTTTATTTTACCTAGATTATCATCTATCTCATCCCGATCACCACGATCTCTTCTATTATTTGTCCTTTCATTCCTATCTCCTCTACCCCTTCTCCTCCTTACACTAGCCACAGATGATTGGATACTACTTCCTTCACTTGCAAACTCTTCATCATCAAACCCATATCCAACCCTTTGATTATGTCTCCCCCTATGATCTCTTCGATCTTCCCTCCTAGCTCTAGGATCCACATGAGTTTGTTCCCTACGAAACTTATTAATACTTTCTTCCTACCTATCCATCCTAGTCATCAACTTCTCAAATTGCTCATGTAAAGTCTCCATCACACCTACAACATTGTTATTCACCCTATTCATACCTTCCGGTCGTTTGTTGTGGCTCGTTGATGAAGCTGTTGGCTCCCTTCTGTAAAGTCCCTGGTTGTCCCCAACTGATGAAGATGATGAATCCCGTCTGCTAGACATTATTAGTCTTCACAGAAATAAGTAGTATATTCCTCGCAAAAATATATCGCTCGTGTATCACTCAAAATCCCCCTTCCAAGTACTTTAAAAAAACAGTCCAAGAACTCAAGTAAGGGTAGGACACGATAAGACACGAGTAATGACAGGAGAATTTGGAAATTGAGACAAATTCGGATTATTAGGGAAAATAATGATTTTTTTTCCTAAACTACTAGACAATTTGACTACGAACATGGCAGAAAAAACGGAATTAGATTTGGATAAGAATTGACTAAGATAAAAAAGTTTGAATTTTTTGTGGATTTTATATGAATCAAACAAAGAAAAGAATTTCTGGCACGAAGAACAAGAAAATCAAGAAAAACAAGATAATATCAAGAATACCAAAACTGAATCTAGATCCAAGCTTTGATACCAGATGATGTGATCCCCGGAGTGGGTCACAACGAACACGCGGAATTAAACGAAACAACGATAGGAAAGATCAAGATTCAGCCAACAAACACAAGAACACAATAATTAAAATACTGAAAAAGATAAAGTTGACGATAGGACCTGGACCCCACAATCACGACGCAATGAATGATGATGCGGATTGAAGAACCGAGGTTTTCGAAACGCCACAAGGGATGTCAAACTCCTTGATAAGTTTCTGATTGGAACGCCACAAATATTCAAGAAAATATTTGATAAGTTCAATGGACTGTTCTTCAAGAATAAGAAAAAAGGAATCCTCCTTTTCTAGAGAGAAAATTCTCACTTCAACTCAATAATATTCAAAGTTGTTGTTTCATAATGAAAAACAAATCAATATAATGTAAAACTGACCTAACTAGGTTTAGTTGCTAATTGGGCCCAAAACATAGAAGTAAATAATTAAAAAATGGAATTAAATTTAAAAAACGCGAAATCTGGAAAAAATAGATGTTACGGCCGTAACAACGTCACTTACGGCCGTAAGTGACTCTCTATTAATGAGTTACGGCCGTAACAATAACTCTCATGGCCGTAAGTATCAATTTGCTGAATTACTTCAATTTCACCAGAGAAGGAGTTACGGCCGTGAATTATTATCTTACGGCCGTAAGTATAAAAATCTTGGAATTCTTGTTTTTGACCCGAGGGGCTGTTACGACCGTGAACAACTGGTTTTACAGCCGTGAATGTGCCCTTGGCCTCCAAACCTTGCCCCTTTGATACGACTCGACCCCTTTGTCTTATCGGCTCGATTCCAGCATGAAACTTGTGCCGTTTCCCGCGTAGATCACTGTTGCATTGCCGATACGTCGACTTCTCCTTTGGTCTCCTACTTCGGATCACATCAGGTTTGGTTCGGGTATTTTGTCCACCCCTGGTCTAAAGCACATCGAAGAACCAAATTTTGACATGAAGTACTATGCGACGATTTATTTTTATGGAACGCAGTACTTACTTGTTCGTGCATCAGGATTTCAGACGTTTTGGAGAAATTTCTAGATTCGAGATAAACTATTCTTTTCTAAACCTTTTTATTCTCAGTTTTTTACACTCTCATCTCCCACCGAAAGTCATGTATAATTAATATTAGACATTTACATGAAAGATTAAATAAGAAAATAAATGAGGAGCATGAAAACGTTACCATTGTTTGTGCTAAGATTTCTTGGTTGCTTGCTGCTTATTACAGTAGATTTGGTTAGCTTTCTCATTTTTGATGATATTGCTAATATTATGTCTTTGTACACGAATGTTTAAACCTCCTGAGTTTATATTAACTGAAAGGGCATTTTCGTTTTGAGGATAGAAACTTGGTAGAGTATGTTGGAACATAATACCATTTAAGTGACGCTCAAGCTCTATGTTTAACTATGAAGTTCGTGATAAGTGTTTTTTGCAAAAACTATTTCAATAAATTAAGTTTAACAATATAACTTTCATTGTAAAATAATTAATAAAGATAAATAAGCAGAACAAATCCTCCAAAAATTATGTCTTCATTAAATGGCAATAAAAAATAATTTAAGGTTAGAAATGAATATTCTGTTTGTAATATTTAAAAAAGTTTATAATACTTGATGGTGATTTCTCCAATGAGTAAATGTAATTAAAATAATATAAACAAATACAAAAAATAAAATTTTTAAAAAATAAAATAAATAAACATGAAATTATCGACGAAATAGTTATAGAAAAGTAAATAAAGAATACATGCTTTTTTTATATATAAGCCACTGAAACACTATTGGAAATTGCTGACAACATCGAAGATGACATTGTTGTTAGTAATCTCTAACAGATGTGGATCAATGACCACTGAAGGATGTGCGTCAATTATTAATTTTGAATAAATTGGTGATCATTGATGGAATTATTGCTATCCATTGCTGATTATTTTGAGTGAATCATAGACTTTTTGTTAGATATTATGTATGGCTTTTCATGACATATGGTTTGAATATGATCCCTAAAACAGATTATATTAAAGGTTTGATCAGGGAGATGAAAGTTGGATAGGGAGAGAAAATATAATTTCTAAAATAATAATAATGTAGGAAAATTGTTATTTATATATACAATTATGTATGAGTGGTGTATAATCTTCAATGTCCACTCTTTTCTTGAAGAAGGCCAAGCAAGCTCACATATAAATGTTTTTTTTTTTTTTTTTTTTTTTTTTTTTAAGAATAGCGGCCCTAATTTTGTAATTGGAAAATTAAATTTGAACAAATTCAAATATTACGGTGTGTTTGATTACATATATTTGCTAGGAAAATGTCACATCAAGGAAAAGATTTTTCATCTTTTTAGTGTTTGATTGGAAAGTTTGCTTGAGAAATATTTTCTTGAGACAATCATGTTATGCACAACTTAAGTCATTTCTTGGAAAAAAAATTCTCACCATTCTGGTGAGAAAATTTGCAGGGAAAAGGCAAATATTTTAATTTGCTTTTTTCATGTTGAATCAAACATAGCCTAATAAATTATAGGTCATGTTTCTAGTCGAATGGTTCAACCAATGGATTACTTGCATAAATGACAGGTGTTTATCATGTTGAAAATCTAGCAAAACAATTTTACTTATTAGAAGTGAAGTAAAGATTATTATGAATTTTGTCTTGCTCTTGAATTTCAATGTTTTTACTATCATGCCTATATTAATACTATTCAACATCTGATTCTTTTATAATTTCACTACTTTTTATAATTTCTTTAACATCGATAAATGTTTTTATTGCATGAAACAAATACAACAAATTGATTTGATTTAGTTGTATTGAATCATAATTAAAAAGATTAAACAAAAAACAATAAGTTGATGAAGACATTGCAAACGTAGTAACCGCTACTTCAAAACATTACAGTACCGAGGGAATGCGTTCAAGTCATACACCAAAGACAAATTACATATAGTCGAAGTTCATCAAAATCGCAACAATATTTAAAAAAAAGACAATCCTAGTCAACAAAATAAAGTTAGCGCATCACCTAAGTGTTTGAAAAACCGAACAACATCAAACAAAAAAGAAGCCTAAACTTCATGGTGTTTGCAACTCATGTAGATCAATTCATTATTTTTCCTGCTTAATCATCACCTTGGCCTTCTTTGGGGGAACAGTTGATGAAAATTCAGTGATAAGTGATCTCTTGACTAAATCATCATCATGCATACCACTCGAATTAGTTAGCTTGAGTTGAGTCTTCAAAGGCGTGCTAACCACGTCTTTTGAAGAAGAAACCTGGCACATGATTTAAAAAAATGTTTGCACATTATGAAGAAGATTTGTTAAAATAAGATATATTGTGCACCAAAAAAATCAAGAACGTAATGTATATTACGGATTGAAACATAGATAACACCTTCTCATCTTCAATGTCCGCATTCTCTAGCTTGGAAAATATGTCGATTCCTGTGATAAAAATGAAATTTGAACTTAATCTTGTTTGTACTCATATAGATCAATTCACTCATTTCCATGCTTAATCATTACCTTGGTCTTCTTAAGGGGAATGGTTGACGAAAATTCTCCGATAAGTGATCTTTTGACAGAATCATTTTCATGTAGATCACTTGTATCAATCAGTTTGGGTTTAGTCTTTAAAGACGTGCTAACTTCATCATTAAAAGAGAAAACCTGACACATGATTTAAAAATTGTTGTTAAATTTTTAAATAAGATTTGTTATACTAAAATATATTGTGCTCCAAAAAAAATTTGGAGCACAATATCTATATTAGAACCCAAACAAATCTAAAACCTTCTCATCCTCGAAGTCCACGTTCTCTAGCTTGGAAAATACATCTGATTCCTTTGAAAAAAGTCAAAAGGAATTGGTAAGAATAACTTAAAATATTTAAGTTTAATAGTTGTAATAAAAATTTATGCGATATAATTGAGAATATAGACAATTTAATTCACCTGACCATCGAAGCACGATCTACAGAATTTTGAGATAACATTAGGGTCGAAAGTCAACTTCATTGCAGTGTAAGTGCCAGTGTGATTACTGATTTGGTCAGCTCTAACCTGAACCTTGAACAAAACTTTTTCCTCCACCAAAAAATCTAATTCCGATGGGATTGCATATTTTGTAGACTTCTACAAAATAAGTTGTAGACATGTTTTAAAAATAGAGTGTATAAAAATTTATACCCTAACCATTAAGAAAAGCATGCTATAAACTGGAAAATAATAGTAAATATTGATGAACTTTTATATATTAATTCACTCATAATAAGTTTACATAGGTTCTCCTTATATAAGGGAATGCAAGCATAAATTAAGGAAACTGATTTTAATAGTTATCCAGCTTAACTAATCTCCTAATTTACTGCATTGGCTAATATTTTATCTACAACAAATATTAACAACTAACAGATTTCCTGACTTCTTTCTTTTTCAACACTCTCCCTCAAGTTGGTTTGAAGATATCATCCATAGCCAGCTTGCCTATTAATCTGTCAAACTGTCTTGTAGGAAGTCCCTTTGTAAGCACATCTACAACTTAGCAGTTTTTTCCTTGATGAAGTGTTTGTCTACCTCCACGTGTTTTGTTCTGTCATGAAGTACTTGATTGTCTGCAATTGATATAGCATCTTTATTGTCACAGTACAATTTCATAGGTAACTGATTAGAGATTTTTAACTCTTCCAACAGTCTCTTAATCCACAACACCTCACAAATACCTTGAGCAACCGATCTTAATTCATCCTCTGCACTGCTTCTGGCTTCCACATTCTGCTTTTTACTTCACCAAGTGACAAGGTTCCCTCCAACAAAGGTGCAATATCCTGAAGTTGATCATATATCAACAACACTTCCAGCCCAATTTGCATCAGTATAGGCTTCAACTTACAGATGTCCACGGTTTTGGTAAACAATAGACCATTTCCAGGAATCCCCTTTAGGTACCTAAGAATTTTGTAGACTGCATCAATGTGTTCTTGTCCAGGTGAATGCATGAACTAACTAACCATGCTAATAGCAAAAGCTATATCTGGACGTGTATGTGACAAGTAGATAAGTTTTCCAACAAGTCTTTGATGTTGTTCTGTATTCAAAACTTCTTCAGCTTTAGGAGGTTGTAGCTTATGGTTGGGTTCAATAGGTGTATCGATGGTTTGCATCCTAGTAAACCTGTTTCACCGAGTAAATCAAGAACATATTTAAGTTGATTCATAAATATACCTTCTTTGGATCTAGCAAACTCCATTCCAAGAAAGTATTTTAATGCACCCAAATCCTTGATCTCAAATTTAGCTGCAATCTCTTTTTTAGTCTCTCCAAGTCTTCGTTGTCATCACCTGTCAAGACTATATCATCTACATAGACAATTAAAATTGCAACCTTACCTTCTCTACCATGTTTACAAAACATAGTATGGTCAGCTTGGCTTTGACAGTAGCCACAACTCTTCACAACTCTCCCAAATTTCTCAAACCAAGCTCTAGGGGATTGTTTGAGACCATATAAAGATTTTTCAGTTTATAGACTTTGTTTGATCCCAATTTTCCCTCAAACCCAGGTGGAAGATTCATAAATACCTCCTCCTCAAGGTCTCCATTTAAAAATGCATTTTTTACATCTAACTGGCGCAATGGCCAATTGAAATTTACCGCCAAAGACAACAAGATCATGATTGAGTTTATTTTGGCTACAGGAGCAAATGTTTCCTTGAAATCGATTCCATAGGTTTGGGTGAACCCTTTTGCTACTAATCTTGCCTTGTACCTCTCTATGCTACCATCAACTCTACATTTCACAGTGAAATCCCACTTGCAACCTACTGTTCTTTTCTCCTTAGGTAAATCAACTATCTCCCATGTGCCACTTTTTCTAAAGGCATTCATCTCCTCCATCACTGCTAATTTCCAATTTGGATCATCAAGTGCTTCCTGAATGTTTCTTGGGACAAACAAGTGTGACATTTTTGAGGTAAAAGCCTTATGAGTATGTGAGAGTTTTTCCTAAGAAAGATATTTGGCAATGAGGTATTTGAAATTTCTTTTAAATGCTAGAGTTCCTTTTCTAATAGCTATAGGAATGTCAAGGTCTAATGGTTCTTGATTAGGAGAAGTAACATGAATTAAAGATGAGTTAATGACAGAATTACTTGTGATATCAGAAGGTCCAGTTCCCGGAGGTTGAGATTGATCATTTCCAAGAGGCATAGGCTGACTTTGATCATTTTTATGATGTCTTCTCCGAGTATAAACCAGAGGCTCAGTATTGGGACCATTTGTTCCCAGTTCTAGTGATTCTCCCCCTGTTTTAGATACAGTAATACTCGGCACTATATGACTAGAATTTCCTTCACTGTTTTCATTGGTTTTATTTCATTTGTCCTGACTTTGACTCTTCGAAATAATGGTAGGATGTGAAGAATGAGGTGAAGTTGTCATAATCATACTTGGAAAAGGAGTAGGAGTTGAACTTATATTTTGTAAATGACTAGGAGGTTTATCAAAAAAAAAAATCTTCCAATCACCACTTTCTCCCCCTGAAGAGAATTTTTTTGAAAGTAGGGTTTATTTTCAACAAAAAAGACATCCATACTCACATAGAATTTTCCTGTCTGGGGATTGTAGCACTTATATTCATTTTTATTAGAAGCATATCCAACAAAAATACATTTTCAGCCCTAGGATCAAGTTTGGACCGAGTATTATAAGGTATATGAACAAAAGCAACGCAACCAAACACCTTTAGAGGTAAATTCGAGTATATTCGTGATAAGGAAACGTTTTTTTGAAACATTCTAGTGGCATTCTATATTTTACAATACGTGTAGGCATTCTGTTAATCAAATAAGAAGCTGTTAAAATAGCTTCCCCCCAAGTGTACGGGTCGTGAGAAGTAATAAAGTGGAGCTAGGAGTTCGGATTATCGTCCCACGAGGACTGCTATTAATTACCGAAATATTTTAGTTCTACACTTTATTTGAACGAACAATGAATTTGAGGTTTTAAACTAAAACTACAGAATTAAACTAAAGAATTTAAAATTAAAGAATTGTTTTGTTTTCAAATACGATTGTAAAGTAGTTGGGATTTACGATTTCACCTAACCAATTAAATTAACTCCAATTCCAGTTTTATTTCCTAAATATGCATTCGGTCGAATTCACTAATTTAAATTGAAATTTCTCTCTCGAGTTTAAATCAACTCTACCTAAATAAGTCAACCATGTATCTCTACAGCGGGTCTAAATATTCCTTATCTAGATGCATTACATTCTAGAATTCACACACGACCGCAATAATTACAAGAGTATATCTCTATCTCTCGTTCAATTACCGGATTTATTACCTAGATCTATGTTATTAACTCACCTCTCGAATTATGGAAATAACACATAAAATCATGAATAAGTGGCCAGTTCATTCACGCATTAAACGCAATAATAAATCAACACATGCATTAAAGCGTTAAAACAAGGAATATGAAATTAAAATAATATGACTAGGCTACATCGTTCATCCCAACGTTAAAATTAGTTACACATCATGATTGTAGAACAAAAACAATAAAATATAACGTTCATTGAAAATAACAAAGAAGAATGGAAAGATTGTACCAATTATCAATTCTTCAAGTATCTTCAATTCACGCCCCTCTGCGATGCTTGAATCTCCAAGAATTTTAATTCAAATCTTTGTTGTGGCTCGTTCTATGGAGAGGCAAAGGTCTCGATCTCGTGCCTCTTATGTTGTATATATAGGTTTTGGAGAAACCTACATCAAGAAAGAGAAACTTCTGTTGAAAATCGCGAGAAAAAGCCCACAATCGGCCCAGTCGGATAACTGCGCGATCGCTTGGCTTCAACCCTAGCGATCGCGTGCTTGACCCTAAAACTCTCGAGTTATATTTTCGCACCATCTCGCGATCGCGTGGCACGTATCCAGCGATCGCGACTTCCATCTTTTCTCGACTGTGTAAGTTGGTCCCTGACTTTTAATTGCACCTTCAGTCCTCAACTTTCAATTGTTGCAATTTAGCCCCCAAACTTTATCTTCTTCTCGATTTGCCCATTTAAGCTCTTAATTCATTCAATTAGGTCCTCCAACCTCTGATTCGTTCATTTTGGCACATTGCATCTTTCCGATTGACATCACAAACTTATCAATTGTCCAATTTAGCTCCAATTAGCAATCCAATTATGCGTTTTTCTCATTGATTTCATCATTCTTCATCTTTTGGGATATTTTCTGAAAAGTAAACGATAAACACAAATTAAAAAGCAAATATTCCTAAACGAAAATAATTACACCTAATTTAGAAATACAAATAAGTGTATAAAATACACTTATCAAATACCTCCAAACTAGAATTATTGTTTGTCCTCGAACAATGAAAAATAAACTACAAAAATCAAAGAAATAAAAGAGAAATTATTTTTGTTGTGTTAACATGTTTACCATATGCCTCCATAGTCCAAACCAATTTAAGCTTTAAGCAAGCGTCATGAACAACAATGCAAAATAATTTCTAGTTATATCTGTCAGATTTTTAAGTGTGTGTGTGAATAGCCAATGTCAAACGCATACTTATGCAAAAGATATACTCGACACTGTGAGGCTCATTATACATAATCCAGCTCGAATCCCATGTGGTCAATCTATGATTTCTAATAAAATTCCTTTCAACGCTCATGGATGATCACCACTTTCCGTTTTTTCTCTCGCATCCCGATTTTTTATCTATGTGGGTTCTAAAAATATTCTTAGGTTTTTCAACACAAGGTAGTCAGAATCAGAAATAAGTGTGCACAACAAATCAAAAGAAAGCAGTCCCCAATTCTACAACCTCAACCACCACAGCTCAGTTAACAAAGCTTATACCATGCAATAATTTTTTTTTATTGGACGACTTTTTCTTTTAATGTCCCTATCTTTTACCATCTTTGTGCAGAACTTTTCATACTGGCTTTCTATATGACCCCTGTAGTGGGCTTTCAGATCGGAAACTCCCAAACCAGTTGGCTTTAGGGTACCAGGTTCAAAGAACCCCTCAGATGTACTTGCCCGAGTAATAAAGGCTTAAACAGAAGTTAAAGATGTTATAATGTCTTATGTGTAAGTCCACTCTCCGTACTTGCTTTTTGATTGACCCATGTAGCGAGCTTTAGGTCGATGACTCCCAAGCCAGTTGGCTTTAGGGCACCATGTTGGAAGGACCCCTCAGACTTACTTACTCGAGTCAAAAAGGCATTTGAAGAGCGGAATAAGACCTTCAGAATTTTTCTGTTTTTATGCTGGAAATGGTTTATTCCCGTTGACCAGACTGCAATGACTAAAGTGCAAAACCAAGAACCACAGACCTCTAACCCGTCAATACATACAAATTCCAACCATTTTACCCTCAAACTTGCCTTTTAGCATGATTGGTTCTAATTTAGGGTTGGGATGTCTAACGATCTAAGTTCAGGAATTTTCAAGTCATTCCTAAGTTCAAATTGCATAAACTTTACCCCACATGTATTAAATAAAATCCCTCACACAAGCAATTATCCAACACTGGCTATGTGCGCAATAAATATGGAATCTAGCAAAACATAACTTAGTTCAACAACAAGTTCATGCTTTCATGTTGTCCAATTTTCAAACCTAAGCACACATTTATTCATACTATATCCTAGGCAATAAACATGTCAACAAAGTTTTCAATTTTTTTTTGTTATCCCAATAAAATCGAATGGAAGCATGGAATGAATATCATGAATACGGAAGCAATTTTTTAATGTGTGAGAAAATTTTTTAATGTGTGAGATTTTTCACCCCCAAACTAGAAAGAAACATTGTCTTCAATGTTTGTCAAAAAGATCTAAAAAAAAAATGTAATACAAGACAACGAAGAGAGAACGAGAACTTCCCAGGTGAAATGTGGATGCTTTGTTGTCTTGATGATTCCATTTGAAATGATGTTGGATAAATATGACCCTATTCTTGCTCTGCCCAACTTGATTGGATGTGTCTTAATTGGTGTTTACCTTGCAATTAAGAGATAAGTAACATTAGAAATCATAAATACCAATAAGAAATAATGGAAGTTCAGTACCACACCCCCAAACTAAAGTCAAAGCAAAATTTTGAATTTTCAAAATTGGTCGACCACACACATTTAAGCCTTGACATCGCCTAGAAAAACATAAATTTTCCCGAGCCATCTTTTGATACTTTAAAGTTCACAGCATGATCAACAATATATTAAAAATTCAGCTCATTTAAAGGTCAATAGGGTCATACAACAATGTGAAGAAGTAGGTGACGTGAGACAGTTTCTGGGTGCAATGGCCTGCAGTGGCCTTGCAATGGGGCTGCCTTGATGCAATGTTGGTTTTCATGATTTTCATGCAATGTAGTGAACTAAATCTTGAACTAAATACACACAATCAATGATGAACATGTCATGAAGATAAATGCTCGAATGAATTTCTAAAATTAGCACAAGAATGTCTTTGTGGAATTTCATCAAACACTTAATGGGCATTGCAAAAATCAATGGATATGCATAGGGTTGGAGGCATGAATGAACCCAAAATTTTTGTCTACTAAACCACAAACCACAATCTCCAACCACTAACCTATGCCCATTCTTCCCAATTCTCAATTTCTAAGTTGAAGAACTTAAAGAAACTTTCACTATTTTAACTAAAGATTGATTTAAGTGAAGAGATCATACCTTCGATTGGATTATGAAGTCATGTAAGCAATGATATTGATGCAAAAAAGTGTTGATGACATGCACACAAGATGTAAGATCAAATATGAGGTGATTGGGGGAGAGAAAACGAGTTTATAATGTTTGAAATTGAAAACATGAGGAACAACACTTAAACTGCCGAATTTGGTCCCAGTATAGCCACGCGATCGCCTGGCTGGAGTTCCAGCGATCGCGTGGTTCAAGGTTTAAAAATCTGTTCATTTTTAATGCAAATTTGCGATCGCTAGATCCTCTTGGCACGCGATCGCGTAGTTCCCAGCAGTAATGAAAATTTTTCCTATTTTTTATTTTCAAAATCATTTTTATCCCCCTAATAACTTCATGATCGATGCAATGATTTTCCAAACATTAACTTCATGATTCTAACTAGTGTGTGTGTGTTTGGAATGACGATAAAAACGTAGCCTATTGTAAACATGCAAAATCAAAAACATACCTAAATATTCAATAATAGACTATTATGCACAAGTGCTCTTAACATGAAACATGCAAAACACTCAAACATATTTCCTACCATGCATATATCTAAAATTTCAATAATAAAGTAAATAATGAAATAGTAATAAGTAAAAGGGAAGAAAAGTTGGGTTGCCTCCCAACAAGCGCTCCGTTTAGAGTCCTGAGCCTGACTTTTTGTACTTCCAAATAATGGAGGCTTGAAATATGACTTCAAAGCCTTACACATCTTGCAATTTCCAGCCTTGCACTTCTCAACTCGTTTCCTCACTTTTTTGTAGTCCAAGACCTCCTTTTCCACTTGTTGTTGACTAAAATTTGGTTTTTCCTCCTTTTTGTCTCTCCATTCATCCTTTACCTTCAAAAACTCATGTTTTGTGATTAGAGCCTCCTCAATCTTAATCTCATACTTCATGCAGCCATTTGGTTTCTTGACCTCTTCATCTACCTTGAAGCAACTTTCATTTTGAATATTTGGATCGTGTCTTGGCTTAATGCTAAACGTGACTTGTTCCTTCTCGACCCTAAAGATGATTTCTCCCTTTTCAATGTCGATTAAAGCTCTTCCAGTAGCTAGGAACGGTCTTCCAAAAATGAGGGGCATCTGAGTGTCCTCCTCCATGTCTAAGATCACAAAGTCAACTGGAAAGAAGAATTTGTCTACTTTTACTATCACGTTCTCCACTATCCCATATGGATATTGGATTGATCTATTTGCCAGCTTTAAAGTGATATTCATTGGCTTAGGCTCTCCCAAACCTAATTTCCTGTACACAGAAAGAGGCATTAAATTAACACTAGCCCCTAAGTCACACAATACATTATCAAAAGCAAATTCACCAATAGTACAAGGGATCGAGAAACTCCCTGGATCAGTCATTTTTTGTGGTAATTTCTTTTGAAGTATGGCGATGCATTCCTCGCTCAGTGCTACAGTCTCAAAATCAACCAACTTTCTTTTGTTTGACAGCATTTCCTTCATAAACTTCAAATATAAGGGCATTTGAGCTAATGCTTCTGCAAATGGGATATTTATGTGTAGTTTCTTGAATATTTCCAAAAAATTTCCAAACAACTGCTCCAACTGATGTTTCCTCAGTCTTTGTGGATATGGAATTGGAGGCATATAAGCTTTGACTTGCGGTCTAACTCGAACTTCTTCTTCAGCTTTTTCTTGCACTTCCTGAGTCGACCTCTATTCTTCCTCACTTTCCTGTTCTTCCACCACATCTTTCTTTTGGTTCTTCTGCTTCCCATATTCCTCTATAGTCACTTCAGATAGCTGAACCCCGCTCCTCGTTGTTATTGCATTACATTGCTCCTGAGGGTTTTTTCCAGTATTACTGGGTAATTGTCCTGGCTGTCTTATTGAACTGCTAGCTGCCAACTCTCCCATTTGTCTCTTCAAATTCTTAATCTCAGCTGCTTGATTCATAATCTCACCATTCTGACTCTTGACCAACTGGATTAACATCTCCATGTTTTTTTCCATGGTTTTATGAGATTGTTGTTGTTGCTGTTGTTGAAAACCAGGCGGACGCTGAATATTATGATTATTAGACCAGAAGAAGTTGGGATGGTTCTTCCATTCTGGGTTGTAGGTTTGTGAATAAGGACCACCCTGTTGCCCACGAAATTGACTTGTTCTAGATTTGATTGACTCTGTTGCATGAGACAGAAATTAACAGTGTGATTTTCAAAACAAAAATCACATAGCGTTGTTTGAACTGAATTGACTGTCTGCACACCCATACTGTCAATTTTCTTCGTCAACGCATCCAATTTAGCATTTAATGATGTAATCTCATTAACGGCAATTACTCCCCCGGACTTAGGTGCAGACCTCTCTGAATACCATTGGTAACTATTTGAAGCCATCTTCTCAAAAATCTCAGAAGCTTCTTCATAAGTCATATCCATTACTGAACCCCCAGCTGCTGAGTCTGCGTGCTTCTTATTTTCATTTGTCAACCCATTATAGAATGTCTGAACTAAGATCCAATCTACGATTCCATGGGTAGGACACTGTCTGATAAGCTCATTGAACATTTCCCAAGCTTCAAAAATGGATTCCCCTAGCTGTTGACTAAAGGACAAAATTTCACGCCTAAGCTTTGACATCCGGCCAGGAGGAAAAAATTTATCTACGAATTTTTGGCTCAAGATTTCAAAGGTGGTGATAGTGTGGAGAGGTAAAGAATAGAACCAAGCTTTAGCTTTGTCTGCCAATGAGAATGAGAACAGTTTCAACTTCACAACATCACCCGGAACTCCATTCATGCGCCGCATGTCACAGAGTTCTTGGAACGTCCCTAGGTGTGCATGTGGATCTTCAGACGGCAACCCGTGGAATACGGCAGAATTTTGGATCAAAGAGATCAAAGAAGTCTTGATCTCAAAGTTATTAGCAGGGATAGCAGGCGGTACTATGCACGTTCCAATGTTCCCCACAGGAGGAACCATGTAGTCTCTCAATATGCACCTTCCATGATTTGGTTGCTGTCCATTCACAGCTGCTGGCAGATTTTGTTGATTTCCCTGATTATCCTGAATTATGTCATCTGCCATGGTTAAGTCTGTTTGTTGATTCGCTTCCAACTGTTGTCTACGCCTCTATCGAAAGGTGCGTTCAATTTTTGTATCAAAAGGAAGCAAATCAAATGACTTAGTCCTACTTAACATAAATTTAATAAAACAAAAATTTAATAAAACAAAAATTAAAAAAAAAAAACTAAAAATTAATGTAAAAATAAAAATAAAAATAAGTAAAGTAAAGTTCAAAGTAAAATAAGAACTAATGGGTATCGATATTAATTAACAGTCCTTGGCAACGGCGCCAAAAACTTGTTCACTTATATCTCACGATGCGAGATATCCCCGCAAGTGTACGGGTCGTGAGAAGTAATAAAGTGGACCTAGGAGTCCAGATTATGGTCCCACGAGGACTGCTATTAATTACCGAAATATTTTAGTTCTACACTTTATTTGAACGAACAAATGAATTTGAGGTTTTAAACTAAAACTATAGAATTAAACTAAAGAATTTAAAATTAAAGAATTGTTTTGTTTTCAAATACGATTGTAAAGTAGTTGGTATTTACGATTTCACCTAACCAATTAAATTAACTCCAATTCCAGTTTTCTTTCCTAAATATGCATTCGGTCGAATTCACTAATTTAAATTGAAATTCCTCTCTCGAGTTTAAATCAACTCTACCTAAATAAGTCAACCATGTATCTCTACAGCGGTTCTGAATATTCCTTATCTAGATGCATTACATTCTAGAATTCACACACGACCGCAATAATTACAAGAGTATATTTTTATCTCTCGTTCAATTACCGGATTTATTACCTAGATCTATGTTATTAACTCACCTCTCGGATTATGGAAATAATACATAAAATCATGAATAAGTGGCCAGTTCATTCACGCATTAAACGCAATAATAAATCAACACATGCATTAAAGCGTTAAAACAAGGAATATGAAATTAAAATAATATGACTAGGCTACATCGTTCATCCCAACGTTAAAATTAGTTACACATCATGATTGTAGAACAAAAACAATAAAATATAACGTTCATTGAAAATTACAAAGAAGAATGAAAAGATTGCACCAATTATCAATTCTTCAAGTATCTTCAATTCACGCCCCTCTGCGATGCTTGAATCTCCAAGAATTTTAATTCAAATCTCTGTTGTGGCTCGTTCTGTGGAGAGGCAAAGGTCTCGATCTCGTGCCTCTTATGTTGTATATATAGGTTTTGGAGAAACCTACATCAAGAAAGAGAAACTTCTGTTGAAAATCGCGAGAAAAAGCCCACAGTCGGCCCAGTCGGATAACTGCTCGATCGCTTGGCTTCAACCCTAGCGATCGCGTGCTTGACCCTAAAACTCTCGGGTTATATTTTCGCACCATCTCGCGATCGCGTGGCACGTATCCAGCGATCGCGACTTCCATCTTTTCTCGGCTGTGTAAGTTGGTCCCTGACTTTTAATTGCACCTTCAGTCCTCAACTTTCAATTGTTGCAATTTAGTCCCCAAACTTTATCTTCTTCTCGATTTGCCCATTTAAGCTCTTAATTCATTCAATTAGGTCCTCCAACCTTTGATTCGTTCATTTTGGCACATTGCATCTTTCCGGTTGACGTCACAAACTTATCAATTGTCCAATTTAGCTCCAATTAGCAATCCAATTATGCGTTTTTCTCATTGATTTCATCATTCTTCATCTTTTGGGATATTTTCTGAAAAGTAAACGATAAACACAAATTAAAAAGCAAATATTCCTAAACAAAAATAATTACACCTAATTTAGACATACAAATAAGTGTATAAAATACACTTATCATACGACAACTCTTAGATAAGCAACAACTTTCACAATAAAACAATGAACAATTAAAATGGCTTCAGAAGATGATCCATTTGCTCCTTGCTTAAGGGACTTATCTCAGCTTCATTAGCAGTGGGAACAAGACGGCTATTTCTGTCACTGTGTTTGCTACTCTTCCAATTTGCTAGTTTTCCATGGATTTTCTAGCAAGTCTCTCGAGTATGACACGGTCTATTACAATGGTCGCACCAGACCCTTGCCTTCTCTTTGGGTTTACGCTGAAAATTGACTGCTTTATTAGCAACAACCTCAGCAACAATAAGGGAATAACTCTCAATAGGAGTTTTCTTCCCCAAATTTACATGTCTGCGGTTCTCTTCTTTTCGAACCTCAGCAAACACCTCACCAATTGAAGGAAGTGGAGTCCTACCAATGATCCATCCCCGTACTTCATCAAACTCCACATTGAGTCTAGCAAGGAATTTGTAAATGCGATGAGCCTCCACTATCTGTTTGTAGTGCTTGGCATCTTCAGGGGATTTCCATGCATAATCAATGAACAAATCCAAATCTTGCCAGAGGAGCTTCAATGAATTGAAGTACTTAGTAACCGTGTCATCTCCTTGTCGAATCTCACCAAGTTTTAGAGTTAATTTATACACCTGACTCTGATTTCCCAAATCAGAGTACATTTGATTTACATTGCCCTAGGGTTATTTGGCTGTGGAGTAGCACATATAGTTAAAGCTAATATCCTCGTCCATGGAGTTCACGAACCATGTCATCACCATTGAGTTTTCTGCATCCCAGGTCATGTATGTTGGGTCCTCTAATTATGGTGCCTTCTTGTCTCCTGTCAAGTATCCAATCTTTCCCCGCCCTCTGATGTACATCCGAACAGACTGGGACCACCTCAAATAATTATCACCATTAAGGTGAATAGTGGTGATCTGAACAGAGTGTGAATAGGTATTGGGGGCTTGGGTTGCAGGATTGGTTGGTTGATTTGAAGACCTTGTTGACACGGAGGAATCAGACATGCAGAAATTTTTTTTAGGGTGGCTCTGATACCATATAAGCTGTAAAATAACAGTAAATATTGATGAACCTTTCTATTTTAATTCACTCATAATAAGTTTACATAGGTTCTCCTTATATAAGGGTATAACAACTAACATATTTCCTGACTTCTTTCTTTTTCAAAACATGCCAATATGTTTACGATACTACCTCAGCAGCCTCAGCTCTCACTTAGATGCAGTTTTCCCAATTAACTCAACACGCTCCGATCCCATAGTAGGAAAGGCGCATTCTTAGTATCGTCTACAACTCATATCTGAATCTTGAACCTAATGTAGATCATAACACAAATAGATTATAATATTGAAGAAAGTCTAAAAAAACAAATTAAGAAATTAAGATGCAAAACCTAGGATTTCTCGTCACGTCAAAGCGATCACACTTCTCAGAATAAAACCTCTTCCCAACTTGGTTCACCTTTTCAGGACACTTTTTGCAGACTAGGTATGACCAATCTCCAACCATCTCAATCAACAATCTTAGTGTACACCCAAAAACTTCCAATCTTTTGCGAAATAAATAGAAACGGTTCAATTAGGAATAGTAAGAAATTAAAGCATAGTCAAACAATATGATATCCATATTATTGTTAAACTAAGTTACCTCATTATTTAAACATATTATTGGTAAACTAAGATTACCTCATTATTTCACACTGTTCAAGTCTTATTAGAACCCCTTTCCAGCTGGACAACTCGTCACTAATAGTGCACACATATGATGTTGAAATTTTGTTTATTGTATTAGAAGTAGCATGGGACCCTACATTCAGCCTTGGAAAAAAAAAATCAAAGGAAAAGAGAACATTAGTTAAGACCATGAATATAAAACTTTTAAGAGTACCAAAGTAATAAAATCAACTTTTGATCAAAGGGAAATTGACACGTACTTGTTTCAAAATTCAGTAATTTCTTTGACTTCTCCATTCAAGATCATTTGTCACATAAAATGTATTTGAAACTCTTACTTCACCTGATGAGTAAATAAAAATGAAAACCAAGTGAGATCAAACCACGTAAGAACAAATAAATTGTATACAACATTAGTTTTGGGTCATAGGGTTAACAACCCCTAAACGGATTTTCATGGAACATTTGAAGTATCATGACAATAGGATCCGAACCACAATTATCCAAGTATTTGATAATCTCATTAGCATATTCTCCCCCACAGAGTACAGGACATTCGATTGTTCCTTCAAGAGTATGTAATTATAAACTAATATGATTGCAAATACTCATTTATAATAAATAGTAGAAAATTAGGAGAAAAATTGTTATCAACCAAAAAACAAATAAAAAATAAAGAATAATTTATCATACTCGATGTCTTCAAGCACAACATCAATAAGTTTAGTCGTTCGGCCATACAACTCTTTGTTATGTGGCACATGCCTTGCTACCACGTTCCCAATAATATCTGCCACAATGTTTCCAAATCAATAGAACATATATTTATTATTTGAAAAAAAAAAATTAATCCATAAAAATAATTTCATTTACTAAAAAGCTGTGTCTCATCAAGATTATCCACAGTGGACAAATCAGCAAATGATTTAAGCGCGTAGATATGACAGAGAAATGTATCATCAAACATCTCGAATAAATGAGTCTTGGCAATAAATATCATCTTGTATTTGTTTGTGGTCGTTTTGTATTTCATGTTGTTGTCCACAACAACAAAGTTTTTAACAGCATACAAATGACCCTCTTTAAGCAGCAGTTTGAAGTTTCTTACTAGTGGACCCTTGATCGTTGCATGTATGTGAACCGCCTTTCAAGCAAATAGATCTAATTAGAAAAAAGTGAGAGAGAAAAATCTAAAAATAAAATGAAAGAGATAAAAATAAAAAACATGGGCAGCACATAAACACATGGAATTGGAAGCACTTCATATTTGTGTAGATGATTTCTTTGTTCATGTTTCTTTTTTGAGCTTTATTTGTTGCTTTTTAGATGCTATTATATATGCATGTGAACTTGAGATAGAGAAAATGCCATTTTTGATATTACATGCTCTGGACTGTCGAGACAGATCATGCTCCTAAGATTTGATCAAAAGTATGTCGAGTAGGATTATTTTATGCATATTTACAGCATGTATGGGAAGTGATTAATATTTATTCACTTCTGGTAAAACATACTTTTAATCCACTCACTGCTACTCACTTTTATCTGCACATTTTTTAGGGCTCGCAATTTATAATTACTTAAGTTTGTATTTATTCACTTACCAGGCATGCACACTATTTTGCCAAACAGAAAACTCTTGGCTATCGTACACACTGCAGCCAATGCAACATGATTCAAGGAAAATTTTGTGGAGATTGTTTATACATGAGGTATGACATGGCAAAACCAAGTTCTTGGGCCAGTAAATTATGCTACACGTATTGCTAACCTTTTTTTAGTATGATTAGCATATTTATGGTAAGGAAACTACGAGTTTATTTTCACTTACCAAGCATGCACACTATTTTGCAGGTAGATAACTCTTGGTTATCGTACACACTGCAGCCAATGCAATATGATTCAAGGATAGTTTTGTGGAGATTGTTTATATATAAGGTATGACATAGCAAAACAAAGTTCTCGGGCCAGTAAATTATGTTGCCCGTATTGCTAACATTTTTTTTAGTATGATTACCATATTTATGATAAGGAAACCACGAGTTTATTTTCACTTACCTGGCATGCACACTATTTTGCAGGCAGATAACTCTTGCCTATCGTACACACTATAGTCAATGCAACATGGTTGAAGGACAATTTTGTGGAGATTATTTATATATGAGGTATGACATGGCAAAACCAAGTTCTTGGGCCAGTAAATTATGCTGCCCGTATTGCTAACCTTTTTATTTAGTATGATTAGCATATTTATGGTAAGGAAACTACGAGTTTGACATGGTAAAACAAAGTTCTTGGGCCAGTAAATTATGTTGCCCGTATTGCTAACATTTTTTTTAAGTATGATTAGCATATTTATGGTAAGGGAACCACGATTTTGTTTTCACTTACTAGGCATGCACACTATTTTGCAGGCAGATAACTCATGCCTATCGTACACACTGCAGCCAATGCAACATGGTTGAAGGACAGTTTTGTGGAGATTGTTTATATATGAGGTATGACATGGCAAAAAAAATTTCTTGGGCCAGTAAATTATGCTACCCGTATTGATAACCTTTTTTTTTAGTATGATTAGCATATTTATGGTAAGGAAACTACGAGTTTATTTTCACTTACCAAGCATGCACACTATTTTGCAGGTAGATAACTCTTGGCTATCGTACACACTGCAGCCAATGCAATATGATTCAAGGACAGTTTTGTGAAGATTGTTTATATATGAGGTATGACATGGCAAAACAAAGTTCTTGGGCCAGTAAATTATGCTGCCCATATTTCTAACATTTTTTTTTAGTATGATTTGCATATTTATGGTAAGGAAACCACGAGTTTATTTTCACTTCCAGGCATGCACACTATTTTGTAGGCAGATAACTCTTGCCTATCATACACACTGCAGCCAGTGCAACATGGTTGAAGGACATTTTTGTGGAGATTGTTTATATATGAGGTATGACATGGCAAAACCAAGTTCTTGGGCCAGTAAATTATGTTCCCCGTATTGCTAACACTTTTTTTAGTATGATTAGCATATTTATGGTAAGGAAACCACGATTTTGTTTTCACTTACTAGGCATGCACACTATTTTGCAGGCAGATAACTCATGCCTATCGTACACACTGCAGCCAATGCAACATGGTTGAAGGACAGTTTTGTGGAGATTGTTTATATATGAGGTATGACATGGCAAAACCAATTTCTTGGGCCAGTACATTATGATGCCCGTATTGATAACCTTTTTTTTTTAGTATGATTAGCATATTTATGGTAAGGAAACTACGAGTTTATTTTCACTTACCAAGCATGCACACTATTTTGCAGGTAGATAACTCTTGGCTATCGTACACACTGCAGCCAATGCAATATGATTCAAGGACAGTTTTGTGGAGATTGTTTATATATGAGGTATGACATGACAAAACAAAGTTCTTGGGCCAGTAAATTATGCTGCCCGTATTGCTAACATTTTTTTTAGTATGATTAGCATATTTATGGTAAGGAAACCACGAGTTTATTTTCACTTACCAGGCATGCACACTATTTTGCTGGCAGATAACTCTAGCCTATCGTACACACTGCAGCCAATGCAACATGGTTGAAGGACAGTTTTGTGGAGATTGTTTATATATGAGGTATGACATGGTAAAACAATGTTTTTGGGCTAGTAAATTATGCTGCCCGTATTGCTAACCTTTTTTTAGTATGATTAGCATATTTATAGTAAGGAAACCATGAGTTTATTTTCATAGTTTTGTCTTAATTGAACTAGTTCTTTAAAATTTTACTTCAATAACAAATAATCTATTGTCCTTTTATGCTCAGGCACTTTTTTACATAAGGTTGAACTGATTCTCCTTTCTAATTGATTGTTACATTAACTTATATTGCCTTTGACCCTTCTATCTATTTCCTTAGTCTGATGATATGTAGAATAATTTATACTATATGCAGCTTCTTATTTTTCACCTTTACATCTTATGAGTCTCACTCTTATTCTTGCTCATAGCGATACCATTCCAGTTTCTTCTCTTACAGCTTTGCTCTTATTTAGTGTTATTAATGCAAAGTATATCAAATGAGCTAAGCATTTTGTTGTTTTCTCGCATGGAGAAGTATTTTAAGATTACCTTTTCGTCATGGAAGACACACTAAACACTAAAGGCCTTACTATGGTTTCCATACACAAGTAACTCATACGCTCGAATCAAGTGCAGATTCAGCGCCCTTTGCATTTTTGAAGGCCGAACATCACTCACGAGGCCAAACAAGGGTGCCATACTCCAGTCCTAATGCTCTTAATTCATTTTTGGGTTGAACTATCTTATATTCAAAGATGTAGACATATTGTAGAAAACAAGAAAAAATGATTATTATAAGTATTAAGTTATGAAATGGACATAGTGGAAACAATGAATGAATTTTAGATTTCTTACCTTCTTACAGCAGGTTCAAAAGTTGAACCCCAAGTATAAATGTTCATATTTATAGGACGTATTGAGTGTATCCAGGGAATACATTGTCACCTCTATTGCACATGAACACACATTACACTAACACAGTAGACTGAAATATGACTATAGCCTGCATGCTTAAAAGTTGCATGATTAACCCCAAGTTCCAATGCAAAAGAAGCTGCAAAATAAAAAGTAAGAAGTTGTTGTATGGCTACATGCTTAAAAGTTGCATGATTAAGTGATTAACCTCTATTTCTAATGCAAAAGAAGCTGCCAAATAAAAAGTAAGAGGCTGCAGATTTGAAAAATGCATGTTGCTTTCCTTCTCTTTAAACTTTATATATATATATATATATATATATATATATATATATATATATATATATGATTTGTAAAATTTGTGACCTAAAAAATTCGTGATTTGTGTTTGAGAAAAAAATTGTGCCCTAAAAAATTTGTGACTTGTGACCAATAAAGAAATGTGACTCATAATTTTGTTAAGTTGTGACCAATTAAATTGAGTTTTGCGACCGAGAAAAAATTGTTACCTACAAAATTTGAAATTTTTGACCGAAAAAAAAGTTGTGACCTAATAAATTTTTTATTGTAACCATAAATTTATATTATTGTGACCTCAATCTATTTGAAATTGATAATTTGAGACAAAAAAAAAAAATTAATTTTTTTTTTCAATTGTAATCAATTAATTTGAAACTTATGATCGTTAAATAAGTTGTGACCTATAATTTTTTTGAATTGTGACCAAAAATAAATTATGATTTATAAAATTCGAAATTTGTTACTCACAATTTTTCCAGTTGTGACTAATTAAATCGATAGTTTGTGACCAAAAAAGAGTCGTGATCAAGAATGAAGTATATTTGTAATTTATGATCGAGAAATAAGTCGAGACCTATAACATTTGTAATTTGTGACAAGTAATAAATTGTAATCAGTTAATTTTATAAATTTTGACCAAAAAATAAGTCGTAACCAATAAATTTTTAATTTGTGATCGAAAAATAAGTTGTGACCAAAAATTTTTATAATTTGCGACCGATTTATGATTTGTCTTCGAGAAAAAAATTGTAACCTATGGAATTTGTGATTTGTGACTCATAATTTGTTAAGTTGTGATCAATTAACCCAAGATTTGTGACCAAACAACGTTGTGACCTATAAAATCCGTGACTTGTGATTGTGATCAACAAATTGTATAATTGTGACCTTAATTATTTAATTACTTTTAATAAAAAAAAATAAACTTAATTACATACCGGAGAGGGGTAGAGTATGTTTTCAGCATGATGGTGCCGGTTGCATGCCCAAATTAAGGCAAATATAACTGTAATATAGATTGCCGCTAGTTACGGACTATTTTTGTTTCATTTTCGCAAGCTGTAAACATGTGTTTGAATAAAGCAATTGGGCCATTAATAAAACACTAAAAACCGTTGGATAAGAACAATAGGTTTCTTAAAATTTAAATTATATCTTTTAAGTTCCTAATATATGTATTTTTCCGTTCTAAAAATGGATAAGCCCTGATTTTGGGTCCTAATGAATATGAAGTTGAAATTGATTGTTAACATTGACTTAGATTAAAATATAAATTTTAATTAACATCAAGGGCTAAAAATGGAAAAGACACATGTCTAGCTGATAAGTGTATTTTATACACTTATTATTTCTATCCTAAAAGTAGAATTTTATTTGTTTGTTTAAAAATATTTGCTATTTATTCTGTTAGTATTTGTTTATATTTCAGGAATAACCTCAAAGTAGAGAAAACAATAGAATTGAAGCCAAAATTAAGCAATTGGATGATAAAAGTGTCAAAGTGTGCAAATGAAGAACGGATGAAATAGATCAAGGGCTACATTGGAAGAATACTTGAAGAAGAAATCAAAATTGGAAGAAATCAAAAGTTCAGGAATAAAGCGTAGCAATCGGAAGTTGGAGGACCTGGAATGCAAATAAACTTTGAGGACCAACTTAAACTGAATCAAAAGATGAAATTGCCTTCAACCGATAGAACTATGATGCTGCACACTTCATTCGCACGTGGTTGCATGGACCAAAAGCATGGCGATTGAAGCTGAACCTGCAGAAGCGCGCAATCGCGCAACATGTAACTGTGCAGTCGCATGGTAATATTCTACGCTGCTTAACTGGGCTTTTTCGAGGATTTCAGCATTATTTTTCCCCAAGTAACCTATAATTTTATTGAATCCTCAATAAACTGTTTATAAAAATCAAGTCTGAATATTACATTGAATGGAAAAGTTAATAAATAAGCAAAACAAACCCTTGCCGCGAATGGGCTCAAAATAGAGTCCTATTCTCTTTGTTATTTTGATGTCGTTATCTGTTTTTATTTTCGAAAATATTAAAATCGCATTCTCTTTACCATTTCTCAAAATGAGTTTTGTAAAACAAGAGTAAAGATTATAAACAAAATTAAAAATGCTGAATACATCATTATTGTTCTTTGTAATGGAAAACACGGGAATACTCCAAAACGCGGAAAAGGCAACATTCTCCCAAGAGTTGCTTTAGCTCAACTGGACAACGTCACAATTATTCAAGATAGGTCTTCGATTCGACTTACACCATTGCAACTCCTCAATTTTGTTTTTTTGTTTTTTTAAACTTGTCGGTTTCAACTTAAACCTAAATCCTATTTTCTTCTCCTCCTCAACCTGAAGAAAGCCGCAACCCCTCTCATCTCCTCTCCGCCACTCCACGCTCCTCCCCTCCACACTCCTCTCCTTCCCCGTTAAAAAACACCACGCTACCTGAAGGCCTACTCTTCACTACGGAAGCTGAACTTCGCTCCCTGCAGACCTGCTCCCCCCTGCTGATAGGTAATTTTTTTGGTTATTATCCATTTTGGCAGTGGTGGTGAACTCAGTTTGGCAGTGGTGGTAGGTCGGTTGTAGAGGTTGGTTTTGAAATTGCAGGTTGTGGCTTGTGATGTGTGGAATCTGGTTTGGTGCAATGGGAACGCTCGAGGGTTTTCGTTGGTGGTTGGTAGGTCAATTCCCTCTTCTCCCTTAACCGTCCATTTGGTAGGTCAATTCCCTTAACCGTCCATTTGGGCTCGGATAAGAGTTTTACGACTTCTTTTTCTTCTCTCTTCTCCCTTAACCTCTCCAACTTCCTAAATCTTTCTTACAGAAGTGCAATTGATGAACCTGCAACATTTGGATCATTATGTTGGCTTCCCATGGGAAAAGGTGATATTATGTGATCACAAGTTCAATGGTGGGTAAATATTTTTGGACTTTGGAAGTTTCAAGGGGACGTGTGTGAAGATATATAGTAAAGAATGGACTAATGTGGACCAAAATCCAAGAGGAAAATGTTGTTAAGGAAGCCGTATTCTTGATGACGCCTAGAAAAACATTAAGTAGAAAAGGCCAAATGGAAATGAAGATAGTAATTGGAGTAATGTCTTGAAAGTATTCAAGGGAAATCTTTATTGGGATATTGAGATTTATTTATTTTGATTGAGTTACAATTTCAATTTGGTACTAGATTTTAACATCCTGTCACATTTCGTCACCCGTCGTCTCCTAGCTTGTAGAAACACCTTAGTTATAAAAGAAAATTTGGAAAAAATGACTTTCCGATAGTTTAATTCATGTCACACATTGGTAGGTCAGTTGTAGAGGTTGGTTTTGAAATTGTAGGTTTTGGCTTGTGATGTGTGGAATTTGGTTTGGTGCAATGGGAACGATCGGGGGGTTGTCGTCTGTAGTGGGTAGGTCAATTCCCTTTCTTATTCTGTGTAAGTATTCAGAATTATAAAAGTTAGGAAATTCATCACTCAATCATCGGCTGAGATCGACAGATTGATCAATTCCATCTTTTTTTATTTTTAATTTTTTTTCTAATTTATTTGTTCCAGAAGCAAATTACTAGTCTCTGTTTTTTTTCATTTTGTTCATTTTCATATGTTGATGCAATAACCATCCTCTTTATGGAATCCAATCATCAAGAGTTAGGATGAATTTTTGTTTCTCTGTTACTTAATTTTGTATTGGCCTTGACTTGTGTTGATTCATACGCATAACATATGATCCGTAGATTACATTTTTAAAGAAAATTTGGTAAAAATGACTTGCCAATAGCTTTAAACGTTTATCGGATTTGAGCAATGTAATTTAATGGAGAAATATCTTAAAATGCATGTCCTGGAGGCTTTTAGTTCTTATTATTGATTGGATTGGGCAGTTTCCAGGGTTTAGTAAATGGGCTATATTGTGTGCAAATATAGTTATGACAGTAATATATTACCTAGGATGAATTCCACTTTCCTATACATTATGATCTCCTAATGACCTTTGCAAATGATTTTTGGGCATGATATACATTAGTAATCTTGTGATTATTTTCTACCGATGCATTAGTCAATTTACTTTTTTTCTTTTCATTAGAAGTTACATATTGTTCATAACATTAATTTGCGAGGAGAACATGGGTGGTCACAAAGGTTCTACTATGGCACCAATGCAATGGACCGATACAAATGAGAATGCATTTATCCAGCTATGTAATGACTTTGTGAAAGCGGGAAAATTAAAATGTTCGGCATTCAAATCCAATGATTGGGGTAAGATCACTGATGAATTGCTTCGCATGATTACGGAATAGCATGATTGAAAGGTAAATGGAACCATCTGCGCATTACTCATCGGTTGTATTCTCAACTTATCGAGCATACTGGCGTCACATGGGATCCAAATACGAAAGTAAATGCTCCAGATGAAGTTTGAGAACATTTTTATATGGTAATTCTTGCTCACATAATAGAAGATCTTATATAATTTAATTTTATGCACATTTAAATATTAGTTGACAATGTTTGTTAACATTATTGCAGCTAAACAAGATGGAGTACAAAATCATCAGGAGTAAGGAATGTCCGCATTATGAAACACTTAGAGAGCTATTTGGCGGGACCACAGCAACTGGTGGACTAGGTAATGCCTCCACTCTACCTCCCCCTACATCAGACGAAGAAAGAGAAATAGAGGATGCATTTCTGACAAAGGGCGTGCATGTACGAGCTGAAAAACTTGATGATGATGAAATAGCAAAACCTGGTCGATGTCGTAAAGAACCTAAGATCAGTAAATCGAATAAGCTCTAGGCTTATATGTAGCAGTGGTCGTCCACAATGACTGCAAGAAATGATGAAAGTGAACTGAGACATGTTTACCTGAAAGAGAAGCTTGCACGACTCCAAGGAAAATCATCTGCTGGAAATAGTGATTACGAAGCATCTAGCCAGGACCCATATATTCTATTAGTTTGCATGAAAATCCTGAACAACATGGAAGACTTGAGCAATGAGATGTATGTGAAAGCCATGAAGGCATTTAAGGATCCATATTTCAGGATGCAGTTTGTGATGGTGCTTGAAGTCAGGAGGATGCCTGTGCTAGAGCTCCTGTAGTTGCTTGCTCGATTTGTCATATTTGTGTTAGCAGTTTGTTTTATTCAGGAGTCTACTTTTATGAGCAGTTTGTTTGTTTGAACTTAGTTCAATTGGTCATGAATTGTGTTATCCCTGTCGTTGTTGTTCTTGTTGGTGAAGTCTTTCTTCACTGTTGTTGAACATTATGTTTTAGTAACGTGATGTGGGATCCTTATTTGTGTTTAGCACTTGTGATTCTTAATGTTTTGTGTTCACCATCAAACTGAATAATTATTGTGTTCAGTAGGACATGTCTAACTCTGATTGCATTTTGTCCGATGACTCAAGTGACGAAGACATTTTTTCATTCATAGAGGAAGAGTTCGATTTATCTACAGACATGATGGGATGCCAGATGTTAGTAGCTATGTCTGGAAGAGATGTTTTCCAGAAGACACCCAATAGAACATCGATGCTGTAGGGAAGGATGTACATTTATGAAATATTAAATGGTCATCCAACTGTGTGCTATAGTAATTTTCTGATGGAAAAGTACGTACTTCAAAATTTCTGTGATACGTTGAAAGTAAAAGGTCTCTTGACAAATGGGAATAAGGTGAGCTTCGAGGAAGTGGTATTAATGTTTTTGATGATTATAGGGCACAGTACTCATTATAGAATTGTTGGAGATAGATTTCAACATGAAAATCACACAATACACACGTGGTTTAAGCGAGTCTTACGTGCTGTTTGCTAGTTGGGCACTGAACTAATACGCCCAACAAACCAAGGGGTTGTGCATGAGCGTATATTTCAAAAGTATCCGTACTTTAACAATTGTATTGGTGCAATTGATGGAACACATGTGGCGGCTTGGGCACCAGCATCGAGGTAGACATCTTTTTGGGGAAGGAAAACAAATGTGACACAGAATGTAATGCTAGCATGCAATTTCGGCATGAAGTTCACATTTGTGTATGTCGGTTGGAAAGGTACAACTAATGATTCTCGAGTATTCATTAACGCTGTTACAAATGCCTCAAATGGATTTCCAATGCCACGTGGAGGTATATTATATTACTTCCTAGATCTTTTAGGAATACATGCTTCACATATTAGTTTAAACTGTATTATTTTATAATTGTAGATGAATGGTACCTAGTTGATGCTGGTTACCAAACATTCATAGTTTTCTTGCCCCGTATCGAGGACATCGCTATCATCTACGTGATTATGCTGGGAGAGGAAGACTGGGAGGAAAGGAAGAGTTGTTCAATTACCGACACTCCTCATGTCGTAACATAATCGAGCGTAGTATTGGAGTGTTGAAGGTCAGGTTTCCTAATCTCAAGTTCATTAGCAATTTTCCTCTTATTAGGCAAAGACACATCCCTACTGTGTGTTGCACAATACATAACTTCATTTGTCAAGAACACGCATTAGACGAGTTGTTCACATAATATTCAGTGAAGAATATGATTTTTGACGATGTGCCTGAATCAAGTGATGCTCGAGAATCCATATAGTTTGATGTGAGTCAAACAGCTCAAATGGGACCAGTGCAAGAAGAAATTGCTAATCAAATGTGGATTGATTACTCCAGAATGTCAAGATGTCTTTTAAATTTATTTTGTTTAGTCAAACTCTGTGAGTAATTTGAGTTACATGTATTGGGGAAGTAATTTGGACTTGAACATTATGTTGTTAATTTCTTAAAACATTTTTTGGAGTTGAACATTAATGACATTATTAATTAGTCCAACAAAAAATAGTTAAACAATATATATTGTTAAACTTAATCCATAAGAAAATTCATTAAAAATAGTTTAAATAGTATTTTGCAACATTTCAAATAGAATGTGTTTTCCAGCTTTTCATTTTCAGAATCAGTTTTCAAAAATAATAACCAAATGCGTTTTCAGCAACTTTGAAAACAAAAATAAAAATAGGAAACATAAAACATTTTCCAAAATGAAAATACAAAATAAAATACAAACAGAACGTCACCTAAACTTTGAAGTTGGAGAACCACATTTGGGTTGGGGGAGTGCATGAAATTGTTGATGAAAATGTGGAGTTAGAAGAGGTGGTTGGGCTTGATAGTACGAAAGGTGAGAAAGAAGTTTCAAAGGGATAATAGGTGAAGAGAAGGGCCACGGGGTTCAAAAAGTGGAATTGGCGGTGATGATTCGTGAATACAAGGATCCATACCTTGTACCTCATGAAACTAACATTTCCCTCCCCACATTATTTAATTCTTTTTTCCAGGTTAATTGCATTTGGGAAAATTGGTCACGCCACCTACACCCAAAGGTGTTCCTACATGAAGCCATTCATGTAACCCCAGTTGTAAAATACTATGGGTTATTCCTCTGGTATGGCAGTAATAATTTTCCATTCGATCTAGGTGGAGCAGTTCTACATCAAGGTCCCAAGAGTAGGAAGTGTTTGAAAAGCAAGCCCGAAAATGATTCGAGGTCGAATCCTTGTCAAGAGAGGGTGAATGATGTGAACCGGGATAGGAGCTTAAAGAAGAATTCAAGTCACGGGCGACGTAACCACATTCTACGTAGGAAAATGAATAATTTCCATGTTGGAGTCGAGCTGAGAAGACGAACGGATCAAGCCGAATGGAAAGATCAAAGTTTGAGAACTAGAAGGACTTTCACGGCCATAACCAACTTCTGTCATGGCCGTAACCTCCTCTCAGGTGAAAGTGCAAGATTTCAAGGATTTTAGACTTATGACAGTAAATATCAGGTCACTGCTGTGACATTTAGGCGGGAAAACTTTTACGGCCGTAATTTCCATCTTCACAACCGTAACTTCTCGGCAGGATAAGATTTCGCAGAATTTTGATTATTTTATTTCCTTTTACGTTTTAGTTATTTTAGTTTAATTAGGACTCTATTTTGAGCCCATTCTCGGCTGGGGTTTGTTTTGCTTATTTATTACCTTTTCCATTCAATGTAATATTCAGACTTTGATTTTTATAAACAGTTTATTGAGGATTTAATAAAATTATATGTGGATTTCCTATATTTTTTCAAACTTATCAAAGAGTGATTCTTTGTGACGTTCATCCTGAACTTATCAAATATTCGCGAGAATATTTATGGCGTTCAAACCAGAAACTTATCAAGGAAAATTGGACAAAACCTTGTAGCGTTTCGCGAATCTTGGTTCTTCAATCTGCATCGTTGATTCCGTGTCGTGATCGTCTGGTCAAGATTCCTCCGTCCGCAACAAACCTGGGTTAGGAACTTTTCGGCATTTATTCCCGCTTCGAATCTTATCATTTGGTATCATAACTGGACTATGGATTTAGGTTTTATTTTTCGTTTCTATCCTAGTTTGATTCTGCGTTTTTATCATCGAGTCTACACAGAATCATCCATATCCTATTTTTATTTTTATTTTTTTTTTTTGTTTTCAAGTCTTTATTTTTGTTCTTCAAGTCTTTATTTTTGTTCTTCATGTTCTTCATCATTTGTTGAGTCTTTAATCCAGAAAATCTCATAAGAAAATTTACAAGTTGTTTCTATGTCAATTATTTAATTCCCAAAAAAAAAAAAAAAATCGATATTAAAAAAAAAGGGGGAGTCCTTCCAAAATTCAAGAACCACTCTCTTGAGTTTCTTTAAAATTCTTGGTATTCATTTCTTTCGAAATCAATAAAATTTGTTCTTGCTATTAGATGTCTAAATCCTCTTCATTTTTGATTTTTTTTAACGCCACATAAGGAATGGATTATGATTCGGGCTCCTTGTTCAAAACTAGATGTTATGTGGATCATAAGGTGTGTAGTGTGGTAATTGATGGAGAGTGCTTTACTAATTTTGTTAGTAGCACTGTGGTTGAAAAATTAGGATTACCCCCAGTACCGCACTATAAACGTTATAGGATGACGTGGATGAGGGAGTTTGGGAATTCAAAGTAACCAAAGAAGTTCTAGTGCCTACCGCCCATGGAAGGTATAATGAGGATGTATGGTGTGATGTAGTGCCATTAAAATCTCATCATATTTTATTGGAAAAACCATGGAGACGTAGAAGGAAGGCTGTTTATGATAAGAGTATGCACCTGTACAAATTCCTTAAGAAAGGGAAAACATGCGCACTATATGGGTTGACATTAGAGGGCGCACTAGAAGATTAACAGAGGGTAAGGAAAGAGAGTGAAAGGTGGTGTAATAGGAAGCATCGTGGGGATAGGGATGTTGAAAAGAAGGAGGGAGACTTGAAACATGAATTAGAAGTAGTGGAAGAAACTCCAAAATTTAGTGAGGAAAAGGTAGAGTTGGGTAGCGAAGGAATCATTGTGAATACAATTTTTATTTATGAGAGACGTGAGTTGGAAGTGGGGGTAGAAGTGCAAATTCTAAACATTGAAGTTGGAGAATGACATTTGGGTAGTGTTGGGGGAGTGCATGAAATTGTTGATGAAAATGTGGAGTTAGAAGAGGTGGTTGGGCTTGATAGTACGAAAGGTGAGAAAGAAGTTTCAAAGGGAGAACGGGGTGAAGAGAAGGGCCTCGTGGTTCAAAAAGTGGAATTGGCGGTGATGATTCATGAATACAATGATCCATACCTTGTACCTCATGAAACTAACATTTCCCTCCCCATGTTATTTAATTCTTTTTTGCAGGTTAATTGCATTTGGGAAATTGGTCACGCCACCTACACCTAAAGGTGTTCCTACTTCAAGTCATTCATGTAACCCTAGTTGCAAAATACTATGGGTTATTCCTCTGGTATGAAAGCAATAATTTTTCAATCGATCTAGGTGGAGCAGTTCTACATCAAGGTCCCAAGATAAGGAAGTGTTTGAAAAGAAGGCCCAAAATCGATTCGAGGTCGAATCCTTGTTAATAGAGGGGGAATGATGTGATCCGGGATAGAAGCTCAAAGAAGAATTCAAGTCACGGGCGACGCAACTACATTCTACATAGGAAAATGATAATTTCTATGTTGGAGTCGAGCCTAGAAGACGAACGGATCAAGCCGAATCGAAAAATCAAAGTTTGAGGACCAGAAGGACTTTCACGGCCGTAACCAACGTATGTCACGGCCGTAATCTCCTTTCAGGTGAAAGTGCAAGATTTCAAGGATTTCAGATTTACGACTGTAAATATCAGGTCACTGCCGTAACCTTTAGGCAGGAACACTTTTACGGCCGTAATTTCCATCTTCACAACTGTAAATTCTCAGCAGGATAAGATTTCGCATAATTTTGATTATTTTATTTCCTTTTACGTTTTAGTTATTTTAGTTTAATTAGGACTCTATTTTGATCCCATTAGCGGTTGGGGTTTGTTTTGATTATTTATTACCTTTTCCATTCAATGTAATATTCAAACTTTGATTTTTATAAACAGTTTATTGAGGATTCAATAAAATTATAGGTGAATTTCCTATATTTCTTCGAACTTATCAAAGAGTGATTCTTTGTGGCGTTCATCCCGAACTTATCAAATATTTGCGAGAATATTTGCGACGTTCAAACAAGAAACTTAGTAAGGAAAATTGAACAAAACCTTGTGGCATTTTGCAAAATTTGGTTCTTCAATCTGCATCGTCGATTCTGCATCGTGATTGTCAGGTCAAGATTCCTCTGTCCGCAACAAACCTGGGTTCGAAACTTTCCGGAGTTTATTCCGCACTTCAAATCTTATCAGAGCATCTAAACATCATGAAACAGAGTTAGAATTTTTTTTTTTTTTTTTTTTTTTTACACAAAAAGAAAGAATAAGCCAATGTCATAAAAGACATGAGCTTTACCTGGAGGGTCATGCTCATCAGGTGCCCGACCCCTTGTTCCAAGGCCACCTTGGTCTTTTATTTCTCAACCAAGTCGGGGTAAGAAAGTCCTGCATCCTTCTCATGCAGTCAACCAAGAGATGAATTCTCTGGTTCCATCTCGAAATCAGAGGCTGGGATGTGTACCAGAGGATCCCGACCTCTGGGTTGTCTACTCACCTCTATTCGAGGGGCCTCCTCATTAGATCGGGAGGTTTGGCCTGGACCTGAAGCTGCAACCCAGGTTCTATTCTGGGACCTTCTTCAGGTAATCCCGTCTCTCTGCACGCTTTGCCCTAGCGGTTCGTGCCTTCTCTAAAGCTGCAGTCTTCAACGCATCAAAATCAAAAGCCATTCTTAATTAATAAATAAAAGGTCGAGAAGGTTAGGGCACGTAAAACATGTATGTATGAAGAAAAAAGAGAAATCGTAGATGTATTTTAAATTACGTAATTTAAGATGACGAACCCTACAGGGTTGAAGATCAAGGCTGGCCTGATCAAAGGATATCATTGTTAACAAGGTCAGAAGCCTCCTCAGCCAAGAGGCCAAAATCACACACCCTTACAACATTGGCCATAAGGTTGGTTATAGCCTCTTCACTCAAATTTCTCATCTTATTGAAGCTATCAATATCAGACTTCCTAAAAGTTGGCCAAAATATACTCTTCCTCCTTCGGTCTTACAAAGAATTTTTTTTTTCTTTCTAATACTTAATAGAGGAAGGGAACCAAGGCGCTACAAACTACCATTCCCACTCAAATAAGCAAAACAGTTACATCGGTGTAAATACTTGAGCTCTAGAGAGTGATGAGAAAGTATTAATTAGCAGTGGTTAATAAATTATGGGAAAACTCTTGTTGTTCATATTTATGTTCATAGGAGTACGCCATTCTAGAGACTTGAGAAGACACTATATGCCCTCGTTTGGTAAAAAAGTTTTGTTTATAAATAAAGAATATGATATTTTCGAAGTAAAATATGTTATTTAAAAGTGATTTAAAAATATATACGATCAAAAAATAGTTGGAAAAAATATATTGTTTATAAATAAGTTATCTAAGAGCATCCACTATGAATAGATTAAGGCATAAGTTAGTAGTATTAGTTAGTAAGATGTTACATTTAGTGTCTACAATGGATATGTTAAAATATATGTTAAAGGAATCTTTTTGTTTAAAAGTTAACCTCAATGTTAAATTTGGCTAGTAGTTTAACTTGATAACATGACATTTTAACTTTTTTTTTTCTTTAAATTTTTTAATATCGATAAACAAAATAATTTCTTTGTTGATTCATATTATATAATTTAATGGAATTTTCAAAATGAGTATCATATTAATATATAAATTTTGTCATTTTAAAAATAAGTATTTACCATATTCTTGAATTTAGTTAAAATTTAACATGTCAATTGTAGCAAAAATTAATAACTAAATTTAACATGCATATGTGTCACTTTAACATATTGATGTAGCATTTAACATATCATTTTTTACTTATATGATTTTTTGACTTGTCCATTGTAAATGCACGTAAGCATAGTTACGTAGCACTTAACGGTATGGAGTGCCAACTCAACAACATGAGTTTGCGCTTGCTCGGTTGGCTTTTTAATTGGTACATGAACTTACATATTACTGATCAAAACAATGTTGAGAAATATTATCTCCATTTTGGCATTTAAAAAAAAAAAAAAAAAATCTATTCTTTCCATTATTTGAAAAATCAACTTTATAATAAATTCACAAAAGAAAATAAGAGCATTTTGGTTTTAATTAGGTCGAAACAATGATTATTGTTTACTTAGTTTGACAAATGTTATAAATCAAATTTATTTATTTAAATGATATCTTAACATAATTTAAAATGCATAATTTAAGTTATAAATAAATAATTTATTTATGAAAATTATTATTAAAAAAATTTATCAAAAAAAGTTAGCTGCAGTAAAAGAGAACCCAAATACGTGTAAAAGTGTTTTTAATACAATATATATGGAAAAGGAATAGAAAAGGGAAAAGGACATGTAAATTTGTACACCAACTCCTCGAGAAAAATTTTAGTGAAAAATAGGATAAAATATTCTTTAAAGAGCTGTATATGGAAAACATTTTCCATGAATTTCTTTTGAATCAAACACATAAGTTGGAAAATAATTTTTTCTTGATTTGATAATTTTCATGAAAATGTTTTTTGCCATCAAGCACACCCATGTTTGATATAAGGATCCATTTGTTTGCGATGATGAAATTTGAGTAGAAAGGAAACGAATTCTATAGAATTGAATTCTTGGGAATTAGAAATTTAATGTGTTTGATTGATTTAATTGTCTGAATGTAAAAAGTAGAGAAATTTTCAAGTTTTGTTATTTGATTGACATTATTTCATGAAAAATAAAACAAAATTTTGTTATTGCAATCAATTTTTTTCATACATTTGTACTTGATAATAATGCTAATTTCTAAAAAAAAATAAGTCAACTAACAATAATAAAAAGAATCAAACGAGACAAAAATGATGGAAAACTAATTTCCACCAAAGTTTTAAGAAAATCAATTCCTTAAAATCAAGGAAAGTAAGGTTGCGTTTGATTTAGTTATTTCTCCGTGGAAAATTGTCTTTTTCAACCCAAATTCCAGCATGAAATTGGAAAGTGGTAATCTTTTTCAATTTCGAATCTTCCCACCACCTCATAGAGAATTTTTTTTTGTGGGAACATCTATTTGATAACATTGTTTGGTTATAAACTAGTTTATTTATGATTTTGAGGTAAAAAGTAATGATTGAAAATTGAATAGAGAATGTCTGTGATTAAAAAGTGATTTAAAAATAAGATTGTGTGGTTTATAAGCATGCGTATAAACCTTTTTTTGGTTTTTATCGAACATGTGCTAAAATGTGCTTTGAAATCTTGTAAATGAAAATATTTTCCATTAAGGCTGTGTTTGATACACCTTTATTTGCCTGGAAAATGTCAAATCATGAAATTTGCATTTATTTGGTATTTGATTGAAAAAATTTGTCTTGAAAAATATTTTCTTAGATACAACCATTTAAAATACAACTATCTCATTTGCTTTGAAAATATTTTCTTACATATTTGATGAGAAAACATTTTCCACCTTAGGTGGAAAAGTCTTTTGCTTCACGTTTGATCATTTTTCTTATTGTTAATTGACTTATTTTTTTTTTCAAAAATTAACATTATTATTATCAAGTACAAATGAGTGAAAAATTAAAAAAAATATTTTTTTTTTATTAAAATAGTTAAATTTTGATTTATTTGACACGGAAAATAATGTTAATCAAACAACAAAATTAGGAAAATTTCTTACTTTTTCACTAGGAAAATTAATTTAATCAAACACTTCCAATTGACATTTTTTCAGGAAAATAATTTCCAAGCAAATCAATTCCTTAAAAATATTTTCCTACCGTCTATTTTCCATATTTTCAATCAAACGCAGCCTAAATTCTTTGAGTCGAAGATAGAAGTTGGAAAATAATTTCCTTGATTTGACAATTTTCTTGAAAAGATTAGAGTTTCAAACATACCCTAACCATTTTTTGTGGGTATATACAGTCTGACAATGAAAGACTAGGGACTAATTTATTTATTTATTTATTTTTAAAGATTGAAGACTACATCGTTAATAGACTGGATACGGATAGTGCAATTTCTCCCAAAAAATCAATTGAGGAAAATAAAATAATTAAATTCCAATAATAAACCATAAAATTGTTTACGCAGCGCCTTTTTCTTTATGAATGAATAATGAATAATAATAATAATAATAATAATAATAATAATAATAACAATAATTATTATTATTATTATTATTATTATTATTATTATTATTTATTTATTTGTATGCTCCATCTTCGCCCTTCTCTCTTCTCTCTTCTGTCTGTCTTTCTCCTGCTCTCACTCCGCTCTTTCTCTCTCTGCGAAGTCGCTGAAGATTTTCAATTCGAGTTCTTCAATCGCGCGTCGACTCTTGCTTGGTTGGATTTCTGGTTTTCAACATTTGGGGGTGGAGGAACAATAAGTATCAAAGGTCCCAATTTCTTCGAATCTGAAAAGTGTTTGATTTGGTGTTTGCTTATGAGATGTGATTAGCTGAGAACTCGAGGTAAGTTTTTTACTAGCATTTTCTTATTTTCTGCGATTACTGAAAGTTATTGATGATTTATGCTGATTTTTTTTTGCCAATTACGTGTAGATCCATTGTGAAAAGCTGCGCTTCTTAGTAGTTGAGATAGAAGTTTAATACTTTACTTAATTAATGAGATATATCGGTAACATTAAAAGATAATTTAAAAATAAAATAAATTGCAAGAAAAGAAATCAACTCTGGTTGTTATCTTTAGAAATTGGGAAAGATTTCTTGTTTTCTATTTTTAACTTGATTATTTTGATTTTGTAACTTTATGGAAGTTATACGATCTCCAGGAGTAAATGAGTAATGGAATTAATTGTGAATCTATTCAAATAAGGCCAAATAAAGAGACCGAATCATGGTGGGTAATAATGCATAATTTTGGCTATCGAGTTTTACCACTATCCCCTGAAAAAGAAAAAAAAATAAGGAAGGATCTTCCTAGAGCAGGTGAATTCGAATGTATCTTCCCAATCTTTTATGGTGGCAACAAATATTACACATCATTATTTTGAAAAGTGGAATCATGTTTCAAGATGGAATTATGAACTCCAGTCTTTCACCAACAGAAACATAAGTTATCGGCAGGATGGGTGTAGAAAGTTTGTTAATTGCTTCATGGAAATGGGGTGCATACTTGTTATGCAGCAATTTTTCTTTAATCTTGTTTTGAAAACATGTTTTCACTATTTAAATAGTCTCTTACTTGTGATCTTATATTTCAGAAAAGATGCCTTCATGGTTGTGGAAGTCATCTTCAAAGGATGCAAAAAAGAAAACATCGAAAGAGAGTTTTATTGTCACGTGGAATAGGAAATTTAGGAGTCCTGAAAGTAAATCTTCCAATAGATCAGAGGGATCTAGAAGACATTCTAGTGACACGGTTTCAGAGATAGGGTCTCAGTCACGAGCTGAGTCAAGGTCAACATCACCTTCCAAGCACGTTGCAAGATGTCAAAGTTTTGCCGAAAGGTCTCAGGCCCAACCACTTCCCGTGCCAGATCTACGCCCTGCTAATGTAAGGAGTACAGATTCTGGAATGGGTGATGTGGCAAAACCGAAATCACAAAGAATCTCCAAACCATTGTTGTTTCTGCCTCTCTCAAGACCTGCATGCATCCGACACAGGCTGGAACCTACTGACTTAGATGGTGAAGTAGTTGGTGCTTCAATCTCTAGCGAATGCTCCAATGAAAGTGACGATCCAGCTGCCTCGCGTCAGCGTAGTCTGCTGGCTTCTGACCATGAAATTGGGAGTCGAACTGCTGCAGGCAGCCCTTCAAGGTGAGTGGAGTTCCTAAAATATAAAGAACTGTAGATATTTTGTTCTCAGTCATGTTTTGATTATGCATGTATAATATTTCCTCCGTCTTACTAACCTTATAATTCCTTTACCCCATTTTTTTCCTTAGCATTATTGTGAAGGATCAGTCTGCTGTTGCACCAGTAATCTCAAGCGAGTCACGTGTTCCAGTGAATCTCTCGTCCCCTAAAATTGTCTCCTCTTCACCTCCTACGAGAAGACAGCTGAACCGTCAAGTTCCAAATCTACAGGTCCCCCATCATGGTGCCTTTTGCAGCGCTCCAGATAGCTCAATGTCAAGTCCCTCTCGAAGTCCAATGAGAGCTTCACGTTATGAGCAAGTTACAAGTTCTGCTTTTACTACTGGAAAGCATCATCCAGATCTTCTATTTCTTGGTTCTGGTCCTAGCTCCAGTCCAGGCTCAGGTCAGACCTCTGGGCACAATTCAATGGGAGGAGATATGTCCGGGCAATTATTTTTGCAACCTAGTAGAGGAAGCCCTGAATGTTCTCCAAATCCTAGTCCAAGAATGACAAGCCCTGGCCCTAGTTCCAGAATTCATAGTGGTGCTGTTACACCACTTCATCCAAGAGCTGGCGGGGGACACACTGAATCGCAGACTAGTTGGCCTGATGACTCAAAACAACAAAGTCACCGCCTACCCCTTCCTCCTGTAACAAGTTCCAATTCCTCATTGTTCTCTCATTCGAATTCAGCTGCGACATCTCCTTCTGTACCACGAAGTCCTGGACGAGTAGAAAGTCTTACAAGCCCTGGTTCACGTTGGAAAAAGGGAAAATTGCTTGGTAGAGGCACATTTGGACATGTGTATGTTGGTTTTAATAGGTGCGGGAATCTGTTTAGTGCTAGCCACTTTCCTTGATCTTTATATGTTATAGGAAACTCTTCCATTTGTGTCTCTTTTATACTTTTAGATTTAGATGGAATTCTTATAACACGTCTTCAGAATTCTTAATCCATCTGTACCATTTATTAAATTATTTAACATATTTATTTTGTATCTATATGTTAGTATTTTAATATATTCATTACCTAAAGTTGATTACTGATTTTAATATTACACTTGTTGGCCTTGTGCTTCAGTGAAACTGGTGAAATGTGTGCTATGAAGGAGGTGACATTATTCTCAGATGATGCGAAGTCAAAGGAAAGTGCAAAGCAGTTGGGGCAAGTGAGTTTTAAAGCCATTTGATGCATGAAGAGGTTTTTATTGATTGCAATTTTCACGTCAGTTTATCTATTCATGCCTATCACATTCATTTCTGTTGCTTACAGGAGATTGCATTATTGAGTCGTTTAAGGCATCCAAATATTGTGCGGTACTATGGATCTGAAACGGTCAGTTGTATTCTTGCATTCATCATCACCCCTTATATACTGATGCACTTTATATATAAATCTTCTAATCCCAAATTTGAGTCAACAAATGTCTTATTCTGTATTTGGTTGCAGAAAGTACTTGCCAGTTGACTTAGTAGGCACAATTCTTTAATATTATGAAATTCGTGGAAATACGCCATTAACTGAAATCTATATGAACTACCATTTTGACAACAGTGGTCATAACTCTCTTCATGTAAAGTGTATCTGGTTGCTAAATATGCGTGAAGTTATTTTCCTTGTTTTCCATTGCTTCTGAAATTATTTTGCTTGATTAGGTGGATGATAAATTATATATCTATTTGGAATATGTGTCTGGTGGCTCCATCCATAAGCTTCTACAAGAGTATGGAAAATTGGGAGAATCAGCTATCCGTAGTTATACTCAACAAATATTGTCGGGGCTTGCATATTTGCACACCAGAAATACTGTGCATAGGTAAATTTGATTTCCTTTACTAGGATAAGTTTTCGGCTTCTAATGTGGTTGTGAACCATAGTTCATATCTAACCACGTCGTCTTGCACTTATGCTCCTGTTTATATACTGCAGGGATATTAAGGGGGCTAATATCCTCGTGGATCCAACTGGTCATGTAAAGTTGGCTGACTTTGGCATGGCAAAGCATGTAAGTGTGACTTTCTCTTTGAATTTCCTTCAGTAGCTTATTAATGGTCAAGAGATGAACAGTACAATTCAAAGGGCTTACCCTTTTACAAAAGAAAACTCAAAAAGAATTATGTAATGGGCACTGCCAACAAACATCCAAATGCTAGGAAAGATGGAAGCAACACAGATCAATAAGCCTCTCTTTGAACTGTTAACAGATAATGTGAATCCTAAAGAGTACAATAAGGAAAGTGAACAAGTGAAAATGGCTGTTCATTGTTAATTTAGGAGATATAACTGCTGTTTTGACTTCAAAATTAGCTCCACGCGACTCTATAGGACCAAGTCTTTTTACTTTATATTCTGTTCCTGTCACCTTAGGTTATTGAACTCTAATTCTTAAAGTATTACGCATCTTAGTATTAATGTTCTTAGGAATATTTCTCGGCTGCTTTTATATTTTCTCATCGAATGGAATTTTCATCCTGTGAAGGTATTAGCATTTATGTGCATTTTTCTGTTTTGCCAGATTGCTGGGCAAACCTGTCCATTATCATTCAAGGGCAGTCCTTATTGGATGGCACCTGAGGTTGGACAATTTTTTTTTTTTTTTTTTAAATCAGCAACGATAGCACTACATGGCTTTCTTTCCTGTTCAATGATTACATTACTTCTTTCCTGCCTGTTTAGGTGATAAGGAATTCAAAAGGGTGTAGCCTTGCTGTTGATATATGGAGTCTTGGATGCACCGTCTTGGAAATGGCCTTATCGAAGCCTCCTTGGAGCCAGTATGAAGGGGTCAGTAATTTGAACTCTAATTTTCTGTAAAAGTTATCGTTTTTATTTAGTTAGTGTGTTGTGTATATGATGAAGGAGCCAGTTGTACTTTTATTGTCACCTAGTACATATTGTTGATAGAGTGTTAACTTACAACAGTTCATGTTTGGAATGTGTTCTCTGGTCCTTATTTATCTGATACTTGTTTTCTGTCCTGAAGGTTGCCGCCATGTTCAAGATTGGAAATAGTAAAGAACTCCCAACAATTCCAGAACACCTCTCGGATGAAGGCAAGGATTTTGTGAAGCAGTGCCTTCAGCGGAATCCTTCGCATCGTCCTAGTGCTGCTGAGCTTTTGGATCACCCTTTTGTGAAAAGTGCCGTGCCTCCAGAAAACTCCAAATTGGGATCTACACCTCCAGATCCTCCTGTGGTAACAAATGCTGTAAAATCTGCGTTATTGTCATTTTTTTTATGTCACTTCTTCACTGTGCTGAGATTTGTAATGGCCATCTATTTTGTCACCTGAATCAATATTTGGTACTTTATCAGGCCAATGTTCTAGCTATTTGAAACTTTATTTTGGAAGTATGAAAATAAAATTGTTATTCGACCCCTCAGCAACTTCACTGTTGGGAGTAATTGAAAAATCCTAGCTCTGTAGTTTCATGATTCCAGACCCTGAAATGATTGGTATACAGTATCAGGCTATGAAGCCTTTTCAATAATTGTTTTTAATGCCACTTCATTTTTCAAATTATTTACAGGGCATTGGACACACGAGAAGTCTTCAACTCTTGGATTCAGAGAGACTTGCTATCCACTCATCCAGAGTATCAAAATCTAATTTTCATTCCAGGTGCTTTTCTCACTCTCTCTGGTACATTCACCCCCACACTTGAAAGAACTCAATCGAAGTCTTTGTTAACGCATCATAACATTTCTAAGATATAGTGAAGGATAAGGACGAGTGATATTTGGTTTTGTTCACTGATTATATGCTCTATATTTCCAGCCATATTTATATTCCAAGGAACGTATCGTGCCCCGTCTCACCAATTGGGAGTCCTCTTCTGCATGCAAGGTCACCCCAGTACCTGAATGGGAGGATGTCTCCATCGCCCATATCCAGCCCCCTCACAACTTCCGGCTCATCCACACCTCTCACCAGTGGGACTTGCACCATCCCATTCCATCTTCTTAATCAATCTCTATTATCGCAAGATTTTTTTTCTAACTTGCCCAAGTCCCCGACCAGTCCCCGTGTCAATAACCCATCCTACTGGGATCCCGACATTTTTCGGACTGCTCAATCGGGTTCTAATGCTTTTCGGGAACGGACGAGTAATAAAGATGCTCCAGGAATTCAGTTTGGAACGACCGGCAATGGAGATATGTACGACAGACAATCGGTCTTGGCTGATCGTGTATCTCAGCAACTCCTAAGAGATCCAGTTAAGCTGAGCCCATCTTTTGATCTGAATCCTTCCTCTCCATTGCCAAACCACCGCATGGACGGAATCTAACTTGTTTTGCCATTGAGGATGCTGTTCAAGGAAACTTGCTTATGAAGTCACTTCCTTGTGTAACAAGGGATGTCTGGCTGCTGCTTCTGCAATCACGACAATAGGGTTTGCTAATAGTTTACTGCACACTAAGTCGACTTAAAGTTGAAATGAAAAATTATTTTAGCTGATCCTGCACTGAAGCAAAAGTCTGGAAAATGTATATCAATTTTATTGCATAGAAGAGAAGATAACGGCTGGACAATAAGCAGGTAGAGTCATTTTTCTTCCAGTCTGCAACTGCTGTACAGAGAATGGACTGATATTTATATCTGTGCTAATGAAACAATTTTTCTCGTCTTCCATTTCTTTAACGGCAATTCATTAGTGAAATTTTGTGGAACCAAACATGTAAAAGATAAACAACAAAAACAATTAGTTCAAGACACATCTCCAGTAGAATGGAGTGCTAAGAAAATACTTAAAGAACTACTTTACAAAAACCAAATACTACATTAGTCCTTAATCTTGCGGTCAGAGTAATATATGTTCAAGGCCTTCGGGAGAAAGACAGGTAGCAAAAATCCAAACAAATTGAAACACCAGTAAATCAAGTTAGCCACAGCAAGACCCTTCCCAATATGCACCCTCTTTGCACCGCTTCCGGCCTCCACCTTGGAAATTTCAACCCTCACCCACTCCACGACGTTGAAAACCCTCCTCGAATTGTAGAAAATCGAGACGAAAACCCGAATAGGCAACGAAAAACCACCAGCAGAGGCCAGCCCCTCCATGAAAACTTGACTGGCTAATAGGAAAACATGTGGAGAAGCAGCCTCAATACCCACCTTGTCACCTTCTAAGATGCCGTACAAAATATACGCTATCGGAAGAAATAATCCGATTAGAGCTCCTACGATCCCGTAAAGGGTTAGGAACATGTTCTTTTCCGCGAAAACCGGAGGCTCCTTGCTAGAAGAAGAAGGTGGCGGTGGCGGAAATGCAAATTTTGATATGAAATACATGTAAATTATGGAAAAGATGACGAAAGCCAAGTCTTCAATGCTTACCAAGCCGCTGGCGGAGAAGACAATGATTACCGCCAGGGTATTAAGCTGCCGGAAAGCGAAGAAACCAACGCGAGTCAGTGCTTTTACCGCGGTGATTACGGCCGGCACAAGTGCTTCTTCTTTAGCTACACCTAAATCTCTGGGCGGACCAACCCCACCTGACATCTTTTTTTCTTAAAATTGTTGATTATTTTCTCTGAAGGAAAAAAATTGCTTGAAACAGGAGATGTTTTCTTTATCTTCTTGACATGAAAAATAGAAAGGGTTTGCATGTGTAGACAGTCAGAGATAGAGGGGTCAGAGCAACACGTGTCAGTGTTGAGGACTTGACAATTAGCGATTTAACTACGTGTCATGCAAACTGAAAGTGTTGTAACAATTTCAACACTACTATCCCTTCCTCCGGATATAAAATGTTGATTTACAAATTCAAATTAAATATTAATTTAAACCTGGTTATCAAATAATAATAATAATAATAATAATTTAAACTTAATAATTTAAACTTATGACTATTTAATGTTTAATGAGTGGAGTGACAAGAATCTACCGCAAATCTCGATATTTTAATCGACACAATGCCACAATAAGCTTAACAAAGGGTTTGACTTTTGGATTTGTTGTAAATCACTATAACCCTGGACGGATCAATAGCCAGTATATAACTTTCTGATGCAGATGATCATGAAGGTGTCACTGCAAAGCTTACTCATGTTCTACTCAATTCTTACCTCATATAGAGAAAGAAGAGCATCTAATAGTATAGACGAGACTCATGCGTTTCCGATTCAATGGACACACATTATTGTTTTACAGACACGATATAAATTTCCTAAGTCACCTTATCTTCATTTTAGAAAAGAAAGATGTTTATCCCAACATATAGTACAATAATACAAATAAAGTAACAAATTATTACACAAACGAACAAACAAACTTTAGAGAAATCTTTTACTTTAATAAAACACAAGTCTTGCTTTAATAAAGTAAATTTTATAATTTATACTCTGTTGTTGCTAAACACATTATCCATGATCTTTGTGATGTTCTACATCTAAATAATGTATGTATGGAAAATGTGTTGACCTATGGTTAACTTAACTCTATTGTTTTGATCATAACAAACAAGATTATATTGTGTTATTAACAAGTGTGCTTCAAGTATTTCATGTAATGATAATCTTCAAAGCATTCATAGTACAAATCGTCTCTCGAAGATAAAAGATCAAAAACACAAGATGCAATGTTCGAGACACGAAGCATGATAGTATGAAGATCGAGGAATGAAGCTTACAAAGAATTTGAGCATTTACAAATTGCTTCTCAACATATATAAGGTTAATGCATCAATAGTTGATAATGTACTTCATAAGCTCAAGTAACATTTTTAAAGTCATTAAAATATCATTTTCAAAATCAACTTTGATCAAAACATTTAAAAAATCATTTTTTTTTTTTGAAATACTGTCAAATGAGGTCGGCCGCATCTGAACAGAGGTCGACTGCAAGAAAAGACAGGTCGACCGCATTGTTCTATTTCGAACTCCAAAGGCTATTTTCTCGCAACAGCTATATTAAGGTCGACTGCAAGAGTCAGTATGTACGAAATTTGCTCTATAAATAGCTCTCTCTTTTGCATTCATTCTTACCAACTTACAAGAGCTTTTAAGAGAAAAATTGATTGAGAAAATCATTAAGCTTACTTTGTTTTACATTCGATATCATTTATTACAAAGAATTCCTTGATTGATCAAAAACTTTTCATATCTTTATCAAGAATTCTATTTTGAAGAAAACTCATTACTCTTACTTTATTATTAATCGTTGATTGAGTTCTTCATCACCAAATACTTATTGAAGTGTATATATATCTCTTCATACTTAACTAAGTATTATTTGGTAAGAGAGATCATTGGTTGAAATACTTTGATACAAGCCAATATATTTCATATCATTCATCAAAGTTTTCATAAATACTCGAGCTTTAAACATTTGCTATCTATTAAAGTGTTATCCTAAACTCTCGAAATACTTGACTTGATTATATCATTTGTTAAGAGAGTTTATTCAAATTGTAAAATTCTTATGTGTATTTTGATGGTTTCGAGATCCTTGTGAAAACTCGATTGTAAAGGATAGGTGCTCCTTATTGTAAAGTCACCTAAGGATAAGTGCTTCTTGTTATAAGTTACTTAAGGATTCGATACTCCTTGTTGTAAGTTATCAATTTAGTGGATTTGGCCGTGCTAGTGACGGAGAGCTTGGTAACGGAGGACATAGATCATGTTGGTTGATTGAACCTCCTTAAATCGTTGTTTCACTCTCTTATTCCTTTTTACTTACTTCCATTGCACTTGTATTTATTTCATTATTTCATATTTTGCAATATCTTTATTTAGTAACATTTGGTAAATTGTCTAAGTTCCTTTATTTCTATCTCATTACCTTGATAAGTTTAGTGCTCCTAATTATTTATTGTCCATAATTGATTAATTGTATCAAACTTAAGAGTATTTATCGAAAAAGTTTTGTAAAACCAATTCACCCCCTCTTGGTTAGTTTATCTTGGGTTATCAATTGGTATCAGAGCCTAGGAACTCTTTCATTTAGATTCTACAATCTAGAGTTATAGCTAACCAAAATATTGAAGGTTATTCTACTAATCGTCCACCATTGTTTGATGGTACTAATTATAATTATTGGAAAACTAGGATGATGCTATTTATTTAATCCATTGATTATAATATTTGAGATGTTATTGAATCCGATCCTCATGAGCTTACTAAGGTTATTAAGGTTGATGGAAAACCGGATATAACTATTTCAAAACCTAAGGAAGAATATGATGAGGATAATAAAAAGAAATTATCTTTAAATGCTAGAGCCAAAAATCTTTTCTATTGTGCACTTAGTATTAATGATTCCGCACACGATATTTGGCATACTATAGAAGTCACACACATGGGCACAAATAAAGTTAAATAAACTGAGATATATCTTTTATATAAAAATTTTGAAAATTTGTTCATGAAACAAGATAAACCCATTGCTAGCATGATTACTAGATTTACCGATATTGTTAATGGTCTTAAGGGCTTTGATCGAAAAAAATTTAATGGTGAACTTGTTAGCAAAATGCTTAGGTCTCTCTCAAAAGATTGGAGCTTATTGAGGATGTTGATAGAAAACACCCAAGATGACACATATCCCTTGGAAGGGCTCTATGGAACATTAATGACATATGAGCTAAATCATGCCGAGACAAAAGAAAAGTCTAGAAAAGCAAAAGAGGAAGAAATGAAAGATCCTCCTAGGAGACAAATTGCCTTAAAGTCATCAAATAATGAAGAAGCCTTGAACTCTAACAAGAGTGATGAGAAACTCGATGATCTTGTTCTCCTTGTCAAAAAGTGGAGAGCCTTTCGCAACAACCGTAAATTTCAAAAGAAAGAAGACAAAGGTGAAGAGAAAAAGATTGTTTGCTATGATTGTGACAAACCCGGTTACAAAAGAACCGAATGTCCCAACAAAAGAAAATTCTTCAAAAAGAAAGCTCTACAAGCTACTTGGGATGATAGTGATGACGAGCAAGAGGAAAGTGAAAGTCAAGATGAAGTTGCAAACATGTGCTTCATGGCCATTGAAGATGAGGTATCAACAAAAGTAAAGATTCTTGGATAGTGGTTGCTCAAAGCACATGACCAGAGATAATCACTCTTATCAAGATTCAAAAGAAAGGATAGAGATAATGTCACTTTTGGAGATAATGCCAAAGGAAAAATCATTGTCATTGAAAATATTGGTAATCATCTATCTCCCTCTATTGAAAATGTTTTATTAGTAGATAATCTCAAACATAATTTACTAAGTATTAGTCAATTATATGATTAAGGTTATCATATTAAATTTGATTCTTCTAGATGTCTTATCAAAGATGCTATATCAAAAGAGGTATTGTTTATAGGAAGCCGAAGAAAGATGTTTATATCATCAATATTGAATTTGAAAAAGAATTAAAATGTTTGTCAAGTCTTAAATATAACACTTGGTTATGGCATATAAGATTGGGTCATGTTAGTATGGACCTAATTTCAGAAATATTAAAAAATTGCTTTGTTAAAGGCCTACCAAGTTTGAAATTTGGAAAGGACAAGATTTGTGATGCTTGTTAATTTGGAAAACAAATCAAAAGTTCTTTCAAGAATAAGCAATTTTCTTCCACCACAAAACCGTTACAACTTCTTCACATGGATCTTTTTGGACCATCTCAAACTACAAGTTTGGGTGGTAAACACTATGCTTTTGTCATTGTTGATGATTTATTTTTAAATTTGAAAAATGAAGCTTTAAATGTATTTAAACACTTTTGCAAAAAGGTTCAAAATGAAAAAGGATATTCTATTACAACTATAAGAAGTGATCATGGTGAAGAATTTGATAACATGGCTTTTAATGAGTTTTTCAAAATAAATAAGTGTGAAATACATGGTTAAATGTATCTATTTGCGATTTTATATGAACATGCATGCATCTCATATATCCAAAAAAAAAAAAAATGCATTTCAGTTCATGAGGTCGACCGAACCAGATCTTGAGGTCGACCTGTGTCTGCTACCCGAAATTCCAGTGGGTTGCAAAAAATACCATGCAGTCGACCCCATATACAGACAAGTCGATCGCATAGTTGCGTTTCGGCTTTCTTAAAAAGGGGATTTTGACCCATTTCTTCGAACCCTAACCCCATTTTTGCAAGATCACTTTGTTTTTACTTTAGAAACTCCATCTTTTCATTTAGAAGAGTATATTGAAAACATTTGTTGGACAAATATTGTAGCCAATCATCAAAAAGCCTATCCAAATCTCATTAGGGAATTCTATAAAAATCTTGTCCATACTCCTAATTCTATTTCTAGTAAATTTAAAGGAATTCGTGTTAGAATTACCAGAGAACTATTGCGTACTATTTTGAATTTGGATACTTGTGAGAATCTTATTTATGCACAAAATAGCGCTTCTCTTTGTGATGGCTATACTCCTGCTATTGCATGTCATCGAGTAACGAGAAGGGAAATAAATCATCCCATGAAACTTAACACCTACCAGCTAACTCTACCTTGCAAGCTCTTACATAAAAAACAATAGCCCACATTTTCGTCCCTAGAAAAGGACATCTCGAAAATGTTACACATCTTGACCTATTTTTGCTTGATTCTTGTTTGTCGGGTCGTAAAGTTGATTTCCCTCACATTGCTATTCAACACATGATGCATGTGAGCACCTCCACCCAAATCCTAGGACTTCCATATGGTACGATCCTTACTAAAATCTTTACTCATTTCAATATTCCTCTTGAGGGTGAGGCTTTTATAGAACAAAAATCGACCGATACCATCGACAAACACACTTTGAAGAAAATGAAAATTTTCAAGGAACATGGACAATGGGTTTGCCATATCCAAGGGTTTGATGAGAATTCGGTGCCTTCAACACTTCTTATTGAAGATGAAGAAGAAGCTCAAGGGAGTGACGAGGAGGAAGAGCTCATGACATACCCCATCCACACGTACCTCAAAATGCTCCACCGAACCGGTTGGATGTTCACCAAGGAGCTCTATAATCAAACCAATGGGCGCATTGATTCTCTCACCAACATGGTCGAAGGCATGGAAAAAATGCAACAACACATGATGGGCATGCAACAAAAATTGTTGGACAATCAAAACCCTATCATGGAGACTCTTGGAAACATCCAAGCTAGGATCAACATGTTTCCTTTCCCACCTCCTCCTCCTCCCATGGAATGACCATCACATGTTCTTTTTTTCCTTCTTTTTGTCTATGGTATTGTTCTTATGTTTTCTAACATATTATTATCCTTAGTTTAGAACCAATTACGAACTCTTGTTATGAATATTTTGTGATTTATTCAATGATATGATTTCCATAGTTTCCTTCACATATCTTGGCTATATTGTTAGTTTCTATGGTTGGCTTAATCCCTTTTTTTCATGCCAAAAAAGGGGAGGGGGGAATAACATGCTCATAGATAATGATTAGATAGTGAAATAATATGTTATTGAGATTGAGATATGCTTATAAGATATCTAGTGTTATATTGTGGATATGGTGCGTATCTGTCAAAAATTAGGATATTATTTTATTTTTCTTGAATAAATTCTACTTAATTGTTGTTATTTATTATTATTTCAGGTTTTATCCCAAATTCAAGAAAATAAGAAATTGTAGAAAAATTCACATTTGGATGCTAATTGGAGCTAAATTGGACAATCGAGAGGCTAATGACATCAACGGAAAAGATGCAATGTGCCAAAGTAAAGAAATCAGAAGTTGAAGGACTGAAGAGCAAATTAAACATGAGGGAACAACTTGCAAATATCCAATGATTGACTTGGATCACAAGACAATACTTTGAGTATTTTTAGAAGTCAATTGGATACAAGTAGAAGCCAAAAAGGAATGGAATATGATAAGAATATTACCAAAAAATTGATTCCAACAGCACAAGATTCTGGACAGATTTCTAGTCAGACTTTGAGACCTAATTTTAGGGTAGTAAACGTTTGAATTGGAAAAATCCTATTTCAAAAATAATTGTATTCCTTTAAGTTATCTTTCTAACGCAATTTGAATCACCTAAATCAGATAAGGGAATAGAAAGGTCTCTTTACCAACTATATAAGAAACATGTCTTGCACGAAAATCTGACATTTGCCTCACCTAAGAACATCATAATTTTGGGATTTCAACGTCAAATTTTTGGGAGATTGGAGAAGCCGGCTGGAACCAAAAGAAAGGGGCACAACTGGACTAATTTTGGCGGTGCACGGTTGGGGCGATGATTGGACTTCAACTATTCAAACTCCGGGTTTTACTTTCATTATTTGTTGCTATTTTTAGTCCCAAGAACACGAGTAGCTAAATTTAATATTGGGATTGATGATGAAGATTTAATATTTCTAGTTTTAATTTCAATTCTCAAGTTGGTGAATTTATTGTTTTCATGTATTGATTTTACTATGTTTTTAATGCTTGAATTAACTGGCCACTAATTCATGATTTAATGGTTGTTTTCATAATTCGAGAGGTGGGTTAAAAATTAGATTATGTAGTAAAATTCGGTAATTTCAACAAAAAGATAGATATATGAATTTGTGGTTGCTTGTGATCATTTATGAATTCCTAGATAATTTAATGCATTTAGCTAAGGAGAACTCTGACTGGTTGTAGAGATACATGGTTGACTTCATTAAATAGGCATAATTTGAACTTGAGAGAGGGAAATTAGATACATGAGTGGATTCGAATAAATACAATTTTAGAAAACAACTTGAGATGTGAAATTATGCTAGAATATTATTTCGAAATCATTAGTCCCAATAGTTCTTTATTGTTAAGAAAAATCATCGTTCAATTTCTCGTTTTTATAGTTTAATTTAGGTGCTTTGAGTTTAATTTTCTATTTCTTAATTTTTGGAATTGTTAGTTTTATTAATCTCTCAATTTCTTGTCTTTTTGGAATTGTTTGCATTTTATTTTCTTAGTTAGTTAGTGTTTGCTTTAGTCTAGGAATTCTCCTAATCAAAGTAAATTTATAACGAATTAACTAGTCATCGTGGGATCGACAATCCAGACTCAAAAGTCCACTTTTACTACTTGTTTATGATATCGTGCACTTGCGATAATCAAACCAACAATACTATTGATGTTATGGTGTGAATATGATGCTATTGATGAGATGAAATTTGTGGTAAGACATTAACCTTATGAGGTTGAAAAAGAAAGGGGGAATACTATTACATTCATGATATTCTATCTTATGTTTTTCACACTTATGCTCATGATTAAGGGATATATGCCACATTTTTGCTTATGCCAAAAGGGGGAAAAGATGTGATGATTGTTGGCATTTGACTATGGATAATCTATATGCATAGAAATGAATTATATTATATAATAGATTATGCCACTATTTTGCTTTAAAAGAATAATTATTGGTCTGTAAAAGATAGGGGGAATATATGTTAAAATTGAACTTATCAATTATTCTCATTTCCCTATGCTTTGATTATATGCTTTAATTGCTTATATTGTAGTTACAAATCATCTTGTTTTTCATAATAAAAAAGGGAAAAATTGTTGACCTATGGTTAACTTAACCTTATTATTTTGATCATAACAAACAAGATTATATTGTGTTATTAACAAGTGTGCTTTACGTATTTCATGTAATGATAATCTTCAAAGCACAAATCATCTCTCGAAGATAAAAGATCAAAAACACAAGATGCGATGTTCAAGACATGAAGCATGATAGTATGAAGATTGAGGAATGAAGCTTACAAAAAAATTGAGCATTTACAAATTGCTTCTCAACATATGTAAGGTTAATGCATCAATAGTTGGCAATGCACTTCATAAGCTCAAGTAACATTTTTAAAGTCATTAGAATATCATTTTCAAAATCAACTTTGATGAAAACATTTAAAAAATCATTTTTTTAAAATGATGTTAAATGGGGTCGGACGCATCTGAAGAGAGGTCGACCACAAGAAAAGACAGGTCAACCACACTGTTCTATTTTGAACTCCAACGGCTATTTTCTCGCAACGGTTATATTGAGGTCGACCACATGGTTGAATAGGTCGACCGCAAGAGTCAGTATGTGAGAAATTTGCTTAGCTCTCTCTTTTGCATTCATTCTTACCAACTTACAAGAACTTTTAAGAGAGAAATTGATTGAGAAAATCATTGAGCTTACTTTTTTTTACATTCTATTTCATTTATTGCAAAGAATTTCTTGATTGATCAAAAACTTTTCATATCTTTATTTAGTAGCATTTGGTAAATTGTCTAAGTTCCTTTATTTCTATCTCATTAACTTAATAAGTTTAGTGTTCCTAATTGTTTATTGTCCATAATTGATTAATCGTATCAAACTTAAGAGTATTTATCGAAAAAGTTTTGTAAAACCAATTAACCCCCTCTTGGTTAGTTTATCTTGGGTTATCAAAATGGTGGTAAACATGTAGAATTTGTAATCCACATCAGCAGAATACCTATACATCTTTGGATGAAAACTTCTCATTCAAAATATAGAAGTTGTGGGTCCTTTCTTTCTATTCCTTGGTAAGCGGACCATAGGAGCATTGGGGCATCTGCTTTTGACTGATAGAAAGCATCTCTTTTTTCTCCTTCTTGATCGGAAATGATGGCAAGAAGTTAAAGTAAGAAAATATTTTCTTGATAACAGATAGTACCTTATAATCCTTATTTATTAGCTAAATATGATTTTCATGTGAATGTAGAGATATGTTCTACTATAAAAGTTGTTAAATACTTGTACATATATAGTTACAAAGGACATGAAAAGTAAATTTCTTGGTAAACGATGAGGGTAAGTTTGATAGTATGGATGAAATACAAAAATCTCAATCTAGTAGATGGATCTCTCCATTTGAAGCATGTAAATAATCTATAGATCTACTATGCATGAAATGAGTCCAGCCATTATTTCATTAGAACAACTTCTAGAAAATAAGCAATTAGTTATGTACAAGAATTGTGATGATCTTACCAGAGTTATTAGACAAGATTTTTTTTCCAAAAGTCAATTTTACATAGTTCATGTGCCCCATTGTTACCTCTATAAGGGCCTACCATGGGACCCACAGGTCATCTAGTCATCACCCTAGACTCGCAAGTTGGACTCCACTTGTTGGACTCATGCTATAGGAACGATCACTCCAGACATAGGCCAAGACTCCAGACACAGGTCAAAACTCCGAACACATGTCAATGCCAACTTGTATTTACTCTTGAATTACAAGACCATTATATCGGAGTGGTGTTTACCAGAGTCCATACCCCGAAAATTTGATAAGACTGTTCAATGAGTTAGAGAGATATGACTTGTCTGCAGAAGACGACTTGATGTGACAATGTCTTTAATAGAGAGAGCTACTCTATTGCTGCAGCACCAATCCTATGATATGAGATAATGATTATTACCAAGAAAATGGTTTACCTCATGAAAGGGTTGAGGTCTTGCCACGTATCAAGAGTGACACAGGTCACGATCTTAGACAACAACTCCCTCTATAAATAGATTGCAATTTTCACAAAGAAACATGTTAGTAATTGAATAGATTACTCACCATACTTTTACTCACTCCCTTTTCTCTCTCCTACACATATATTTCCCATACCCAACTATATTTTAACCTCAGAGAGTCCTTACTGAGTGTTGGAGTGCAAACGGGATCCACATTAGCTTCCTTTTCCTATTGATGTTGTTACGTGTTCAAGAGGGAGGAGTTGAGACGTGTTAATCCAAGGTCCCACTAGATTTTGTGGTCAATATCTTTACGCCATCTATGAGAAACCATACTTCTAACCACGAAAATCACGTGGTTAAAAGCATTCTAAGAAACCTTGAAAAAGGACAAAAAATCCTCCTGAAAAAGAGTGGGAAAGCATTCTCAGAAATCCTAGGAAGGGACAATTTTTGAAATAAAAGATACATAACTATGAAAAAAGGATAACCCCTAAATCATAGTACGCGTGTATGAAATTATTAGTGATGCCAACCCACAAAGAAGTAGGAGCCAACAAAATGACATCAATGAGGAGGCACCTTTGCCTAACTATCCCTGTGTTGTCAATGAAGAAATACCTCACCCTAACCCTCCTCGGAGGCATGGAAGTTGACATTTAATCCGAAGTGTCACTCTCTTAACGGAAAAAATGATGGATATGCAGAGAACAACAAGTTGCGTAAACACTAGCCATGAACGCATACCCAAAAAGAGGATACCTAGCACCAGGCCCGACCGCACTTCTACGCCATATAGAGAATCAACCAAGGTATTAGTTCCTTAGCGCGAATACATCTAGTTATCACCCCATACCTTCAACAGATGTGGAAGTAGACTGTGCAGGAAAAGATGAAGCATAGGAGTCACAGGAAGAGCGCAACTTCCCCCCTGAATACCATAGAGAGGCTGCATCCTCATGGTCAAACATTGTTTTTAGTAGAATATGGGCTTGCTTTCCAAGGACTAGGCATGAGAGAAAGGTTGCAGAAGCCAATCCTCAAACACATGAGCCTTGGAATAGGTGCAAGAGAAGGGATGCAGAAGCTAATTCTCAAGCAGTGCTTAGGAATAGGAGTGAGAGAAGGGCTGCAAAAGCTAACCCTCAAACATAGGGGATTCTACCTTGTTATTCAGGACCACACTATGGTCAGGCTTTGTCACCTCGCGGGATGTCTCCACCTCGCAACCATTTGGCCAAACACGTCCCCACATTAAAATAATGCCGAAACATGATGAAGAACCCAGGGAAATTTCCTCATACAAAGTTGATGATGACGAAGAAATCATCCCTTTCTCCAAAGGCATTCATCTGTATCCCATTTTGTCGGACTTTGAAATGCCAAAAATTGTTAAATATTCTAGGAGAGATGACCTCGGAAACCACTTCTTAAAATATTGTGCAAGTATGAAAATTACTAGAGCTGCTCCCGCACTTAAATGCAAGGCTTTTCCATTAACACTAGAAGGAAGTGTCGTATGATGGTGTAAGAAACTCCCACCTAGAAGTATTAATAGATGGAAGGACTTAAAAACAGCCTTCAAAAATGGGTTCATATCCTCCACACCGGGGAAACTTCCACTCCAACGTTTGCAAGACATGAGGCAGGGGAAGAATGAGTCACTGAAAAGTTACTTAGCCTGGTTAACAGAGGAAATGCATAACTGTGAAACTAATACGGATGCAAAAATGTTTTCCACTCTAAAAAAAGAGGGATGGATAGGGCAAGTATGCTCAGAAGAGATGTACAAATCTGAAATCCTAGAGATTGCAGTGCTTTGGTTGACATGATGAATGAGGAAATCATCTCGGAAGAGATGGTGCGGGCAAGAGATGGCCACACCCAAGAGAGCTATAATTCTAGAGACCAATTCGAAGCCAAGCCAACGATAGGAAGAAACAGAAATTAGTCCGAAAACCATTATGGAGGTGGTTCCCGCCCTTTCCCTGAGTTTAGTTCGAGTTATTGGGTTTGGTTCAAGTTATTCAGTCGATATCACTGAGGCTATTCTAAACTTGCACTCCACCCTTCCAATGATAGTACCTGTGGGCCCTATCGTCACTCCAAATAGAGCAGGCACGAGATGGAATGGGAAGCAACCAGTGATTGGACCGTATTACACTTACCATAGATTTTATGGGCATGTAACAGAGGATTGCATGAATGTGCAAATGTTGGCAAAACAGAGAGCAACTAATAGGATAGGAAGAAATGGAACCCCGAGTAGGGATAGGCCACAGCTATCGAACCAACCAAATGATCAAAAACACAACTGGACCAACCGCCAGGATGACAAGAGAAATGCTCCGGCAGGGCGGAACAACAATCACCAAAGAGATTGGAGCAACGATAGAAACAGAGCTCCAACACCTGATAGAAATATCACGAACTTACCTCCTCCTTCCAATGATCCATCAATCCGTGATATTGACACCATCTTTGGAGGACCACATCCAAAGGACAGTACCAACAATTCATAGAAGTGGTGTACTAGTGATGCAAACCACGTAGCAATTGTAGCTACGCAACCCAAAAATTATTGGAATCGACCCAAGAACGCCAAAGAATCACGATTTAGAGATTGATTCAAATTAATTGAACCAAGCAACCAACACAATCAATTGATATGTTGACCTCTTGATCACAATGAAAATAAATCTCACCCAAGATTTGAACAAACAAGAATTAAACTCGCAAGTTCGGATTTTATTCAATGAAGAATAAGGATTGTGAAAGCAATTTGCCTCTCAATATAATAATCAAAGTTGTCTGTGAATAATGAAAATTACATCCCTATATATAGGGTCAAAACTAGGTTAAAGAGTTCTAATTAAATAAGGAAACAATTACCTAAAAATAAGGAAATAAAAATAACCTAAAATTCCGCGTATACATGTTTACGGCCGTGACTACTTTCCTTACGGCCGTAAACTTGTTTCTGACTCACTCTTACGGCCGTGACATATGACTTACGGCCGTAAGTCCAAAACGTCCAAACTTCAATTTTTAAGCAGCAACTCCATTACGGCCGTGATATAATCTTTACGGCCGTAAACTGCAATTTCTTCAAAATTCCGTTTTAAGCAGAAGGTTGATTACGGCCGTGAGGATTTTTGAATTACGGCCGTAATTCTCGAATTTTGGCAATCTTCTTCGACGGCTTGGATGAGGTTGATCCACTCGTCGTTTTGGCTCGGCCCCAACATGAAACTTGCTTCTTTCGATGACACGAACATTGTTTTGGCCATTGTTTCTTGAACTAACTTGTCCATTGCTTCCTTGGCCCTCTTTGCTTGCAATCGAGTCATCGGTCCTCCTTTGATCTTCAACGGATCTTTGTGCGGGCTTGTATCCGTGATCTGGATCACATCATCCCCTCCCTCTTCGAAAGGATTCGACCTCGAATTTGTACCTGCATCAAACGGAGATAGATCAGAAACATTAAATGAAGCCGAAACATTATACTCACCAGGAAGGTCTAATTTATAGGCATTGTTGTTGATCCTTTCAATCACTTGGAACGGACCATCCCCTCGCGGTTGTAACTTTGACTTGCGTTGTTCTGGAAACCGCTCCTTCCTCAAATGTAACCAAACCCAATCACCAGGTTCAAAAATGATGCCCTTTCTTCCTTTGTTAGCCTGCGAAGCATAATGTTCATTTTTCTTTTCAATCGCCAACCTCACCTTGTCGTGGAGTGCTTTAACCATCTCAGCTTTTTTTTTTGCCATCTAAACTACTACGTTCATTCACAGGTAAAGGAATTAAATCCAATGGTGTTAGCGGATTAAAACCATAAACAATTTCAAATGGTGAACACGAAGTAGTAGAATGTATAGCCCTATTATATGCAAATTCAATAAATGGCAAACACTCTTCCCAATTTTTCAAATTTTTATTGATTATGGTGCGCAATAATTGAATCATTGTCCTATTTACTATCTCGGTCTGTCCATCGGTCTGTGGGTGACAAGTTGTAGAAAAAAGCAATTTTGTTCCTAATTTATTCCACAAGACTCTCCAAAAATGACTAAGGAATTTAACATCCCTATCCGAGACAATACTTTTAGGCACTCCATGTAAGCGCACGACTTCCCTAAAGAAAATTTCAGCTATGTTTGTAGCATCGTCAGTTTTGTGGCATGGTATGAAATGTGCCATTTTACTAAAGCGATCTACTACCACAAAAATCGAATCTCGACCCTTCTTAGTCCTAGGCAATCCCAAAACAAAATCCATAGAGATATCGACCCAAGGTTCACTAGGGACGGGTAAAGGCATATATAATCCATGGGGTTTAATCCTAGATTTAGCCTTTTTACAAGTAATGCATCTATTACAAACCCGAACCACATCAATTTTCATTTTAGGCCAATAGAAATGTTCACTTAGGATTTCAATGGTCTTTTTAACCCCAAAATGACCCATTAAACCTCCACTATGGGCCTCTCTCACAAGTAACTCCCTCATTGAACACCTAGGGACACACAATTTATTTTCTCGAAATAAATAATCATCATGTTTAAAGAACCTATCCACAGCCCCTTTACCACAAGACTCATAAATATTAGAAAAGTCCAGGTCATTAGCATACATGTCCTTAATGTATTCAAATCCAAGCAATTTCGAATGCAAAGAATTTAAAAGAACATACCTTCGAGACAATGCGTCAGCCACCACATTTTCCTTACCTTGTTTGTACCGGATGACATAGGGAAATGTTTCGATGAACTCTACCCACCTTGCATGTCTCTTACTCAGTTTAGCTTGACCCCTCAAATGCTTCAAGGACTCATGATCGGTGTGTATCACGAACTCCCGTGGCCACAAGTAATGTTGCCATGTTTCCAAAGCGCGCACAAGTGAGTATAACTCCTTGTCATATGTGGGATAATTAAGTGCAGCCCCTTTTAGTTTTTCACTAAAATAGGCGATTGGCCTTTGATCCTGCATTAAAACAGCTCCAATGCCTAGCCCTGAGGCATCACATTCAATCTCAAAAGCCTTGTCAAAGTTAGGAAGTGATAAAACCGGTGCTTTACACAACATATTTTTGATTGTTTCAAATACATGCTCCTGTTCTGCTCCCCATTTAAATCCTACACTTTTTTTGACAATTTCTGTGAGTGGTGTGGCAATCGTGCTAAAATTTTTAACAAAGCGCCTATAAAAACTAGCCAAGCCATGAAAACTCCTAACCTCAGTTATGCTTTTAGGTGTTGGCCACTCTTTAATAGCTTTGATTTTCTCTTCATCTACTTCTATCCCTCTAGCACTAACCACATAACCAAGAAATACAACTTTTTCCATGCAAAAATCACACTTTTTAAAGTTAGCAAAAAGTTGCTCTTGTCTTAAAACCACAAGCACACACCTAACATGCTCCACATGCTCATTCAAAGTTTTACTATATATCAAGATATCATCGAAGTAAACTACAACGAATTTACCTATAAATGCACGTAAAACATGATTCATTAAACGCATAAATGTGCTAGGTGCATTAGTAAGTCCAAAAGGCATTACTAACCATTCATACAAGCCATACTTAGTTTTAAAAGCAGTTTTCCACTCATCTCCTTCTTTCATTCGAATTTGATGATAACCACTCTTAAGGTCAATTTTACTAAATATGCTAGAGCCATGCAATTCATCCAACATATCATCTAGCCTAGGAATAGGATGACGATACTTTACCGTTATGTTGTTGATGGCCCTACAATCAACACACATCCTCCACGTTCCGTCCTTCTTCGGCACAAGTAACACGGGTACGGCACATGGGCTCATGCTCTCCCTTATGTACCCCTTACTCATTAATTCCTCAACTTGCTTTTGAAGCTCCTTCGTCCCCTCGGGATTGCTCCTATAAGCTGGTCGGTTTGGAATGACTGCTCCAGGTATAAAATCAATTTGATGCTCAATACCACGAATGGGTGGCAACCCACTAGGTATATCCTCCGGAAATACATCGTCAAATTCCTGCAATAAAGAAATAGCCAAACTAGGGAGGGATTTGTTAGTTTCATCAAAGGCAAGGAATGAATCCTTGTACAATAAAAGGACCATTGGTCGTTTTTCCATAAATGCTTTCTTGACTTCACTCCTTTTTGCGTAGAAACTCATTTTTCTTTCTTTTCTGGCGCTCTTCGCTCCCTCTCCTTTTTCTGAGGTATGTACCCCAACACTCTTTTTTTCTCTCGCCTCTCCTTTTTCTGGAGTCGTGGCTCCAACTCTCTTTTCCTCTCCTTTTTCTGAGGTCGTGGCCTCAACTCTCTTTCTCTCATTTTCCTTTACTCTTTTTTCTTCATCATTTTTCAGTTTTATTTGATCTTCATACACTTGTGACGGTGTCAATGGTGCAAGTGTAATGGTTTTTCCCCCTTTGGTAAAGCTATACCTATTTTTATACCTATCATGCGTGACCTTCCTATCATACTGCCAAGGTCTACCCAACAAAATGTGCCCGGCATGCATAGGTACCACATCACACATAACTTCATCCACATAGCTACCAATAGAAAAATTCACCAACACCCTCCTATTCACCTTAATTTCTCCACTATCATTTAACCATTGAAGCCTATAAGGTTTAGGATGTTTTAACAAAGGTAATCCTAATTTTTCAACAAGTATAGTACTAGCGACGTTAGTGCAACTACCGCCATCAATAATCATACTACATACCTTGTTATTAATGCGACATCGAGTATGAAATATGTTCTCCCGTTGTTGTTCCAAATCATCCGTGTGGATTTGGGCACTAAGAGCTCGCCTTGCCACTAATAACTCGCCATGCTCCCCGGATAACACATCTTCATCCTCACATATTTCCTCCAACGCTGGCATATCGCTATAATCCTCTTCCTCACTATCACTCTCCATAGTTCCATCCTTTCGCAAAAGTACCACTCGCCTATTAGGACATTGAGACGCCACATGTCCTCTCCCCAAACATTTGAAGCATTGAATGTCTCTACTCCTAGATGGTTGAGGTTCCCCTTTAGGTACGAATTTATTAGCTTGTTCCTCCTTCCCTTTTGGTGCCTCAAAATTCCCTTTTGATGCTTCAAACTTTCCTTTAGAAACAGTCCCTTCTCCTTTACTTTCCCACTTCGGCTTCCAAGAAGAATTAGTACCCGATTGATACCTTGCTGTCCCCTTCTTCTTCAATTGCTTCTCAACCTTTATAGCCATGTGCAACATATCCTCTATCTCCAAGTAATGTTGTAGTTCAACCACATTAGCTATATCCTTATTCATCCCATTCAAAAACCGAGCCATCGTAGCCTCCCTATCCTCTTCTACATTAGCTCTAATCATCAACAACTCCATCTCCTTGTGATAATCCTCCACACTCTTTGATCCTTGGTATAGACTTTGTAATTTTTGATGAAGCTCCCGATGGTAATGACTAGGAACGAACCTCTTTCTCATGATAGCCTTTAATTCATCCCAAGTACTAACGGGTCTCTCGCGATTCCTTCTCCTAGAAGTCACCAATTGATCCCACCAAGTAATAGCGTAATCGGAGAATTCAAGTACAGCTACTTTAACCTTTTTCTCTTCCGAATAAGTGTAGCAATTAAAAATTAATTCCATCTTCTTCTCCCATTCTAAGTATGCTTCCGGATCACTCCTTCCTTTGAATGACGGAATTGTCATCTTGATGTTGTTCATACTACCATCCATTCTATCGCCACCAAGATCTCTATCCCTTCTTCCATGCCTAACTACTCTATCCACAATTGCCCCATCGTCAAAATCACTACCTTCTTCATTCTCATCGACCCCCTCTACTCTACGACCTTGCCCACCTTGCCTACGGACATTAGGCACTTCCCGAGGTTGTTCAAGCCTTTCTAACCTACCTAACACATCCCCAAACAACCGCTCAAAACGTTGTACCATCTCTTTCGTCATGTTGGCTCGATCGTTGTTTTTTGCAGTAGAAGATTGTTCAGACATCCTAACACTAATGATTATATGCCTCACGTGTATTTCGCTCGTGTATCACTCAAATTAGGCTTTTACCCTCTATTGATCTCACCTCTCTACCTTTTTCCACTCAATAGCTTTCACCCCGATTGCTTCAAAGAACGAATCCGAACTCAAACAAGTTTAAACTCGATTGCTTCAAATCGAATATAAGTGAGAAGTAATGAATTTGTTGGAAAACTCAAAGAAGACCTTTAGAGAATTAAATTTGACTTTATATAGAACTTGACACTTTTTATGGAAACTATGATTGTTTCAAGAAAATAATTCTTGAAATCAAATATTTTAATTGAACTGAGAATTTTCGTTTTTTTTTTTTTTTTAATTTCTCGAAAATTCAACTACGAGAAAGACGCAACAAATGAAATTTAATTTGGATAACAAACGAAGGAAATAACGACTATTGAATTTTTTTGTGACACTTTTCTGGATTAAAGACTCAAAGCTGGAAGAACACGAAGAACAAGAATAAGAAACTCAAGAAAACAAAAACAAGATATAACCTTGATTTTTGGAGCCTAAGCTCTGATACCAGATGATGCAAACCACGTAGCAATTGTAGCTACGCAACCCACAAATTATTGGAATCGACCCAAGAACGCCAAAGAATCACGATTTAGAGATTGATTCAAATTAATTGAACCAAGCAACCAACACAATCAATTGATATGTTGACCTCTTGATCACAATGAAAATAAATCTCACCCAAGATTTGAACAAACAAGAATTAAACTCGCAAGTTCGGATTTTATTCAATGAAGAATAAGGATTGTGAAAGCAATTTGCCTCTCAATATAATAATCAAAGTTGTCTGTGAATAATGAAAATTACATCCCTATATATAGGGTCAAAACTAGGTTAAAGAGTTCTAATTAAATAAGGAAACAATTACCTAAAAATAAGGAAATAAAAATAACCTAAAATTCCGCGTATACTTGTTTACGGCCGTGACTACTTTCCTTACGGCCGTAAACTTGTTTCTGACTCACTCTTACGGCCGTGACATATGACTTACGGCCGTAAGTCCAAAACGTCCAAACTTCAATTTTTAAGCAGCAACTCCATTACGGCCGTGATATAATCTTTACGGCCGTAAACTGCAATTTCTTCAAAATTCCGTTTTAAGCAGAAGGTTGATTACGGCCGTGAGGATTTTTGAATTACGGCCGTAATTCTCGAATTTTGGCAATCTTCTTCGACGGCTTGGATGAGGTTGATCCACTCGTCGTTTTGGCTCGGCCCCAACATGAAACTTGCTTCTTTCGATGACACGAACATTGTTTTGGCCATTGTTTCTTGAACTAACTTGTCCATTGCTTCCTTGGCCCTCTTTGCTTGCAATCGAGTCATCGGTCCTCCTTTGATCTTCAACGGATCTTTGTGCGGGCTTGTATCCGTGATCTGGATCACATCAACTAGGGAGGCTAAGGATCCCGCCAATGTGAATTACCACATAAATTCACATCATATCGGAAGTTCAAGGATAGACCCCATCACCTTCAAGCTAGATGACTTAGTGGGGATACACTTCCCACACAATGATGCCCTAGTAGTCTGGGAAGTTGTTTCTAGAAATGGCCTATCTCAAATGTTGGTAGACGACGGAGCGTCAGTGAACGTAATTTATGGGGTAACATATGACAAGATGGGCATTGATACCCCGTTGATTACAGTTTCAGGCCCCATCTATAGCTTCATCGAGGATTATTTGTTACCTAGGGGCTCCATAATCTTGACAACATAGATAGGACAAACCCCCACTATTTCTAGGCTACCTAAGGAATTCACGATTGTTGAAAAGAGTTCCTCATATCATATCTCAATAAAGAGGCCTGGCCTGATTGACCTTGGTACAGTGACTCACACCAAATATATTTGCATGAAGTTTTCAACGAAAAATAGGATAGTGACAGTCAGAGAAAGTCAAGCTAAATCCAGGGCTTGTTACACAAATGCAATCTGGAAGTTTCAAGACCGAACAATCAACATGATCTGTGATGTCACAATAATTGATCCACCCTAGGCCCTGAAAGATTGAGTGCTACACTTGGGGAAGAAATGGATGTTATAAGCAGGAAGATGATCCAATTGATTTGGATCTACGAATGATTGGCCCTGAGTCTTGCATGGCTCTAGTTGACAAAGTTGGATGACCTAGGGATCTTACTAAAGACATGTAAATTGGGCAGGACTCAACTATACGAGTTCAAGGAATCAAAAACATCATTTTCCAAAATTTGGATGTTAGGAAAAAACGACGGCCTATGAGTCCAGATAAGTATGATCCCTTGAAAGAAAAGGTGACGAAGCTATTGAAAAATGGCTTCATTAGAGAATCTAGGTACCCAAAAGGGATATCTAATTTGGTGCTCACGAGGAGCATACAACATTCATAACTGGTAGGGGACTCTATTGTTATAGGGTCATGCCCTTTGAGTTGAGAAATGCCGAAGCAACCTATCAAAGGCTAGTGAACAAGATGTTTGCATAGCAATTAGGAATCACTATGGAGGTCTATGTTGATGATATGCTAGTGAAGAGTTTGGTTACTAAAAAACATATTGAACATTTGATGGAGAGCTTCGATATACTGAGAAAGTATAAGATGAAGATGAACCCCCTCAAATGTGCCTTCGAAGTAGGATCTGGAGATTTCATAGGATTCATGGTAAACTGCCATGGAATTGAAGCCAACCCGGATAAAATAAGGCTTTATTGGAAATACGCTCCCCACAAAACCATAAGGAAGTACAAAGCTTAACAGGAAGGGTAGCAGCTTTGAGCAGATTTGTCTCTAAATCTACAAATAAGTGTTTACCATTCTTCAGTCTTTGGCTTCGATAATGGTGGTTCTTCGGAGCAGAGTAATACTTTTCAGTCTAGAGGGACACAAATTTCACAACGCAGTTCGTTTTTGTTTTAAAGCCTCAAACAATGTGGCAGAGTATGAAGCACTCCTTGCAAGCCTAAAGCTAGAAATAGCTTTGAAAGCAAAATCACTAATGGTAAACAGCGTTTCCCAACTCATTGTATGCCAAGTCAATGGGTAGTTTGTTGTCAAAGAACCTAGCATGGTGGCTTACCTGCAAAAATTAAAGGACTTAACGACTCATTTTGTAAAATTTGAGCTGATCCACATTCCAAAGATTGAGAATACAAAAGATGACGCCTTGTTAAAGCTAGCGTGTAGTGAAGATGAAAAGCTTCTTAATATAGGGAAGAAGTTCTCTACATAGAAGAAGTATATCATAAATGGACCCAATAATTGCGTAATTGAAACTTTAGACTCTCCCCGGAGGACTTCGAATCAACCCGAAAATTGCAAAGGTATGCAGCTCATTTTATCATGAAAGAGGGATCCCTTACTTCGGTGTATAGGGCCCAAGGATGACAACTATGTGATGTGAGAAATCTATGAAGACATTTGTGGGAACCATGTTGGACCTTTGTATTTGGCCCATAAAGCCCTAAAACAGGGGGTACTCATGGCCCAACATGAAAAAAGGCATGTGGCTTTTTATGCAAGTGTGATAAATGCAAGTGTTATACAACCATACCACACCAACCCCAACATGAGCTATGGGTAGTTACAAGTCTGTGGCCTTTTTCCTAGTGGGGAATAGATATCATTAGATCTTTTCCAAGGGGAAGAGGAAATTGTTGCTACGCAATTGAGGCCATAGATTACTTCACCAAGTAGGTTGAAGCTGAGCTCGTAATGAAAATTATGGAAGCCAACAATTCCAAGTTCATTTGGAAAATATAATTTGCAGGTTTGACATTCCTCACTCTTTTGTTAGAGACAACAGAAAGCAGTTTAGGAATAAAAAAGTTGAGGAGCTATGTCATAATCTAGGAATTTGCGAGCTATTTTTTTCTGTCATCATCTGCAAGCGAATGACTAGGTAGAGGCAATCAACAAGACCATAAAAAATACATTGAAAAGAAACCTAGAATTGATGAAAGGAGCTTGGGTAGATGAACTCCTAAAAGTCTTATGGACAATTCAGAATACATCACACAATGCCATAGGAGAAACTGCATTTTCCATGGCCTAAGGGTTTGATGCGGTGTGTCTAGTGGAGATCGGAGTGCCATCTCCAAGACAAATCCACTTTGATGAAGTGGCCAACGATAAACTCCAACGCCTACATTTTCCATGGCATGTGTCTAGTGGAGATCAGAGTGCCATCTCCAAGACGAATCCACTTGACGAAGTGGCCAACGATGAACTCCAACGAGCGGAGTTAAATCTCCTCCTTGAAAAAAGGAGTGACTCGCAAATTGTGCTTGCGTAGTTTCAACAGAAATGGCCTGTTATTGTAATAAAAAGGTGAAGAGAAGGTTCTTTAGAGTTGGAGACTTAGTTTAGAAGAAAGTGCTCAACTCTTAGTTTTGAAGAAAGTAATCCTTTCAACTCAGGTGCTCGGAGTAGGGACTTAGGGTCCAAATTGGGAAGGGTCCTACAGGGTTACCACTGAGGTAGTCACTGGGACTTATAGAATAGAAGATCTCCACAGGAAATACCTCTACTTGGAATATGGAGCATCTCCACCATTATTATCAGTAAATGGGTTTTATGCTCCTTATTCCCAAGTTATGTAACTAATTTCTTCTCTTGTATTTTACATAAATCCATTACAAATTATGGCTCGAAGAGGCCTGAGTTATTAATTATGATCTTACAGTATTGAAATGACACCTAATTACAAATAATGGCTCCAAGAGGCCGAAGTTATTAATTCCCTCCTTACAGTGTTGAAATGACACTCAATTACAAATTATGGCTGCAAGAGGCACAAGTTATTAATTCCAGCATTACAGTGTTGAAATGATACTCAATTACAAATTATGGCCTATAGGCCTAAGTTATTAATTTCGGTGTTACAGACTTACAATTATGAACGATGGCCCCATAGGCCTAATTTATTAAATCTGATTTTGTAGTGTTGAAATGAGACAGTCCGAAACCCAGCATAAAATAAAAGTCCAGAGACTCACAAATAGAAATCCCTTTCAAAAAGAAGGACCGAACTAAGGTCAATTTGAAATATTTTTTAAAAAATGTACCTCAATTCATGATCCAAACTCTCACTAGAGACTGCCTAGTAGGTAAAAGCATATGTTTCCCTTCAACCAAATCTAACCAACCAACATAAATTTCGTAACTTAGATTCGTGGGACAATTGTATCGTATGAAAGGTCCAAACTACTTGTTCAAATGAAGGTTGATACATTTTCAAAAAAGATAACCAAAACAAATGAATATAAGGGCTTCAAAAGCCACTTGTTGGGCATAAATGGCTTGATCATACTTCTTCTCAGAGAAGTTGACCATATCCCCTCCACAACAGCCAGATCCTTCTTCAACTTCTCATTCTCTTCCTTAAGGAGCATTGCATAATTTTTCTCTTCGTGAAGAGACTTTCGAGTTGCCTTCAGTGATTTCTGAAGCTCCTTGATCTGCTTCACCATGTTGTCTACATTCTAGAGGATTGTCTCAGCATTCCTCTTTGACTGCTCCAACTTCTTGACAGAAAACTCCACCTCATCAATCAAATCCAAAGCTCTAACACTCATTGCTTTGGCAGCAGCTAGCTTCTGACTAGAAGAGCTATTGGAGGAATAGACCTGCCACCCTTCAGTCCAGTAGCAGTTCATTGCAAGGGTATCCTTGGAAAAAGGCTCCGAATGAATCGCCAAAACATATTGGCCAAGAACAGTCGGCCTAGAAAGAAGGTCAACTTTGATAAGGTTAAGCTCTATGGCTATAGCTGGCTCCAACTCTTCATCGAAAAAGGCAAGGAAACCTTTTTTCTCCACCTTCTCTAGTAACTCCGGAGGAGGATCAAAAGAGCTCTTCTTACCTCTTTTCAGCCTCTTTAGTGAAGGCGGTTCAATGTCAAGCACCTCAACGTCATCATCACCACCCTCATAAACCAAGCCCTTCTCTTTGTCTCCTTTGTGTTTTGACCACTTTTCCTTATCAGAGGCCAACTTAGAGCCATGCTCCACTTTCACAACCACTATATGTTGAGTAGACAATGTTAGAGCCGGAGCAAAAGATGGTTTAGGAGCAGAAGTCCCAATCAGGATTGAAAGTTCAGTGGTCTGTTTGAAAAACTCAATAGCCAAGCCAGTAAAAGTGGTCTTCTGTTTCTTCTCTTCTTCACTCCCCGGCCTCAATATGGGAGGAATCTTCTTTGCTTTGAGGCCTTTTAGAGAAACTTTGGGGAATTCCTTGGAACTTATATGCAACATAACACACCAACATTAAATGATAAAACAGATAAAAAGAGTTCGAGGGCGCTCAAAAGATGAAATCTTACTCATTTCTCACATAAGCCCGTGCTTAACAAATAGTTTGTTCTCTGAGATAACCTTTTGATATGTACCCAAGTAAGTGAAAAGCTTCTATACCGTAGCTAAGTCTTCCTCCAGAAGTGAATGTGCAAAGACTTGGCATGTGAAAACAAAGGCATAAGAAACATATATATGGAAACACATTAAGGGACCACACATCACATGTGTTTACATGAAATATGTAAAAACTCACACGGGTAAGAAATTGTTCGAGGTACTGTTATTTTGGAGCATTGTTAAAGGGGAAGATTTTTTAGTTCCCTACAACCCAAAACCACTGAGTTCTCCAACTTTTTCAAAGATTGAGGATGTCCAGTAATGATGGTAGAATGCGAACCCCTTGGAGTAAAGTAGTACCAATCCTTCACATTAGGTTTGGTATCCTTATCTCTCATTACAGACATCTTTAAAGTATACAAAGTGTGGATGATATACAAGGATATGGGGTAGTCTAGGTTAACCTTCTGCCAAGCAAGCCACACGAATTCTTTACAAGTTTTATAAGATTTCGGCCAAGTTTCTCGGGAAAATTCTTTTGTAATGCCCCTGAAAATTTTTTGAAAGTTATTTAAAGGTCTTTCATTTTTTTCCAAGAAAATCATGGTTCTTTCAGAAAACAAATCTCTCATATTTCCAAGCCATGTTCTCACATAGATGAACCAACCAAACTTGATGGACTAGTATTACTATCATGCCTAAATGGGATTAACGCATCATCTATAGGGCCCAACATGGGACCAAGAGGTCATCCAATCATCACCCTAGACTTGCAATCTGGACTCCACTTGTCGGACTAATGCTATGTAACACACGTAATTTTTCATGACATTTTTAAGTTTTGATACCAATCGTATGACACACACAAAAATCAGAAAATATTTTTATTTTTTCCTTTCATCAACTAGTGATGTAAACAACATCACATGACTGTGTTTTCAACATTACTTTACTTAAAATAAAGTTTATTTAAAAAAGTAACGATATTGATTTCTAAAACATTTCTATATAAGATCTTGACTTTAAAATCCTTTACATAAACAAAATTAATAATAAAATAGCGAGTTTGGGAGTTCAAACACAATAAACCTTATTCGATGTGTCCACAACTCACATATTCGCCATCTGAAGATCTACACCAATTCTCTTTATTTTTATAACTACCTAAAAGGATAGAGTCCGTAGGATGAGCATACGTATGTTATTGCACATAGACAAGTCAACCTCATATATCCAAGGTTAAAGTAGATGCATGTTAGACAAGTCAATGTTATATATTTAAGTCGACTCAACTCATATATTCAAGACGAACATAAATGCATATTTTGCATTTATTCAAGTCAAGTTAAACTCATATACCCAAGACTAGAGCCAATGCATGTATTTTCAAAAAAACATGACTTCTAATGGGGTCCATATTACAAATTAACTACTATCCCAAGCGTACAGTAACAAGCAGGGACTGTAACCCTAGATAACAAGCATGGGATTTAATCTCCGATAACAAGCAGGGAAATTATCCCAGATAACAAACAGAGAAACTAATCCCCGACAACAAGCGTAACCACATCATGATCCAGTTACTGAACTACATGACACGAATATCAAGACAAGTCTCATATGCGTATTAACAAGTGGGATAGAGTATGACTGTAATACCATGCAAGAAAATCTTTTATATGCCACGAATAAGGAAATAACTATAAAAGCATGAAAATCCTTTCTGTGCAATGCGTAATTGAAATAACTTTAAATGTATCACGAAGTACCAATTTAAGATCACATAAGCAGGTGCAAGTGTTATTCAAAATATTCATATGTTCAAATAACAAATAACACTGTTAGGAATCTAGATCATTAGATAACATTAATCAATTGTATTATCCTCTTACACTAGGTGATAAGCCAAGAATTGTTAGAGTCAGACCACCATTTTCATTAATACATTTAATTACCCTTTAACATCTTCATATACTCATATTAGATGACATACTAATAACTGTCACGGTCAGATTATCATTTTTATTATCACAAGTTATTAAATTTAAGATCACAAAAAAAGAACAAAAATTACCAAAAATACCCAAATAATACTAGTTAGGGTTTTATACATATCGATGCATGTTTAATGTATCAATACTTAAAAGAAAATAAAAACATTTTAGGACTTCTATGTATCAATACATAAGGTTAACTTTACTATTCTTTTACATGTTCAAACAACTCTTTATTAAATATTAGTGTCAAGAAAAGGTTAGCGATGATAACTTTGTTAATCATCATTTTATGTTAAACAAGCGGATAAATAAATGTTAGCATCAAGATAATGTTAGATGTTATAATAACATTGAAGTTGTATATGGAATGCAGAAATCAAGTAATTCACATGCATATCAATTAACCAAATGAACATATCCCACTCACTTCGATCCAATAATTCCCGAAAAGAAATTCTATATATTCTGTTTATAGTAGTATTGATACTTCATAAACATGTATCAATACATGTTTATCTTCATGCTTCAAGTATCGATGTAGTTGGTCAAGCACTGCCAATCCTGGTTTTAGTTATTTCCTTCGAGTTTAGTTATATTTGTCATGTAGAATTTCCTTTACGGTATTAAGATCATGTCATTAAATTAACAAGTCTTGATCTTATAATATTCAAACATAATCCTAACATTGAATTCTATAATTTCGGAGGAAGAAGACTATTATATTTGACTATTTCCTTGCCTCATTTTGGTGTGACGAAATTGGTGTCACTGGATGGTTATTTATAGTGAAAGTAGGTTGCACCGTATTCAGCTGAAACCTTGACCATATCTTATAATTTCATCTTGTTGACTTAGTTTAGAATAAAGAATTAAATTTTATTAATGAAGAAAGCAAGAGGTGGCATGAAAGCAGGAGCTGAAGTTTTTTTATTGGATGAGAATGAAGGTTACAAAGTCAGTTATGCCGCCACCTCATGCTTCAATTTCATGGGTTATGGTTTGAGCTCAGATTCAAGGTACTGAATGAAGACAAAATCTAGATTTCTTGGTATCATTTCAAAGTAATCACGATGTAGTTTCCCGTACATTTTACGACGCAGGAAATGGATAACAGAGGAAGAAGTTATGGCCTGTTGAAGTGGGTTACTCAAAACTTTTTTCTTAACCACTCAATAAAGTACTAACTTTAAAAATTCACCGAAAGACTATCCGTTGGTCGAACTTAAAAACGGATTTCATATTCTCGAAGCTCGTTTTGAGAACTTATCAGTTCATACTTCACATTTGTTCAAAGGAGATTGAAAATGATAAAATGGGTCCATGAAAGAGGGACATTAAGACATGTTTTTGTCATAACTTTCATTATTTAATATTTTTTTTCGTTAAATCCAATTTTTATTTCTTTACATTCCAAAATAATTAAATAAATTATAAATTACCTTTATTACGTCATAATGAATAATAAAGAACGTCAAAATTTTCGGGTCGTTACATGCTATAGGAGTCATCAATCCACATAGAGGACAAGAATCCGGACACATGTAAATGTCAAACTGTCTTTACTCTTTTATATGGACTCATTACATAGGACTAGTATTTACCGGGGTCCATACCTCAAAAATCTAACAAGACTATTCAATGGGTTAGAGATATGTGACTTGTCACTAGAAGATGCTTGTTGTGAATTACAGCACCTGCAATCCTATGATAGGAGGTAATGGTTATTACCAAGAAAATGGTTTACCTCGTGGAGGGTTGAGGTTTTGACTTGAGCGTCAGAGTGCAAACGAGAGCCACACTGACTTCCTTTGCCTGTTGACGTTGTTTGTCCAAGTGTTCATGAAAGCTGACGTGTTCAAGAGGGAGGAGCTAAAACGTGTTGATCCAAGGTCCACCATATTTTGTGGTCAACAAGCTTATCCAAATCTATTCTCTCCCCTAATACAACTTTCCATAACAACTACAAATATTCGAGATTTAAAATAGCATGTTTTTCTAATTGTGGTTTTATGATGTGGGTGTAAATCAAATGCAATGAAAGCACACTTAAGGGTAAAGCTATGGTATTAATGGATGGATTAGTAATGGAAGTATCTTTAAAAAATTAAAATTCATGTGATACACTAAACCTCATTCTGGAAAACTAAACACAACTATTATATCTTCTTCACCAAACAATCAGATTTTCCCCTTAACATGAGTTTGCATAGGAGATAAAATTTCTTTTAGATCTAAATCCAGAATGCGGTAGGGTCCAAATTGACCAAAAAAAATCTCACTAATTTTACACTTACACCCACACTTTAAGCCTCTGTTCGGATCTACTGAAAAAACAAAAAACAAAAAGATTATAAACCAATCTATAATCTATACAATTTTCCCAACCACTTTTTAACCACTCATCTTTTCTCTCTCAATTTTTAATCACACATCTTACCTCGAGATCCGGGAAAAACTGGTTTATAACCACCCCAACAGATCCTAACAGAGGCTAAAATAATCCATCCACTTATTTTTCTCAAAATACTCTGTAAACTCAAAACCTAAAGATGAAATTTTAAAGACATTTAAGTCAATTACATGACAAAGGACAACTTCTCATTTTAGCATCTCTTCATAATTCGTACGAGTCGAGGCATTGAAACGATGTTTTCTTGTCGTCCACGAAATCTGCCCCAGTCTCTCTTATCATCTTCCTCTTGCCCTTATTTATTTACGATTGGCGGTTGCCTTGTGCGGGATGCCACTTGATGGCTCAAGTTGTGTGTCTAGTGAAGTGCTCAAACCACCACCACCAGCACAGATGGCCTATAACCAACCACATCTAGCACCTTCGGAGTCAACGAAGAACTTACACTGGCACTTCTTCACTACCACTGCTTTCTTCTCCCTCTTCGAAAACATAAATTTCACTTGGGCCTCTCCTACTTTCCCGATTCGCTTCACAATCTGCATGATAATTCTAATATAAAATCATCAGACTACCCCTAGGTTAAATGAAAACAACAAAGATACCCTTACTTCTGATATATCCAATTACACACACAGGGTACGTTCCAAACTTTATTTTTACGAAATCCTCTCTCGTCTCCAAGCAGATTTCAACACTCTATATCCTCCGCCCATTTATGAATAATCTATGTCTATAAAAGAAGTCAAAATGCTCTTATCTAAAAACGTCCTTTGTGTGCCCCAAATTAGTTCTTGAAATCGGATTTTGCAGATTTTTGGGCCCCATTTTTTCGATTTGAATTCTCAAGGAATTGAAAGTGTTATTGCAGAAATTCGAGGTTGTAGGTCTTAATCTATTCATCTTGTCGTCCTACTAAGGCGGCTAATTTGGAGTTTGTGAAACCCACCGTGAACGAACCTGTTGAGGTCTTGCAGTTGCCAACGAGTGAGGACTACGGTCAACCGAAGAAGTGCTAATTGTCACAAGAAATTTAGTCCAAAAATTGTTTTGTAAGAACCCGTACATTGCTAAACAATTTCAGAGAGAGATTTTTGTAATTTTTGAAACCCTAATTTTCAAATTCATTAGGAATTTGGGAATCATAGACCACTTCATGTACAATATGCAGTATTGATTCCTTTTGTGAATGATAACCAAATTTCTCAGGAAAATTCTTCAATATGTTTGTATTCGAAACAACAATTTGAATTGCATTTTGCATAGCTCTATCCTCATCAGTAATGATACCGTCAAGGGCTACCCCATCCATACACTCTAGCCACATCCTAAACTAGAGGTGGCAATAGGTCGAGCCGAGCCGGCTCGGCCCATTGCTCAGATTGCTCGGCTCATCAAACGGACGAGCCGAGCAATGAGCTCGTGTCAAGCGAGTCGAGCTTAGGCTCGGCTCCTTTGACCCTGGCCAAGCTCAGCTTGGCCCACGAGCCTCGAGCTTGTGTATTTTTTTTTTTAATGGTGGTTCAGACTTCAGCGAGCTCGTGGGCCGAGCCGAGCTCGACTCGTTGAGCTTGTGTATTATTATTATTATTATGGTGGTTCAGACTTCAGTGTTTATTGTTTTTTTTTTACTTCTTTTTGTTTTGATCGTGAATGACGTTTAAAAATTTTTTTTTTGTTCAACGAGCCGGCGAGCCGCTCGGCTCTCTGGCTCGTTGAGCTCGTCGGAACGAGCTCGTGGCTCGTGCCAACGAGCCACTCGGCTCGGCTCGTAGTTCAACGACTTTGTTTGGCTCGCCCACGAGCTCGTTAATTTAACGAGCTGAGCCGCCCTCGGCTCGTGTTTTCGCAAGCCGAGTCGACGAACGGCTCGGCCTGTTTGCCACCTCTATCCTAAACAGCCATACGAATGTCTCTGTGTCCTCATTGGATATCAAACCACAACCTAGCAGTGTCGAATGACCATGATGGTTCACACCAACAAATGGGGCTAATGACATATCATACCTATTCATCAAATAAGTGGTGTCGAACGTAACAACATCCCCAAACTCCTTGTACGCCAATCTGCACCTATTATCTACCCAAAATAGATTTCTCTGGGAAGATTCATCATCTAAATCCATACTAAAGAAGAAATCAGGGAAATTCTTTTTCATTCTCAAAAAATACGATTGTATTGCTATGGCATCACCTTCTACGAGTCTTAATCGTCGAATCTTATCAATGTAGTTTGTACAATCCTTCTAGATGAATGTGAGTTCTTCATATCCTCTAGCATCAACGATAGTTGAGTTGAAACTTTTATGCATCCGAATTCCAGCTATGTCGTTAACTTCAAGCTTCTGTTTCACCTGGTCATTAAGCTAGAGATTACATCGATACAACCTCAGTTTTGTTGTACTTGTCATGTGATTATTCTCTAGAAAAACTCTTGTAATAAGAAATGTTCCTGAAACATCTGAGCAAATGGTCATCTTAGCCTTACATCCCTTTTGCATTATTGGATGTTATTGCATAGAATTGGTTGTGCCGGCATTCCTCCCTTCTTGACTACAAGCGAATGTAGCATTCGTCAAGATCCCATCTGCGCTTTTTTTAGAATTTATTTTATGCACAAGGAACCCCACCTTAAAAGTATACTGCCTGTAGAATTCAAATGCTTCATCATAACTAGTGAACTTCATCCCAACTTCCGGGGTTAATCCCAATATCCTCTTCTATTATTTTTCATTGAGTCCAATCAAATTACTCAGTATTAGCTCATTAATCTCTACACAATCTTCATCCTCAAATACTCAATTATCATCAACAGGTGGGGTTTGATTTCCTACCCATTGCTCACAATTTTTTATACAATTTATGCAAATATAAAGAAAATATATTGAAAACATGACCAGTCCCTAAACTACACTCCATTTGCAAGAAATATGAATTTTGAAAAGCAAACTAATATAAAATGACATGTATAAAATCAAAATCGAGATACCCATTTGATGAAAGGATCCAATTTGTATTTTATTCTGTTCAATGAGCAACAAAAGAAAGAAAAAAAGGCAGGAAAAAATAAATAAAGTAAACAAGAAAAACAGAAATTATGCATTTTCGAATAGAAAACTGATAATGATAAGATGATAATAGCATAATGGAGATACCAGTTTGATAAAAAGGATCCAATTTGTATTGAGCAAGAAAAGAAAACAAAAAAGGCAGGATAAAAAAAAACTAAACAAGAAAAAATAATGCCAGTAATATGCTTACCAGATTTTGACATCGACTGATTCCAATGGTGGTCGGGCATCCGCGTTGGTGGATCAGCAATAGTTTGTCTAAGTATGGGGACTTTCAATGGTTTTGGAATTTAGGACTGTATTATTTTATGTTTAGAATTTGGTTCTGTTAATTTCAACGGTGAACTCAAAATCTTCAATTCTGAATTTCTCTTGAGATGAAGCATTTTCAATGTTTGTAAGATAGGGCTAATTGTCATGCAAATTGTGAACCGGCTTGGGAAAGTAGCAGTATTGTTGATGTCAGTGCCTAAAGCTAAAATTTAGAATGTTGACTTTCTTAAAATATCAACCCTCATCCAAAATTAGTATTGACCCTTAAGTGTCGACACTTAAAGTTATTTAAAGCAAAAATAAATAAATAAAAAATCCCTTCATCGAAGAAAACTTCAAAGATAATCATTTTTGTAACTGAAGCTATTAAGTTTATTTCTCAAGAACATTCTGAGTTTTAGGTTAGCTTATATAATGTTAACACCGAAACCTATTCACAATTTCTTCATTAAATGTAGTTTAAGAATTCAAGGATGTATTTCTTCAAGAGTTACCTAGAATACCCCCTAATAAAGAAATTGAGTTTAGATTAAGTTAAACTTGGGAACACTACCAATATCGAAGACTCCGTACAGAATGGAACTACTAAATTGAAGAAATTAAGAGTCCAATAGGACGAATTAATTAACAAAGAATTTATCTATCCTAGCGTATCACATTCGGGGTGTGCCAGTACTTTTTGCAAACATAAAAATAAAAAATGATCCACGGGACTCTGCGTCGACTATCTTGAGTTGAATAAGGTAATCATAAAGAATAAATATCCTCTTCTGAGAATTGATGATTTGCTAGATCAGCTACAAGTGTCAGTTTTATTTTCTAAGATTGATTTGTGATAAGGGTATCATCAATTGAAAATTAAATGAGAAGATATTCCAAAATCCGCTTTTAGTCATTCAGACTAACGAATGCACATGCAATATTTATAGATCTTACGAGTTGAGTATTAAAATAATATCTAGATTAATTTGTCATTGTATTTATTGATGTTATTCTCATCCATTCGAAGTCCTGAGAAGACAAAGAGGTTCATTTCAGAATATTTCTTTAGGTACTACGGGATAATCAATTATATGCAAAAGTTTTTTAAGTGTGGATTTTTCTTAGAACAAGTAACATTTTTAGGATACGTTGTTTCAAAAACAAGGATTTCTGTTGATCCGAGTAAGAATGATACGTTAATGAATTGATCACAGCCAACAACTCCTACATAAGTGCATAGCTTTTTAAGGTTATTAAGAATGGTACATTAATCTATAATTATTTCGCTTGAAATCCCAATGTATCGCAATAAACTGATACATCAAAGAATACTCTCAAAATATCGAGATGAGAATCAACAATTTTAATCTCACGCATTGGTATATCAAAGAGCTCAGGCTAATGATTATATTATAATTTCATCCACCAAATATCATGCCATTAGTGCTCGATCAACCACAGCAGAGAAAGTCAAACCTTTGGGTACTAGAGATTTAGACATCTCTGCCCAAATCGTGTTCCAACTCTTCAACAAAAACGATCGATTTCAAGTTTGTAAGTAATGACTTTATGAGTCACAAATTAGATAATTCAAAAAAAATTCTTAATGTAGTTCGATATTGACATCGATCCTTTCTTAGTTCTATAAAAATTCATTTAACTTTTGCCGTTTTGCAAAAGATGAAAGTACTTTGTATGAAACTTTCAAAAAATTCTTCCCAAGTATGGTCTAGAGTTTCACCCATGCTTTTTAGAGTGTCCAACCAGTGATCCGTACTGGTCCTTCGAGTGAACGATGCACTATGACCTTTTCAGGTTCTAGAATTTGAGCAATATTAACGTGCGTTCGATGGTTTGGACCCAATTCTCAGTTTCAATTGTATCTTTTACATCTTCAAATATGGGAGGGTTTTTAGAAGAATTGTTATTGATCGTTTGACTAATTCAAAGATCCGAAATTCTAATCAATCGAGTTAGTCAAGCAAGAGAAGCATTGTTTTTGGCATTATTGCTTGCTCGTGACATTTTAGTCTGAAGATCACATGAATTAATTAATCAGAAATCTCCAACATATTACTTAATGTCAATCCGTCTAAATTTTTTTATACAAACGAAAAGTACATTGTGTCAACACCAAAAGTCCATTGTGTCAACACCAAGAAAGTACACGTGGTAATTTAAGAAGATATATCAAACCCTAATCCGTCATTTTCACCCCTTTCTTCTTTTCAAACCCTAGTTTTTATCTTTTCCCTTCATAACCTACTAAATATATCATATTTTCTCCAATTTCTTCAATTTTCTTGAAATTTCAAATTCCAACCTTCTAATTTACCATAAGCTGAAAGTATATTTCAAAGAAGAATGATAGTAACCGCCCCGTTCCTTCAAGTGAAAGTGAGGAGGAATGGGTCAAGAGTGATGATGGATGATGATGATGATGATGACAACGATGCTTTAAGTCATGGAAGATTGAAATTTCCAGATTTCTATTTCTTAACTGAAGATGCATTTTTATGGTATAAGTTAATTAAGAATGAAGAGGTAATCCCTGGTTGTGAAGTTGACTTTTCATTTCTTCATAATTAAATTTTTAAGAGATGTAATGTTTAGAATTTTTGGGGTTAAGTGTAGGGATTAGTGAGAGATTTATTCATTCAATACGAGGGATGAATTACTAGATTCCTGGGTGACACCTTAGAGGTACTTCACACTTACGTAAAAAAAATACATGTTTTAGGTTGGGTTGAAATACATAGCGACTTTGTTTGGGATGTTGGAGGATGGGTCGGTGTATAATAGTCGATTTGATATTGTTTGGGATGTTGGAGGACGAGTCGGTGTATAATAGTCTATTTGATAGGCTTGAGACATCAAGGGTAGTATTTAATAATTCAAGTTTGATCACACCATGTTATGATTTCCCACACACCGCGGATACCCGTTTACTTCATTTGATATTTACCCACACAATTAAGCAACAATCGGGTAAACACACTACACTCAATTCTGAGGACATGCGACTTTTGTATATTTTTATCACCAATATGAGAGTTACTTCCCTCAAATGATTGTAAATGGAATGATCTCGGAATTTACTTTCTGTAAATCTAATAAACTTATTTATGGATCTGTGATGATGGCTTGTTTATCTCAGGAAGAAATTAAGTTCTTGAGGGGGATTTTCAAATCCATACACCTTAATACCATTCTTGGGGAACCATAAATGCAGCTAATGAAGTATGTGGAGGTGAGAGGGGAGTCCGTACAGAATAGTAGGGCACAACCGAGATCAAAAGGTCGAGCTAGTATGGAGGGTGTGGAAAAAGAACATCCAGGGGTTCGACATTCGTGACTCGACTGTGTTCCTCCTATGGATTTCGAGGCTTTTCTGAATGAGTCTCAAAGATTTTGAGTCAAAACTCGAGCTAGCTTTAGTGCTTTAAGTCGAGCTTTGACATCATTCTTTGTTGAGATGCGTGTTTGGTTGACGAGATCGTGGAGTGTCAACACCGAATAGAGGATCGGCTGGATGATTTGTAAGACAAAGGCACTCAAAACGAAGGCAATAATGACTAGTCTTTTCCCTCCTCTATCTTGAATCCCCTTTTAGTTATTCCACTTTGTTTTTATGCTTTTGTTTCGATATATTCCCTTTGGATTTGTTGATATATTGCCCCTTTTAGGGTTTTTGTTTGGGCCTTGTTTATGCACGTATTATTATATATCTATTCTAAGTTGAAATAGCGTTCTAGCTAAAAAAATAATTTTTATCTTAATTTACTTATCATAATCAATGTAATGAAATAAAGCGTCACATATAAACACATAAGCTTAACTCACGGAATTGGATATCGACCAAAGATGACAATATGTATGTGTATTCTACAGAAACTCGTTCAAACCTTTGCTCTTATACCATTCCTTTGTGTAAATAACCTAATATTATTTCACATTCAATATTTTTTCCTTTTTGTATCATAATTATATCTGAACTTATCGAGTTACTCTAATATGTAACTTCAATGAAATAAGAATAGTTCCGTATTGATGTGATCTCTATTGGGAACTATCGGAATTGACTCTTGAAATGCCTGAAAAGTTCCAGATTTAGGTTGGGATGAATGGTAGCATGAAGACCCTGGCCTGATGATGCAAGAACCTAAGGTATATTGAACCTTAGACCCGTTACGATACTGAAACAAGAACCAACAGGGATAAATGCCATAAAAGTTGTCCAAATCCTTTGATAAGTTCAGTTTTGAACGCCACAAGATGATTACATCCTGATAAGTACGAATTTTAAAAGGAATCCTCGCCTTTAGTATTGATTCACTCAATAAAATGTTTAAACTCATAAACTAACTATGACAATGAATGAAAGTAGAATATAGAGAATGAATAATGACCTAAACTAGATTTGGTCGCTATAGAGGCACAAGAGCTTAGCATAATAATCAAAAAAGGAAATAATTAAAATTTGCAAAACCCTAATTTCTGGAAAAACCACGTGATCGAGTGGTACAAATCAGGCGCAACCGCGTGCAAGGCTGAAATAGTATTCTAACCATTTGAACAGTGAACACTAGATTCTCTGAGAATTGCATTGTGCGATTGCGTGGTTCTTTTCTGCAACCCGTGTTGATTTTTAGCTTCAATTTGATTCTTAGCTTGTTTCTTGGCTCGTATTACTTTGTTTAGTTTTGAGTCTTCTTCATTCACGCCATGCTTGATCTTTGGAGCTCTTTGAACATGGTTGAAGTCTTATTTGGCTCGAATTATTGATCTTTCTTTCAAGTCTGCCATGATTTTCATCTACTTTCCTTTTGGAAAAAGAGAAAATCATGCGAAATAATAAATTTATTAATGGGAAGATTCAGATAAAAGAAACAATAAAAATAGATCATAGGATCTCAACCCAAACCTCACGATGCATGAATTCAAGCGATGAGGAAGAAAGAACTGGAATTGTCGAACACCATAAGGATTGCCTAGTTCCTTAATAAGTTTTTAGTGTTTTACGAAGAACAATTGCAAAAAAGGGGAAACTCTCAACCTCTAATTCAAATAATCTCTTAATAAATCAAACTTAATGTTTACAATAATGAAAAAACCATAATATAATGTCAAACACGGACTAAAACTATATTAATAATTAATTAAAACAGAAAATAAATTAAATCTCGCATATTCTGTTCCAGTAGAACCTCGTGACCGCGTGCAAGGCCGAAATAGTATTCTAATCATTTGAACATTCAACAGGCGATCGACTGGGAATTGCATTGTGCGGCTGTGTGGATCTTTTTAGCAGCTTATGTTGATTTTTTACTTCAATTCGGTTCTTGGCTTGTCTCTTGTTCTATATCACTTTTTTTAGTCTTGAATCTTCTTCATTCATGCCATGCTTGATCTCTGGAGCTCATCGAACAAGCTTGAAGTCTTGTTTGGCTCAAGTTATTGATCTTTCTGTCAAGCCTGCCATGATTCTCATCATGTATAATACTACATTAGTATGAAAACCCTCTCGGTAAAATAGATCAACTTATTTTATCAAAATGGTCTGAACTGTTGCATTTTTTTTTTCCTTGGGCTTTTTTATTAACTTATATAAATATCAGCTACTCTGCCATATTTTTCAAAACAAGAGCCCGTTTGGTGCAAGAGATTTTAGAGGAAATTTGAATTTTGAAAGAATGTGTGGTTGAAAAGAGGTTGAAAAGTGTGACAGTGGTGGGTCCAATAAAAATGTGTGGTTGAAAATAAGTTTTGGGGGAAGTTTTCCAAAAATTTCCAGACCAAATGGGGCCTAAGTGATGCAAATCATAGTGGGCTTGATAGGAAAATTCAAATATGCAAGCCAAACAAAGCTTCAAGTGTATGTGCGGAGGCTTCAAATATCAATATGGAATGTTGGAGAAGATTCAAGGCTAAAACAAGTGATCAAGTCAAGAAATGAGCCAAATAATCAAGCTGGAATAAAAAATCACGAAGGCTGAAAGTTCTACGCGCGGAAGGAATGAGTAGCATCCGTGCGCACAATTCCTTTTTAAATGGTCAGAATGTCAAATTACACCACGTGATCGCTCAAAATTGAATTGTACGACCCGTGCCTTTCCAAATTAGGGTTTTTTGAAATTTTACCATTTTTCCATTTTTTAATTACTATGTTAGGGTTTGTACCTCTATAGCGGCTAGACCTAGCTTAGGTCGTTTTTCGTTCTTTATATTCTATTTTCATTCATTGTAATAGGAGACTTTGATGAAATAAAAATTGAATTAGATGTTTTTTTTACTCTCTAAAGGTGATAATTCCCTTTAAACATCAAACTTATCAAGACTCAACCATCTTGTGGCGTTCAACCCGAACTTATAAAAGATTATTAATCTTTGTGGCGTTCAAAAATGAACTTATCAAAGGATTTGGACAACCTTTGTGGCATTCATCCCATTATGGTTCTTAATTCCACATCTTAACGGGTCTAAGATTTAATATACCTTAGGTTCTTGCATCGTTAAGCTCGAGTTTTCATGTTACCATCTATCACAACCTGAATTTCGAACTTTCCAAGCGTTTCAAGAGTCAATTCCACATGTTCCCGAGTGGGATCACATCATTAAGATTAAGGAAATATGATTCCACAAGATCTAGTTCATTCAAGTAACAAATTCTAGCTAACTAAAAGGATCTTATGATCAATAATCATTTTGCATTCAAGCTCTCTTTTGCCTTTGCACTCGAGGGCCAATCTCCATACTGTGTGACAGCAAATGATATATTTAGATGGAGCTCATATCCTTGATATTGAATTGAACCAATCATTTAATGATACTTATGTGCTACGACCTTATTTAACACCCATGGTGCTACATAGAATCTTCCCATCTTCGTGTGGCGAATGCAAAAGTACACACGCTTGCAGTTGCTCGCCATGTAGATTAGTGCCTTGTTTGCTCTCAACCATTTTTTTCGACATTTTCCTCAAATTTACTTTCACTCACATACTTTTGTAGACCTATCACTTTTCACACTTTTCAACCATACATTCTCTCAAAAATTCAAAATTCCCCAAAAATTATATACACGAAGCAGGCACTTAGTATATTGGTTATATTAGTGCATCACCCTTAATTACTTGAATCGATGAATAATATTTGTTATATATATATATTAATTCCTGTAATTGTCAATAATAAACATGTTGTATTACAATACCGTGCAATTTGTCTACTAATCAATATCTACTTTCAAATTAGGTTCATGCTTTAGATACTTTGTACAATATGACATTATATCTGACATTTCTCTGAACTACACTGGAAGCTAATCGACTCAAATCAAATGTTGCTTCTACACCATCATTGTCTATTAGTTAACATTTTGCTAACTCAACAAAAATAAAAAAAGGTTGAACAAAAATGGATATTTAATACATACTAGTCTATATATTTAGAGGAAATTACACCCTAACCAGTTAATCACATTTCAAAAACAAGTTTACAACTTATTTATACAAAAATCAGGTCAAAATTTTCTTTTAATATTAACCCCTTTCAGATCGAACCCTAATTAACCATCCCAATTCACAATTGCTATTGAGGACAATATACCATTGTCATCGAGGCGGCACAATCACCTGTGTCTCCGCGCTGCAGATGCTGTATCTTTGTACGACAGCATTGTCGCACAGTCGTCGCCTGTGCACGCATGTGTTGGTGGTTCTGACTGTGTGTTGTTTGTTGATGGTTTCGGTTGCCTGTTGGTGGTGGTGATGGCGATGGTTATGTGTGGTGGTGACGACCATGTGACCACGGGCTACTGCAGCACAGTCGCATGTGTCTCCAAACGGTAGTAGGTTTTATCTCTGCACGACAACGACTGTGTTCTCAAACGGCGAGGCTGCGCTACGATCTCTTGTGCGCGACTGTGTTGGTGGTACCGGGTGTGTAGATGTGTTTAGTGGTTTTAGCTGTGTTGGTGAGTTTTGATGGTTCCATATGTGTTTTGGTGGTTCCTGGTATTAGTGTGTGAGTGGTGGTGATGGTGAGGTGTGGTGGTAGATCGATGGATCTAGGCTGTGTTGGTGAATCTTGGGTAATGTAGCTGTGACCGTGTTTTGTATTGCGGTGGTGACGTGGTGGCCGTGCGTGGTTGTGATGTGGTGGCCGTGGGGGGTGGTGGTGGTGGTGATGGAAGTCGTTGTTTTGACCGGTGGTAGGTGGTGATGAGGTGGAAGCAATGGTGTAGCAGCAGAGTCTTTTTTATTTTATTTTTCTTTGGTTGTGGTGGTGTAGATGGCAGTGACGGTGGTGGTGTTGGTGTTTTGAGATGGTGGGTGTCTGAGAAGGAGGTGGTGGTGGTAATTATTGTCTTCGTGGCCATCGTGTTGATGTTTGTGTGACAAATAAATACATTGTGACTAGTAAATAGTATGTTGTGACCAATTAATTGTTGTGACCTATAAAATTTGTGGTTTGTAATCAAGAAATAGATTGTGACCAACTAAATCGATAATTTGTGACAAAAAAATGAGTCAACCAAATAATTTTATAAATTGTGACCTATAAAATTTATGATCTGTGACAAAGAAAACTAGTAATTTGTGAAAAACTGAAAATTGTGGCCTAAAAATTCTTAATTTGTATCCGAGAAAAAATTGTGACCAATGAAATTTGTGATTTGTGACCAATAAAGAAATTTTGACTCGTAATTTGTTAAGTTGTGACCAATTGACTTGAGATTTGCAACTTCGAAAAATCGTGACCTACGAAAATTGAATTTTGTGACTAAGAAATAAATTGTGACCTAAAAAATTGTGACCGTGACCATAAACTTAAAACCTGATTTGTGACTTGTGAAAATTGTAACTTGTAATCATAAACAATAAAATATATAATTAATTATAACCTGATTTTTGAAATAAAATCTTAAGTTTCTTAATTTTGAAAATGTGTAGTTTAAAACCTTAATTATTTATTCTTCCCTATATATTAAGCCCCTCTTTGATGTAGTTTAAAAAAATATATTATTTGAAATTAATAGTGATTTTTAGGAGAATGTATGGTTAAAAACTAATGAGCCTTTTTTGGATTTATGTATAATATTATTTTATTAATAAATGTATAATAAAAAAAGAAGAGAGAGAAATCAGAATATGAATATTAAACATGAAAGAACCAAAAAGAAAGAATATTGAATTTAACAGCAACAAGATTCTCAAAGTTATTTTAAAATTTCAACACTAAGTATACCGGCCCACTTAAAATTTGGCACTTAATTAATTTTTTTATATAAAATTTCTTTTGACTTTTAATTACTTTTTTCTCTTAAAATTTGCCCACCTCGTCACCTATTTTCCTTTTAATATGTTATAATTTTTGACTAACTATATTTTTTAATGTGTTGCTTACTTGCTTACATATATTTTATTTGAAATCAAATATATTAATTAATATATTTTATTTTCCTTGTTTTTAAACATGTCGCTTTTTGTCAAAATGATGAAATGATTAAACATCTGTTTCGTAATACTGTTTTGTTTATAAACTTATTTATTTATGATTTTGAGGTAAAAAATAGTGGCTGAAAATTTGAGAGAATATTTGTTGTTAAAAAGTTGATAGAAAATAATTAATTATTTTTGTAACACGCGCATTAAAGAGCCTGCTCTTTTATTGACATATTAGGAAGAAAAATTTCAATAATTTTATTTATTTATTTTCAAAATATATTAATTCAATTTTTTCATTTCTAACTTAACAAATTTATATAACATATATTTATTTATTTTATAATATATTAATCAAAAATTTTCATTTTCAATATAACACATTTACATAGATATGATATGACATTTATTTATGTTCAGATATATTAATCAAATTTTTTCATTTTTTACATAACACATGTTATTGAGTTTGAAATTTTAAAAAAACCAAAACTAATCTAAATAAAAAAAAATATGCATATACACTCAGTGTACCGCGCCATTCAAAGTTTGGCACTTAATTAAATTTTTTACATTAAATTTCTTTTGACTTTTATTTACGTTTTTCTCTGAAAATTTGCCTACATTATCACTTATTTTCCTTTTAATATGTTATAATTTTTCATTAACTTTATTTTTTAATATGCTGGTTACATATATTTTATTTTTCCTTATTTTTTAAACATACTAATTTTTGTCAAAAATGATCAAATGATTAAATTTTCTACCAATTTATCATTTGTGGTAAAAAGTTGAGAGCAAATAATTAATTATTTTTGTAATATTCTTATTAAATGACCTACTCATTTATTGACATATTAGAAAATAAAATTTCAATGATTTTATTTATTTATTTTCAAAGTATATTAATTCAAAATTTTCATTTCTAACTTAACAAATGTATATAGCATGTATTTATTTATTTTCAAATATATTAATCCAAAATTTTCATTTTCAATATAACATATTTACATAAATATGACATTAATTTATGTTCAAATATATTAATACAATTTTTTCATTTCCTACATGAATCATTTACATAGATATTACATTTATTTATGTTCAAATATATTAATCCAATTTTTTTCATTTTCCTACATAACTCATTTACATAGATATCACATTATTTGTGTTCAAATATATTAATTTAATTTTTTCATTTCCAATTTAACACATTTAGTCATAGTACATTTATTACAACTCTTTTCTTTTTATATATATATATATATATATATATAAACATTTACATTTATATATTATCTTATATCTTATATAGAAGTAGAAGTGAGGAGAAATGATCATTAAATGCAAATTTCCCTTCAAAATGACTCTCTCTTCTCACTTTTACTTTTATAATAATAATAATAATAAAGATAAAGATTTGGATTTCATCTCCAAAACATTTGTAATAAGAAAATGAGAATGTTTATCTGATCGTTTATAAATATTTATGTGTAAATAGATTTATTTCTATTTTATTCTTCATTTCCCAAATACATGTATGTTTTCTGATCAGGTAAGACATCACAATCTTATGTGACAAAACCAAAATAGAGTCTAGCAATAACCAATCTATTACAGTGGCATGCATTGCGTATAAATGAGAAGAAAAGGGAGAAAAAATATTACTATCCAAAATGCTGCAATAAGTCCAAATATATAGTCTACTCGCCCAAAAAAAAAAAAAAAGAAAAGAAAAGAAAAGAAAGAAAGAAAGAGTCATGGACAGAGACCACGGGTAAAATTGGAACCCCTTTTGAGAATGTAAGGGCAATAGGTTAACTAATTGGGTATACTCAACCAGTTTCCTCTAACAATACTAGACTCTAGATAACAGCATTTTGTTTGGCTATGTATTTTTAAAGTTAAAACTCTTTTCTACCTTTGTTTCAAAACTGAGCATTTCCACTTGAAGCTTCTAGGCCTAAGAGCTGCTTCTCAGTATTGCCATTGACAGGAAGAACTGATGTTTGTGCTGCCATTGAACAGTTGTCTTCAGTGCCTTCTAACTCTGAAGATAGGACGAACTTCACATCATTTGATGCGATAGCTTTCTTCCATCCTGCATATTTGAAACCAACACATTGAGAAGTACAAGATATTTTGATGTATAAAATGAATTCCAAGACAAAAAGGCAAGAGATGAAACATACTCCCTGCAAGAAACTCTTTCACAGCATTACTGCGGCGCACTAAACCATCTCCTTCTTTAGTATTTTCATCTAAAAACATAACGCTGTGCTTTCCACCATATCGGTCATCACTCTCAACAGAGCATGATAGCGTGCATCTTTCACTGCACACCGTTTGATTGCCAGCCTCATCCAACATGCTCCCTCCAGATTCTTCACCACCTTTATCAACTGGCCAAATGCCACTAGTTTCATGCCGGTTCATACGGAAACTATGATTAACTGGTTTCTCCAGAATATCACTTTTCTCAGGTATGGCATGTTTGGTGCAACAAGTATCTTTCACTTCATCAGGATCCCTTAGTGTGACCGAAATAGAACCAATCATCAATTCGAAGCTATTTTGTTCAGTTGGGTGGTTACTGGTCTCTCCCTGCAATCTAGGCTTTGCCACCTGCCAACTATTGGTTGCTAAATGCTGACGGCCATCTGAGTTCATCGTCCAGGTTTCAACGGTCTGGAAATTGGCTGCGTCGATATTTTCGCTGCTGAAATCAAACTGAGCACCAGTATCTTCTATTTCTTCACTTGGAAACTGAATGGATTCAGGGAAAGAAGCAACATTCACTGGCATTTCTGGATAATTCAAATTGGAATCGGATGGAGATGGAGGGTCAGGTACTGCTGCGGAGAGTGAATCATCTAGTGCACTAGTAGAGAGATTCAAGTAATATGCCTTCATTGCCTTGCATCCATTCAATTGATCCTTCGTTTTCTGTTCCTTCTGACGAAGCTTTTTCAGTTTTTTTCTCTCCAATAGTTCAGCTTGCCTATTTTCAGAATGGCACAATCAATTGGAGAAACATTGAAACTTCAAATTAAACAGGATTGAGGAAGGAATAGTGTCTAGGATTGAGCTTGTACACGTCATTTGGTCATAATACAATAATACAACTCAGGTTTTGCTGTCACTATCATAAGCTGATAGAAAAAATTTCCCCAATCTATAATTTCTGCAGAATGGCTTCAATTTCCATTGGAGAGCCCATTGAATAAAATAGTTTCAATAAAACTAAAAACGCTGCATATTCATTTAACAGATTTGGAGAGTTCTATATCAATAAGGCATGAATAGTAACTACCAACGGAAGCTACATTACTACATCTCTCCTCTTACTGCGCATAACTGTGTGGGCCATGTCGAAGACATAATAAAGACTATATTGCCCCCTTTAAAAATGAATATGATTCTTTGGCATGCAGCCTGTGTCAACCCTCCAGTTACAAGGACTACGCGATTATGAACATATATATCAACTAATGAAATGTACCTTCTCTTTGCAGCTTCTTCTTCCTCCACAAGCAACTTCTGACATCTTAAAGCCTCTGCATCTTTGTCACTCACCCATGCTTTAACCTGAATACACAATTGCAGTGGATTAAAAGAGCTCGTATATCTTCATAAATCAATATGGGACAAAAGGGATAGCAAAATCATGAAAACCCTGCCCACCCACCCAACAAAAAAGGGAAACAGAAGAAAAGGAAACTGTAAAAGAAATAAATAATTCTTGAAAGCAGGAGAGGGGAGTGAAGAAAACTGTATACTTTATGCAACTTAAACATATTCATGGAATTTAATATCATACTTCTCAACTTAGATTTCAAAATTTAAGTAGTAATCATAAAAGTTTGGAAATAATAATGTATGTGCAGTGCAACGCATGCATACAAATGAGACACACAGAGGCAACTCGAAGTAAACATGCCAACAAGTAAAGAACAAGAAAAGAGAAAATACCAGTTGCTGTTCAAAAAGGAAGGTGGTGCAAGCAATTAAGTTCGTCAACTTAAGGCTATGTTTAGCAGTTTCCTTGTCAAAAACGTATTTTTGAAGAGACTCAGCTGTACCAGCACATAAGAATGTATTCTCACTAGCATCGTCTAGGATACTAAACAATTCCTGTGAGGATATTGGAAGCCTGGAAGTATTGGCTTGAATAATATCCTGTAAATAGACCAGGAAGAATATCTTGTTTATAAAAGATGATAATGATAAAGAAATCATTTTTCAAGTAAGATGATATTGAACGGGTAGACTAAATCAACAAAACCTCCCTTACCAATAATGTGAAGCCGGCTCTCACATAAACCTGTGGAAGAGTCCGAACACCTTGCTGGCAGAGAGAGGAAGCCAAATCCCTAATAACTGATAAACTAGGAACTTCCTGAAGTTGATAATGAATCTATTTCAGATTAATCTTCAGAGGTAGCAGAAAATCCACACTTCATGGGAAAAAAAAAAATGAAGATAAGATGGGGCAAAGTGCAATTACAAGTCATTGTCTCATATTCCATCAAGAAAAAATAAAATTCAAGTATTATCAAAATTCTATAGATCATCATGCTATTCCTGAATTTTGATACTCAAATAGAAAACAAATGTATCTCCATTGACAATAACCACAGAAGCACATAGTTTCAACAAAGACAGACAAGCTAAAGAACTTTCTATAGCGTAGAAAATTATGTTGACTTCCATATGATGTGAGAAGCAAAATTAGTGAGAATTATCTTAATTACATGAAGCCTTTGTTTGGTACCCATTAAATTTTAATACATTGTTCTCTCTTACTTTCAACCACACATTCTCCAATAAAATAATATTATACTTTTCTCTCTCTTATTTTAAACTACACATTCTCCCAAAAATCACTATTCCAAAATACATTTTTCCAAATAATTTTATTATAATGGGGCTCAAACAACGGCAAAGTTAAAAAACATAATATGTACAATGGAGAAGTAAATTTTAATCACGTTCTCAATTAAAACTCCATGGAACTTTTGAATACTAATAAATAAAGACCTTGCTCAAACAGAACTTAACTAATGACATAAATGCAAGTTTCAATGAAATTTAAAGCCAAAAAACACAATTAGAAAATTAGCTATGGGAAATTTCATGACCAACCTTGGTATTATAACTGACACTTTTCACAACCATCGGTTCCCAAAAAACAACTATCTTAAAGAATTATCAAAGATACAATTGAACTTTCTTGAACTTAGTCCAGACATGTACAGTTGATAAGGAAGAACCCAGTTACTACCTTTAGCGATGCATCCTTGAGGGATAGAACTTCCCTAGCCTCCTCCAGTGAGAGCTATACCAAACACAAAAAGTAATCATTCAGCACAGGAAGAGGAGGAAAAATGAGGATACAAAGACAAGTACCTTATCCCAAAATGCAGCCAATAAATCCTTAGTTTTGTGAGATTCCTACACCAAATAAGTTATGCCATCACCATCAGAGATATTGTACAACATACAGTAAGAAAATATTCAACCTGTCTTAAAGAAACGAGCAAATGAAAGAAGATATATCCACAAGCAAACAATTGCATTTATATATCTGATAAAACAAAAAGTCGTTTAAAACTCAGACAACCTTATTGACATTTAAAAATCGACGGTGCACACGAATGTGTCTCCTATAGTTAACTGGTGAACAAAACTCCTGGGAACACTTCTCACACTTCTTCATTGTAACTTTCAAAGGAGTCATCAGGGGCCAACCAGGGAGACCTGCACAAAAGGAGTTTACAAATCAATATTCATGATCTCAACAATCTGGTTCCAAATTACAGAATGTATCGCAAAACTATCCCATTGACCATTGTCTTTTGCAACGTGCAGACCAAAGGCACCAACAGCCTTCGGCATTTGTGAGGTGAATGTCCAGAAGCATTCTTTCTTCTTCCCACAATCATCTATCACATTCAAACAACAAAAATAAATCCTTAACATCATGAAAAATTCATGCACACTAGAATCTAGATAGTAGCCCCATACCTGGCTGATCTAAGGCATGAAGTAATTGGATCCACTGGACTGGGCTGTCACCTGTCTTTGGGAAAGAGAGAACAGGCTCCTTTTGGACAGCTTGCTTGATTAAAGTGTCAGGAGATTCATTCCCCTCTTCTGTTTTCATAGCATTGAGAGCTCCACCTATGCTGAGTTTCGCAACTGACATCTATGCTTCAAATAAAACTTGTTCGTGCAAGAACTCTGAATCAAGAGTTCAACTACAATTTAAAACAAAAGGACAAAAAGGGCATCAGTCACACAGATGAAACGATATTGTATATGAACAGAAAAGGAAACATTTCTATCTGTATCTATAACATTTAAAACATAACATATTTATATGATCAGAGAAGGAAAACAAATTACTTTCAATCTTCACATTTAAAAATTTATATGATTGGAGATGTACAATTAACAACTTCCTAAACAGAAAACCAACTATTTAAGGAGATGAACTGAAACAATCACATTTAGAGTTAAAAATCTAGACATTCCAGTCATATATTTGGAATATATGAAGTTGAAATCAGTAGTCACGCTCAGCATATTGACAAGCATTCATATCATAAACCATACATTTATATGAAATATAAGGAGATAATCAGGATGGTGAATGCACAGATAACAAGAGGAATACAGTAAGTGCTTGGTGTTGAACCAATTTTAATTACAGTACAGTTGCAAGCAACAACAAGGCTGTCACCTGCTGATAACACCAGCATATGTCACAAGGTAATACAAACCTCAACACGGATTCAAGTACTTATACTTCTATTTGTGCTTAAGTAACCTTAATAAATATGAGCAGTTGATGAATGTAAGCCCAAAATTGTCTTCAACGTGGAAAATATTGAAACACATTGTAAGATTTGGGCCAAAAAAAAGTAACTGTTTATAATGAGTAATCTTTCTCCTCATAAAAATCCCAATATCTGAAGCATCACATTTAACATTGTGACTGGAGTCCACTTCTCAAAAAGTCAAAGCTGTTGCCTACTTCTCTAATAAGTCATGGGTATCCACGTATGATACGTGTTTGTATAAATATAAAGACTAGCCTGAATATTTTATCAATGCATTAATTGGCCACAGAATAAAGAAGTTACAACATAAAAAAGAAAGACACCTCGAACAATCTTCCATGTGCCATCCAATTAATACTGGAATGCATTAAACAAAGCGCAACACAATAGCATAAAAACCATAAGATATATTTTCCTAAAAAACGAACATCCACAAGCAATAAATCCTAATAGATAAAATAAAATAAAAAAAATCAATGAAGAAGTTTGATATAGCAATGATTGGATAAAAAATTAAAAGTAAAAATAGGTGAGGCTAGCATCAGAGTGAAGCAAAATCCACGAGTATAAACCATAGGAAAATTTATAAAATAAATAAAATTACAAAATCAATAACTTGTACTAGGGTTTGAGCTGACGTGATCTGTGATCGGCACGTGACTCGCGGCACATAGAGTTAAAATTTACATACCAGTGTGAGGTGGATGATTGGAGAGATCGCCGGCGATGGCAGGAACAAACGTCGCCGGAAACAAGTCTGTATTATATATATAAACTAAATATATATAATACTAACACTCGTTTCTATGTATATATATATATATGAATATGAATTTATGTATAGAGAGGAAGAATCTTTTTTGAAGAGAAAAGAGGGAAATGAAGAAGGCAAGTAAGACGGTAATAAAAACGAAGAACGATGAAAAATAGCTAATAGCATGTAGGTAAAGAATCATTATTTTATTAATTAATATATTTATTTTTACTACTTTTTATTATTAAATGAATAAGAATTAAACTACTTCTACAATTACAAATAAAATTGTACAAATTAATGTACAAACTATCACATGAAGATGATATCTACACATAATATTTTATTCGTGTTGTACAATTTTATTTGTACAAGTAACAAAGTTGATTGAATAAGAATTAAAATTTGGTAAGGAATTTTGGTCAAGAGTGAGTTAAATACGTCTAACAAAATGGGACTTAAATGAATATGAATAGAAAAATAAGTTAAGATTGGGTGGGTGGGTGGAATTCCATGAAAATGAAAACTGTTTTTCATGAAATTATATCTTTGGATTGCTTGAAATGCGTCTTTATAGGGTAGAATTTTTTTCATCTTATCTCGATTTTCATGTTTTTCCTTGAAAAAATATGGAAAATATTTTGCTTGAGTTTAGTAGTGAATTCAGTTTTCATATTTACCACACTTTCTTGATATTAATTTCACTTTCAATCAAACAAAATAAGTAATTTGCAATTCAATTCTCTTTAACTTATAGTATTCTTTTCACCCAAAAAATCATGTTTGCAATCAAATGACCACCGTTGTACTCTTTTTTTATTGGTTTAATTTTTTATGCGAGTAAAATATGAGTTTTGTGGCTTAATTATATATTTTAATTAATTTTGTTAGGTTTGTTTTGATTTGACTTTTGTTGACATATAAAGATACACAATTGAAAGGCTCGATATGAAGGCCCAAAAACAAGGAATCCAAGTATGAAGATCAAGGCGAACGTCAAGGAACTCACCCATGTAGATGAAGGTTTGGGCGCCCAATAAGAGCAATATCTAGATTAATTATGCATGGCTGAAGAGGCTGTTTTTCAAGCTCAACTCACGATCTAAGATAATGTAATAGAGTCATTATTGACAGTTATTGTAACATTGGCAATAACAAAAAAATGTAAGTTTGTCATTGTGCAGAGTTAAAGGAAAGAGTTATTAACACAGAGTAGTGGACAATAACGAACGGTTATGGAACTAGAATCATGCGATTTGAGACCATCAAAGTGTAAAAGAGATGAAGCAAAATGAAGATAAGGACCACAAACATAACTCTCAAACATGGAATATGTAATTTTTTTTATCTTAGATTTTAATAGATTTCCTTAGTTAAATTTGTGTACTTGCGCTCATTGGAGGCAAGTTGTAAATTAAGTCTTTCTAAATTAAACACCCCATTTAGAGGTTTTGTCTCAAGAGACTTGTCACTTACACATCGTCTGAATCTCTTTTTAATTGTTAGTACAAAAACGTCGCTAAACAATTTGGCATGCTTGGTGGGACACTTGGTGTAAGAAAGGTTTGAAACATCATGCCTCTAAAAAGTTTTAATAAGGAGCCATCAACTTAGCGATATGTTGCTTCTATAATCAAGCAATTTGAAAGTCAGCAAAGTGCCCCAAAATAGAAGGATTAGATAGCACACGTTATGAACCAATGACAAAGTTTAGTCATGTGTCAAGCGTGCACTATTAAGAGAACTCGGTCAAGATATCATCGAGTAGGTAAACTTACAAAATACTCATATTGTTGAAAAACTTGCTCAAAATGGAAACATGCAATATGGAAATATGTACGTTGAATAAACTCATGAACAAATTGGTAGGCCAAATATGCTTATCAAATCCTATGGGAGGTGGTAACTACTTCTAAACTAGGAGTCTAATAGGCAGTGGTTGAACTATAAACACAATAAATGGTTCACCAACAATAAACACAAAGCCAAGGGTTAGAAACACCACATATTGAATCATCTATTGATGACAACAGGGGAGATCAGGGCCGATCTAAAACCATCCCACAAAAAACTTACTGGTTCTGCCAGGGTGGATCGGGTTTGGGTCTAGGTGGATCGACCCCCCAATCTGCCCGCAATTTTTATTTTTTTAAGATAATTTAAACTAAATATTTTTTTAAAAAAAACATTTTATTAATTTTCTTTTTTAAAAAAATTGAAATGAGGCAAATTAGGATGAATCTAGGCCAATTCGCCTCGATCTACCACACCAATTCGCGAATCGAAATTTTTTGGATCAATGCGACAAATCGATTTTTTTTTGCAATCTCTAGAAACATCCAACATGAGGGTGTCTTGAACCTTTCAATGTGGGAGTTGTTGGAACATCTAATATGAGGGTATTCATAACATAAGGGAAAATGTAAAATAATGGTGCATTCATGTCTAATGTGTGGGCTACTCATGTTAGATCTCAAGCAATGTCTTATGTACCACAACCAATAGGAGTTTCATTTTATCTAAATGCTATGTTGAGAGAGCAAATAATAGAGATCCTGGAAGATCAGTTAACCTTTGGAATTTTGCCACTAGTTCAGCCAACATACAAAAAACCTTATCCAAACTAGGTAAATCAAACATATTCTTAGCCTAGAAAGTATAGAGTGCTTGAAGACTCTTTATTTACTAGTCTAGAGGAGGTATCCACTTTAGATTATATGGAGCATTTTAATTTACAATATGGTGTGAAGTTAACGATTACCACAAGATGAGATTGTTCCCAAATTTACTCACTGTGATTGCCTTTTCGTGGTTCATTAATTTGCAGCAAATTCTATTTTAACTTGGCAACAGATGGAATAGTTGTTTCACGCCTAATTTTATAAAACTAAATTAGAAGTCACTCTGACAGATTTAGCAAATTTATGTCAATTGCCAAATGAATGGGCTATGTCTTTCTCCAAAGATTTAAAACGGTCATGAGCAAATATTTTGTTCCTTAGCATGAAAAAGAATTTGTCAAAATCGCTCAAGGGTGCTTCAGTTTTGAATTAAAAAAGAAGTTTCAAGAAAGAAATTTCCTAATATCTTTCAAAATAGCGTGATTGTCATTAGATATGTTTGACGAAATTGTTCAAAGAGGACATTTACGAGTTTGCTGTATTGACAAAAATAGAAACATCAATTAAAAATGAGTCAACAAAATAAGAAAACCAAAAGGCTAGACTATTCTCATTTGATGCAACAAAGGTTGATACGATATTTGACAAACTATATAAAAACAAGCAAATAAGACTGAGCGACAAGAACAAATTGCCAAACCCTGAAAAAATTAAGGGGAAAAATAATGCAAATGACATAATGCATAGTCTCACACAACTAAAAGTTGCTTGGTTTTTCATCATGTATTGCATGATGCTATTAAGTTAGGATGAATCGCCTTTGAATCAAAGAAGAAGATGGTAGTGGAGAGAATCCATTTCAATAGCCAATGGATGTCAATATGGACATCCAGAATTTCAGCAAAATTGGATTACCTAAGTTCTAGTTAGTATTAGATGATGGAGAGGACAAACCACGTCCTAGTTCCTTTGAAATGAAAAGCTGAGGTAGAAGGAAAAGAAAATATATGTGCAAAGTGCTATGAAGAAGTTGGCAACTCTATAGAAAAAATGAAAACATACAGGCAACCATCTCACCAATTTAAAGCTCCTAATTCTCAACTATTTAGGAGACAAATAAAGCAAACTTATGGGAGGCAATATGGGTCATTTCAGAATGTTAAGACGTTTAGGCCATAGCCTTATCGTCCAAATAAATGGCACTCATTCAATCCTAAAGAATGAAGGTGATCACATTCAATGAGATGACAAGAACATAGTAGAGGCAATTTTAGAGAAGTTACAGACAAATCATGAGACAACAGTAGAGCGTGGAACATTCTAAAGTCGTAAATGAGATCCAAGTGAATTAGAATGTCCTTGAAGTAAGGGAGGAGGAAAGTACATATGAATCGATGGAAGAATCACCAGTTGTAACACTTTCAACCAAGTATGGAAATACAAGAAACGGGTCAAAATCATCCAAAATCATCCAAGTGGGATTAAAACCAAGCTTCAAGTTATCACACCTCTCCTCTAAACCTGGAAAGTACCTAACTCCTCTTTTATGTATTGTTATTAATTGATATATCTTTTCTCTTACATTGAGGACAATGTAACTTTCTAGTTTGGGGGTGTGGGAATTTCATTCATGTGCATTTATTTAAACATACATTCGATTTTGAGTAGAAAATTCATAAAAATTTGAAGATTTTGAAAAATCATTAAAAAAAAAAGTCAAAATTTTTGCTTTAGTTCGAAAATTTGGGCAACATGTGAACTAAAATCTTTCTTGACATTCATCCATGTAAGACTTTAATCAAACTTGAGCACATAGTCACTTTTGAATAATAACTTGTGTAGGGAGATGCTTGACACTTGTGGGGTAAACTTGTGCATATTGAACATAGAATTGACTGAAAAATCCCAAATCTTAAGAAATTAGATCCCGACCTGAAATGTAGAATCGCAATTTGGGGGTGGAAAGGTTAGTACAAGTAGGTATTGACAGATTAAGGGTCTGAAATTTTTAATGATCCATCTTTAGTGTAAGGGGTTTTAATCAACGGGTATAAACCATGACAAGCATAAAAAAATGTTGAAGGTCTTATTCTACTCTTCAAATGCCTTTTTGACTTGGGTAATTAAGTTTGAGGGGTTCTCTGAACCTGGTACCCTAAGCTTAACTGAGTTGGGAGCTGCCGACCTAAAGCTCGCTACAGGGGTCAACTAGAAAGCCAGTACGAAGAGTGGACTTACACATAAGACACTAAAACATCTTTATCTATTCTGTTTAAGTATTTATGACTCAGGTAATTAAGTTTGAGGGGTTCTCTGAACCTGGTATCCTAAGCTCAACTGAGTTGGGAGCTGCCGACCTAAAGCTCACTACGGGGTCATATAGAAAGACAGTATGAAAAGTTCTACGTAAAGATGGTAAAAGGTAAGGATATTAAAAGAAAAAAATCGTCCATATAAAAGAAAAAAAAAATGAAATGAAAATGGTATAAAATTTGTTGATTAAAATTCCTAATACTGGAGTGTGGGATTGGGGATGAATTATTCTTGGTCTGTCATGCATACTTGTACTTGTCAAATCATAACTGCCTTGTGTGGAAAAATGTAACTTATACATGTTTAGAAACCACATCAATAAGAAAGACCTCAGGATATGAGAGAAAAGCATTAAGGTTGTGATCATCCATGAGAGTGTAAGGAAAATAAAAAGAAAATCATTGTTGACCAAATGGGATTAGGGCTTATTTCTGCATGACTAGTCACACGGTGTCAAGTATATTTTTACATGGGTTTGCATTCGATTTTTGGCTATTCACACACACACACACAATGAAGTTGAGCATTGGATGAATGAAAATAATTTTTGTTGTTCATATTTCTTCTCTAAAGTGAATCGTCATTTTGGATTATTGAATTGCATGGTAAATAAATTAACAAAAACAAAAACAAAAACAAAATTTTGTTTGCATTTTTATTTTTATAGTTTATTTTTATTTTTGTTCGAGGACGAACAGATATTCTAGTTTGGGGAGTTTGATAAGTGTATTTTATACAATTATTTATCTATCAAAATTAGGATATTATTTTGCTTTTATTGAATATACTCTACGTAATTGTTATTATTTATTATTATTTCAGGTTTTATCTCAAAATCAAGAAAAATGAGTAATTGAAGTAATTATTCAACAATTGGATGTAAAAACTTAATTTTGGAAGCAATTGAAAATAAAACGAAGATAAGAGACCAACTTATATTTTCTTGAAAGAATTGAGGCTCAAGAATAAAACTCACACTAATTTTAATTGGACCATTGAAAACAATTCAAATAAGACTCCTTTAGGCCCAAGGAGTGTGGTTGGTCGACTTTTTTGCTAGGTATAAAGGAATGTGTTTGCTGTGAAAAAAGGGGGATTGATTATTATTGTAATATATACATTGAAGAGAGGCAGCCGAGAGAAAGCGTAGAGGAAAGTTGGCGGCAGATTACAATAAAAATAGGTGGTCAGGTGGGAGTAATTCATTTGGTTTGAAGAAGAGTGTGGCTGGGGAATAAGTTGGCAGACTGGTGACACCTTTTGGAAAGGAATTAATTAGTAGTTCTTGCTGGGTATTAAAAAGTCGGGAGCATCATTACATGTGATACATTTTGTTTTTTTTTTTTTTTTTTTTTTTGATCGGAAAAAGGTGTAGCCCACACCCTGAGGGCCCGAACCGACCACGCCCAAGACCATTGGTTCGGGAAGGTAAATCCAGGTTATGCCTCCAAGGAGTCAGGGTGGAAGGGTTTATGGTAAGCATGAGAAACGCTCAATAACTCCCGCTTGCCACAAGGCCAATTCCACCTTGCGGGGAATCGAACCAAGCACACAGCTGCGCTGAGCACTTACCACTCATCCCCTTTGCCACTTGGAGATGTGCCCTGGGGGCAACATGTGATACATTTTGGATTTGGAGTGCGCTGTGGAACAAAGAACAAGGACGCGATGCTTGAACTTAAATTCGTCAAACTTCGAATTTTGTTTACATTATTTATTGTTTTTTCTCCCAAAAATATGAGTAGCTAAATATATTAATCGGGATTGATGATGAAGATTTAATGTTTTTAGTTTAATTTTAATTATCATGTTGGTGCTTTATTTTCATATATTGATTTTATTATTGCTCTTAATGCTTGAATTGTTTGATCACCAATTTATGATTTAATGATTGTTTTCATAATCCGAGATATGAGTTAACAATTAGATCACGTAATAAAATCTGACAATTTCAACAAAAAGATAGAGATATGGATTTGTGGTTACTTGTGGCCACTTATAAATTCCTAGGAAATTTAATACATTTAGCTAAGGAGAACTCTGATCCTCTGTAGAGATACACGGTTGACTAAGTTAAATAGGCATAATTTGAACTCGAGAGAGGTAAATTAGATACAAACGTGAATTCGATCAAATACAATTTTAGGAAACAACTTGAGATGAGGAATTAAGATAAAACATTACTTCGAAATCGTTAGTCCCGATATTTATTTAATTGTTAGAAAATTCACCACTTTATTCATTGCTTTATTAGTTGTTTTTAGTTTTATATTTTTATATTTTTATTTTTATTTTAATTGAATTGTTTATTTCATTGATTTTCAATTCTTTGTCTTTTTTTAATTATTTGGCATTTTATTTTATTAGTTAGTTTTTGCTTTAGTCTAGGAATTATTTTAGAATCAAAGTAAATTTATAACGAATAAATAGTCCTCGTGGGATTGACAACTCGAACTCAAAAGTCCACTTTTACTACTTGTTAACGATATCGTGCATCACCAATAGTAGGTTGAGCTAGAAGGCTCTCAATATACTTATATAATGCTTTAGATACATTGACATTTTCGATAAGTCTACCTATATGGATATCGGGGATGGTGCGATCTCCAAAGTGGTTTGGTCAACTACTCAAGATATTCATGAAAATAAAACCAAGATATGGGACACATGACCAATTCATGTGTTGATTTATTTGACACAATAAAGACTCTCAAATAAGTGCGTGAGGTGTTTTCGGTTAATCACATATGGTCGCTGGTTCAAAGCTGGTCTACCACGCCACCTTGATTAACATTTGAAACGCTTTCACTATGTGAAGGTTTAAGTCATATAGTCACCTTCATTTATGCATAAGTTTGGAAAACTTGCACAAGAGATTTTTTTCAAAACCTCATTCATTTTGAAAATGGTGGAGGATTATTGGAGGAATTTTCTAAATGAATCATATATACAATAATTGAAGAAAATGTATTGAATAAAATGTAGAAAAATGGAATGGAAAATCGGGTCAAAAAGAAAATTTCATTATTTTGGCCAGACGCATGCATGCGGCCGTATGAGTCCATCATGTGGTCGCATAACATGTCCATGCTGCCGCATGGGACCGTTGGACAGATTTTTAAACTTCATTTTTCTTGCACCTTTTCATGTTTGACATGATTTTTCATGGAAAGTTGTATCAATTCTAAAGGTTGTATCAATTGATAATACACCTTCTGATACTCTATATAAAGGATTCAAAGTTAATTGATTCAAAAAAGAATACCTTGCATTTCTCCTCTATTCTCTATTTGCCTTGATATTCTTGCATAAAAGTTCATTTGTTCTCTTGCGTACAATCTTCTAGTATTCAATTATTGCAGATTTGAATACTAGATTCTCTTGTGTATTTATCGTCGTCTTTGTGTTCGGGTTTGTTGCTGAATATTGCACGTTCGTCATCAAACAAAATTTTGATTCCATTGTATCTTGGAGGCTTATTTGGATCCCTCGTGCATACTATTTGGTGGGACAAATAAAGTCTAAACGAAAGCGAGTGCAGTACCTTGGAATCATCAAAGTCATTACGAAGTTGTCACCACCAACATCGTCACAACAGGGACAATGATTGGCAGTGCGGTAGTGGCGGGGACGGTGACTGGCAGTGCACTGGTGGTGTGCGTTATTGATTGACAGTGCGATATTTTGTTGGTGTTTCCTATTATCACATCTTTTGGTTCTGTTAGATAAAACTGTAACAATTATAAATTGGTTTATTTATATTTTCGAGGTAAAATATGTGGTTGAAAAGTGGAAAGAGAAAATGTATGTAGTTAAAAAGTAATTTAAAAATTGCGTTATTTATAAATTGTAATTATTGCGTTAAAGAAAAGAGGCTTATTTGCACATGTCACATGTCTTAGGTTACATGTCGCATTTCATAAGGTCTTGAGTATTAAGTAACATGGCACACTTTATATGATCACAAGTTACAAGCCATAGCTCATATGGTGCATGTCACAGTTCGTAGTTCATCATAATTCACAGGTCACAAATCTTTATTTGCACATGCCATATGTCTTAGGTCACATGTCTTAAGTCATATGGCACACTTCATACAATCAAAAGTCACTGGGCATAGGTCACAGATTTTCTCTAGATTTTTAAAATTGGAAAGTCCTACTTCAAATGGAAAGATGTCCAAACTGTATGCTTAATTGTAGGAATATTAATTAATGAAAATTATTTTATATATATACATATCAGATCTCTATATGTGTGTATATCTATATATTTATGTTTGTGAAATGATAGTTGTTATTGGCGACGATGATGGTGCGTTGAAAATGGTGATTGTGGCGGTGGTATGTCATATAAGTGGTGGTGGTGGTGCATCGGAGGACATGGTGATGTTGATGGTGCGTCTAAGAGGTGGTGCTTGGAGATAGTGATGGTGGTGGTCAGAGATGGTAGTGGTGGTGGTGATGCATTAACCTGATTTGGGGATACACCAGATACTGAAGATTGAGGTAGGACAAGTTGGGTTAAGTTGTTGGTGGGGTGGGGTGGGGTGGGGTGCAGGTCAGTGGGAGTGTGGATCAGGATTTGTTTTATTTAATATATAAAATATTTTATTACCACCTAATAATTGAATGTTTAAACTATATTCCTTAAAATTGAAATGTGGTATAGTGGCCACCTAGAGTATGTATTGTTCACTTGTCCAACTTTTTGATTTCTAACAATAATCCACACAGTAAGAACGTAGGCCTAATTTTGAGCTGAGGCAAATGAGGCCGGGCCCCCTTACGAAGCCCAACTTCATAGGGGGGCCTCACATCCAAACAATTTTTTTTTTTTTTTTTTTTTTTTTTTTAAAAAAAGCCCAAGTGCAAAACTATTGAAAAATAAAAAAAAAGGGAAATTACATAAAATACCCCAAACCCTAAATGAGAACCCTTTACGACTATTACATAAAACTATTTGAATACTACCCTTTACAACTGAATAAAATATTTCACATCGTATTTTTACGCTTATACAAAAATCCCCAAACCCAAAATGAGAACCCTCGTTTCTTTTTTGTAAACTTCATTTGAAATCCTGTATTACGAAGATAGATCAGCAGAAGTTGAGGCACATGATGGAGGTTCATCCAAGGATGTAGAATCAGGCGTAAAAGAACCTGATACACAAGAGATAAAGAGAGTCGCTACGAATGAAATGACCAAGTTATGTGAATCTCTTCGGTTGTCAAACGAGGAGGGCGAAATTTTACTGAGGAAACTCAACTGCGTGCGAATCAACTGCCTGCGAAGACCATTGTGGAACACAGCCTTGTAGCTAATGTGATGAATCGGAAACGTGTAAACAAGGAGGCTTTCAAGAACGAGATTGAGCAACTTTGGAACTTTATAGGTGAGGTGGTGATCGAAGCTGTTGGAGATAAAATATTTCTATGTTCATTCAAAAAGGCATAATTAAGAGACAGAGTTCTAGCCCGAGGTCCATGGCACTTTGATGGGAGTCTCATAGCTTTCAAGAAGTCGAAAGGAGCTCGAGAGATGTCAGGAAAAAAAAAAAGCCTTGTTTCCACTGTTGACATTAAAAAGTGACTAAGTGTTACTTTTTTTTAACTAAAAGTGACATCGTATCACTTTTTTTATTATTATTGATTTTGAATTATGGTTTGTTTGTGTATGAACAATGGAGAATATGTAATGGATATTGCAGAAATTGAAAAAGTAGAAAAAGTGACAAAATATAATTATTTTTTTTTCTTTTACTAAAAATTGATAAAAAGTGAAACAATGTTACTTTTTTGAGAATGTGTAATGAACATTGCAAAAATTGAAATTTTGATTTTTTTCACTAAAAAGTGACTGAAAAAAGTAAGAAAGTGACATTAAGTTTATGTATGGAGAATGAAGAACTGTAATGTATCTACAAGTGTTTGTAGACTTGTGTAATTTTTAATCAATGATGAATATTGCAAAAAATTGAAAAACTGACATTCAAGTAGAAAAAAGTGACAATATGTTACTTTTTACCTTTTTAGCAAAAAGGAAAAAAATGATAAAGGTGACATCAAGTCACTTTTTTTTTTTTTTTTTTTTTTTTTTTTTTTTTTTTTTTTTTTTTTTTTTTTTTTTTTTGAGGCACAATTGTTCTAATATTTTAAATAAAATTAATAAGTCATGAATTTATTTTAAGATTTTAATTTATATTTGATTGAGAAAGTAACATTCATGTTACTTTTTTAAAAATAAGTTACATTGTGTCACTTTTTTAAAAAGATGACAAATTTAATAAATTAGTGACAAAAAATAAAAAACAAACACTCAAAATTTACAAAGTATTTTTACTTCCTAAAAATTTCTAAAAAGTATGTTTGTAAGTGGTCCAAAATAAAAGTATTTGTGTAAACAGCCTAATAAAAATTGGGGGCCTCATGCCATCTCAATTGGGACAAATTTTGGTTTTGCCAATCTTGCCCCAAATTTGAAGTTTTGTATTGTTTTTGTCCTCCATTAAATTTTTTTTTTTTTTTTTTTTTTTTAAAACATGGTTATTTCATTGTACCATTTGGTAAACTGTTTATAAACAAATTTATAAATAACACAATTCCTCAAACCACACATTTTCTCATATCACTTTTCAACTACACATTTTACATCGAAAATATCACATTATTTGTTTTTAAAAAAAAAAAAATCTTACCACCAAGAAGATTTTTGAATTTTATTAAATTTGTGTTTTTAACTTGATCATTATTTTTATCACATAATAATAAAATTATAATCAATCAAAAGATTACAAATAAATGACACAATAAAATATATTACATAATAAAATTAGAAAATTGAGAACATGAGTGGTATGGTGATGTAGACATTGAAAATGAAATGAAATGCAACGTGAAAGAAACGACATAAACATTGAAAATTAAAAACATGACGCGAGCTGAATAAAAGAAAACAATCTAATATTCTGGAAGATCGGATCCGAATCTTCCAAGATCGTCAAAGAATCGACCATATGAAACTGATGATCTTTGTTTGATTCTTCACCTCTTTTCATCATGATTCTTTTTTGTTCATTTTGAAAAGGAAAAAAAATCTTGTAGTTCAGGATCTGAAATGAAATTCAAATTTTTTGCTAGAATAGTATTGTCAGAACAATATTAGTTCAATCGTATTCTAGTTCTTTGAATTTCGTAGTTTTTAAGCATATCCTCGTTTCCCTTGTGTGTGTGTGACTTACGTGAGTTTCCGTTGCTCTTCTATGATACTCACAATGATTTTTGAGAAATCTTCTTCACTTCTCATTTTCTCCTTTGTAAGAGTCATTGACTTGGACTGTCACTAATATTTTCTTCATTAATATTTAGATAAAATGAAGACAACCTATGATATGCTGATGTAGGAAAATCAGAAGTTGGGGGAATCCACGTGTGAGTTTTTGGTAAATAGTCGCCCCAGCCTAGTCACTACGACCCCCCCCCCCCCCCCCCTCTTTGAGGAGGCACCCCTTCTCCCAAAGTTACGGGACATGTTCTTATTGCTTAGATCATGTCTATCTCTATCCATCCAAAGTGTAACTTTCAGCAATGCATTACATATTCTATTTGAATTTAAGGATGAACGAGCAGCAAAATCAGTGAGATTCAGTATGCGATTGCAACTTGTAATCTGATGTCGAGATTTTAATTTTGAACGCAAAGCAAAAAAAAAAAAATCCAACGATGATCTTTACTCTGTCCAATTCAGAGAGCTTGATTATGCGATTACAAATTGTGATCTAATGTTGAGATTTTGAACCTGAGGATTATAGCGATTGGATTTAATCTGAGTATGATCTTGGAAGAGTCCTTAATTAGTTGCAGAAAAAAAAATTGATTCTACTACACGGTAAAAATATCTTAGGGAAACTGCTTTGGAAACTATTGATGCAGCACATTTCCATTTTTATTTGTAATTATGGTCCAAAAAAAAAAGATAAATAGAGTCGATTTTGTTTGTTATTGTAACTGACATGTACTATATGTCTATATGAGATATGGAGTATGTTTGATAAGCTAAATAAACTAACTTATAGCTTATTTGGAGAGCTTATAAGCTTTATGTACTAAAATAAGTTCGACTTGATTGATGAGCTTATTTGAGAAGTTAGAGCTTATCTTAAAAGTTTCTTTTACAAACTTTTCAAATAAGCTCCACGAACTTTTTATTTTTATTCCATTTTTAACCTCTTTATTTTTATTTTTTTAAAAATTATACCCATATGCCATTATGGTATTTAAAATACACTTTCATTTTATCTCATTTTGTATTTTTGAGCTAATTTTACTAAACACTTCAATTTCATTCAACTAACTTACCAACTATCAGCTCCAAATTAACTTTTCAATTATAAGTCCCTACTAGCTAACTTATCAGCTTGATCTACCAAACATAGTCATGATATGCCTTAATTTTCTCAATTTGAAGTAGGTAGCATTTTTACAATTTATTATATTCCTTAGATAGCTCCATTTTCCATTATGTAATATGAAAGGTTGCAATATTCGAAAACCAGTTACACGGCTGGGAATCAAGCCAAATTTTATAATAATTGGTTCCCAACCCAATCTTTTCACGCGACCCTCCTATATCTAGTTCTATAAAACTAAATTTTGCTTCCTAATTTGAATTTTACTTAACAAGATTTCAAAGCAAGACATGCATATGCATGCAAGGTCAACGTTACAATCCAACAAATATTTGAATGATCTTAATGACTGCAGTAAATCACGGGCGAATCAAGGAACTCAATCCAGCATCAGCGAAATTGTTCCAGCACAAGCGGACACTACAAGGTAAGGGGTGGAAAAAATTTCGACACCACAATTATAAGGTTAAAAAAAAATTTAGCGGATCCAACACGAGCGGTCGCACGCCCTCGCGCAGGACTGGATCCGCCCCTGCAGTAAATAATGAAAAGGTTGAGATCAAAATGCAATTGGTATAATAGATTAGGAACTAAAGATGCAAATTTGCCTTTATTTTCTATTTGCGCGCCAATACGCTCACTTGAGCAATGTCCAACTGAATATCTAACCTTACCTTCTTCAGTTCTTCCCTTGTTCACTCTTGACTGGTAGTTAGGGTATCCCTACCCCCTCTGTTACTTAATACAATGGAAATTCCCGGAACACGAAACATGGAAACCATGGAACCCAATTTCGATGATAACAAAATCAATGTCCAGGATTCACCAACACCACCTATAATCACCAGTTTCTCAAATGATATTCATGAACTACAGATAAAGAACAACTCCCTTGTCACAGAACTCGAAGCCATACGTTTATCAAATCAAAATCTCGAATTGAAATTGACCAAAAAGATGAAGAATTTATCCATGTCCAACAGCAAAAGGAAGATTCTCTTAGAGAATTTGCAAAAGAAAGAGGTTCTCTTCGCGATGAAATTCATAAAGTTGAGGTTTTGGTTAGAGAAACGGAGGAAATGAAAAGAGAGGATGGGGAGCTGAAGGAAGAAAAGAGTGTGAGAAATGAGCTTTTTCCCAAGAAGAATTTGGGGGTTATAAAAGTCGCAAAGAGCGTATTAGCAAGGATCATTGAGAGTTTGGACGAGGATAGAAGAAAAATTCATGGGCCGACCCCATCTTCTCCACACCTTAGGAACTTTGAGACCATCATCTCCATCCAATAGAAACTACAAAATCACTCAAAAGGCACTTCGTCATCCCAGTTTCAAAAGCGAGACTCGTCATCTCAACCCGGTAGAAACTATGAGATAACCTCAAAGGCACCTCCAGCATCCAGCGGTCACAGACTGGTCATAGAACCCTGCTATGTCGAAGAATTGGAATTAAAGGTGGTTTCAGGACTTGTAGATGAAGTTGAGTTGAAACTGAGTGACAATAAGGAGGTGATGAAAAAAGAGAACAGGGAATTGGAGAAAAGGGTAGCGAGTTTAACAGAAGAAAATAGGGATATCAATAGCTTGCTTAGGATTGCTTTGGTAGGAAAAGAGGCATTGAAGAAGAAGTTAAACAGGCTAAAGGGGAATAATTCGCAGAAGAGAATGGCCTTTTTGCAGATTGCAGAGAGAGGGCTGCAGAAAGTCGGGTTTGGGTTTATGATTGGAAATGAAGTTAATGAGCAATTGATAGATAATTCGGAGGATAAATCAGATGTCAGTGAATCTGAAGAGGAGGTTGTTAGTCTGGTAATACACTGATTTCATTTCTTGGAATGAGTCTTAAGGATCTAGTTACTTTGAATCTCTCTGCAAACCTAGCGATAATCGTATGGAGTGAAGAAAAATAATTCATGTAGTGGGCCACCATAACCATATTTCTTTAAGAACTTGTTTAAGAAAAATGAAGCCATCCTCCTTTCTAAATATATTTGCAATTGCTCTGATCTTCCTAACCATTCTTACCAGGCTTCTACGGTCGAGAAGATTATGAAGAATTTAAGACTTGAAATCACCCAATTGAGGACATCTTTGGAAGAATCAAGGTATTTTCTTTTCGATGCACATTTTCTATAATTGCACTAAACAATATGATATATTAAATATCCCAAGAAAAAACTCACCTCAGGGCCTTCCTCTCCCAAACCTGAACAGGTAACAAATTCGAACGCCAGTTTACACTCTGTTCTGTCGATAGATTAGCTTCCATACACTTGGTTATCTGTTTGTGAAACAACCAGGTCAGACGCCAAGTGCCTGCAGGTATTGTGGACAAACAAGCTCAAAAATTAGCAGAAAATGCGCTTCGCATTGAAGAGTTGGAGAACAGAGAAATGTTGTTAACCCAAAATGTAAGTTTTTCAATTATGAAGGACCAAATCATTTTTCTTTTCTTCTTATAAACTCATTGTATCATTTTTTACTTCATCATGTTCTGTTATTATATGCAACAAGATCGACGCACTATTAGCAGAAATCAAGGAAACTGAGGAAGAGATCTTAAGATGGAGGGAAGCATGTGAATTGGAAGTAAAAGCTGGAAATAAAATAGTTGAAGAGCATGATAGACTGGTAATGTGTATATGACAAAACTTTATTCATCAAACTAAACTTAAAAAGCTTGTTTCTCTACTACATCTAGAAGTTTTAACTTAAATTATTTCAATATTGCCTTCAATATTCATCGTCTACCACCAATAAGGTTAACATTCTGAAGAAAGAACAACAAAAAAGAAGTGCTGCTTTAGACACATCAAACCGGAAGATAAAGCTGAAAGACGATCTAGTTGCTGCTGCTTTTCTGCTCGGGAAGCGGCTGAACGATCCCTCCGGCTGGCAGACAACAGGGCTGCTGGCGACCATGAGAAGATTGAGGAGCTAACAAGGCAATTAGAAGAGGAGGAAAAGAATGATACAAATCGCCATAGAATGAGGTATATTTGCTGGCCATGGAAAGCTTTCAAGCTCAATCCTAAGAATAATACAGCAAATGGAATCAGAAAGGTGAGACATTCGTTACCAGAAATGCAAGCCTTTCTTCACTAACATTAATGCATGTCAAACTTTTTTTAGATGTACATGAAATCAATATGAATTTAATTTCTTCTGCTTTTTACCTTGTCGTGTGTGTGGTAGAGAGATTAGAAAAAACTGAAGACGAACATAAACAAATCAGCTATTTATTTCAATATGTAGAGTTGCTCTCAATATAATGGAGTAATGGTAATGGTAAAAGCAAGATGCATTTTCAAATTTTCTACAATTTGAAAGCATTCACTTCTTTAGCTGGTAACTGGAAGGAGGGTACTTTACAATGAAACAAAGAACAGAGGACAGAGATAAGGATTTCAATTCACAAACCTTAGAAATCAGCAAGCATTACAACTCTTTCTACATGTCCCATAGTAATCAGGCGAACCAATCATAAAAATAGAATTCCTTTGACACTCCCCCAACGAAGCCCAATGAAGACAATTTTCATCTTCATCAGTACAATCAACACCATCAGATTGAATAGAATCATTCTCCCTGCTGGTTCGTTTAAGATGGAATGTTTTGGTGGCGCACCACATTTCACCCTCCTCAACTGGGCATCTCGCATGGGAACTACTTTTGTCAGGAGTTGCGTTAAGATGTAGGTTGAAGAATACAACTGCATTCCCTTTAGTAGGTTTTAAAATGTTGCTACTCTTTGTACAGTCAGACCACATTTTTTTCTGCAGGAAGTTTGTGTATGCTTGTAAAAACAAATCACAATATAAAGAATGAGTTGATGTGAATAGAAAGGTTTCTCTCTCACCTCTGACTCTGGAAATATTATCTGACCACCATGAACCACATGCGAGAGATACAAAACAACTGTTGCCAATAAAGGTTCACCAAGTAGCTGTGTGGATTTGTTATCAAAATAGGTATAGATCTGTTTCGAGTCTTCAGACCCAAAATGTTGCATGCGTAACGGTTTGCCATAACCTGCAAAGAAACCAATAAGTGATTCTATAACAGATAAAGGGTCAATTCCTAATGGATGGCATGTGCAAAGTTGTTGATCCAGCTTATCTAAAAACTTAAGCTGTTAGAAATGAGACAAATTTATATATTTAATATTAGATTTTCTGTTCAACACAGCCCCTCACATGGAAACTGGATACATTTTTTCATGGAAGGCCCGACACGTGCATGGGTAGCATAAATGGTGGTGGTGAAATAAGAAATCCAGATTTTTGTCCACCCCAATATTTTGTCGAATCATCTCATCTAAAAGCTTAAACAGGTTGGGAGATGACATGTTTATCTTATCTATTTGATTGTAGCCTTCTACGAATGCTAGGGTTGCCTGGTAAAAGAATATTACCTTTTGGAAGAAAAGTCCAAGCAGAAATTCTTTCCTCAATCCTTGCAGGGATTTCATCCTAGAAACATTAGATCATCAGTGAAATTACAAACGTAAATTAAAGCCAAAGCTCAATAAACAAGAAATATCCATATAGATATTAGCATATTCCCCGTGTGCATGCACTTAAATTACAGCCCTATATTTCAGAACATGAGAAATTTACCTCTGTATCCAAAGACACATTAGAACCAGCAGACACCATATTCATGTCAACCTTCTGGCGCTGCATAATGTTACCTTTCTTGTTATGAACCTAAATCAAACATTTGGGTTCCAGAAGAGTCTTTAAGTATGAGGAGAGAGATATACCAGAGAACTCAGATGGTCACACTCCTCCTCTGATAGAAATCCCCGGTATAGGAAGATCCTGTTCAAGAAAACTGCGTCAATGATATTCTCCACATGCGTATAATAGCAGATATATTATTGTCCAACTCAAAATAATATATGATTGGGCATGCAGATGCACTAAGCATCTAAAAGACCCAATTCTCCTAAATCGGCCACGTACGGATTTCCAGAACACGAATTTAAGCGTTTCAGAGAAATTACCACAACATTTACAAATTCAGAGGCTTTAGTTTGTGATTTTTCTTCTTCAAAGAAAAAAATTGTGGAAAAATGGATAGAGACTATATTCTAAACAATAATTCAAACATGTGGCTCTACGAGTTCACCCACAAGACAGTGTCTTCCACAACCACTACGGAAGTCCTTAACTAAGGCTGGATGGCAGGCTGGCATCACACTTCAGAATGTCGAGGGTTATCCATCCTGTTGATAGTGTCCAATGACTTCAGACACTTCAAAGCAAAGCACGTGGAAAATTTCTGTTTCACCACTTGCTCACAAATTAGAGTTACACTAGCATTGTAGTTTTCTCTGTCTTTGATATCCATATTATATTATACTAAATAACAAAACACATGGAAACAACAAACACACTGGTCCTTCTAGTAAGTTTACAGACATTTCCATATATTTCTTTGCCCGTCAAATTATATTTATACTAGAGATAGCATGCAAAGCTTTTGAAACTTATTTTCATTATGCTGAAATATTTTTGAATTAAGCTTTACCGAAGTTCTTTAAAGTTGAAATATAATGCAGCAAAAATATTTTATTTTATTTTATTTTTTTATTATTATTATTTTTTTTTTTTTTTTGACACTCTAAAGATGCTAAACCCAATTCTTCAAAAATAGACACTCACTTGTCACTCTCTTGCTCCAACTCTAGCTCTGTGCACGGGTTACCTAAGGTAGGATATTAATATATTCATAAAGATATAAAATGGTTTTGATTTGTAAGACTACCTGACCTTGGTTGCCATGAGAGTTGGATGACTTGTGATGGGTCAACGGTCCTAGATCGCATAGGACGGCCCCCTTGGATTATTATGTCTTGGTTCATTTCCTTGGTCCTTAACTCCTTCCTGCTACTGAAAGCACATAGTTGTAAAATGATATTTTAATGAGTAAGAGCTCAAGGCATTTCGAAAGTTCTTTCTACTAATGAGAAACATTATTTTTATGTATAGCACTTAATGCAGGGAATACAGCACTTCAATTCGTAGCACTTGATACAGAGAATATAGCTTATAGTCCATTGACACATTCAATCAATTAAATGAACTAAATAAAACCTACATTTATCAAAAATAAATTGTTAAAATCCAGAAAAATGGAATTTTAGTGAGATATGTCGAGAAGCTGGAAATCTACCAATATGATTCATCAAAAAGCCAAATGTATATGATTGACCTACGAGAGAGCTGGGAAAAAGCGTTCAACAAAATGGCGACACCACATAGTTCACTAGTCAATTACAGACAAACTGCAATATGGATAATTTATGTATCACTACCACCAATCTATATAAATCAAGGGCCCCAATATACATGTCATCTCTATCATCAATATGAAGAATATGTAGTTCATAAGTCAATTGCAGACAATACTTGTACATTTCGATTCCATAACAATATGCAGTATGACTGTCACGTGGGATGCTATATCAATCTCCTTGAACATGCTGAATTTGATATGCAACATTTTTCAGCTACCCTAAAGCCTAAGTCATAAGGCTGCCTTCTATACTTCTTAATAACGAATTCATAATTTTGATCTGTTAATATAATTCAATTTCCAAGCGGAAAAAAAAGGTCAAAACAAATCCCAATCCGTTTACAGAAACAAAATTCTTGCTTGCTATCAACGTATGTTCAAGAAAAAATGAATCTGGACCCTTTTTAATAGCCATCTTAGAGCAAAAACTCCTTAAAAATATGTGATACTTTTGACTTTTAAATAAGACTATTATGTATTTACATTTCTGAGCGCAGTTATGAAGTCGTGATTTAAAAAAATAAAAATACAAATACAAATTGATTAAAAAGCAGAGAATTGAGAGATAGGTTTTCTTACCCTTGTATTAACGAACCACCAAAAGCAATTACGAGTAAAAATAAGCAGAGAATTGAGAGATGGGTCGCCATTATTGACTGAATTGAGAATTCTTGAAAAAGAATCCAATCCCTTCTCTTGAATTTGGCCAACTTCCAGCTGAAATCGCGCTTTTTAGGGGGTTTAATCATTTGTAAAGACTATTAAAAGATTTTAAAGGTTTTGAAAATTTTGGGCATTGAAAATTCAACCGTACAGGGGCTGTATACGAGGCCCCCGTACCAGGGGTGTTCCCCATTTTTTATGTACTAACTTTTAAATAAAAATAATAATCAAAAAATCACTTAATTTGTTTTTCAGTAATTTTCAAGATTTTAAAAGATTTTACCAAATAAAAAAATTTAATTGTAATTTTATTTTTTCTATACTTTCATATTATTTTTAAAAACATACAATTAAATATATCATTATTTTTCATCTCTTCAACTTTTTGTATTTTTTTCTTTTTAATATTCTTTCTTTATATTTTGGTTCTCTTCTTTTTCATTATATTTACAATTTTCTATGAAAATAAATCCAACTAAAATTTTATAAGATTTTATAGAAAAATAATAATTAAATTGTATCAAAACAAATAATAATTAAACCGAGTGGTTCTAGAATTTTCTCCAGAGAAATTTATATATTCAAAATATTAATTAAAAGTCAATCGAAATCTATAAAATTTGTATATTCAAAAATTTATGAAGTTAGTACAATTTTTATGTTAATATCAAACGTGATTTTAATTTTCCTCCTTTTTTTAATCACAAATGTTTCTCTTTCCTAAAATTATTTATCTCTCACGTCGTATTTTTTTTGTATTTCATTTGACATATAATTATTATTAACGATTCACATTCACATACTTCGAAAATTAATCTATTAGTATTCATGTTTTTCAATTAAAAAATAAAAGCATGTAAAAGTCTTTGAAAGTCTATTAAATCAATCTAAAAAAATCTTTGAAAGTATATGAAAGTTTTTTAAATAAATGTCCAAAAAAATCTTTAAAAATCCATACAAATTCATAAAAGTCAATAAAATCTAATAAAGTCCATTAAAAAGTCTTTAAATGTCTTTCGAAATTCCGACTAAATAAACATCCCTTAGTCATGCCAAAAATAATAATTTTCAATTTTGTCAATTCCCTTCGAACATTTTTATGTAGTAATAATAATAATTTTACATGAATTATTTAGCAAGCCTATTTTACGAGATTTTGCCCATTTTTATAAATTAAAATCTATTCTGTTTGTTAAAATCTTTGTGTTTAAAAACAAATTTTTGTATGTTTTCTAGGTAAAATATGTGATTGAAAAGTGGAGAGAGAAAATCTTTGTGGTTAAAAAGTAATTTGAAAAATTGTATTGTAAAAAACTTATTTTTAAATTAGTTTCCCAAACATACTCTAAAATTAACAATCAATATCAACCACATATTCATAGGACACACAATTTTTTTAACCACATGTTAGAATAATTTTATTCCAATATCATTATGTAGTACATGTAACTATAAGGTTTGTAACATTTAAATATTAAATTCAGGTTATTGTATTTTAATAGACACAATTTCTCAAACTACTTTTTAATCACATACATTTTCTCTCTCCAATTTTTAACCACTGGTTTAAATCAAAATCATAAATAAATCAGTTTATAAACTAAACAATGTTAACAAACGGAGGCTTAATAATAAGGTTTTAACCATATATGGCCCACTTGTGATGGTTGAGCTAGGAGAAGAAAATCATTATATTCGACGTTTGGTTCTCTGCAAAAACGAACAAAATTGTTCTTGGTAAGTATCACATTAATATCATTGATTACGTGTGAATCATGTAGAAACCAGATTCTAGGGCATGAAAGTTTAGCGTAAATCAATTAAAGCATGAATCAGGATTTAAAATAAAAGAATTTTTGCAATTTGTATTAGAGATACTGGTTTAGACATCCATGATTCACCATTAAAGAATTTTCGTGTAGCGTGAAATTTGGGTTGCAGACATTGGTTTTTTTTTTTTTTTTTTTTTTTTTTTTTGCGCTTGATTTTTTTTTGTTTCATGATTCCTTACAGTATGTGGTAATTCAAAATTTTAATGTCATTGTATATGAAATTATGCATGTTTTTTTGCTAAATACGTGAATTATCATTCCAATATGTCGTAATTTGCATTTTAAGTCACTCTACATAGATCTATGCATACAGTTCTTTTATATATGTATTATCATTCAAGTATGTTAATGGGGGTCACCGAAATCGCAAAAAATAGGTAGATGATGGCAATTTTTAATGTTGTTTGATGTCAAGGACTGATAAATTTCGTTTATCTTTCGGGGGCTCCACCCCTTAACCCCAATGGCCTCCTAGACGTAAGGGATATTTGTGCATTATGAAGGTTCAAATATTGAGTTTATGTACAATGAAATTTATATTGCAGTCACTTGATTTATTGTCTATATTATAGGAGTTTAGTAGTCACCAAAGTGGCATGGCTGAATTGATTATTAGACACTCAAACTAAGTGTAATTTAATTGTTCATATTTTAAAATGATGACATGTAGAATGACATAATTGGTTGATTGAACAATTCGAATTATAGATTGTAATTACTAAGAGGTCACCCAATTGTGGACCATTGAATGTAGTCTACAACATTAATGGGATTAACTATGATACTTAGGTTAAATGGTGTGTACATCGAAAGATGACATGCGTATTTAGCTTATGTATGTCATGATTTTCTATTAAAGCTTATTTATTTGGAATCAATCATGTTATTATGTAATTGAGGATTGCCCAAAGGTAAACTTAAATGCATACTTAAAGTCACACACACACACACACAAAACTCAAAGTACTAATAGACAAGCATGTATATTTGCAGCTTCTTCGAACCTCTTGGCATTGGGAAACATGGGTCTGAACTATTTTGATTGGTCTGAACAATCGGTTTTATCTTGGAGTTATGAACTTGGACTTCGCCATAGTGACTGGTGAGAAGCATGTTGCCATTATGAGACTAGCTCAGAAGCTGAAAGTCCCTCTATGAAGCTTAGGAGCGGTCTAAGAGCATCTCCAACCGAGCTTTATTTTGAAGTTTTGCACCAATTTGAAGTAAACTTCTTCCTCCAACCCAGGTCTATTTCTTTCTGCAAATTGAAGTTTTGAACAGTGGGACGCCATATATTCAGATGGCATACCGATTTTTTTAACTTTTTTTCTTCCAATTTTGCCCTTTACTTTGTACATTAAAATTGTTTTTTCCTTCTATGTCCATGATCATTTTTTTGTTATTATTTTGTTTGGTTAAAATTTATTTATATAATTTGTTATTAGTTATTATTTTTATTAACATAATGAATTAATTTAATCTAATATAAATAACAACTAATGATAATATCAAAATAGAATTGCCCGTGATTAAAAATAAAAAGTTACATACTTGATGAACATAAAATTACGAGATGATAACTAAACATGACATGATAAAATATGACAAGTAAATTACGAGAATTTAATAATCTGGTAAGTCATTTCCAGATCCTCCTAGACCATCAAAATATTGGCTGAATGGAGTTGAGCTATTTTGAGATTCCTTACTTCTTTGCTGAGATCTCTTTTCCATAATTCGCAGTTGTTCGTTTTGAATAAAATCACGTAAACTTGGATCTGGTATGGAGTCTAAGTCTTTCAGTAAAATTTTATTCTTCTCACGAAATTCTACAAACGGCTACTTTTTTCGACTCGGTTTCAGCTCAAAGCATCTGAATTTCATAAAATTTTTGTCTATCATCGCTTCCTTTCTTTAGAATCTGAGTAATTTCCCGATTATTCTCTACAATTGATTGAATCACACCTGAAGAATCGTCATCATTTTTTCTTTTTCCTTTTGCTTTTTTTACCCCAATGGGTCGCTGGACAGTACTGCCACTATTATCTTCATCTAGATGAAGAGAAAACGATGATAATCCAGGAGATGTAGGTGTTGGATGAACGGAGGTGGGAGACTCTGATTGTGACGATGCAAAATTTCCACTTTCCATTTGAAAGTGTGGAAATGTTGTACTAACGTCGTTAGTAAACTTTTCAATATCTTTCAGGATGTACCAGACATGATCAAACTTGAAACCTTTCTTATCAGCCTTGTCTTGTGCAAACAATATTTTTGCTCGATCCATCTACAAGATTGTGGAAAGTAAATAAGTTTCTGAGCTCATTCAATATAGAATTGTGAAATAAAATATTATATATAATACTCACGATATCTTGTTCGGATGCACCACTTGGATTAAGAAGTTCCGCCTATCGAATGCATCCCCTCAACTTAGCAACATCGGTTAAAATAACAGACATTCGAGATTGTAAAGACCTCAAGGGTCGACTTTGAGTGATATATTCTAGTTTGGAGCTGTTATAGCTAGACTCAACTCGAGACCAGAATTTATCCTTCGATTGGTTAATACCAATAATTTGATTTTGGGAAATATCAAGCCAAATATGATGTAAGTGTTTGTCTTCTTCATTTGAGTATGACGCACTTCGTTTTCTTGAACTCATTGTGAAGAGATTTCGCAGAGTATGATAGATGGATTTGCAAGAAGTTAAGTGTGAAATAAAATGTAAAACTTCATACCCTATTTATAGACAAGATAATGGTGTAAGATTTAAATCCAACGATTCGAAGCTAAAGAATTCCATCCAATGGCTAGGTAGTGATTACTTTGATTATGATGTGACAACTCCAAGTGTACAAGATAATGGTGTAAGATTTAAATCCAACGATTCGAAGATAAAGAATTATATCCAACGGCCAGGTATTGATTTCTTTGATTATGACGTGACAACTCCGAGTGTACAAGATAATGGTGTAAGATTTAAATCCAGCGATTCGAAGCTAAAGAATTCCATCCAACAGCTAAGATGTAAATGAAATCTTTATTGGACGACTATATAAGAGTGTTGCTTGTGCTCAAACGAATTCATCAAATTGATTCCAAACAAAAAATGAATCTCGATATTGGAGGTCCCTCTAACTATTCATCTTCTCTTTTTGATGGAGATGATGACAGAGATCAACAACTGACTCTTCATCTTGAAGCAATTGATACACAAGAAGAACTGATATCTCGTTTGTATCACAACAACAACCTCGCCATCTCTCACTTCCTTGATCAGCAACGAAACAACCCGACTCATGGAGCCTCAATACCTGGTCATATCTTTATCAACCGCGATCGAGCTACTGTGATGCAACCCTTTTTAAAAACTATTTTGTCGAAAACCCACTTTTTGGCGAATTGTTGTTTCCATGACGATATCGAATGTCACAAAGCTTATTCTTACGTATACTTCAAGCAGTCCAATCACATGACAACTACTTCATACAGAAGAGAGATGGGCTTGGTAGACAGGGTTTATCTGCTTTGAAGAAGATTACAGCTGTGATGAGGATGTTGGCATATGGTATTGCGGCTGATGCAACTGATGTAATTGAAAGTTTGAAGAGATTTTGTCGGGTAATTGTAGAGATATTCAGTCAACAATATCTTAGATCGCCAAACGCTAATGACATTGCGAGGTTACTCCATATTGGTGAACAACTTGGTTTTCCAGGCATGCTGGGTAGCCTAGATTGTATGCATTGAAAGTGGAAAAATTGTCCAACAGCTTGGGCGGGACAATATACTGGTCGTAGTGAATCCCCAAAAATTATTCTTGAGGCAATAGCTGATTATGATTTATGGATATGGCACGCACATTTTGTTTTACCAAGATCAAACAATGACATCAATGTGTTGGAGGCATCCCACTTGTTCGCTAACCTCACTAAAGGTATAGCTCCTCCCGCTAATTACATCATTCAAGGAAAAGAATATGACATGGGTTACTATTTAGCTGATAGCATATACCCAAAATGGTCTACCCTCGTGAAAAAAATTCATGATCCACAGGGTCAAAAAAAAAGTATTTTGTAGCACAACAAGAAAGTTGTAGAAAAGATGTCGAACGAGCATTTGGCATTCTTCAACAACGATTTGCGATAGTCGGTGGACCGGCACGATTTTGATCCTAACGTGTTTTACATGATATAATGACTGCGTGCATTATTATGCACAACATGATTATCGAGGATGAACGTGATCTTCAAGCGCCTATCGGAGTTTTTAAAGAAGCACCCCCTCCTGAAGTTGAGATGGTTGTAGATGAAAATGTTCAATTTCAAGAATTTCTTGCTCAACATAGACGAATTAAAGATAAAGAGTCTCACATAGCACTTCGAAATGCATTAGTTGATCATTTGTGGGATAAATATACTAATTCCGAGAATTAGTATACAAGATTTAGTTGTTTCCTATTTGTATTGTGCGAACGTTTTCATGTTATATGTAACGTTTTTAAGTCATATGGTTCATCTTGTTAATTGTGATATTAATATTAATGTCTTTTTTTAATAAACGTAATATTCTAGATAATTATTTTAAATTATAAATTTATAAGATTTAAGTGGTAGTAAAATATATAATTAAATACTTTTCGAATTAACTTAATGGTTGAGAATTGAAAACAATAAGAGAATATAAAGTTTACTGTTCATTTGGTATAAAATTTAGAGTTCTGGGTTGGAGATGACTTTGCTGGATAGTGCAAAATTACACTATTTTAGTGCAAATTTACTCCAAAATGGAGTAAATGGGTTGGAGATGCTCTAACAGGTTGAGTTTGAATTTCATGAAGATGACCATGTCTGAAAATATAAAACCATCGATGCCAAAGACGGATAATGCTAGAGAATTTATGCAAAAGATTAAGGAGTATTCACAATCAGACTTGGCAGACAAATCAATTGTAGGAAGCTTGAGAGTGAGCTGACTACGAAAAAGTTTGATTGATAGCGATCTATTCATGATCATGTAACTGACATGTCAAATCTAGCAACAAAGTTGTAGACTATGGGGATGGACATGAGTGAGTCATTCCTTGTGCAGTTCATCATGAACTCTCTCCTTATTGATCTAGGCCAATTCCAGGTGAACTATAACAACATCAATGATTAAATGGAATTTCAAGGAATTGAAGGTCATGTTAGTACAAGAGGAAGGGAGATTAGAGCAGATAAAGGAGCACTTTGTCCACCTCACAGTTCATGACGGATCTAGTAGCAGTAAAGCTAAACCAGGTAAGAAGGACAAGAAAAATGACAAGACCCCATTGAAGTTTAGCGGAGGCCAAATCAATAAATAGGTGAAGCGTTTCTTCCGTAATAAGTCAAGATACTTCAAGAAGGATTGTCCTAAAAGGAAAGCTTGGTTCGAGAAGAAACGTATACATTATAAAAATTTTGTGATCTCCCTGGCAAAACTCCATCGCTAAAGCCCTCAAAATTGACATTTCACGAATTTGTCTTTTATGTGTGTGTGTGTTTCGAATCTATTAAGGTTAACTCAAAGCACTAATACGCAAGCATGTATATTTGCAGCTTCTTCGAACCTTTTCTCATTAGGGAACATAGGGCTAAACTATTTTGATTGGTCTGAACAATCCGATTTTATCTCGGTGTTATGAACTTGGACTTCGCCATGGTGAATGTTGAGAAGCATGTTGCCATTACTGAGACTAGCTTAGAAGCTGAAAGTCCCTCTATGAGGCGTGGGAGCGATCTGACAAGTTGAGCTTGAATTTCATGAAGATGACCATGATTGAAAATATAAAGCCTAGATGCCAAAGACGGATAATGCTAGAGAATTTATGCAGAAGATTAAGTAGTATTCACAATCAGACTTGACAGACAAATCAATTGTAGGAATCTTGAGAGTGAGCTGACTACGAAAAAGTTTGATTGATAGCGTTCTATTCATGATCATGTAACTGACATGTCAAATCTAACAACAAAGATATAGACTATGGGGATGGACGTGAGTGAGTCATTCCTTGTGCAGTTCATCATGAACTCTCTCCCAACTGGACTTGGCCAATTCCAAGTGAACTATAACAACATCAATGATAAATGGAATTTCAAGGAACTAAAGGTCATGTTAGTGCAAGAGAAAGGGAGATTAAAGAAGATAAAGGAGCGCTCTTTCCACCTCACAATTCATGACGGATCTAGTAGCAAGGCTAAGCCAGGTAAGAAGGACAAGAAAAATGACAAGGCCCCAATGAAGGTTAGCGGGGGTCAAATCAATAAATAAGTGAAATATTTCTTCTGCAAGAAGTCGAGACACTTCAAGGAGGATAGTCCTAAAATGAAAGCTTGGTTCGAGAAGAAATGTATACATTTTATTTACGTATGTTTTAAATTGAATGTGGCGATCCCAAAACCCTTTTCCATTAAAATATAATATTAATCTGAAAAATAGGATAAAATTCAAAAAAAATTGCGCGAGGAACCTTAGTTTTCGACACAAATGTTAACACCAAAAGGGCAAAGACTAACATACTTATGTTGGTGTTGACACTAATACGGGGGGGTCGACACTGACGCTATTTTCGAGATAAGATAATCTTGGTGTTGAGATCTAGGGCTCTGGTGTTGACATGTAATAGACAAAAACCAAATCTTCGAATTGAAAGAGTAGGTTTGAACATAACTTTTTCTAAAACATAAAAGCATACGATAAACATAGGTTGTCGAGTTTTTTACATCGTGGATTTGGGAAAGAGGTTACAAAAGTACAAATCATCCTCTTTCCTATTTTGACAAACTTTAACAAAAGTTACATTATTTCATAGCTCCTTGCTAGGAAAGTCATCAGAGTATTCGTTCTCCATAGTCACACTATCGTAAAAGTCCACGTAAAAATGGAAATGCAGAAAACGAGTCAAGACAGGGAAATTACGATATGCCTGCCACGTATAAATCTCTACCACATACATATAATGTTGTCCGTTGGCTGACTTTATCCATTCCCAAGAGACACTACAAATGTATCAAAGTGCATCATCTATAGTTAAGAAAACATGAAAAACATGAATTGATAATTCAATGAGTAATTCGATACACATGCAAGTTCTTTTCAAAGAGCATGGTTTCGGGGCCCGATTATAGTTATCTCATCTACCCCAAAGCTTTTACCATTTTCACAATTCGGATATCGATAAGATGGCCATAAATATAATCAGGTTACTCAGGATTTCTTTATCCTCTACGACTTCTACATCTTGTCATATTTCCCCTATTCAACTCCAACGGGGTTATTAGGTCACCATGTCGTTCGTTGGAGTCTTTGAGTTGCATAGTTCTCACAACACGCATCGATATCCCAAAAAATACATTGATTTACTGAGGGGGCTAGAGTCCAAATCTATAATCCTTAATTGTAAATATTTCTTGTGTAAATCATATCACATCCAATATCATAATCAATCTGAATAAAAAAGCATTTCATCAAAATCAATTTTTTCATATAATGCAACACGTAAAGGGTGTATCGAATACTCATAGCTTTGAAGATTATACAATATATATCAACCTGGAAATCATAAGATAAATTCATAACATAACCAGAACTGAAAATAAATCAGGTTCCTACATGGGTTGTCGACACCATGTTCATCATTCTTCGTTTGGTGTAGACACCAAATCTTCAGGTGTCGACACCAAGCGTATTTTCAGATAGTAAACTTTTAAAACCTAGATTGTTTTGATTCCAAATCACATATTTTGATAAATAACTATTAAAATATTAAAATAGATAAATGTGATTGATGTAGCGATCGGGAATTTTCCGTTACTTATTTAAATAATTATTAAAATATTTCTTAAAAACGTGTTATTACGACTTTGCCCATTTATTTTAAAAACGTGTTTGTCTAGCCATATTAGAGTAGAAAAATTTAAGTCTATTTAAAACTTTGTCCAATCCAAATTTTAAAGGTGTCCAAATTTATTATTTATTTTTAAGTCCAAATTTTAATTATTTTGGGTCCAAATTATTTTAAATCCAAAAATCAAATATTTATATCATTTTTTTATATTTTAAATAAATTCATTTTAAATCATTCCCTATTCAATTTTGGCAAGTTTCAAATCCCACATCTTTCCTTAAAATATTTAGCACAATTCCAATCATTTCCCCATTTTCACACCCCAATTACCATATTTCCTGATTTCTTCCTCCGTCCACGTTTTTTTCCCTATCCTGGTGTATTCCTTTTTCTTTAATTCTCATTGATTTCCTCAATCAAAGATTAACCCTAACTTACCAAAATCTACATCCAAAGTCTGTAAATATATCCTATATTCCTCCTCACAAACTCACATAGCCGAGCAGACACTTCTAGGTTATTTCCTTCCCACCTCCACTGCATCTTTCACGATACAAAAATCTCAGTAAGACAACGACACATTCTAGTCGAATCCCATACCTTACTACCTCTAATCCAATGTTGAGAATCATTGCCTCAATTCGATTAATGAATTAAAGGAGATGAGAGCAACTACACGCTCATTCACATAATCACAGGCCACAATCGGACCATGAACCAAACCACCACACCATCGCCCTCATTTGTTCCAATCCAATTAATGGAGTTGGGGCAGTTGAAGGTAGTTTTCTTCAATCCAAATAATGGATTTGAAGAAGGCAAGAAATTCATATTTCACACACATGCATACACATTGACAACCACCTGAAACCCCCAAGAATCAAACTTCTCAACGACACCATAAACCAAACCGTAGCCATCGCCAACCGACCACCATCACGCTGCCTCCTCTTGAGCCATCCAACACCACCACACGGCCACTAACACAGTCATCCCACCATCACACAATACACATTCGTCACCACTACGTTGAAACCACTCGCACACCACACCCGCCACCACCTACTGTCCAACTCCAATGTCCCCTTAATAGACACACAAATCCTCCAACAAAAAATCAAAGAGCAAATGACCTCTCGTCACCAACTGATAGTCACTGACCCTTCGGACTCCCCAAATCAAACCCAAATTAAAACCCAAAAACCAAAGAAGTAACCAAACCCACCACTTACCTTGAAGCTTTGATTGCTATGTCGCCAAAAAAACCAAGAATTCAAACCTCCAAGCCTCGGTCCTTCCCGTAAAACACACACAAAAAATCTCCCAAAATCCACCTTCACCCACGCACTGGCACCACCCCGCGACGGTGTGTCCATCACTGGCCTCTCGACCAGCTGTGTGAATCAGAGCAAGGGCTGAGCCTGTTCTCCCGTCGCCCTCTCTCTACTCTCTGATTTGAGAGAGAGAGAGAGAGATGATTGGTTTTGGTTTTATTGTGTATTGAATTTCAAAAATTTACCTTCTAGCCTCAAGTTTCGAAAAGTAATTATTTCAGTCCTTTTAGTTTTAAATGTTTTAAATTTCAAATCCAAAAGTTTGAGCATTTTAACATATTAGTCCTTAAATTCCTTAACTCCTGCAAGTCAGCCCACTATTTAAAAAAAGACAAATTCAGCCCCTGAACTTTTAAATTCCAGATTCTCTAAAATTTCAAATTAGTCCCTAAACTTTATTTATCACTTTAATTCTTCAATTTTCGAAGTACTAAATTAATTTAATTTTTATTTTGGCTAGACAAAACATTCAGTGATTTATAAGATTGACGTGACATTTTTTCTTTATTTTAAACTCACGAATTTGAGGTAAACTCGCCCCCACTAATTAGTTTAAATCATAATTGCATGTATTATGTGAATTTTACATGATTTAAATGCTTTGATGCATGAGACAAGATGAGAATATCTCTTATGAGATAAAATGACAAAATGATGTGGTGATACATAACTTAAATGATTTAATGCATCAGACGAGACTACCCACATCATATTATATGAAAGCCTATGATTATGATGACATGGTCACTGTATTAGTTGCATAAGTATGTGTTTAATTATTTTGTAAATTAATTATTTGCAATGAGTCTATTGAGTATTTCTTGAAAATAGTCATTCTGTTATTTTAACAACTTTTGCAGACTTTGAAGATGGTGGTGAATGAAGGATATTTGTAGCAAATTAATAAATGAAACTATTTTGAAAGTCATGATTATGAATATTGTCAATTTATTTCTTTGTCATTATTTTCTTTAGAAATTGAGATTTAATGTTTTTATGAATTGTTCTAGACTTCATTTGATTTAAGTTTCCGCTGCAATTTCCAAACTATAAATGTGATGTTTAAAATTCAGTTCTTCCACAAAAATATCTATTCAAAATTTATATTTAAAGGACGACGTAACGTCCCTAGTTTTACGGAACTCAGGACATTACAATTGATGCTTTAAAACAATTTAAAACATAGATTGTAAGAGAATCCTTAGGGTGTTTGGAGAGGAAGCTTAATCTCTGCAGTGTTTTAGGTTAGATTTTTGGTGTGTGTTTGATTTCAAACATGCCTCCATATATAGAGAGGGTTGGTTGCACGAATTGGAGTTAGAAACATGGTTGTAGAGGATTTGCTTAGAGGTTAAGTAAGGATCATCAGTGATTGCAAAGCTTGAGGTGGCAATGGTTTACCATGAAAGGAGGAGTTGTCCATGGTAAATAGGAAGTGATTCATACAAGCTAGGGATGGAGGTGGAGATCTAAAAGGCCACCTCATGCTATATTTTCCCAGAAATCACAATATCAAGGGACCATCTTTGAGCTCCATTTTGAGGTAGTAAACAATATCTAAATTGAGTGTTCTTGGTATCATTTCAATGTACTCATTACTTGTCCGAACATATATCATATACATTTATTGGAGATCGAAAATGGTCAAACGAGTCTCCTGAAGAGAGGCATTTATACACGTTTCTTCGGAATTTTTATCAAATAATATTTTTCATTTTTAATTCTTTTAACCACAAACAATTAAATAGATTCTAAAATATTAATTTTAAATAATAATGAGCACATAAGGATGTCATAATTTTTCGGGATGTTACATCGAACTTTATAGAAGTGCATAATAATACCTGGTGGTTATATTCTAGTGCAACTACTCATGTGTCTCATTTCATGCAAGAATTCAGTTCGATCTAGCCCATAAATAGATTTTAACAGTATTTATTCATAAGGAACATGATGAAGGGACAAATAGAAGGCATCGGGACTTATAGATTGATCTTGGACATTGGGTGCCACATGGATCTTGAAAGATGTCTCTATGTTCTTGATTGTGCTCAAAATATTGTTTCTGTATGGAGATTGGATATTTCAGGTTTTTATTTCAAATTTGGTAATGGTACTTTTTCATTGTATAAGAACAAGTATTTTGATGGATATGATACTTTGATTGATTCACTTTACCGTTTTAATCTTCATAACAAATTTGTTGAATCGCTATTTCATGTTGAATGTAGTGTAGTCCACTAAACATAGTACACTAAATAAAAGCTTTGCTTTCTTATGGCATCAAAGGTTAGGTCACATTTCCAAAAAAAGGTTAGTGAGCTTGGTGAAAAATGAAATTCTTCCTTAATTAGATTTTAGTGACATAGATGTGTGTGTGGATTACATTAAAGGAAAGCAAATCAAACACACATTAAAGAAGGCAGCCACAATAAGCACTCAACTTCTTCAGATTATTCACACAAATATCTGTGGACCTTTTGACGCTCTTTCTTGGGCGATGAAAAATAATTTATCACATTTATAAATGATTTCTCGTGTTATGGTTTTATTAATCTACTGCATAACAAGTCTCAATTGGTGGACTTCCTTGAGTTGTTCAACAATGAGGTAGAAAGGCGATTATATAGGAAAGTAAAGGTAGTGAGGTCAGATTGAGATGGTGAGTATTATGCTAAGGTTAATGAAAGTTGACAATGTCCAGGTCCATTTGCAAAGTTCCTAGAGAGTCGAGGCATTTGTGCATAATATACAATGCCTGATACACCCCAACAAAATGGTGTAACTAAGATTCTGAATCATACACTAATGGATATGGTTAGGATCATATTATGAAACAAGAACACAGAAAATGAAATAATTCTTGCTTTATATTTCTCATTAACTTTTCAAAATATATACACTTAAAGACAAGGCCACAAAAGGAAGTAAGACACGGAGAATCCCTAAATTATGCTAAACACAATCTTATCACCCTAATTTATACTTTCCCATTCTGACTAAATCAACTAATAAAGGAAAAGATACAACAGAATATTTACAATTACTTGACTCAAACTCAATCTCCAACACTCCCCCTCAAGCTTAGGAATAGATATTTCGCATTCCAAGCTTGTAGAGGAGACTTTCATGGCTCAGTTTTGGTAGACTTTTGGTCAAGATATCTGCTTCTTGTGAATGAATAGAGATGTAGCACAAGTCGATACCTCCTTCGATTTCATTCTTGATAAAACTTCAATCAATTCTGACATGTTTCATTCGATCATGTTGGACTAGATTGTTTACAATGCTGATGGAAGATTTGTTGTCACTGTGCAACTTAGTTGGTGCGCAAACTGTGATTTGCAAGTCTTGCATTAACATTTCCAACCATATAAGCTCACAAAATCCTTTTGTAATGGCTCGAAATTCTGCTTCAGTACTACTCGCCACAACTGTCTGTTTCTTACTCCTCCACGTAACCAAGTTACCCCATAGTTTGGTGTAGTATCTTGAAGTTGACTTACCATCTTCACTTCCAGCCCAGTCTGCATTAACATGCCCTTCTATAGTTCTGTTCTCATTTTTCAAAAACATTAGTCCCCTTCCTGGAGTTCCTTTGAGATACCTCAAAATGTGATTTACAGCATCTAAATGTCTCTGAGTAGGTGAATGCATATACTGGCTCACCAAACTCACCGTTTATGCAATGTCAGGTCGTGTGAGAGACATGTAAATTAATTTACCAACCAAGCGTTGGTATCTTCCTACATCTACTGGGGGCTCATCATCTTTAATCTTACTCTTCCAATTCTTCTCAAGAGGAGTTCCTACTGGTTTGCATCCCAATTTTCATGTTTCTTCTAGTAGGTCAAGAATGTATTTCCTCTGAGAAATGAAAATACCCTCTTTACTTCTAGCAACTTCCATACCAAGGAAATATCTCATGGGTCCTAGATCTTTAACCTCGAATTCTTCCTTCAATTGATTCTTGAGTTTGTGAATCTCAACATTATCATCACCTGTAATTATGAAATCATCCACTTACATAATAAGAATTGCTCTTTTTCTTAATTCTCCCATCTTAATGAAGATAGTGTGATCAGCCTTCCCTTGATTATATCACAATCGAATGAGTTGAGCTAAACCTGGTGAACCATACACATGGGGATTGTTTCAAACCATAAATCGATTTTTTCAATTTGCAAACTTTACCTAGTTTTGACTCAAATCCAAGTGGAATCTTCATGTACACTTCTTCATCAAGATTGCCATTTAGAAAAAGCATTCTTTACATCGAGTTGGTGTAGTTCCCAATCTAGATTAGCTGCAAGAGATAAGAGAACCCGGATGGAGTTGAGTTTTGCTACTGGAACAAACGTTTCTTCATAATCAATCCCATGTGTTTATGTGAAGCCCTGTGCCAGTAATTGAGCCTTATACCTCTCCACCTCTCCATCTGCCTTATATTTCACCGTGAAAAACCATTTGCTTCCAACCACTTTCTTATCATCTGGTAAGTAAACTACTTCCCAAGTTCCACTAACATGCACTGCTCTCATCTCCTCTTGCACATATTTCTCCCACTTTGGATATTTTAAAGCCTTGTTAATGTTTTTGGGAATTTCCACACTATCAATCTTCATTGTAAAAGCTTTAAATCCAGAAGATAACTTTGCGTACATTATAAAATTAGAAATAGGATGCTTTGTGCATGTTCTTACCCCCTTTACATACTTCAATCGGTAAATCCAAGTCACTGGTCACACCAGTGTCCGGTTCTAGGTTCGATGATTGGTCTTGCTGAGGAGCGTTTGGCCTTCGAGAGTAAACTTGAAATGGTCTCTGAGAAACTACTTCTCCTCCTTGATCATGACTCAGAATAGTGCTAGGGATAGGGATATAGTCGGATCCCAATGACCTTCTTCATTAGAATTCTCCCCCTGGAGAAGGGTGTTGGGATAGAAAGGTTGATGTTCAAAAAAGGTCACACCACACGAGACAAAGAGTGAAATGGAGAAAAACATTTGTATCCTTTTTGGGTTGGAGAATATCCGACGAATACACATTTAAAAGCCTTGGGATCGAGTTTTCTTCGGTTAGGATGTTTATTATGGACAAACACCACCTAGCCGAACACTTTTGGGGATAGAGAATTGAAAAGATGTACATTTGGAAAATGATTAAGAAGTACACTTAAAGGAGTTCTGAATTGAAGTGTTTTTGAGGATAGACGATTAATTAAATATGTTGGCGTAAGAATTGTCTCCCCTCAAAAAGAATTTGGAATAGAACTAGAAGACATTATGGATCGAGCAACTTCCAACAAGTGAAGATTTTTGCCTTCTGCAACCCCATTTTGTTTAGGTTTGGCAACATAAGAACTTTGATGGTGTATCCCATTATCCCCTAAATATTGGCCAAATGCACTAGAAAAATACTCCCTCCCATTTTTTGTTACAAGGACATGGATATTGGTCTGAAAAACATTTTTGGACAAACTTATGAAATTGTTTGAACCAACAAAGTGCCTCCGATTTATCTTTCATCAAGTATACCCAACAAACCCTTGTATGATCATCTATGAAAGTAATAAACCATTGAATTCTAGTTAAATTAACTGTCCTGGATGGACCCCAGATATAATTGTGGATCAAATGAAAAGGTTTGGAGGGTTTAAGTAAGTGGCGGATAATTGACTCTTGATTGTTTGGCAAGAACACAATGTTCACATTGAAAATAAAGTGTTTCTTTATTGATGAAAAGATTTGGATACAAAAGTTTCATAAAAGAAAAAAATTGGATGTCCTAAGCGTTGATGCCATAACATAATATCATAATTAGACACAACTGACATGGACATTTTATTATTTGACTTAACTCTACTGGAATCCCCCGGCTCCTAAGAGGTAGTATAGGCCATCTTTTTCCTTAGCAATGCCAATCATCTTCCCCGAAAAAGGGTCCTAAAATTTATAGTAAGAAGGAAAAAAAGTCACAGTGCAATTAATAGCTTTTGTTAACTCACTAATTGACAATAGATTATATGTCAATTTAGGCACATGTAAAATAGATTTCAATATCATATTCGGTAAGCAAATTGTGCCCTTTCCAATTGTTGCAGACATTTTCTAATGAGCAACCCACACATTAATCCTATTTTTGCACTTGCCATAAGTCTCAAAGACATCTATTGACCCAGTCATATGGTCAGATGCTCCCGTATCTACAATCCAATAATCTGCTTGATATGACCTGGGCAAGAATTTGGCTTATTTTACCTGTTTGTGCCATAGCTGCAATAGAAATGTTCAAGTTTTGACTCTCGGATCCTGTTGAGACCTTGGTTTGGTTGAGAAGTTGTTGTAGCATTTCCACCTGCTCTGTTGAAAAATGAAATCCAGTAGCCTTGCCTGAATATGATTCCACCATATGAGCCGATCTGGATTGCTAGCATTGCTTCCTAGGTTTCCAGCCAGGGGGCTTGCCATGTAAGTCCCAACAAGTGTCACGGGTGTGATAGGGCTTGTTACAATAATCACACCAGGCCTTATCCTTTTCCTTTGACTGAGGAACACGACCACCATCTTCTTTTTTTGCCACAAGAGCAATCATCATGTTTCTAAGGAAGGTGCTTCTTGTCCGGAAGGATTCATCATCACACGTTTCCTACTTTCCTCTCTCCTTACTTCAGCAAAAGCTTCTGCACTTCATCCAAATCCGGATTCAATCCCTATAATAGATCAAAGGTACGCTCCTTCTCAAGCATCTTCTTGTACTTTTTTGCATCAGTAGCACATGACCATCCCATCTCATAAAATAGATCCATTTCCTGCCACAATTCCATTAGGGAATTGTAATATTCATTGACTGTGAGACTTCCTTGCTAGTATTGCGAATTTCTGATCTTATCTCAAAACATTGAGATGTGTTTTCGAGATCAGAGTAAATTTCTTGGACCGCCTCCCAAATCTAGAATTAATGAGTCAAGCCATGACAATAGAGTTTTCTGCCTCCCAAGTGCTATAATTTGGTGTTGTGTCCGACAGTGCTTTTATTGCTCCTGTCATGTATCTAGCCTTCCCTTTACCTTTGATGGAAAGAATAACAAACTGAAACCATTCTCAAAAATTCAATCCATTAAGCTTGTGTTGTGTGATGTGCGGAGAGTGGTTGTCAAATGAAGGTGTAGATGAGGATCTAGAAATAGGTTCTGGAGATGTCTGGTTTACTGCATCAGAAGAGACTTTCGAAGCGATAGTTTGCTGTTCTCCAGACATCCTTTTTGTGTGAGAAAAAAAAATTGATTTGTCACTCAAAACCAATAGCTCTGATACCATGAAACAAGAACACAGAAAATGAAATAATTCTTGCTTGATATTTCTCATTAACTTTTCAAAATATATACACTTATAGACAAGGTCACAAAAGGAAGTAAGACACAGAATCCCTAAATTATGCTAAACAAAATCCTATAATATCTCCCTATTTTATACTTCCCTATTTTGACTAAATCAACTAATAAAATAAAAGATACAACAAAATATTTACAATTACTTGGCTCAAACTCAATCTCCAACATATTAAGTAATTGCTCTCTACTTATTTCATTGTGGATGCATACATTAAAGACTGCAGTGTCTCATTTTAACTGGGTTCGTAGTAATATGGTTAGGAGCATGTTAAGTAATTGCTTTCTACTAGTGTTCTAAAAAGCATGACGAATCGTGGAGCCCGAGAAAAATTCAAGCTATGGCATTGTGAGTGGTTATAATCTTACCACGTTTTTTAAATAAATTCATCATATTTTAATTATATTAAGGTAATTAATCATAATTTATTATCACACTTGTATCATTACCATTTTTCTTGCATTCTTATTTTTAATATTCCATTGATCAGAAAAATTCTTATCCTTAATCGTTGTTTTCATCCAAAACTATTGTTAATGAAATGGAGGGTCAATTATTTGATCGCAATTCATATTATTATTATTATTATTATTTTGTTTATTAAAAAATACAATGAACAGATAAGCGTTTTTACTCTATTTTAAAGAAAGATTTGGAGAGAAACGTAATCAGGAGCTATTTATGCTGATTTGAGAATGAGAATAATATGAAAGAAAAATGAGCTATAACCATGATAATATGTAAAGGTTATAAAGTTTTCATTGTTGTAAATATTATATTGTATTAGTAAATGATAATTGTACCCTTGCAATCCTAGGTATTATTACCTTGTATATCTCTTATCCTCCTATATATATGGGGCTCTGGTTCATAATAAAACACATAAGTTTATTCGTCTCTTTATTTCTTCTCTCTCTAGTTTATAACATGTTATCAGCACGAATCTCTACAAAAAATTAGTTAGAAGTTAGTATCATGTGTGTCAAAATTAATTTGGTGGCATATGATTTTTCAAATATTTGAAACCAAAATGATTACTTCCGAAATAAGTGAATTAGTTCCAATTCACCTCCTTTTGGTAAACGGTTTATAAATTATTTTATAACTCACACAATTCCTCAAACCACTTTTCAACCACACAAATTTTCTCTCTCCGATTTTCAACCACACATTTTACCTCAAAATAATAAATAAACCAATTTATAAACCACAATAGTGTTACTAAACAGTATTCAACCAAGTTTCAAGCCACTGAAGTATTTTGAAATGAAATTCTTTTCCAATTCCAGCAGCCTGTATGAATTGTTTATTCTTCAATTTCGCCGCCTACTCCTCAACTTGTGTACAGTTTGAAGACGCCCATCAATTTCTCATCAGATCAATGTTTTTTTTAAAACCTATACCCTATTTCCATTGTACAGAAGCCACCCATGGCCTCTTCTGTACAATAATTGCACACATATTTCAACATGCTTATGCATTGTACACAACTCCAAGTTATGTACACAAATTCATGCAGTTCTGTATTACGAGAAATTTGATCCCCACGCTTTAGAATCCATTGATTCTTTAATTGCATTGTCCATGTATGTTATGTGATAATCATGAATATTAAGCTTCTATTTGGCAAACTATTTTAAAACATGTTTTTAAACAATATAATTCCCCAAATAATTTTTTAATCACATCACATACATTTTCTCTCTATACTTTTCAACCATATATTTTACCTTGAAAACATAAAAAAGCGTGTTTAAATACAAAACTTTTAACAAACAGAGCTAATTGGCATGCAATCAATTGGCGAGAATAGGTATCTATCTTATTTTTATATATATTCTTGTCTAATATATTATTTAATATATGCTTATATCTTGTAGAAGTAATCTTGTTTATAATAATGTTCTTTATGTGTATTTAAGGTATATACTAATAATTTTTTTGAATCATTTAATCTTTAATTGATAATTCATTATGTTGTTACTCTTGAAGTAGCATAGCGGTATATTATTCATAAATTTGCCCATTACAAATTTATTGATGTTATTGATTTATTATGTTGTTGCTCCTGAAATAGTACAACATTAAATTAATATTCCAGTAGGATATTAATCATGGAATTGACTATTATAAATTTTTTTTTGTTTCTCCTGAAGTAGCACAAAATTATAATTAATATTTCAGATGAATATTACTTGCTCCCGAAGAGTATGAATTATAATTTTCAATATTCCAGAAGAATATTGACTTATTATTCTTGAAGAATAGCAATTTTAGAACTATAGTTATTATAGAAGAATAATTCATTGTTACTCCTGAAGTAGCACAATGGATAGTTAATATTAAGAAGAATATTAAACGTAGAATTGTCTATTATAAATAAATATAAGCGTTTTAAATTATACGATTTGTAATATCGTTTTTACTATACTGGTTTATGATATACATATATCTGGTTTAATATAATTTATTATTTTGTACCAATATTCCAGATGAATATTAATTATTGTTATAATTGAATGAGTTTCGAATCAACATTTCAGAAGAATAGTGCGTTTTTCAATATTCTAGAAGAATATTATTTTATTGCTCATATGATAAATATTGCATTCTTATTCTCAAATAAATGTAAATTTTTGAATTTATTAATAATCCAGAAGATTATTATGATGTAGAATAATATTTTATTGTGATGATTTCTAAAAAATCATAATTTTATATCACATTAAATATTCTAAAGGAATATAATTTATTCTCAAAGAGCTCAATATTATGAGATATGTTATTAATTTGATATTTTGAAAAAGTATTTTTGATGTTAATCATGAAGAATAACAAACTTTATTTTATGATGAATATTTTAATTTATTATGTTACTTGTTCACGAATAACATAGTTTATTAGATTTAATTTATTATTGCTCCTAAAGTAGCAACTATTCCAGAAGAATATTAATCATAGATGTATGTATTATAAATAATTTGTTAGGTTAAATATATTACCAACACATCTTCTTATATGTGCACCACATTTTAATTGCAAGAAATAATCATAACTTTAATCATTTTCACAATTATGTCCCCAACTTTTGTCATTGTATTCATATTTTGATTCTTTCATTAATTTATGTATCTTATCTCTCCTATTGATTTCTATCAAATAGTTTATTAAGGAGGAATAAAAAGATTTATTTACCGCTTGTATATTTAATAAGTAAAAAAAATCAAAATTTTAATTAAATATTTGTCCATCGTTTTAAAGCATGATAATAAAAAAATTGGACGAAAACCATCATTAAGGACAAAATTTGATAGTTGTTGAATATTTAATGATAAGAATATGATAAAAAAAATAAAGAACATAAATTTAATAATCTATAGAGATTAGGGGTCAATAATACAATTCAAATGTGGTGTATTATAAGAAATTGTAGTTTAAATATAATTACCCAATTTGTTATTGCCCCTGAAGTAGCAAAACATTATAAATATTTTAGAAGAATATTATTTATTCATTAAGAGCATTATATTACAATTTCAATATCCCAGAAGTAAATTAATTCAATGCTCCTGAAGAAGCATAATTTAAAGTATATTTTAAATAAATATGGTGTTGATGTTCTAGAAGAAATACAACTCACATTATATAAATATTTCAGAAGAATACTTTATTATTACTCATGTAGAGCACAAATTTCAATATTATATTGTTAGCTCGAAAAGTAGAATGTCAATATTCCAAAAGAATATTGTAGCATTATGAATATTTTATTTGAGTTATTTACTATAATATTCTTGAAAAGAAACAATTTAAATCAATATTCCAGAAGAATATTTTCTAAAATTGTTTGAAAATAAATACTTCATTTGAATACTTCATTTCTGCTCTTGAAGAAGAAAAACTTTATTTTACGTTAAAAATTTAATATGTTCAATTTTTTGTTGCTCCCGAAAAAGTACAACAAGTATAAAAGAATATTATCTACCCTTGAAGAGTGATATTATAATTTCAATATTTTAGAAGATTATTGATCTATTGCTCCAGAATAAGCATGTTTTTATTTAACAGAGCACATTTATTAAATTATGTCAATGCTCTTGAAGAAGCATAATTGAATATCTAATTATTAAATGAATATAGCGTCAATGCTCTTGAAAAAATATACGACAAACATTATGTCAATATTCTAGAAGAATATTATTTTGATACTCCAGAAGAGTTAATAATGCATTATGTTGAATGTGAGACTATAAAATTCACTATTGATAGTAATTTATGGTCAACTAAATTAAAAAGAAGCATAATAAGTTTCTAAAATGTGTGACATAATGATATTTGTACAATTAAAATAAACATTGTATTGAACCAGAATTTCAATAAGATAATATTGTCTTGATGCCAGTGATTTTACATCCCAAATATTTAAAGATTACTAATTGGGATGATAATCCAATTGCTCAAAGTTTAGCAACTTATTTGAACTCCTCCAATCAATTACTAAACTCTTAATATTGAGAACAAAATGCTTCCCACTAGGAAATGCTTACTACATGTAGCAACACATATATGCGCATTGCCAACAATATAATGCCCATATTATTTAGATTTAAGAATGTTGATAATACTTATTTAGTTTGAAATCAAATGCTATGAAATAGCACGAACCTTAACAGGTGATGTTTTATAACATGATTTCTCAACATTAGGGGGAGGATTGGTGTCTAAAAATCATACAAATGCATCATATTATGTTATCTATATCCTCGTGATTGATAATACGAACCAGAAGTTTGATTGAAAATACGAACAAAAAGTTCAAAAGATAACATAATTACAAGATGCACAAGAGATTAATAAAATCTCATATACTAGCCACATATGCTCTATCTTATATTGATGTATGGCACGCCTAAAACGCAGCGATATCTGAGTCGAAAAAAAAACCCTCAAATAAAAAAAAAGAGCAAATGATTATGATAGTCTTATAGAGGAGGCGTATACTGGCAAGAGAGTATATATTGACATGACTAATTTTAAATCTCCAGAAGAGTTTCAAGCACTTGAAATATTGAAAATTGAGATCTCTAAAGTATGTCATTGTGGGGAAGAAATCGAATTGAAATGATAATTGTGTCGACACAATTTATAAAGCACTTGTGCAAAAAGGAAAATGCGAAGCTGGCCGCAACGTAATATGAATGATAGAGACAATAATAAAAGAAAATATATCAAAGAAAATTGACATAAAAATAGTTGGCCAAAGTATGCATTCAGACTAAATTGAACTTACTACAAAACCTGAAGTTTTGGGACCTGAATTCCAAACACTTAAAAGTGTAAAGTTAGTAAAATACTTATAGGTATTTGCAAATAGAAAACAAAATTGTATAGTCATAATTAGGGGTGGACAAAATGACCGGACCGAACCAAACCAAACCGAGCGGTTCGGTTCGGTTTTACAAAAAAAAAAATTAATGGTTTGGTTCGTAGTATAGAGAACCAAACGGTTTTGGTTCCGGTTCCAGTTCTTGTTCTAGAACCAAGAACCGAAGCCCAAGCCCACTTTTAGATTAATTTTTTTTAATTAGTCTTAAAAGTTAAAAAAATTAACTTTATCTAATCTTTTGGTAATCTTGGTCTTAGCTTGTTTATGCTTAAATATTTTTCTTTAATCTTCTCTTATTTTTTCTTTTCCATTTTTGGTATGTAGCTTGTAAGAGGTTTTGCTTACTGTGTAACTGAAAATATTTCAATGTGGCTCTCACATCTCCTTTTACTCGGTGGAAGATTTCATGCATTACATATCCCTCACATTTTTTATGAAATCTGGGCATTTGTTAACTCGTCCTAAAATATGATGCTTGTAGTTCAAAGAGGTATTATGAGATTATAGGCAACATCTTGTGTTTCGTGCATTAATTTTGTTTGTTTTATGCTAATAGTTTCTAGGTAAGCATGAAAACGTAGTCATGTAGCTTGATATAATTAATCTCTATCAATGACTCATTCGTCTACATTTTTAAATCATTATTATTAGACAATATTTTTTATAGAAATATAACTTGATATTTGTGTAATAGTTAGACTTTGGTAAATGAATTTCGTTATTCATTACTAAGTACTAACTTATGGTCGTGGATATGGTATGTGATGATAATTTGCTTTTATATTTTAAAATTCAAGTAATGTACTAGGAACCAAACCGAACCAAACTAGAACCGAGCGGTTTGGTTCCGGTTTGGTTCCATATCTTTATAAAAATCGATTGGTTCCATTGGTAAAAAAAACTATCGGTTCATGGTTCGGTTTGGTTCCAATGGAACCAGAACCAAACCGAACCATGTCCACCCCTAGTCATAATACAAGACTTATTGCACAACGAATGTCTCAAAGATCTGGTACTGCATACGAAACAATATGCAGTAGATGCAATATTTTATTTGCCTAACAAATACATAATAAGTGTCACTAAGGGGTGAACGATGTCTGATTTGGGCGATTTTTAACATATTTTCAAACCACACCATTTTTAGCGGTTTGACATTTTTCCAAACCAAACCAAATCAAAACATTTTTCGCTGTTTGATTCGGTTTTAATTCCCGATTTTTGCCTATCGATATAATATAATATATTTTGGATGTTAAAGTAATTCATATTTTTTAATATATAAATATAAAATAAGTTAACATATAAGCTAATGCCAGAATTAATAATGTTAAATTCATTCGTATTTTTTTCAATTCAAAATAAAAACATGAAGCTGAAAAAATAATTGTAATTGCATTATATTTGTTCCCCAACTTCTTTCTGAACAAACATGAAAAATCACTATTCTTAGACACATCATAACTAGTCATTCTTTTTTGCTTTTTGTTTGAAATCATATATGGATACTTCTTGCACAAATGTGTGATATGATTCCATAAATTAATAATCCCACAATTTTTAGTTTGATACTTATACAATTTTTCACAATAATTACATTCATCATTGGCTCTCTTCTTGTTGGCCCTGGTTTTGTTGTCTAGATCAGGAAGGAATAATTTTTGAAAAATAAAATAATCGAATGATATTGCTTGCAAAGAAATACATGTGATATTCAAACTCTTACCCTGATTTGAACGTTTTGATACCGATCAAAAAATCTACACTAACTCCCCAAAATAAAATCAAATGCAGAAAGAATTTGGAAGTACACATATCGCCTTTGTCGAATATTCTAAGAATTTAATTGACATTAGTGGAGCAGGAATTCGAAATTGGAAGGAGGCAAGGAAGATGAATGAAAGCAGAAAATGATTGATTGAATTTGAAAGTGGGAACGTAGGGTTTTTTGAATCTCAATTAAATGGGGCTTCTAGGTTGGAGTCTATGGTTTAAGGGTGGTGTGAGTTATAGGTTAATGGGCTTTTAGAGTTGGAGTATGTGGTTTAAAGGTGGTGTGGGTTATAAGTTAATAGGATTTTGTGGTTGGACATTAGACGAGAACTTTAATTCATTAGAAAAAATTGGTTTTTCGGGAAAAACTGTAAATTTAACTAGAAAAAATTAAATTTTTTAATTACCAAATTTAGTGGTTTGGTTTGGTTTAAATGATTTTTAAAAATTGAAACCTAAATCATTTATGAAACGGTTTGGTTCGGTTTAGTTTGAAAATATTGGCGGGTCCGCATGGAACCGAATCAACGATTTCAATTCGGTTTGCGGTTTGACGATTTTTTTATGCATCCCTACTTTGATGTACCAATGAGTGATATCAAAGATCATCAACTCGATACGTTTCAGTGAGATTAAAAAGGGTAATTATACCTAAATACTTTGGGATTGCAGGGAATTGATTAGAGAAAATATATTTGAAATATAGGAATCATTACCTATTTAAAATTTAACGACTAAATTTGGTGGTAGCAATTTGAAAATTGCAATGTGAAATATACACGATGCTTGAAGCATATAGTATGATCTTTGAAGGATTAAATGTGTCTGAAATATTTAGTTCAAGTTTTTAAGACACTTGTTTGATCAAAGTATACAGATACTTTGCGATTTGAACATTTAATATGCCTAGAATAGAATTACTTTGCAATGGAATGTGATTGATCGTATAAAATTTGATTCATGGAGAATGATACAAATGACTGTATGTGACAAAGTGTTGAAATTGGGATGTATCATTATTGTGAATAATATTTGAAAATTATCGTGTTTGATTTTCAAGATGCAAATTCATTATTAATTATTCACCTAAAGTGAATAAGTTAATTGTTCAATAAAATGAATAACTTTCAGACTTGAGAAATGCATTAAATGCATTGATAAATATTGATTATAGAATATGGCTCGATGCAGCATGTTCAAATGATTGGAAACTCCCTATCTGTTCTTTTTGTATTAGCCTGCTGTTGCATTCTCTTTTGAGCCCTGGTAAGGGGATACTGTTGTAGTTGCAATGGACAAATATTTAAACGTTGCACCTGGTTTATCATAAGTCATACATCTCAAGTCATCGATTTACAACCTCAGTTGGCCATCAGATTGAGGGTGTTAAGCTATTGAATGTGCCAAGGTAATTCCCTGCAACTTGAAAAGCTCTTCCTAAAAAGTAAAAACACAGAGAAAAATGGCATCCATGTCAATAACAATACACGAAGGCATACGGTGCAACTTGAGCTACTGATTCTGCTGAGAAAGGGTGAGCGAGATCAATGAAGTTTGCGTACTTGCTGAACTGATCCACCACTACAAGGATTGCATTTCCATAAGACGTTGGTACTTCAATGAAGTCCATGCTAATATCAGACCATAGACTGTGGGGAATAAGCAATGGTTGAAGCAGGCAAGGATAAGCGACTTGTTCTGGTTTGCATTGCATTGCTGGGAAAGAGCATATCCTCTAATATAGTTATGTACATCTTTTTCCATTCCCTTCCAATAAAAAACCGAAGTAAGCCTCATGGTAGTAATTAGAATACCTGAATGACCAGCAGTAGGCAAATCATAAAATTGTGTATCAGCCGAGCTCTTAGTGTGGCATTATTGCCAACCACCAATCTACCATTCCATAATAAAAGGTCATTATGCCATGCATATGGAAAATGTGACGGAGAGTACTGAAGCTGGTGAATAAGCTATTGTAACTGAGAATCTTGATGCCAACTAGAACAAATCTGATCCAAAAAGTCACTTTGAATTGTAGAAACAGGCGGGACGTATAATATTCTAGATGGCACCCTTGATAAAGCATCAGCAGCCAAGTTTTACTTGCCTGAACTCAAAGCACATTAGTTTATGCAGCCACTTCAATTGACCTCCAGTTGTCACTCTTTGTTCCACCAAGTATTTCAAGCTTTGGTGATCATTATTTATTATAAATTGGAATTTCCTACCAATAACATAGTGCTGCCGTTTGGTAACAAGAAAGACTATAGCCAACAATTCATTCTCATAAACAGATAATAACTTGTTTCTATCAGAAAACTCCCAAGTGATATATGCAATAGGATGTGCCTTTTGCATTAAGACTACCCCATGCATCCATTTCTAAAAATTGTTCATCAAAATTAGGTAATGCCAATACTTGGTCATAGATGTTTCTATTGCCATGAAAGCTCGTTGAGTTGCATCAGTCCAAAAGAATCCATCTTTCTTGAGTAATTCTGTAAATGGGTATGCAATAGCCCTATAATAATGTATGAATCTCCTGTAATAACCAGTAAGTCCTAGGAACCCCCTCAATTGATTATGATTAGAGGGACTGGGCCATTGTTCTACTGTTTTAACCTTATTAGGATCGGTAGATACTCCATTGCATACATAACATGGCGTAAATATTTCGTCTTAGTTCCCCCAAACACACGCTCAGACCTTTTAGCAAAGAGGGCGTGTATTAATAATGAAATAACTAAGCTCAAGTGTTGATCATGTGTTTGAACATCAAGGTTGTAAGGACCAACTCTGTTAGCTTGTAATTGGGCATTTAGTATTGGGTTAGGATGAACTGGGAATATTGGTTGCTGTGTTTGAGAGTTGGTAGAATTTTGTAAATTGGGAATGGTTGCTGTGTTGATCATGTGTTGTTTGCCATGGTTTTCCATTCTCCACAGGTGCGAGGAACATGCTCTGAAGTGATACCAATGATGCAAAGAAATCCGTAAAAGAATGGTTAGTGTAGGAAAGTAAGGAAAAATGCGATTTTAGATAGAACAATATGAGTTTTATTTCCTGGATGAAGACCAGAACTGAATTACAACTCCTTTTATAGCTGAACAATTACACTTCACTACCTAACTATACATTCATTCTGTAACAAACTAACAGTTGTATAAACTACCGGTTGACTTCCCAGAACTTTCTGCATCTTGGTCAAATGTTCCGTATTGAGTAGGTGAAAAGGCATGAGGAATGTCCAATGAAACAGCCCTTCGTAAAGCAGCCTTGTATTGTTCACCGTGCTCTCTGGCTAATGACTCCTGTCGTTGCATCCTCTGTTCTGGTGGAACCTGTAGACTATCATCTTTCTCCCGCATCAGCTGTAATCCGTAAAGGAGCATTAGAGAGATTGCAGTTTTTAGTACTTATCGAAACATCCGGTTGTATGTTTGATATCGAAAGTATCGCATAATTTGATGAAAAAAAGCTGAAAGATAAACTAATCTTACTTTAATACCCAGACAATGAGATCTGATCTATTGGAGATCATTTGATAAATTGCCTTCCAAGGCTTCAAGCCCTCAACTGTTGGTAAAAATAAAATTAGACAAACTTACCTCATGCTTCTCTCTCTATCCAAATGATGGCATGATCAGAAGTGGCATTACAAGAGAGAACTATATGCTCAAATCTTCCATCCACGGGAACTGCTGTCCTCACAATTGGTGGGAATCTCCCGCATCCATGTGCATAAACAGACATGGTAGTCCAAATTTATCAATCATTGATATAATAAATTAGCACTTAGTTCTGTAATGCAATAATTTCAATTTATAAACCAATTTAGTTCTAAATATTAACATGGTCGCATACCTGAAAGGTTTTCGCTCAACAACGTGATAAAGGCGACCAGGGGCATATAACCTTCTTGGATCTTTCAGCTTCTTCGTCTCTGGTGTGCAAGTATCTATCATGCACCTTAGGCACAACAAGCATGGAAAACTGTCCATGAAGTAGATGCTTATATAAATAAGGATCTTCAATGGCAGCAAAGAGATTTAAAATTAAAAGGAACACGACAATTGCTTTACCAGAAAAGTGACTTGAAGATATCCTCCAAAGGGGTCGCTGTTCGGGGCAAGAAATCATCCTGTATCAGTAAGGAATTTTCTCGTTAAAATTCATAGTTGCTGCATTACATGTTTTTTCCATATATACACGTGGAAGCAAGAAGTTTTTGAAATATGTAAATGTAGAAATTAGGACAATAAGAAAAACACAGAGAAAACATGGAAAAATAGTACTTTTTCATCTATTTGGAAGTGCTGCTGATAGTAACAATTGTTTTTAATAAACACTGAAATAATTTGTTTATATGCAGTGACAATACAAACACCATGTTAAAATTTACATAGCTCTCCATTTGTATTTTTCCCTCAACTATGAAAGGAATCCATCCTGAGTGCAAATTACCCTCTAATTTCAAACTGAAGTACACGTTTTGTGAAGAAAAGAGCAATATAAACTTGCTAACTTATTTACAAGTGTAATTGAAGCTTTATTTTTTTTATTTTATTTAATTTTTTTCCTGGAACAGATATAGGCAATGAATCTTCACATATCTGTTGAAAGGATATACATGATCTGGTCAATATTTTTAATCTTCTAAGTCAAGCCAGCTAGAAATAATTTGGCATAACAAGGTTTTCTGATACCAAATTAATTCACATCATGTAAGTGTTTAGGCAACAATAAAACTACATTTTACGTTTAGTCCAGTTGTGGCACCAACATCATTCTAAATTTCCAAGTGGCAACTGGAAAAACAATATAGGTGAGAAATGAAGAATTCAATTGGAGAAATGTATATACTTGGGGAATGGAACAACAATATTCTAAAAACATTTATCCCAAGACTTCTGCCAATGCAAGCTCCATATTCGAGAAAATAAAGCTCTATACTATGTAGATAAAATATGTACAATTTGAAACTAATGTCACGAAACCCACGAAATGAAGCAAAACTAAAAAAATGGAAAAACTACATAAGAACTTGCCTGAAGCACAACAGAATTGATGACATCAGCATATCTCACAGCCAAATTAAGCGACATACACCTGGCAGGTGCAGTAGCATAACACCTTATTCTCTTTCTGTCAATATTCCCCAACCTGTAACTAAATAGGTTGGCCGTTCCCCGGCAACGACGCCAAAAATTTGATGCGTGTCACAATGCACCAAAATAATAAATAATTCCTTATTCGCTAAATATTAATTAATAATGTAATAGCGAGAGTAAGGGTCAATCCCACGAGGAACGGAAACTAATTTTAGTTGTTCGATCAATTAGAATGGAATGGAGGGTTTTGTTGTTTGAAAATTATTTGAATGAAAACTATTCATAAAATAAATAATTAAATATGACTAGAGAAATAATATAAGAAGAAATCTTGTTATCTTGTTCGGTTGTGCCCCCAATTAATATTATACCTTTCCTTGTAACGTGTTTCTATCCCTAATTTAATTATCAATCATAAATAATCAACGATCTCTGATTATCTAAATTCTTCCTTATGTGTATTGATTCAAAACAAGTTCTTCGAACCAATTCTAGTCACAGACAATCATAAACAAGCTCTTAGGATTTAATGTACGACTAGTATGAAAATCTAGAAAAATAAATTGAATTGGATCGTTAATTTCACAAGCTCGAATTAATCAATCCAAGTTGAATTATTACTAAACCTGCACGAGATTTATTTGCTATTAAAGTAAAAATTCAATGACAATTACAGATCAAAAATATAAATATAGCATATTCATGAATCCAAAGATCAATAATCCAATTGGCCAAATTAAACTATTAATCAAATAAACTCAATTGAACATTCAAAACATAATAATCCAACAATTGAAATAAAGGAATAAATTCACGCTACTAATTTGTACGAAAAGAAAATAACATAATCAAGTTAACACAACTTCCCCATTGAACAAAATATGGAATTTAGCCTAACATGGTTGTGATAGATTCTTCAAGTTGCTTCATGAATTCCTTTGTTGTTGATATTCTTGCGCTTGAAAATCTCCCAAGAATGCTCTATATTTTGCTCTTAATTTTCCTCAATGTCCAGCCTCCTTTTTGCGGTGATTTTGCTCCTTTAATACTCCCAAAATCGTGCCCTAGTTTTACCCCAAAGATAGACATTGAATCAAATAAGGAAATTTCTTGGCGAGCAAGTTACGGCCGTAACTTTGTCATTTACGGCCGTAAGTGAACTACTGAAAATTTTCGGAATTTGGAAGTTACGGCCGTAACTTTGTCATTTACGGCCGTAAGTGCATCTCTGTCGAGAAGCGCCTGTGCTCGATGTTTTGGTCATAACTTTCTCTCCCGAACTCCGATTGTGGTGATTCAAGTTACGTTGGAAAGAAAAACTCAAATATCTACAATTCTTTGTGAAATAGATCTTCCCAAATTCGAAAGTCTTCTATGACCAAATTGAGCTTCAATCTATGACTAAAATTCATGATCACAATCCTTGCGAGTTTTTTATTTCCAACTTCACCCCAAACCTTCTTTGACCATAATTTTTACATCTAATCTTCTTCCCACATGCCATTATTGATTTGGAGCTCTTTGAATATGCCCTTGAACCTCACTTCTTGATTTTTTTGTATTTCTTTGGTCCTGTTTCATTTCTTTTCTTCTTTTTGACCTTACATAACACAATAAGTGAAAGTGCATTAAACGATACTTCAATAGGATCAAACCAATAACAAAATAAGATAATAAGTGAATTAAATACGTGCTAATAAAGCACTTATCAACCACAGTTTTTTTCGTGATAGATGGTCCTATCAGCTATAACGTACTTTTAGGGAGAGATTGGATCCATGGGAGCCGGTGCATACCTTCATCGCTCCACTAGTGTTTAGTATTCTGGAATGATAAAGGAGAAGCAAAAGTGATACAGGCAGATCATAGACCATTCCTGGCGGAAGCGAACTCTATAGAAAGGTTCATATACGAGGGGAATTATGGGTCTGTTAGAGTAGTGCAAGAAGGGGAAGAAACTCAAGTCGTCGCGCTAAGCGAATAACCATTCTCGATTGACGCCCTAACAGAGATGTTCAACCAGATGAGGCCTAATATAGTGGCCCTTGAGAAGCCAGTCATTGGCATAAAAGTGATCGAGAAATCATGACAAGTAATCAGCAAAAAGGAAATGTGGCCGATATTTGGGCCTCAAAAGCCAGACCAATGGCTTTCAATAATAAGTCTGAAGAAAACGCAAAAAAGACGAAAGAGGCAGCAGCATTGGCAATGTTCAGGTGCAAGTTGGCCGTTTTTGAGTTGGAGTAGAATGTTGATGGAAAGATCTACAAGGTGGATTGTTTGGAGGAAGAGTTGCTCACAAAAGGCCTGGACGATGGAGCAATAGGGATATCTAAACAGGGGCACGCTCAAATGCAAGACTCTCTCGTAAAAGTGAACATTAGCGACAAAGGGGAAGAATGCCCAACGTTCATCAGCCAAACGCTCAGTAGAGAGGTAAGTGATGAATTGATTGCTTTATTAAAAGAATACAGAGATTGTTTTGTTTGGGAATATGAACACATGCCTGGTTTAGATAGGAATTTGGTGGAACACAGATTGCCAACTAAGCATAATTTTAAGCCACATAAGCAACCACCTAGGCTTTTTGCCCCTAATGTATTACCTGAAGTAAAAAAAGAAATAGAACGTCTTTTAAAGGCCGAATTTATTAGGACGGCCAGGTATGTAGAATGGTTATCTAATATTGTGCCCGTGTCTAAAAAGAACGGTAGCATTAGGGTGTGCATAGATTTCAGGAATCTAAATTTAGCCACACCTAAAGATGAGTATCCTATGCCAACGGTAGATTCCTTGGTAGACTCAACTGTGGGGCATGTCATGTATTCTTTCATAGATGGGTATTCTGGATACAACCAAGTTTACATAGCTAACGAAGACGTGCATAAAACGGCATTTAGATGCCCAGGGGTGTAGCAACCGAGAAATTTTCACGACTTATTTAAATAAATATTATTTTTAAAATGTGTCGCTACGACTTTGCTCATTTTATTTTTTTAAAAACGTGATCGTCTAGCCAATGAAGTGAAATTAAATTATTTCAAATTTATACTATTTCAACTTGCAAATTTTATTTAAAAGTCTTCCCTTTTCATTACTTATCTTTAAGTCCATTATTGATTCTTAAAGTCCAATTTTTAATTAAATGAAGTCAAATTATTTTAAGTCCTAATTTTAATGTAAATCCAAACCATTTTATCCTAACTTTTAAGCCCAAACTTCTAGTCTTGCCTGTTTAATGCCATATTCCAATTTAACCAAATCCAAACCCCTTGGCCCAATTTTTGAGCCCAATCCATTAATCAGCAGCTACACTTCACGTTTCCTCTTACCTTCTACACAGATTTTGATTTCCAAACTTTCCCTCAATCCATGTCATATCCCTTGCATTCAATTATCCAAATTTTCCCCTTTCTTCACTCTACAATCCCATAATTTCATTCCCCAATCAACCTCAATTCCTTTTACACCACAATTCTGCACAATTTAGTTTACCTCCTTCCTAGAAATTCATTGTCCCAAGTCTCAAGCTCTATCAATTCTTATTTCCCAAAATTTTCCCCCACACACGCCAACTGCACCAGCATATCCCTCCTTCAGCTCCCTCAATCAACCATTTTATTCCTGTCAATCCCTATAACCTTTCTCAAATCCAATTATGTCATAAATCTACCAAAAAGAGAATTTAAACACAACCTGTACGACTATAATTCCCTTCCCCAGCTTCATTCGCACACACAGACAGATTCAGAACCACTGCAAGGTATCTCCTTCCTTTTTCCACTTGTCGTTATCACACCATCAAACCAACCTGCAAGATCGAATTCCACACACTCAGTGCCTCTAATCCAAATTAATGGAACTAGGGGATATTGAGAGTGTCCCCTCGATTTGATTAATGAATCGAAGGAGACAGAAGAGAATTCAATAGAAAACAATGCCAAAGCACCTTCAGAGCCAAAACCTTCACCCAAGTCTCGATCAAGCATCCCAATCTGTATTATCCAACCACCATTTTCCAACCAACCATCACTGCCATCAACCACCAGACCACATTCACCATCAGCAAATACCACACCCGAAACAACACCGCTGCCAAACCCGTATCACCTCCATCCGCCACTGCCCACTTCTCAATCACCCTCAAATCTACCCCAAATCAAAACACAAAACCAAGAATAAGCTTAACCCATAACTTACCTCAACAATGGCCGGAGTTCTTTCGCCGGAAACCCATGAATCTGATCCTTCAAGCCCGGAAATCGCAGCTCCAATCCCAAATCTCCAAGCCTCGGTTTCGCACCCAATCTCGACCAAAACTACTCAAAACCTAAACTCCAACCTCACGACCGCTCCGCCGCCACTCGACGGCGGTAACACCGCCGGGTCACCGCCTGGCGACGTGGATCGCCCCCACCCCTTTCCCCGTCGCTGTGCTTCTTGTTTTGAGAGGAGAGAGATAGATATATATTATATCTATTATGTTTATATTTTAGTTTTGAAAAATTTATGTTTAAGCCCCAACGTTTTAAAAGATATTCACTTCAGTCCCTGCAGATTTAACCCCTTTGATTTCAGCCCCAATGTTATCTATTTCAGTCCCTCAAGTTTTAAAATAGTTTAAAACAGTCCCTTATGTTTCAAAATGAATTATTTCAGCCCTATAGTTTAATATTCGTTTTGAGTTTCAACTCAAGTTTTGAAAATTTACATTTTAGCCCATCGACTTTCAAAGTATTCATTTTAGTCCGCTAAATTTCAAAAGTTATCATTTAAGCCACAAATTTTAAAGTCTTTTAATTTTGTTCATATTGATTTAAATTATAAATCCCAAGTTTTAAAATAATCATTTCAGTCCTAAAATTTTAATAAACTATAAATTTCTAAAGGCTAATGTAACTTATGGGCTAGACGAGGCGCTTGGACATTTAGAAGAACAATGTGATTTTCTTGCTCAACTTTCAGACTCGTGATTTGAGGTAGACTCGCCCCCACTAATTAGTTTAAATTATAATTGCATGTCTTATGTGAAATTACGTGATTTACATGCTTTGATGCATGAGACGAGAAAAGAATATCTCTTATGAGATAAATGAGAAATGATGATGTTATGCATAACTTATGTGCCTTAAGTGCACAAGACGAGACTACCCACACCCTATGATTTTACGAGCCTTGATTTTGAAAGTAAAGTAGCCCAAGAATATGAGAATGATGTCATTGTATGATTGCATAATTACGTGTTCAATTATTCTGTAAATTAATTATTGGCGATGAGTCTACTGAGTATTTTTCGAAATGCTCATTCCAATTTTAACAGCTTTTGCAGATCTCAGAGAAGGCGGCGAATGAAATGACAGCGGTGGCAAATTAAACAAAGGATGATAATTTTTTTAGACAATTTTATGAATATTACTGATTGAGATTAAATTTTTATGCATTGTTCTATATTCCATTTTTTAAAGTTTCCGCTAAAGTTTTCAAATGATGAACGACACAAGTTCTATATTTAAATTTATTTAGTTTCCGCTAAATTTTTCAAATAATGAATACGACGGTTTGAATTAAATTTATTTTCCGCATTAAAGTAGATTTGAAAGGACGAAGTGGCGTCCCGGGCTCCGCACGGAATTCGGGGCGTTACAAGGGGCCTTGGGATGTTTTAAGTGGGTAGTCATGTCATTCGGCCTAAAAAATGCCGGGGCCACTTATCAAAGGGCAATGAATTTAATCTTTCATGACATGATTGGAGGATTTATTGAAGTATATGTAGATGATATCGTAGTAAAGTCAATGAAAGAAAAAGACCATTTTCAACAACTAAGACGTTCATTTGAACGAATGAGGCAGTATAAGCTGAAGCTAAACCCTTTGAAATGTGCATTTGGTGTTAATTCAGGAAACTTCCTTGGTTTTCTGGTACACCAAAGGGGGATCGAACTTGACAAAAATAAAGCGAGGGCCATTCTAGAAGCAAAATCGCCTGCCAATAAAAAGGAATTGCAAAAGTTCCTAGGTCAAGTAAATTTCCTAAGGCGTTTTATTTCTAATTGTGCAGGGCGAACGAAATTTTTTCGCCTCTTTTAAAGTTGAGAAATCAAGACGAATTTGTCTAGCGGGAGGAACACCAAAAGGCTTTTGACAGTCTAAAGACATACTTATCAAATCCACCTGTGCTGGTGTTACCAATCCATGGGAAGCCAATGAAAGTCTATATATCGGCGGAGCAAGGATCTATAGCTGGAATGGTCGCGCAAGAAGACCAACTGGGCAAGGAGAGAGCGATTTATTACTTAAGCAGACAGTTGACGAAGTGTGAATGTAATTATTCAGCTATAAAATTTTTTTGTCTCGCTCCATATTTCACATGTACTAAACTAAGGGCCTATTTACGACCTATAACCGTGTATTTGATATCCAAAGAAAATATAGTCAGGTACTTGTTTTCTCGCCCTGTTTTACATCAGAGAATTGGCCTTTGGACATTGCCCCTTTCTGAATTTGAAATACAACACATACCTCAAAAGGCAATTAAGAATCAAGCTTTAGCCAACTTCTTAGCTGATCATCCATGTTTGGACATGCCTAAGGAGGTTAATTTAGAAGTGGATTCGCTCAAAACGAAGCCTTGGGTTCTATATTTTGATGGATCAAAAACTTACCAGGGCGCGGGGGTTGGTATAGTTTTAATAAATCCTCTGGGAGTCTATTTCAAGTATGCTCTCACCTTGGAAAATGCATGAACTAACAATCAAGCCGAGTATGAAGCATTGATCACGGGGCTAGAACTGTTAGTAGAGCTGAAAGTAAAGAATGTGATTATCCGGGGAGATTCTCAGTTAGTAATATACCAATTAACGGGCGATTTCAAGTGCCATAGGGATTTCGTGGTAAAGCAACACGAGCTCGCCCAAGAGCTTTTGGAGGAATTTGATCAAGTGGAGCTTCAGTACATAAGCAGAATTCACAACGATGTAGCGAACGAATTAGCCCAAGTCGCCTCGAGTTATTCAAAGGTGGTAAATGCAACAACAACTTGTGAGTACGGAATAATCTTTCCCGCCGTACAAAGGAGGATAAAGGGAAGCAGTATTCATTGTATACAAACCGGGGATGCGATGAATTGGAGAAGAACTAAAGAAAATTTTAGAAGTACCTGGTGGGAGAAACGACAGAAAAATGAAACTGCGTGCATTGAATTACGTCCTCATAGACGAACAAGTATACAAGAAGCACTCAGATGGGGTGTTATTAAAATGCATAAGTTTGAGCAAAGCTAAGACCATTATGGCCGAAGTCCATGAAGGGATATGTGGGGCCCATCAAGCCGACCAAAAAATGAGATGGCTGATTATTAGGAGTGAATACTTTTGGCCCAAAATGGGAGAATCGTGCATACAATATGCAAAAAGTTGCTTAGCATGTCAGAGGCACCGACCAATCCAAAGAGCGCCAGCCAGGGAAATGGCGTCTATTATTAAACCTTGGCCGTTTAAAGGTTGGGCTATTGATTTAATAGGGAAGATTTATCCCCCATCGTCCAAACAACACACATTCATCATTGTAGCAACGGACTTCTTTACTAAATGGGTAGATGTTGTCCCTTTGAATGAGATTTCCTAAAAGAACGTCATAGAATTCATTCGCAACCACATTATTTACAGGTTCGGGGTGCCACAAACCATAATGGTAGACCATGGAACTTCGTTGAATGGAAATCTAGTAAAGCAGTTCTTGGACGAATTTGGCATCAAGCTAGTTAACTATATGCCTTATTACGCTCATTTTAACGGGCAAGCAGAGTCGTCCAACAAAACCCTAAAGAACATTATACAAAAAATGTTGGGCAAAAATGTCAGGAATTGGCACGAATGTTTGAACAATGCCTTGTGGGCTTACAGGACGTCTCCACCAACGAGTACAGGAGTAACTCCGTTTCAGCTAACTTATGGACAAGAAGCAGTACTACCTATAGAGATCAACATACAATCAATTCGAACAAGTTTACAGAACCATCTATGCGAAAACGATTATGCAGAACTGATGGTTCAGAATCTTTTAGAACTGGACGAATTGAAGTTGGACGTCCTTGATAGTTTGCAAGTTCAGAAACAAAAAGTGGCTAAATATTACAACAACAGAGTGATAGCCAAATTATTTAGTACGGGCGATTTGGTTTGGAAAACTATACTCCAGTTAGAAAGTAAAGATCCCAAATATGGGAAATGGTCGCCTAATTGGGAAGGACCGTTCAGGGTAAGCAGTGTGTTGTCCAACGGAGCTTATCATTTAGAGAATCTAGATAACACGAAACACATAAGATCTATCAATAGCAAATACTTGAAAAAATATGTCCCTTCCATATGGGAGGACGAACAAATATAAACACATTGTATTTCGCCGGGAAAGGCGTGCATTATCGCACAAGCAAGAAAAGGGAGAAATGAAAAAGAGATGCACCTATAACAAAAAATGTTTCTTTTATTCAAAAAAAAAAAAAGTTATATACATTTTGCAATACAAGAGGAGCCATCGAGACCTCACTCAGCAACAATAGGGAAACAAATACTGCCTACCAACTACTACAGAATGAAGACTGCCTATCGACTATTACAGAGGACGTCCCTATTACAGATCGATCTTCGTCACCCCAACAATGGCGACATGCTTGTGAACAAGGATGACCCGCTTGGCAGGTCTTCCCCCTTCCTCCATCTCAACCTTTGTGAAGCTTCCATCCTCGTCTTTTCGGATGCATCCGCTGGAAGCAATCACAACAGGTGAATGGCCTGAGAAGTACTCTCAGCAAGCCATTGGCCGATCTTGGAGTGAGAGATAGCCGGCGAGCCCTTCCTACGGGCAGTTCCTCTACATCTGATGACCCTGTAAAGGGATCACAAGGGAGAGAGACGCTGAAAGGAGCCTCCGCGGCCAAGAAGCAATTTCCTATATCTCCCATACCAAAGGTATGTTTAGAGCAGATCGTGAGAAAGGAAAGTTAGATGGTCCATATTTGGGAGAAATAGGAACAAAAGACCTGTCAAATATGGGGGAATATACATAACAGCAGTGGCGTACAAGACAGGAAGAAAGGGATAAGAAGATGTATCTACAACCAAATCCTCTTTTTATAGGGAAAAGATCCACCTCTTTATGTGAGGAAAAGAAGGCAAAAAGGCAGAATCTGAATGGTCTATGTTGGAAAAGACGGAAGAAGATGGGAATGCTGAGAGTTTCTAGAAAAAGGGACACATCGAAATGATTAATATGGCATAAAATTAATAAAATTGATATTAATTCCTCCATATTGGGGGGTAATTGTTGACGTCCAAAAAATACCCAAAAATATAAGAGGCCTAAACCTTGGCCCAAACCAAAAGAAGCTCAACGTTAAAGACTCATTATAGGCAAGAAGTTGGACGACTGGGCGATTGTGCGGCAACTAGGATATTTGGGCGACATGGCGAGCGACGAAACAGTTGGGTGACTAAAGCAAGTAGAAGCAGTTTTGAAACTTGTCTTATGATCACACAGCCAATTGTTGATGAAGGTGGCAGTTGAAATAACAAATTGTGGAGGTTACTTCCCAAAAATATAAGAGGCCTAAACCTTGGCCCAAACCAAAAGAGGCTCAACGTTAAATACTCATTATAGGCAAGAAGTTGGACGACTGGGCGATTGTGCGGCAACTAGGATATTTGGGCGACAGGGCGAGCGATGAAGTAGTTGGGCGACTAAAGCAAGTAGAAGCAGTTTTGACACTTGTCTTATGATCACACAGTCAATTGTTGATGAAGGTGGCAGTTGAAATAATGAATTGTAGAGGTTACTTAGAGCAACGTGGCAAAAAGATGTTACAAGGACGTGAGCGACGGTTATGCAACGAGGAAGAAGCAAATTAATATATGCGAGTATTACAAATTAATGCGGCAAACCGAAGATTCAAATATTGGCAGCGGTTGAAGAAAGTTCGTGCATTTGTATATATTGTAAAAAAATAGAGGGACCAATCAATCAAATCTCAACAAGAGAATATGTAATTTCCTTTATCTTTACTTTTATCCTCAAACTCTTAGTGTAATTTGTGTGCTTGCGCCCCTTGACAGTGTTTTGTCTTCACCGTGATCTTCATCAATATAGCACCCCTCGTTGGGACTTTGTCTCGAGAGGTTTGTTCCTTACACATTCGTCTGATCTCCATTTTGGTAATTGTTAGCGAGGTGACCTCCGCGCGAAACACAGTCAATTTGGAGCCATTGTAACTGATGGTATTAATGCTTTTCTTAACATAGGCATGAAAGAACTTAGAGTTGCTATCCTCTTCCTTCAACCATTTTAAACTAGATTTTTGTTTCCATTACGCTTCTTCTTTGGAGAGAGTAGATTAAGCTTAGCATAGGCAGCTTGAAGCTTTATCCTATCAGAAGGGGACTTGGATAAATCATAAGTGGTTTCATTTTTAAGAGCTTCCTCCTCAGCTTTAGCAATATCAACAAATATGTTACCAAAGTAGTTTTGTTCCACCCTTTAAGAGTTTTTTTTTAAGTCTTTTTTAACTTAAATAAAAACCTAAAAAGGCCCCTAGAATATGGAGACAAGGGTGTTTCCCAGCAAGTTTTGACAGTGTCCAGGAGGTTGTCGTTTAAACTCCACATTGCTTGAAATCTGAAGGAAGATTTGACATGAGTTTGTTTGGCGATGCATTTTAGTAAGATTGGACAATGGTCAGAGGTGTCCCGGTTTAGTATATCAGCTTCAAAGCCATTGAATTAACTAAACCACTGAGCATTAACCAAAAGTCTATCAAGTTTTTCCCAAATCCTACCATTGGTCTAGGAATATTTATGTCCCCAAATGTTAAAATCATCCACCCCACAATCTAAAAGCATATTACTGAAATCTTCAATAGATCTTTGATTTGGAGAGTTATCTCCCTCATTTTTCTCTCTATTTAAAACGGAGTTGAAGCCCCCCTCCAACCAGCCAAGGAGAATCCAAATTTTCAGAGAAGAGAGTAAGATCCCTCCAAAAATTTCTTCTTAGCTGATCAGAGCATTTGGCATAAACAGCCATGATGTAACTATCTTTGTTTAAACTAGAAGTTTTGATGGTAATGAGTTGGTCTTTGTCTTCAATAACCTAACCCTTAGCCTCATCCTTCCACATTCCCCAAATTTTCCCATTCAAATTAGAATGACAGTGATCAAAGTTCAGCTTACTACAATAATCTTTAATTTGATCTTTCATAACAATGGGTTCAAGAATAAAAAGGACATGTATGTGATACATCTTTATCAAACTTTTAACTCTCTTCAAAGAGCTAGATATTCCTCTTACATTCCATATAAGTATGTTGTGAGACATTAAGGACGTTTTGATGGTCTACCTATTTTCTTCTTATTTTGAGATTTCTTAGTCCTTTTCTTAGAAGCAACCCCCTTTGGCTCATTGTGTGTTTCATCGTTTGAGAGAATATCTTCCAATTATTCATCAACCTCCTTACCTTGATTAGAATGAAAGGAGTTCTGTGTTGGAAAATATATTGGTGGCAATTGATTTTCACTTGTGTGAATGTGAAATTTATCCCACATTGATTGAAAGTTGGGATTTGAAGAGGAGCCTTAAAAGGGATTACAATCCCACATTGGTTAGAAATGGAAAAGTGGGAATAAATGGAATCTATAAATAATAGTTTCATCCCACATTGAAAAATGGAAAAAATGTGAAAATATTGGGAATGCTTAAATAGTTATCCCACATAGGATAGAAATGAGTTTGTGGACCAATTTATATATGGTTAACAATTTGTAAGGTGTAACCATTTGTTGCAGAGAGACTCCTCCATGGCCTACGCGCCCGCAGCGGGGTGCAAATCTTGGATCGACTAGACTTTCGAGCCTTGAACTTGTGTGCGGGCGCGACCTGCGTACACGAATGTCGGACCGAACGAGTTAAAAAATTGGCCACAAAGTGCAAGCCACGTTTTGGAATTTTCTTTTACGGTTTCCATTCAAAACATAACCTAAAAATTTATTTTGCAACTCCAAAAACGTTCCAAAATGTCTGAATTCAAATGGAGTGTAAAGAAAGGATTCTGTAACTCCAAAAACGTTCAAACAACGTCTGAATTCAAATGGAGGAGTTATGGCTGCATTAAGAGGCAAAGGCTCCTCCTTGCCTATATATATTGAACCGATTCCTCAATTCAAAAACACCACAAAAAACTCGAAATCTCTCTGCATTTTCTGTCCAGCTTCCTGCCTCCCTTCTTCCAGTATTGGTGATTCTGTTCAAGCACATTTTCCGTTCAACTGCACAGCTGCAGTTCTTGCCGCTATATCCTGGGAAGCAAGCGCTCGAGTTACCTCGGTGAGAGGGCGAATATTGCTTTAAGGACACTGTGTTGAACACAGGCCCCGACTCCAGCGTTCATTTTATTTCCTGTCCAAAATTTTGTTTACTGCTTATTGTAAAAAAAAATTTACTTAGTAAACTGTTTTACTTACAATCTACAAATTATTTGGTTTAGTTAGAAAGCTGTTCAACAAGTTCTCTTACAAAGTTAAAGCAATCTTTTTTGTTAAACAGTTTAAAAAACGTTTTCAAAAGCAGATTTCTTAAGGCCAGTTGATTTATATCGTTTGATACTAATATTCTAATTATGTTTCAGAAATGGAAAATACACCTACCAATAATGTTGTGGCATCCGAAAATGAAGCAGTTCCTCCAATGGCTATGCCAACTTCTGAGGTGGCTCAAGTAGTGGCTCCCGTAACACAGGCTGTGGTTAATATGCCAAGTCTAGCTGCTGGCCCGAGTGGAACTAAGACTGTGGCTCCCATGCCAAGTCTGGCTACTAGTCCAACTGTGATAGTCCCGATTAATTACAAGGAAAAGCCGGAGAAATTCAATGGTTCGAATTTCGAGAGGTGGCAACAAAAAATGCTGTTTTACCTCACGACCTTAAATCTTGCGTGATTATTGACTGAGAATGCTCCAGTACTCAAAGAGGGTGAATGAGATATTCAAGCAATCAGTGCAGTGGATGCTTGGAAGCATTCTGACTTCCTATGCCGGAATTACGTTATGAACAACTTGGCCGATTCATTATATAACGTGTATTGCACCATTAAAACAGCTGAGGAATTGTGGGAGTCTTTGGACAAAAAGTATAAAATCGAGGATGCCGGAGCCAAGAAATTTCTTGTTGGCCGCTTTCTGGAATACAAAATGGTGGACTCCAAATCTGTAATCAGTCAAGTACAAGAACTACAAGTAATCTTGCATGAAATTTGTAGCGATCGAGAATTTTCAATAACTTATTTATATAAATATTATTTTAAAAATGTGTCGCTACGACTTAGTCCATTTATTTTAAAACACTTGTTTATATAGCCAACGAAGTAAAATTTTATTTTTAATTTATCTTAGTCAAATTCCAGTTCCATTAAAGTGAATCATTTTCATTATTTATTCTCAAGTCCAAATTTCAACTTTTAATAGATTATCCAAATTATTTGATTTTATGTCCAAATCCATTATTTATTTTAAAGTCCATTAATTATTTTAAAATTCAATTTTCAATTTATGGGATTCAAATTTATTTTTAAGCCCAAAATGCTTTAAATCCCCAATTCATGTTTCGTTTCAATTTGAATCCCAACATTTCCTCCCCAACTTATATTTTGCATATACAACACATTTTTTTTCCCTTCCCCATCATCACTTCTTAATCCCTCTCAATTAGCCATTCAACTTGAATTAATCCCAAATCCCTCTCAATCAGCCATTCAACTTAAATTAATCTCAAATCTTTCTCTCAATTTCGGTTCTTTATAAACTTACCAAAATTTTAATTCAAAAACTTGCTTTTAACTCCTCTCATCCCACCACCCCGTCACTTACCACAACCCAGACCTTCAGCACGAGGTATTCATTCACCCATCACTGCCTTCATTCACCTCTTCAGAACCGCCCCTGCCCACTGCCATAATCCGAACACCATCATGCCCAAACCAAGATTTTATTTCACAGCCAACGCCACCTCCATGACTCCCAACCGAACAACAAACCCAGACGACAACATCACCACATTCACCATTTCCCACATCACACCCAGACCCATCACTAGTCTCGATCATCACCTTCGGGCCATTGCCTAAACCTCCATAGCAACCTTTCTTCTACAAAGAACCTATAGAATTCAATTTCAGATTTCACTCACAATGTACCAAATCCAAACCAATTTCCAGAACACTATACAATCTAGAAACCCGCCTCAGAATCTTCAATGTCGACTGAAAATCAAACACCACCGAGCCCAGTTTCACAACCACCCACATCACCACCACACCGCCGCCCAGACCCCACAACCGCCACTGCCCTCTTCAGCCCTACTCCAAAACCGACACCCAAAACCAAAGAAATAAGTTAGACCAACACTTACCTTCTATGCCGGAGTATCGTCTAAAAAATCACATTTCTCAAACTCTCGGTTGTGCACAAATCAGCCTGAAAATCTTCCATTTTCGCACCCCAAACTTTCCCCTTTTGCCTCACCCACACTCACCTCTGCAGCCCCGCCACTCGACGGCGGTACCACCGCCGGATCTTTGCCCAACGATGTGGGATCAGAGGAGCCCCTCTGTCGTCGCACCCCTCCCTCTCGTCTCTCTGAATTCTGAAATGAAGAGAGAGAGAGTGAAATTTTGTTATATTTATTTTGATTTTGTTGAAATTTGCTTTTAAGCCCCAAACTTTGAAATGTGTCTATTTCAGTCCCTTTGTTTTAGAAGTCCTTTAAGTTAATGCCTACACTTTTGAAATGAGTTAATTGAGCCCTAGCATTTTAAAATCCTATGAGTCAGCCCACTAATTTCAAAAAGTCCATTTCAGCCCCTACACTTTTAAAATCCATGCTTTCTTTAAAATTCAATTCAACCCCAATACTTTATTTTTTTCACTTTAATATTTTAATTTCGGAAATACTAAATTAGTTTAATTTTCTTTTGGCTAGGCGATACATTTGGTGATTTAGAAGAGTGACGTGACTTTCAAGCTCTATTTTTCAAACTCGTGATATTAAGGTAGACTCGCCTCCACTAATTAGTTTAAATTATAATTTACATGCCTTATGTGAAATTACGTTATTTATATGCTTTGATGCATGAGATGAGACGAGAATATCTCTTATGAGATAAGAATGAGAAATGATGTTATGCATAACTTACATGCTTTAAACGCATGAGACGAGACTACCCACACCCTATGATTTTAAAGAGCCTTTGATTTTATTAAAATAGCCTATGATGATGATGATGAAGTCACTGTATGATTGCGTAATTACGTGTTAAATTATTCTGTAAATTAATTATTGGCGATGAGTCTACTGAGTATTTCTTTCGAAATGCTCATTCCATTTTTAACAGTTTTTGCAGATCTTGGAGATGGCGGCGAATGAATGGGCAGCGTTGGCAAAATTAAATAATTATGATGTTATTAGACAATTTTATGAATGTTACTCGTTAAATTATTTATCGCTAATTTCATTTAAATAATTGGGATTAAATTTTTATGAATTGTTCTATATTTAAATTAATTAAGTTTTCGCTGAAGTTTTCAAATGATGAATGTGATACTTTGAATTAAATTTATTTTCCGCAATAAAGTCAATTTTAAATGATGAAGTGGCGTCCCGAGTTTCACGGAACTCGGAGCGTTACAAAATTCATTCCGAGGGAATGGTTGTGAGTGAATCTTTCCAAGTGGCCTGCATAATTGAGAAGCTACCTCCTGCATGGAAGGATTTCAAAAATTACCTAAAACACAAGCGAAAGGAAATGAACGTCGAGGAGCTAATTGTTAGACTTCGAATTGAAGAAGACAACAAAAGTTCTGAAAGAGGGTTCAATCCTGTTGTGGCCAAAGCCAACGTTGTGGAGCATGGCCAAAGCTCCAAAAATAACAAGAACAAGTCTGGGCCATCTAGTGGCAAAGGGCCCAATTTGGGGCCAAAAGGTGGAGTTTCCAAGAAGAAGTTTCAAGGAAAATGCTTCAATTGTGACAAGATTGGTCACAAACCTATGGAGTGCCACCTGCCGAAGAAGAAAAAGGAAGCAAATGTGGTTGAAGATGTATCTGACATCAACCTTGCAGCTGTCATTTCTGAAGTGAACCTGGTGGGTTCAAATCCGAGAGAATGGTGGATAGACACTGGTGCCACCCAACATGTTTGCTCCGACAAGGAGATGTTTAGCGGTTTTGAAGCAGCGGATGGGGAGAAGCTGTATATGGGAAATTCAGCTACTTCTGAAATCAAGGACCATGGAAAGGTGGCTCTAAAGATGGCATCGGGGAAAGAGCTGACTCTAAACAACGTGCTCTATGTGCCGGAGATTCACAAGAATTTGGTGTCCAGCTCGCTGTTGAACAAGCATGGATTTCATATGGTGTTTGAGTCAGAAAAAGTTATTTTGTCCAAGTCTGAAATGTTTGTAGGAAAGGGTTATGTAAGTGATGGGCTTTTTAAGCTCAATTTTATGGCTATTAAGCCGAAAATGAATAAAATGAATAACTCTTTCGTTTACTTGCTTGAGTCTTCCAATTTATGGCATGGTAGACTAGGACATGTTAATTACGACACCTTACGTAAACTAATTAACTTGAATTGCATACCTACATTCCAAATTGATAATAAACATAAGTGTGAAACTTGTGTTTAAGCAAAATTGACAAGGTCATCATTTCAATATGTTGAAAGAAAAACTGAACCGCTTGATTTAATTCACACCGATGTATGTGATTTAAAATCTGTGCAAACAAGGGGAGGCAACAAATATTTTATTACTTTTATTGACGATAGCACAAAATATTGTTTTGTGTATTTGCTTAAAAGTAAAGACGAAGTTATATAGAAATTTGTTCTCTATAAGAATGAAATTGAAAATCAACTCAACAAAAAGATCAAAGTATTGAGAAGTGATAGAGGTGGTGAATATGAATCACCATTTGCTGAATTCTGTGCACAACAAGGAATTAAACACGAAACAACAGCACCTTATTCACCTCAACAAAATGGTGTTGCTGAACAGAAAAATAGAACATTGAAAGAAATTATGAATGCAATGTTATTAAGTTATGGGCTACCTCAGAACATGTGGGGGGAAGCTGTGTTATCAGCTAATTACCTTTTAAATAAGGTACCCCGAAAGAAAGAAGAAAGGAGCCTTTACGAGTTATTGAAAGGAAGGAAGCCTTCCTACAAATACTTACGAGTGTGGGGGTGTCTTGCCAAAGTGGCTGTATGTACACCAAAGAAGGTGAAAATAGGACCAAAAACTATTGATTGCATATTTATTGGATATCCACATAATAGTAGTGCTTATCGGTTTCTTGTGTTTGATTCTAAAACTTCTGATATACACAAAAACACGATAATGGAATCGAGAAATGCATCGTTCTTTGAACACGTATTTCCATACAAGTCCAAAGAAGAACCAAGTTCTTCTAAACGAACGCATGAGACTATGATTGGAAATAGTCAGGATCAAGAGGTTGAACCAAGACTTAGTAAACGTGAAAGGACAAAAAAATCTTTCGGTCCTGATTTTCTGACCTATATGCTAGAAACTGAACCTCAAAGCTTCAAAGAAGCTGTAAACTCTTTAGAAGGACCTCAATGAAAAGAGGAAATTAAAAGTGAAATAGATTCCATTCTGCAAAACCATACATGGGAGCTGGTTGATCTTCCCCTAGGAAACAAACCACTAGGCTACAAATGGATTTTCAAAAGGAAAATGAAAGCAGATGGAACTATTGATAAGTACAAGGCGAGACTTGTAATTAAATGATATCGGCAACGAGAAGGCCTTGACTACTTTGACACTTATTCTTTGGTAACGAGAATAACTTCCATTCGAATGATATTAGCGATTACATCTTTGTACAATCTCGAAGTACATCAAATGGATGTCAAAACTGCTTTTCTAAATGGAGATTTAGAAGAAAAAAATTACATGGAACAACCTAAGGGGTTTTCTGCACCAGGACAAGAAAACAAGGTGTGTAAATTGGTGAAGTCATTATATGGCTTGATACAAGCACCAAAACAATGGCATGAAAATTTTGACAAAGCCATGATGGAAAGTGGATTTAAAACCAATGAATGTAACAAATGCGTTTACATCAAAGACACAAAAAATGGTTATGTCATTTTATGCCTTTATGTTAACGACATGCTCATCGTTGGCAGCAACGATAAGATGATTAAATCTACTAAAAATATGTTGAATTCAAGATTCGACATGAAGGATATGGGTTTAACTGATGTGATTCTTGGAGTTAAAATTTCAAGAACATCAGATGGACTTGTTCTAAGTCAGTCACATTATGTGGACAAGATTTTGGAAAAATTCAATAATGATGATACTGGCGTGGCTAGAATACCAATAGATACAAGTCAACATCTATCAAAAAATAGAGGCGATGGTATTTCTCAAGTAGAGTACTCTAGAATAATCGGAAGTCTTATGTACCTAATGAGTTGTACAAGACCAGATATAGCTTACGCAGTTAGTAAGTTGAGTAGATATACTAGTAATCCAGGGTCTGACCACTGGAAAGGAATAGTAAGAGTACTAAGATACTTGAGATATACTCATGATTATGGACTGCACTATACCAGATATCCTGCAATTATTGAAGGATATACTGATGCTAATTGGATATCTGATATTAAAGACTCAAAGTCTACAAGTGGATTCGTGTTCACACTAGGAGGAGCAGCTATATCATGGAAATCTTCTAAACAAACAGTTATTGCAAGATCTACCATGGAATATAAGTTTATTGCTCTAGATAAATGTGGTGAAGAGGCTGAATGGCTACGCAATTTCTTAGAGGATATTCCAAGATGGTCAAAACCAGTGCCAGCATTTTGCATACATTGTGATAGTCAATCTGTGATTGGAAGGGCACAAAGCAACATGTACAATGGTAAGTCTAGACACATACCGTCGTAGACATAATACCATAAGACAGGTACTCTCAACTGGAGTTATCTCGATTGACTATGTAAAGTCAAAAGATAACATTGCGGATCCGCTAACCAAAGGGTTAAATAGAGAGTTAGTTGCAAAGTCATCGAGAGGAATGGGACTTAAGCCTCTGAAAGAATAAGTTATTGTAATGGAAACTTAACCTAGCTGACTGGAGATCCCAAGATCTAGGTTCAATGAGAAAACCTAATTACAAATACTTAATAGGATCACTGTGAGGGTTATCTCATGTCCATTACTGTAATAACAGTGATGCCCGTGGGGAGAGGATAAGCAATATGCTTTTAATGATTCTTATGAGTCGGAAATCCGAGCGGAGTAATGCGGGTTACTCTTGATTAAGAAATCACCTATGTGAGAAAGAAGTGGGGCCGCTTCGAAGGGAATTATGAGGCTAATTCTTAACAACTCTCACTGAACCAGGCATATGTTCATGGCCACAAATGAACATACCCATGAGAACTAAAATGTGTTAGGAAGAATCTTGTGTGAAGTACATCATCGTTTACACAGAAGGCAGAACAGTTCAAAGACATCGCGTCTACTGATCAGCTAGTAATGTAAATGTATTTTCACAAGGGAAGGTTCAAAGGTAACCCCTGCCTATCCTATGCAGGTTTCAACTGTGGAACTTTATCACCAAGTATTCCGTGTCTCTATCAATTTCTATTCATGTGGGGGATTGTTGGAAAATATATTGGTGGCAATTGATTTTCACTTGTGTGAATGTGAAATTGATCCGACATTGATTGAAAGTTGGGATTTGAAGAGGAGCCTTAAAAGGGATTACAATCCCACATTGGTTAGAAATGGAAACGTGGGAATAAGTGGAGGCTATAAATAATAGTTCCATCCCACATTGGAAAATGGAAAAAATGTGGAAATATTGGGAATGCTTAAATAGTTATTCCACATAGGATAGAAATGAGTTTGTGGACCAATTTATATATGGTTAACAATTTGTAAGATGTAACCATTTGTTGCATAGAGACTCCTCCATGGCCTACGCGCCCGGGGGGTGCAAATCTTGGACCGACTAGGCCTTCGAGCCTTGAACTTATGTGCGGGCGCGACCTGCGTACACGAATGTCGGACCGAACAAGTTAAAATTTTGGCCACAAAGTGCAAGCCACATTTTGGAATTTTCTTTTACGGTTTCCATTCAAAACATAACCTGAAAATTTATTTTGCAACTCCAAAAACGTTCCAAAACGTCTGAATTCAAATGGAGTGTAAAGACAGGATTCTGTAACTCCAAAAAGTTCAAAAAACGTCTGAATTCAAATGGAGGAGTTATGGCTGCATTAAGAGGCAAATGCTCTTCCTTGCCTATATATATTGAACCAATTCCTCAATTCAAAAACACCACAAAAAACTCAAAATCTCCCTACATTTTCTGTCCAGCTTCCTGCCTTCCTTCTTCCAGTCTTGGTGATTCTGTTCAAGCACATTTTTCGTTCGATTGCACAGCTGCAGTTCCGGCCGCTGTATCCTGGGAAGCAAGAGCTCGAGTTACTTCAGTGAGAGGGTGAATATTGCTTTAAGGACACTGTGTTGAACACAGACCTCGGCTCCAGTGTTTATTTTATTTCCTGTCCAAAATTTTGTTTACTGCTTATTGTAAATTTTGTTTTACTTAGTAAATTGTTTTACTTACAATTTGAAAATTATTTGTTTTAGTTAGTAAGTTGTTTAACAAGTTCTCTTACATTCTGCTTAATCAGAAAGCTACTATTAATGTTTCCAATGTCTTTACAAATATTCACTTCATCTTGGTCTGCAAGATTTTGGCTCTTCTTATTAGGAGTTAGAGTAACTTCCATAGGGAAATCTTTGATAATTTCCAAGGCAATGCTATACTCTTCATCATCCATTTGTAAACAACCAAAGTAGCAAGTATTTTTCTGAACACACTGACTGTCATTTTCCTTATGAGGAATTTCTTTAGTGCTAATCTCAGCTGCTTTAACTTCATCCTCCTTAAATCTCTCTTGATTAACTTCAGTCTTCCTAGATCTTTAGAGATGAATTCCCCATCTTCAACAATATCTTCTGCCTTTAGCCCCTCCCGATTCTCTTTAACTTTCCTCAGATCTTTAGAAATTATTTCACCTTCTTCAATTTTGTCAGATTTGGAACATTCTCCTTTGAGAATCACAGCCTTTTTGAAGTTTTTCCTCCTTTCTGGACCATATTCCTTTCCATCTTCCCTTTTCGTTTGTTAGTCGTTTCTTTGAGAGCTATATCAAAATGATTATCAGCAACTTTAGTTCCTATGGTTTTCTTCCAAAAGCATTTCCCAACATCATCATGCCCCACATGTTTGCAAAAGGAACAATAAAGCGGTATATCTTCATAGACAATTTTCTACCAAACAGCAAATTCCATCGCTAGTTCTAATCCCATCCAATTGTGGTTCATTTACATTCATTTCAACATAGATACGGGTTAGATTGGATCTTGATTTCCCGGCAGTCTGCTCATCAATTTTCAAAGGAGTACCAAGAACCGAAGCAATTCAATATAAGATCGCTTTATCATAAAATACCAATGACAAGTTTGGAAGAGAAATCCAATTTGGGGCAAATAAGATGAAAGCTCGCGGTGGAATTGAGGAGAATGGATATGCTTTTCTCTAGCAGTGGCTGCATTTCATTTACTTAGTAATGTTGCAAAGTTTTTTTTTTTTTTTTTTTTCATTTTTCTTTCTTTTTATCTAACGTTTTAACCAGCAAAGTAGTAAGCAACAGATTTTTCTTTTTAAAAAATTTAATTTATGCCACATCAGCAACAATTTTGCTCAAGTGGTTATTCTATTTTTTATAAATTATCCACGTGTGTGCCACGTCACGACTTCCATTAATTAAGTGTTAAAGAGAGTGGCATATGTGAGTATAGTTTAATAGTTCCAGAGACCATTTAAAGTTTTACTTAGTTATTTTCTTTTTGTAATTGAAATGGTATTCATGTTTTTTCTCCCCTTAACAATAGTGTTTTAGTAATTTTTAAATCTTGAAAGGGGTACACTTTAATCTTTCACTGCAAAATAGATTTTTATAACTTAGCATCTGTTTGATAAAAAATTGTTAAAAAAGGGTTTAGGAAAATGTGTTTTTATAACTACCTTAAATTATGCACATTCCACCATCTATTCCCACCACAACGATCACATGTTCCCGTAGTCATCGCCACCATTGATGGCAAAACCACCATCATCGCCAACAAATTGTATTACACTTTTAGCATAGTAAGCACATTACAAAACCACTATAACAATCGAAAAATTCTACAAGTGTACCACCCCCTGACGTAGAGGGGATGGCGCCACTCTTTTTGGGCCAGTTATAGCAAAGCCCATCACAATTAGGGATGACAAATGAGTCGGATAATTTATGAGTTCGGGTCGTGAAAAAATGAAATTGAGCTTGGATCAAACAAAAAAATTGGATGTTGGACGGTTCGGATTCGACTCGTGAACAATCCAACAAGCTCCAGTCAGTATGGACCTTTAAATGTTATATTTCCTAAATTAAATGTTACTTCTCTTAATCTTACAATTTACAAATGTTACATGATGTCCAGTGTCCATTGTTATTATTACAAGAATATTACATTTCTAGTCTAAATTAAATGTAACAATTCTTAACGTTACAAATGCCACATAATTTAATATTATATCTCAATGTCCAATTCGATTTTCCACTTTCAGTCTTTTAATAAAAAAAAACAAAGGGTTAATTGCATAAATTACTCACTTTAGATGACAAAACTGATTTTTACTACTCATTTTTTTTTTTTTTTTGAAAAATACTTCATTCAGTGCACTTCCTCTCCCGACTGCACCATAGCCAACTCACCACCGCCACCACCCGGCATCAACCACCGCCGCCACAACACCTTCCTCTTTTCGCCTGCCTCCATCGTGTCAACTTGCCAGAAAACTGGAAAATTGCCAAGCAAAAAAAAACTCATCCAAGAACTGAGTGGAAGTAGTTGCCAAAAATTGGTGGTGGCTTGTGGACTGAAGCAAGAAGCCAAGAAATGGTGACTACAGTGAAGTGGAGAAGAAGAACCCGTCATACTGTGATCGCACCGACTAGTGGCTAGAAGAAGTGAATCCGTGTGTAGAAGCCGGTGAAGGTAAAGTAGTGCACTGACCAGTGGTTAAAATTGTTGAAAGGGCACCGACCAAAAAGTTCTCACAAAACCAGTGAAGAAGTCATTGTCCGAAGAGCTAGTGATTGAACCTGTGAAGAAGAAGAAATCTGCCCATTTTCAAAGCCTGACCTCCGGCCGGTCTATCGGCGATCTAAGACCACCATAGGAACCGCGGGGTCAAGGGGAACACTCGCCTGGAACTTGCAGCAGTTCCGAAGGTGGCAGGCGGCGAATCGATCGAAAAATTAAAGGTGAAAAGTGAACATAAATTTTCAAATTCCGATCATTTGTGAACTCCGATCAAGAAATGGTTTGCACCATTGGATTAATGAAGAAGAGGAGAAGCTTCTAGTGAAATTTGGGGATTTTGATAGAGTAGATCCAGTGCCTTCCTTCTCTATTCACTGTTATTGTGGTTTGATGCAGGAGAGAGTTTCTTTTTAGGGATTGTTGTAAAATTTGTATTGAAAATTGTATAAAAAGTGTTTGATTTTATGTTTGAAACAAAGTATCATAAAATTTTGTAAAAGTATCAAGTTGTGATACTAAAAAAAAGTGGATTAAAATTTTTTGATTTTATGTCGGAGACAAAGTATCATAAAAATTTGTAAAGTTTCAAGTAATGATACTAGAAAAAATTGAAAAGTATCATAGGTAATAAAAAAATTGAAAAAATATCATAAGTATCATATTGTGATACTAAAAAAAATTGAAAAAATATCATAAGTATCACATTGTGATACATAAAAAAATTGAGAAGTATCATAATGTGATACCAATATAATCATAAGTATCATATTGTGATACTAACATATTTAAAAAGTATCATAAGTACTAGTTTTACCACCCGTGCGATGCACGGTATTAGATATAAAAAAGAGTATTATATTACAATAACTAACCAAGACAATCATAGGACTATAACATAAATAGTATATAATCAACAATCTTCCAAATTTATTCTCAAAGATTTATTGTCTCAATCTGCTTCATAATTGTAGACTTGATATTTGTCTATGAAATTAAAGGATTCATCCATGACCTATTAGCAATGGAAAATGAAAAGAAATAATTTAGCTCAAGCTTAAAACTCATTTTTACAAATCTCATCTTTTTCCCAACTATTTTCAACCATACATTATTCGATAAAATAACTTCACATGTAAATCCAAAAAAAAAAAATCCTACTTTTTAATCACATTCTCCAAAAAATCACAATTATAAATTCTATTTTCCAAAAATATAGCTCAATCAAACCCTTAATATAAATCCAAGCAAATAATAGCATTTCCTCACCTGAGAAATTTAGGTGGCGTTCTTTTTGTATTTTATTTTGTATTTTCATTTTCGAAAATGTTTTGTGTTTTGTGTTTTCATTTTTATTTTCAAATTTGCTGAAAACGCGTTTGGTTTGTCATTTCTGAAAACTGTTTTTGAAAATGAAAAGCTGGAAAACACGTTCTGTTTGAAATTTTGCAGAACACTATTTAAACTATTTTTAATTAATTTGCTTGCAGAATACTACTAACTCCAACTCAAATTTCCTTTCACAATACACTAAAAATATGGTTACATGCAACACACTAATGTGAGCATTAAGAGTCTATATTAAAACAGCTTGGTCAAGTTCGGGACTTGAGAAAGCTCTACTTCTATTAAAATCCAGAAAATGCAAGTTCTTTCAAAACCACCAGAGTCCATTTATCATTGCATTTTTTGAAATATAACAACAAGAATTCTCATTTAATTTTTTTTTGTAATGTTGATATTGAATTCAATAAAATTTTATTTAAACTAAGTTCCAAGTTAGGATAAAAAAAAAAAAAAAAAAAAAAAAAAAAAAAAAAAAATCTTTATTTAGTCTTAGTTCCAAGCTAGGATAATTCTAAAAAAAAATAATAAAAAAATAAAAAAAATAAAAACTTTATATTAAGCTTAGTTCTAAGTTAAGATAATTCTATAAAAAAAAATTTCCAAAACGCGTTTTCCCCATTTTGGACATTTTTTGTCGAAATACACACAAAACGCCCAAAACGATGTTTCGGGCGTTTTCCGTTTTGTGTACAAATTTTTTTTTTATTTTCCAAATTACGTTTTCGAAAATGGTAAAGAGAACGCGTTTTTAGCGTTTTCGAAAATAAAAACAGAAAACGACCTCAAAACAGCAAAGAGAACAGGGGCTTACATTTCAAGCAAAAATGAAAATTTAACTGGGTTCATAGACTTCTAAACCTTTTTAGGCAAATTACACTAATCTCAATCAAATTAAAGTTGAAACTTCCAAAACACATTTCAAATATATTATATAATATGTACCAGAAAACAAACATGGATGGAGAAAGTGTCAAGAATCTCACAAAGGTAGAAAAATAGACCTAAAACAGGTGACATCATATCCAGGCCACCACTCTCAAGTCATCAGTTGCAAATCAATAATTTAAGAAGAAATTCACAACTGGTTTGTGTATGATATCCCTGCATAATTCAAGATGTCACTCATCAAAACAAATGATAAAAATTTCAAATTTTCTACATAATAATTGAGAGTAAGAAGTTATACTTTTCAAACTAAAATAATAAACCAAGAAGACAATAAAAGATTAAGCATAACTCAGAGAAAACCAGAAAATGTTTCAGCAAATTGGGAGGAAACCAACGCAAAAAAAGATTTATCAATCCATTCAAATATAGAACCAACAATGATAAATTATAGCTGATTTTGAACAAATCATACTCTTTTTAGTTTGTAATTTAACAAAATTGGTTCAATTTAAACACTCAAATATAAATTTCAAACTTGTGCATGAGCAATTTGAAAGCAACTAATGAAACTAAAAGAAGAACTGACCTTTGAATCTGTGCCGCTACATGTACAATCCTATTTGTTTTGCATGGACCACAGGGCAAAGAACCATATATTGAAGAGAACCCATCTCAAATTCTCTGCAATCCATAATAAAATTTAAGATACACATAATCATACACCCAATATTCATCATCGAGTAATCTTTTTCAAAAAATTAAACTCGTCTCTTTTTAAATAATATAATATAATTACTTCTCAGAAAGAAGAATATAATATAATTACTTCTCAAAAAGATGAATCTTTATTACTTTCAGAAAAAAGGATTCTTGAAAATATTCCTCGCGTAAAACACAATAAAAATTATAGAATAGAAGGCCTACTGATTATCAATATCACATAAACGTTTTCGATAAAAAAAAATCAGAAGCCACTTCTGATCTTAATTAAGTGAAGCTTACATCGTCAAATTAAGACAATAGAAGCTCTTTTGGAAGAAGCAAGCTACAGTCAACAAATTTCCTGTTATCTTCTGGACCACCTAATGCTACAGGAACAGGGTGAAGTCCAGCAGATATAGCAACTTCAAGAACAACCCTCCCCATTATTCCAGTACAACCATTTACCTGTAAAAAATGATGGAAAACAGAAATTATATAAGCTACATCCACAACACTAAAGCTTGATTATGCAATATAAGCTCCATCAATGTATTCATCTACAAATCAACTAATGAACACTAATACAGATAGAAAAAAAAGGTGAGCAAGTACCAAAGAAGTAATCTACAACCTTCCACTTGTTCCCATCATCATAACCCCTAAGAGTGAAATTAATATCAGCATCAGCGACTCAAAACCCAATGACAACTCGTTTGTATGCTCTAGATCAAGGAGGTAGAATCAAACAAAATTCTAAGACGACTGACATTTACTTAAAAATGGTAAAATAAATTCGCTTGATGTTAGAAATTCTTACTAAATGCAACATGAGATGTGTCAAATCCACGGGAAAAAACAATTAATACTAACCATTGGAAAATACCTCATCATTCCAACATTATTTCAGAACCAATTTGAGTAGAAAATATTTACTAACTTTAGTTATAGCAAGCTTCAATAAGAAAATAAAGTAATATTATTTTATGGCATGGAATTTACTTTCTAAGAAGTAACCTAGATGATTATCAAAAGGAAACTCTTAAACCTTAGAAAATCAAATCTCTAGAGACTGGAAGAAAGTAAAATCTCATTTATGTAACACAAAAAAAAAAAAAAAAAACCTTTGTAAAGTTGAATATAACCGCTTTTCTTCTTCTAAATCGCAATTCTTTTATCAATTTTATGTGCAAATCACAAATTAAAAGAACAAAAAACCAATTGATGTACTAAAGATGCAAAAAAATCCAAAAAAGACCTAAAATGCCCCTAAAATCGTATTTCTTCCAAATACAATTTCGTAAACCTAGCTTAGCATCTACATGTAAGGACTCAAATTCACTTGTAAAGCAAAATAATAACACAATAACATATAATAGAAGAATTTAAAGATTAAAATTAAATTATTAAAACCAGTTTAAAAAAGCAATAATAAAAGTAAAATAAAAAACCATATACCCACTGCAAAACGAAAATTATCAATTGCATATTAACACAAGCTTTTGCTTCCATTTATCACGTAAGCAGTTGTTCAAACATCTAGAACATAAACCTTTGCAGTGAAATTAGATAACGTTAAATTCCACTTCTCTTTAGTTTTTCCACCAGCAACTTGCCCAACTTTTTCTACTTTACTGGAAGCACAATTTAGCCAAGTTGCTTATGAAGTCACATACCTGATTATTCCAAATAGTCAATTCCATATGTTTCAACTAAACGAAAAAATATGAAACTTATGCATTCAAGTTTCCAAGCTAGTTTAGAGGGCCAAACACCAAGTCAGCGGTCAATGTTCCACAAATTTTTGCTTAGAATTTTCATGAGCAGTGCACTTTGTCCTTGTGTTGAAAAATGAAATATAAAATTGCGGAGAATTGTTGTCTAATAGACAAACCACCTTTCCACACTTCTTTCGAAAATCAAATTATTAACTTAGATTTGTCAATCTATTTATAGATGAAGGTGGATTAAAACCTAGCTAAGTAATAATGAAATACAAATAAGAGAGAAAATGCATTATAATTTGCTAGTTTGATGACAATGTACATAAGAATCAAAATTTTAATATAAAATATAATTTTTTATACCAAGATGTTGTTGTCTCCAAATATATATGATGATGAATAGATTCTATCACAACACGAGTGTACATTTGTGATTTATTATAAGTCTATTTTATTGTATATCTATAAATATAGCCCCTCTCTAATTCTTGATTATTGGAATAAAAAATCCAATCAAGGAAAACAAAACTAAAACATGAACAAAATACAAAAGTTCAAGCATGATTATATTGAGTACCTGTATTATATGGTTATTTTTGCTAGAGCTGGTTTGAGGTCCTAGGATGGAAACCCTCACTTACATAATCAGATGCTAGTTCCTCAAAACTCTTGATGGTCCTGAGATAATAAATAGCAAATATACAAACATACAGCATATTAAAGAATTCCATTAAGCTAGAAGAATTACCAACACACAATAATATACATAGCAGAGAAACATATTTAAAATGATAATGGAGCAAGTTCAAATATAATTATAAAGATAATTAAAAGTTATTAAACAGCATTTCTCAAAATTATTAGAAATAGGAGTAACTCACTTGTCACCACCATTATTTGCATTTCGCTCAACCTTGAACTCATTAAACCATGGAAAAATAATATACTTAATGTACTCAAGGCATGAATTCTTTTCTACCACCGTTGGAGGCGGAATGCTTTTAGATTCCACATCCTCTCCCTAACAAACAGGAAAAAAAGTTCAAAGTTTGAGCATATATGATTTTTGATAAGGGATAATACACTTAAAGTTCAAAGTTTGAGCATATATGATTTTTTGATAAGGGATAATACAACAGTAGACTTTTACTCCCTATCTTACTCCATTTCAAGCAACTCCTCCAGAACCATTTCAAAGGCAATCTTCCTACTATCTAATGTATATGTCATTGAATTCAAATGGCGTTTTCTTGCACTGCGTTTCCCTCTTCAAGATCATCCCCTATTCATTCCAACCAAATGAGAAAATATGCATCATATAGCTCACAAGTTGCATCGTATACAATCATTTCTATCACCCTTTCAAAATTTCATTAGTTAATCCACAATCCTAGTTCATTTTTGAAAATTAATTTTTATGATTCAAGACAAAAAATGGTATCCAAAGATTTTTACTCTTACATTCCAGTATTTTTTGGCATTAACAGATCTAAGCTAATTAAAGAGAAAATAAGTCATTCCATGCCAAAAAATAAATTATACATGTTCAAGCACATGCTCGAGATAAGCAGGAAATATATTCAACAAACTAATTAAAGAAGATTAAGTCATTCCAAGCCAAAATGCAAGTCCAAAAAAAAAAAAATCATTCTAGTGATCCAAATTTAGAACATCATCCTGCTAACTTGTTATTAATTTAATAATGCAAGACAAACTTTTATGGCATTCAATTATCATCATATTATTAATTTAATAATGCAAGTTACAATCATCTCATACAGAAATCAATTGGTTTTCAATGAAGACAAACTTTTATGGTATTCAATTATCATCATTTGATATACTAAGCCTCTGTTTGGTAACACCTAGTAGTTTATAATTGGTTTATTGATGATTTTGAGGTAAAATATGTGGTTAAAAAATAGAGAGAGAAAATGTATGGTTAAAAAGTGATTTAAAAAATTATGTGATTTAACAACTAGTTTATAAACCAGTTTATTTGGTTTACCAAATGGATGTTAAATATTTGTATGCATTCAAACAACAATCAATTAAGAAACCTCAGCATAAAAATGGCCTTGTCACTTAGAAACATCGAGCCATTTTATGTCATACCTTGAGTTGAAATTTCGATTTCCACTTGACTTGAAACATTGATTTAAAGCTAATGATGTTGTTAAAGAAGCCTTCAATAAAGCAAGGGCCTGTTACAGAAGCATGAACTATCAATTTCTTACATATCATCAGTATGAAGAGGAGAAATATATTGGTCCAATTCTAAACAGAACAAAACAAAACTGACTATAGAAGTTATCTATGTCTCACTCTCCAATTCATGATTTGGCAATGTCCGAATATCGCTTCTTGTTGAAGGTGAATTTCATGGATACACAGGTATCGAAATATTTGCAAGTTTTCTTTTCCCAAAAAAATACATCTGTCAGAGGAGTGTTTGATACCAAAGAATGCTTAAGAAACTTAGAAACCTTAAAGAACACAACAAAAGAAAAACCAGTCACATAATTGGACTAAACCCATAAGAATTCCACAGTTTTATAAAAAAAACCAAGCACAAGCTTATGACGTGCATGGAAATGAAGTGAACTTATATACATCATAACACACAAACACATATACACCATATATTCTTGCAAAAAGTTGAAAAAAAAAGAGCTATGTATGACAAAAATATAGAAAAGTGACTTTTTGTTAACAGATTAAATTACCTCATCTAGTCCAACATCGACATACAACTCCTCAACTTGATAAACATCGTTGAAACCCAAATTACACAGGAATTGCAGCAGAGAAACAGGATTGTAAGACAACACAAATTAAAGAATATAGATTAATTCTAGAAAATCAAGCATGATACCATGTCTTGCTGATTTTTTGATGGCAAAAGAAGCACCACTTTTTTTTTTTATCGAAACCATTCCAAATCTTCATTCTTCAACAACTGCAATCCACTGATGAAAATGGATAACCATACATATGAAATCCCAAATACAATTAATAAAGTTTCACAGTGCAGAAAGGACCACAAAAACATAGCATAAAACTTATCTACTCAAAACCAGCTGCCAATATCTTATTCTAATCAAAACCAAAGACATAATTTTTGTAATCAAATGATACCCAGCTGCCCAAATCTCTATACAAATCAAATGATACCCAGCTGCCAATATCTTATTCTAATCAAAACCAAAGACATAATTTTTGCAATCAAATGATACCCAGCTACCCAAATCTCTATACAAATCAAATGATACCCAACTGCCAATATCTTATTCTAATCAAAATCAAAGACATAATTTTTGCAATCTGTTCACAAATAAAAATAATTAAATATTCAAATTAGATCGCAAACAAAATTTAAACTTCCCTGAGGGTGTAGAAACGAAGTCGGTGCAGTGCAATCAAATCGGGAGAGTTGCTGCAGTAGATCGACCAAGAACAAAATAGACAGAAGCACGTAGATGTAACACATCGAAGCAGACAGCGCGGCGATGCACGGTAGGTCGGTGTGGTATGGATGAGGACGGAGCTGCTAATTCGATTGGGTGAAGGGATAAAATGAGCCAGAGAAAGAATTGGTAGTTCCCTCTTTTCTTTTCTTTTCTTTTTTTTTTTTGCTTTTGGTTCTTCCTTTTTCTATCATCCGTATGCTCTCTATTCTCTCCAATCTTTTCGTATTGGGAAATGGAACACTTTTCTCTAGACTGGACGTGTGAAATGAAAATGAAGTATTTATTATAAATAAATACAAACTTACATATTTATATGCTTTGGGAAATGGTTTCGCTGACACATTTGACCATTTGGGAAAAATATCAGATCAGATAAGTTGGCTGTGGGACCACGTGGAATTTTAAATTTCAAATTCTTTTATAATCACATCGGGATTTCAAATTCATGCTTATGAAAGAAGCAACCGGAAGAGGAAGAGGGGAACCATTTGGGGGGCCTTTTGGAGGGATTTTTTGGAGGCAAAATTTAAGGCACTATCTTTCTTTATAATAATAATAAGATTTTTCAATTTTTAAAATTTTATTATAAGTAATTTTCAAGTTTTATAAAATGTAAGTAAATTTCAATTTAATCTCTAAAAATAGGGTATTTTTGTAAAGAGCCCAAAAACAAACTTAAAAACGCCCACGGGCTTGGGCCGACTCGTTTGGCTCGTGAGTCAAACGAGCCCATGGTTGGGCCCAAACACCCGTTGTGGGTTTCCCACATGGACTTACACGAGCCGAACCCAATCACGAGGTAGATAGGTCGAGCTGGCCGGCTCGACCCATTTATCATCCTTAATCACAATTAGATATGCACCACCACATCAAGCAAATATTATCATAGTTTCTCGAATTAGTCATTACTACCAATAAATGATATCATCAAAAACCAATTCACCTGCGTGTCATTCCACCACCCATCTAACCACCATCCTAAACTGTCACAAAAAACCATCGTCACAAATCTGACTATCGCCAAGCCTCCATCTTGCACCATCATTAATAATATCGAAATATTTACACTCCATTTGGTAACACTATAGTGATTTATCAACTGATTTATTTATAATTTTAAAGTAAAATTTGTGGTATAAAAGTAGAGAGAGAAAATGTGTGTAATTAAAAATAGATTGAAAATTTGTGTGATTTATAAACTAGTTACGTGGCTAAACCATTTTTTTTAAAAATGTGATATGTATGTTACTTTCTTTGTAACGATCCGACACCCTCGCTGGGGCCTTCTCCGAGTCGCACTCGTGGTCTTTCCACTCCCCCTCTAGTCGTCTTGGTCCTCAAGGGCTGCCGCCTCATTTCTAAGAAGTGAATTTTTGCCTTCCATGGATTTCGAACCTTATACCTAGGGGTTTAGTACAATGATTCTTAGAATCCTGCTACCATCATAGTACAATGATTCTTAGAATCCTGCTACTGGGCTGGACAAAAACCGACCCAACCCGCCGAACCCGCCCAAACCGACCCAACCCGATCGGTTTGGGTCGATTTTTCATGAAAATTGGATTGGGTTGGGTTTTTTTTTTTTAGATTTTTTTCGGGTTGGGTCGGGTTGCGGGTTGGGTGAATAACTCGACCCAACCCAACCCAAAAAAAAAAATACAGTTTTTTTTTTTTTTTGGTAATGAAACTTGACTTATTTAAATATTGATTGAATATATTTTAATTTTATTAGCAAGTGTTCAATTTATTAAATTTCTGGTTATTGTAGTGTACATAATTGATTTGAATTAAAGATAGATTCATGAGTTTTTTTTTTTTTTCAAAAATTTTACTAATTGGGCCAAAGTCCAAACCGACCAACCCGACCCAACCCGACCGAAATTTGGTGGGTTGGGTTGGGTTGAGTTTGAATTCGTAATTGGGTTGGGTTTGGTTGATTTTTTATCAACCCGATCGTGGTGGGTTGGGTTCGGGTTGGGTAAAAAACCGACCCAATCCAACCCACGCCCACCCCTACCTGCTACCATCTGATGGTAGCAGGATTCTAAGAATCATTATACTAAACTCCTAGGTACATGGTTCGAATCCTGCGGAAGGCAAAAAATCACTTCTAGAGAAGGCCCCAGCAAGGGAGCCAGGGGGAGTGGAAAGACCATGAGTACGACTCGGAGAAGACCCCAACGAGGGAGCCGGGTCGTTACAAAAAAGGAGCCTTTTTTGTAACGACCCGGCTCCTTCGCTGGGGCCTTCTACGTGTCGTACTCATGGTCTTTCCACTCCCCCTGGTCGTCATGGTCCTCAAAGGCTGTCAACCTCGTTTTTAGGAAGTGAATTTTTGTCTTCCATGGGTTTCGAACCTTGTACCTGGGGATTAAGTACAAAGATTCTTAGAAACTGTAGCGACCAAGAATTTTTACGCGATTAATAATTATTTTAATAGAAAATCGTGTCGCTACTATTTCACCAATTTTTATTAAGTTAACGCCACGACGTATTCGTATAGCCAAATCAAGAAATAATCGAGATCGTTCGATTTTAAATTAAATTCCGAATTTCTAAAAATATCTCCATTCTCTTGATTTAAAGTATATTAAGTCCAAGTACTTAATTCAATGTTATCCCAATATTTATTTATACAAAAATTACTTTTATTATTGAAATTAAGAAAATATATGCAAGCATGGGAGGTTCCATTATATGTAATCATGAAGAGCATAATATTTGTATAAATATGGAAAAGTATATGAATGATTTATATACTCCATTATATATAATCATGAAGAGCATAATATTTGTATAAATATGGAAAAGTATATGAATGATTGATAAGACTCCATTATATGTAATCATGAAGAGCATAATATTTGTATAAATATGGAAAAGTATATGAATGATTTATATACTCCATTATATATAATCATGAAGAGCATAATAATTGTATAAATATGGAAAAGTATATGAATGATTGATAGACTCCATTATATATAATCATGAAGAGCATATTATTTGTATAAATATGGAAAAGTATATGAATGGTGATTTACTTTAAGAAAAGGATGTGTTAAAATTAATAGAATTGAATGATTATGTTTACAATATGCCAACTTTATACATCTATTTAAACCCATCTCTTTTACACACAACTCTACACATATACACTTATTTCCAATCTCTTGACAAAATCCACAAGTAAGAGAAATTCAAGGTGGTCAAGAAAGTTTTGGTCCATTTACTACTACACTTCATTTTAATCTTTTAAAAGGTAAGTATATCTTATGTTTTTATGAAAAGTAAGTATGTTTTTATGAAAGGTAAATACACCTTATGTTTTTATGAAAAGTAAGTATGTTTTTATGACAAGTAAGTATATCTTATATTTTTATGAAAAGTAAGTATGTTTTTATGAAAGGTAAATACACCTTATGTTTTTATGAAAAGTAAGTATGTTTTTATGACAAGTAAGTATATCTTATGTTTTTATGAAAAGTAAGTATGTTTTTATGAAAGGTAAATACACCTTATGTTTTTATGAAAAGTAAGTATGTTTTTATGACAAGTAAGTATATCTTATGTTTTTATGAAAAAGTAAGTATGTTTTTATGAAAGGTAAATACACCTTATGTTTTTATGAAAAGTAAGTATGTTTTTATGACAAGTAAGTATATCTTATGTTTTTATGAAAAGTAAGTATGTTTTTATGAAAGGTAAATACACCTTATGTTTTTATGAAAAGTAAGTATGTTTTTATGACAAGTAAGTATATCTTATGTTTTTATGAAAATGTTTGGATCATTGCTATGAAATCAATCTCACAAGATTGTTATGGGTTCCATATGATATGTTTATGATTATGCTAAGGGGACCGGAGTTTAGTAGCGCTACACATAAGAATTCTTGCCATTTAAGTTCGGTAAAATTCTTGTGTCTCCCTATGTTTATGAGTATTTCGATCCTATCCTATGTTATGATGAAAATGATCCATATGCTTTCAAAAGAAAATTTATGCTTGGTATACTTACTGGGATTTTATAAATCTCACTCCACGATATTTACCATTTTCAGATAATTGAAGGTTCGAGGCGGTCAACATGGAAGTGGCAAAAGTGGTTAAGATTGATGAGATAATTATGTTGAACTTTATGTAAGAAAATTATGTTCTATTTTTATTCACAAATAAAATTATGGGATTCTAATTATTCTTTTGAATAATTTTACATTACTATTTAAGTCTCGATAATATGATATGAGTCACTTTTAGTGGCACTCGAATGGTCGAGAATTCGGGTCGTCACAGAAACCCACTACCATTAGACTAGGTACAAGGTTCGAAACCCATGGAAGACAAAAATCCACATCCTGGAAACGAGGCTGGAAGCCCTTGAAGACCAGGACGACCAGGGGGGAGTGGAAAGACCATGAGTACGATACGGAAAAGGCCCCAGCGAGGGAGCCTGGTCGTTACATGTCTAATGTTACCAGGGCTTCCATGAAGTTTTTACTTAACTCCTAGGTACATGGGTCGAATCCCTGGGAGGAAAAAATTCACTTCCTGGAAACGTGGCTACCAGCCCTTGAGGAGCAGGACGACCAGGAGGGAGTGGAAAGACCATAAGTAAACGGTCGACACCCTTGAGGACCGAGTACGCTACAAAAAGGCACCTTTTTTGTGACGACCCAGCTCCCTCACTGGGGCCTTCTCCGTGTCGTACTCATGGTCTTTCTACTCTCCCCTGATCGTCTTGGTCCTCAAGGGCTGCCGCCTCGTTTCCAGGAAGTGGATTTTTGCCTTCCATGAGCTTCGAATCTTGTACCTAGGGGTTAAGTACAAAGACTCTTAAAAACTCACTACCATTAGACCACGTGTCTAATGGTACTAGGGATTCCATGAAGTTTGTACTTAACCCCTTGGTACAAAATTCGAATCCCCGAGGAGGCAAAAATCTACTTCCTGGAAACGAGGCTGCCAGCCTTTGAGGAGCAGGATGACCAGGGAGGAGTGGAAAGACCATGAGTAGACGGTCGGCAGCCTTTGAGGATCGGGTACGCTACAAAAAAGGCGCCTTTTTTTTAACGACCCGGCTCCCTCGCTGGGGCTTCCTCCGAGTCGTACTCATGGTCTTTCCACTCTCCCTCACTGGGGTCTTCTCCAGAAGTAGATTTTTTGGGCTCCCTCGCTGGGGCCTCCTCGGAGTACCATTCTAAAAATCATTGTACTAAACCCTAGGTACATGGTTCGAATTCTGCGGAAGACAAAAAATCCACTTCTGGAGAAGGCCACAGTTAGGAAGCGAAAAGATCATGAGTACGACTCCGAGGAGGCCCCAGCGAGGGAGCCGGGTCGTTACATAAAGGTCTAATGATAGCAGGATTCTAAGAATCATTGTACTAAACCCCTATGTACATTGTTTGATTCATGCGGAAGACAAAAATCCACTTCTAGAGAAGGCCTCAGCGAGGGAGTCAGGCGGGAGTGGAAAGACCATGAGTACGACTCGGAGAAGGCCCCAGCGAGGGAGCTGTGTCGTAACAAGAAAGGCGCCTTTTTTGTGACGACCCGACTCCATTGTTGGGGCCTCCTCCGAATAGTACTCATAGTCTTTCCACTCCCCCTGGTCGTCCTGGTCATCAAGGGCTGCCAGCCTCATTTTCAGGAAGTGGATTTTTGCTTTCAATGGGTTTCGAATCTTGTATCTAGGGATTAAGTACAAAGATTCTTAAAAACCAACTACCATTAAAACGAGGCTGGCAGCCCAGGACTACCAAGGAGAGTGGAAAGACCATGAGTACGACTCGATTGAGGCCCCAGAGAGGGAGCCGGGTTGTCACATTTTTCCTTCAAAAATAGACAGTAATTAGCAAAATTAGAAACCAAATCAATAATCATGTATACACACAAATCAGAAATTAAGTGAATATGAATGTACCTAAATCTGCTCAAGAAACTCTGCAGCTGCGACCGTGAATTTGAACTCAAAATTATTTCAAAATCACATATTGATGCATGTGCCTAAAATCACAATAAACAGAAAACTCAATTTCTGAGACCCTAATGCAAAAACAAAAGATATATAAAGAAAAAAAAAAAAAGAACCTAAACATTCATAGGGTTGTATCTTGGAGATTTGCATTTGAAAATTCAAGGGGTCTTCCCAGCAAAATGATAGATGTAGAAATAGAGTTTGAATTTGAATTGCTGAAACAGTGCGAAAAATGATAAATGATAATGAGAGAGTGAGTGGGGAGAAATGGAGCTGTAGTCTGTAGAAATAGAGTTTGAATTTAAATTACTGGTGCTGGAGCATGGGTCCCACGATATTAATGATTTGTTTCATCTATTTGGTAATCAAAATAAATTGGTTTATTCCATCCAAAAAAAAAGTTTATAAATCAGTTTATAAACCAATTTTTTGTAATTATATTTTTCAAAATCATCTTTTAATCACATATTTTTTTTCCTTTTTAACCACATATTTTACCTCGAAAACATAATATTCTTTATTTTCAATATTTTCATTCAATATGACCGTCAATAATAAAAAATGGTAACTTTAATCAAAATATACAAATAACAATAACAACATATTATTACTGCTTTATTTGACGTGTTATTGATACCATATAAGCCCTGTTTGTTTTTAATAAAATTCAATTCAATGCCTCTGTTCGATAAGGGCAATTATTTGATTAATAAAACCAATTTATAATATACACAATTATTTTAATTATTTTTTAATTACATATATTTTTTCTCCGCCATTCAACAATACATGCCAAAATCTCTATTACATGTGATCAAAGTAGTTGAAGGGCAATATCGAAAGGATGGAACAGTGAAAAGCACTTTTGTGTCAGCCCACCATATTTGTTTACTGTATGGTGTTCTTTTCCATGCATGAATCGGATAGAAAGTTGACAGAAAATCTAATCTAATCTATCTATCTAATTTAATCTAATCTAATCTATCTATCAAGAAATGATCTCCTACCCTCTGGAGGGTAGGTTATCCTACCCTCCAGCACCTTTTTCATCCCAAAAAAATCATTTTCTGGGATGAAAAAGGTGCTGGAGGGTAGGATAACCTACCCTCCAGCGGGTAGGAGGAGATCACCAGGGTCTATCTATCTAATTTAATCTAATCTAATACTATATCTAATCTTCTTCTTCTAATATCTAAAGCTCCTAAAGCTCCCAAAAAAAAAAAAAAAACAGTGAAAAAAAGAAAGCCGTGCAGCCTACCATCACTGTCAAAGTGTCAATCAATCAACTAGCTGTGTTCGGATTGGTTGATTTTTTTAGTTTATAAACCAAAATTTAAATTAAACAATTTCTCAAATTAATCTCTAATCATACACATTTTCTTTCTCCACTTTTTAACCATCAATCTACCTAAAAAATCGTAAAAAAAAAATTATTTTAAACAAAAAAAAAAAAAAAAAAAAACTTTCGAACAGAGGCTAAAGCAAAGAAGCCTACCCAATTTTTTATTTTACATGATCCCACGTTTGTCATACTTTTTGCATTTTTTGAAATAAGAATGATCTACACATAGAAATTTTTATAATTTATTGGAAATAAATTTTAATGATTGCATTAAAAAACAAAATGGATAATTGTATAGATTACTTACTTTAGATAATAAAACTGATTTTTACTACCCAAATAAAAAAATTTGAAAAATACTTCATTGTTACTAAAAAAAATTGAAAAGTATCATAGGTATCATACTGTGATACTAACATATTTGAGAAGTATCAAAAGTATTAGATTGTGATACTTCAGGTGATTATGAAGTATTTTTCAGTTTTTATGATTTTATTATAAGTAATTTTCAAATTTTATAAAATTCTAGTAAATTTCAATTTGATCCCTAAAAGTAGTGTAATTATGTGAATAGCCCAAAACAAAATCTAATTAAGGCTCCGTTTGGAAGCTCATATAAAATGAAATTAATTTATAATGTATATCATTTTGGTTTTTTAAACAATATATGTGGTTAATAATTAGAGAGAAAATGTGTGTGATTAAAAATTGATTTAAAAAATTGTGCCCATTATAATTTGAATTTATAATGCTTACTAAACACAACCTAAACTAATTACGCTAATATAAATATTTGAACAAACTTTCTACATAATGTCCCTATTTGATATTGATTTTAAAGAGTTTATTTGAATAAATAATTTTTTTTAATAATAATTTTCAGGATAATGTGTGGTTAAGAAGTAGAAAATCTTTTATGAATTTATGTGTAATATTATTTTAAATAATGGTACCAAACTAGGGCTTTAAATAATATCAAACACACGCAAAACAAAACATTAATAATATGTTGTTATTGTTATTTGTATGTTTTAATTATATTTATCATGACTTTTTTTATTCTTAACGGTAATATTAAATGATTTAGTTACATTGTTTGTAAAATTTTAAGAGTTATTTAAATATAATAATATTTTTTATGCATTTTATATTTGTGTTGATTATGTGTAAACATTAAAATTTTACAAATGTTGTTTATAAATAATTTATTTGAAATGAATTTTAATAATTGCGTTAAAAAACAAAATATAATTAAAGTAATTAGCTAATATGAATTGATTTATAAATTGTAATAATTGCGTTCAATAATATATGCTTAGTTAAAGTAATTACTAACTATGCAAATATAAAAATAAGACTTTGAATAACGAGTATCAAATAGGGGCTTTAAAAATATCAAACACACGCGAAACAAAGAACTGAATAAGTAATAATATGTTGTTATTGTTATTTGTATATTTTTATTATAGTTACCTGAGTTTTTTATTATTAGTTGTACTACTAAATGGATTAGTTATACTGTTTGTAAAATTTTAATATTTATTGTAATATAATAATATTTTTTATGTATTTTGTATTTGTGTTAATTATGTATAAATATTAAAATTTTACAAATCTTGTTTATAAATAGTTTATTTGAATAAATAATGATTTTATAAATAATGTGTAATTAAAAAATAAAAAATAGTTTTTAGATTTATATAAAAAAATATTATTAATTTTCTTTTATAAATATAAAATTATATGTGGAAATTTGTTCAAAAACATTTAACTAATTATAATCTAAAGAGATTTTTCCTTATATTGGGTATGTTTGTAAATTTTCAACTTGGACTATTGGGGGGGGGGGGGGGGGGGGGATTAAGAGACTAATGTCACGACTCGCTCGATTTTGGCACAAGAAGATCGAGAAATTTAAAATGGTGACGACTTGAGGCTAACCGGAATATTCTAGAACTCCCCCAAGGGCATGAAGATTGCTAGAATATGGTGGAACATTCTAGAAGCCTTCAAGCTCCTCACTTGGCGGATTATTCTAGATCATCCTAGTTTAATCCATAAATATTTTAATGTAGATATTTGTGTAGATAATTCTAGAATTGTAATCTAGACCATTGGATAGAAATGATCCTAGCCATCCATTTGAGGAGGCTACTACTATAAATAGCTTGGTAGGATTCATTTGTAGGCATCAAGAGAGTGAACTTGTAAAGAGTGTTGTAAAGAGTGTCTTTATTCAATACAAAGCTTTCTTTGTAAGTTCTTGTGTTCCTTCATTGTCCCTTTCTTAAGGTGTTCTACTTAGTGCCTTTCTAAGACATCAACGCCAATCGGGAGGCTGACTTAGTGTAATAACCGCGGGGGCGGAAGTTGAAGACACTAAGGCCGCACGGTTCTTGGAGGAAATTAGTAAGTCCATGACAGTTGGTATCAGAGCCTAGGTTTGCTCACTTACTATCGTTGGTATGGCTGAAAAAGATGTTGTGGGTTCCGGCATTTCGGAGGTAGAACATGAGGAGCGGGGTCGAGAGGTCGAACCCCAAACCACGAGTAAGAAAACTCGACAAACTCGAAGCAAGAGCCGACCACCGGCCCCTACCGGTGGATCTCTTGAGGAAGTATTTCTCAATATGGGGGAACGCATTGAAGTAATGGAGAATTCACTCTCAACCCTTGAAGATCACACCTTGGAACAACTTGATGATCTCAAGGAAGACCAAGGAACTTTAAGGGAAGAATATACGAGGTTGGAGGCCAAGGTCATGGATACTGTCAAAGCAATCCAAAACCAAGTGAACAAGCTTTGCGCGGATATGCAAAGTGGCCTAGACGCTTGTAAGAAGGCGTCAACTAGTGCGGGTACTAGCACGATCCTAGCAGCTCCAAGGATCGACTATCCAAAGCCTAGGGAGTTCGATGGAAAGCGAGATGCAAAAGAGCTAGATGATTTCCTATGGCGATTGGAGATATATTTTGAGGGCGTGAACATTGTGGATGAAGCTATTAAGGTACGTACTTCGACTATGTATCTTACGGACACCGCGGCTCTATGGTGGCGACGTAAGCACGCCGACATAGAAAAGGGTGCTTGTAAGATAGATAGTTGGGATGATTTCAAGAAAGAATTGAAACGCCAATTTTATCCTGAAAATGTAGTATATGAGGCCCGTAAAAAGCTTAGGGAGTTGAAACATAAGGGCACTATTCGCGATTATGTCAAAGAGTTTACTACCCTTGTGCTTCAAATCCCGAGCATGTCTGATGAAGATCTATTGTTTCACTTTACCGACGGGTTGCAAAATTGGGCGAAGCAAGAACTTCAACGTCGGGGAGTGAAGACAGTAGACGAGGCTATTGTGGTGGCCGAATCTTTAACCGAGTTCCAAAGGAGCGCGGATTCATCAAAATCTTCTAAAAGCTTTAAGAGTAACTCGGCTAAAGGCGGGAGAGAGAAGAAAGATTACCATAAGCCATCATTCTTCAAAGGTGGTAACACTTACAAACCTTCCCTCTCGCGAAAAAATCATGAGGAAAAGAAGAAGGCCTCGACGGGTTCTCAAAGTGGATGCTTCGTGTGCAAAGGGCCACATTTAATGCGTGATTGCCCTAAACTTGGCACATTGGCGGCTATGGCGGAGGAACGGGATTCATCCTCTTGCCAAGATCAAAGGGCAGAACATTTTAGTTCATTGCAACTTCTTAACGCTCTCAATGCTAAGGTCGTTCCGGCTTCCAATAATGAACGAGGATTAATGTATGTGGAAGCTCAAGTAAATAGTCGGCCCGCACTAGCAATGGTGGATACGGGAGCTACCAACAACTTCATTACTGAAGATGAAGCTAGAAGGTTGGGCCTCACAGTCACTAAAGGTGGTGGTCTTATGAAAGCTGTGAATTCTCCATCCACTCCCCTTGGTGGCATAGTTCGAGGAGTGGAAATTCAATTAGGCACTTGGCATGGCCAAGTGGATTTCTCGGTGGCTACAATGGATGATTTTCGCTTGGTTCTCGGGTTGGACTTCATGAGGAAGGTCAATGCTATTCCCATGCCTTCATTTGGCTCGGTTTGCATCTTGGAGAGGGGATCTCCATGCATGGTTCCTACGGTAGCTAGGACGAAAGCAATGGGGCAGCTTTCGGCCATGCAACTAGCAAAAGGGCTAAAGAAAGGGGAGGTAACGTACTTGGCCGCACTCAAAATGGAGGACCAAGTTGATGAAGTTGCGGGAAATGATGACGTGCCCAAGGTCATCAAGGAGGTCCTTGAAGAAAATAAGGACGTAATGCCACCGGAGTTACCTAAGAAATTACCACCTAGGAGGGAGGTGGATCATAAGATCGAATTGGAGCCGGGTGCCAAACCACCGGCCATGGCACCCTATCAGATGGCACCTCCGGAGCTAGAAGAACTTCGAAGGCAATTAACGGAGTTACTTGACACGGGGAGGATACGACCTTCGAAGGCACCTTATGGCGCACCGGTCTTGTTCCAAAAGAAGCATGATGGTTCGTTACGCATGTGCGTAGATTACCGGGCGCTCAACAAGGTAACTATTAAGAACAAATATCCTATTCCTTTGATTGATGATTTATTTGATAGACTTGGTAGTGCAAAATATTACACTAAGGTGGATCTACAAAAGGGATATTACCAAGTACGGATTGCAGAAGGAGATGAGCCTAAGACAGCATGCATCACTCGATATGGCTCATTCGAATGGTTGGTAATGCCTTTTGGCTTAACCAACGCCCTGGCCACATTTTGCACATTGATGAATAGGATTTTCCAACCTTACTTGGACAAGTTCGTGGTGGTATACTTGGATGACATTGTCATCTATAGCGACAACTTGGAGGATCATGCAAAACATCTCCGAACGGTGTTCCAAGCATTGCGGGAGAATGAGCTATACATCAAAAAGGAGAAATGTTCATTTGCCAAGGAGGAGGTGCACTTCCTTGGACATATCATTGGCCACGGGCGATTGAAGATGGATGAGGCAAAAGTAAAAGCAATCAAGGAGTGGGAAGCACCAACCAAGGTAACCGAACTTCGTTCTTTCCTTAGTCTAGTCAATTATTATCGGCGGTTCATCCAGGGCTACTCAGCGAGGGCAGCCCCACTAACGGACCTATTAAAGAAGAATAAGACATGGGACTGGTCCGAGAAATGTCAAACGGCCTTTGATGATTTGAAGGTGGCCGTGGTGGAGGAACAGGTCTTGGCATTGCCAGATTTTACCAAGACCTTTGAAGTACAAACGGATGCCTCAGATTTTGCTATCGGGGGAGTCTTAATGCAAGATGGGCATCCTATTGCCTTTGAAATCCGCAAGCTCAACGACACCGAGCGTCGATATACGGTGCAAGAAAAGGAAATGACGGCTATTGTTCATTGCCTACGGGTGTGGGGTCATTACTTGTTGGGCTCAAAATTCATCATCAAGACGGATAATGTCGCTACTAGTTATTTCCAATCACAAAAGAAGCTAACTCCCAAGCAAGCACGATGGCAAGATTTCTTAGCGGAGTTCGACTATGTGATGGAATACAAGCCGGGGAAGGCGAATGTTGTAGCCGATGCGTTAAGCAGGAAGGCGGAGCTTGCAGCCATAAGCCAAGCCAAAGGGACGTTGCTTGATTTGATTCGGGAAGGCATGGATCATGATCCCTTGGCTAAGGAGTTGGTCAAAGCTGCCCAAGAAGGAAAGAAGCGACGATTTTGGGTCGAGGACGGCCTACTCTACACTACGGGGCAGCGTATCTATGTTCCTAAATGGAACAACTTGCGGCGAGATATCATCAAGGAGTGCCATGAAACCAAGTGGGCTGGTCATCCCGGGCAGAAACGTACATTGGCGCTACTTGAACGAGCTTACTATTGGCCGCAAATGAAAGACATGGTGGAGCTCTATGTGAAGACTTGTCTTGTGTGCCAACAAGACAAAGTGGAAACAAGGTCACCAGCGGGTTTGTTGGAGCCTCTACCAGTCCTGGAGCGTCCATGGGACTCTATCACCATGGACTTCATTAGTGCCTTGCCTAAATCCGAAGGGTTCGGGTCAATAATGGTGGTGGTTGATCGATTCTCTAAGTATGGCACCTTCATTCCTGCCACCAAGGATTGCACAGCGGAGGAAGCGGCAAGGCTATTCTTCAAGAATGTTGTGAAGTATTGGGGGTTACCACAGAGTATAATAAGTGATTGTGATCCCCGATTCACGGGTCGCCTATGGACGGAGTTGTTCAAACTCCTAGGCTCGGACCTACACTTCTCTACAAGCTTTCACCCTCAGACGGATGGACAAACAGAAAGGGTGAATGCTTTGTTGGAATGCTATCTCCGGCACTTTGTAAGTGCCAATCAGAGAGATTGGGCCAAGCTCCTGGATATTGCGCAATTTTCCTACAATTTACAAAGGAGTGAAGCCACGGGGCGGAGTCCATTCGAGTTGGCGACAGGACAACAACCACTAACGCCCCACACTTTGTCCACTTCTATTGAAGGAGGGAAAAGCCCCGGAGCATACAAAATGGCTAAGTCATGGGAGGAGCATGCCGACTTAGCAAGATCTTGTTTAAACAAAGCACGGAGGCGCATGAAGAAGTGGGCCGATAAGAAGAGACGGCCTTTGGAATTTAAAGTTGGGGACCAAGTCCTTGTGAAAATATTACCTCAACAATTCAAGGCATACCGAAGTGTGCACAAAGGCTTGGTACGGAGATATGAAGGGCCGTTCCCGGTGGTAGCCAAGGTTGGTAAGGTATCTTATCGCCTTGACCTACCTAGCACTTTAAAGATTCATCCTGTCTTTCATGTGAGCATGTTGAAGCCATATCATGAAGACATGGAAGACCCTAGCCGAGGGGAGTCACAACGGGCACCTCCGATTGTGACTAAGTCATTTGACAAGGAGGTTGATGAGGTTCTAGCAGATCGCATTGTTCGAAGACGTGGAGTGCCTCCTTGCCAACAATTTTTGATAAAGTGGAAGGGATTGCCCGAGTCCGAAGCAACGTGGGAAAATCAAGAAGACTTGTGGCAGTTCGAAGACAAGCTAAAGCATTACGCGGTGACGAGGGCGTCGCCCAAATAGGCGGGGGAGAATGTCACGACTCGCTCGATTTTGGCACAAGAAGATCGAGAAATTTAAAATGGTGACGACTTGAGGCTAACCGGAATATTCTAGAACTCCCCCAAGGGCATGAAGATTGCTAGAATATGGTGGAACATTCTAGAAGCCTTCAAGCTCCTCACTTGGCGGATTATTCTAGATCATCCTAGTTTAATCCATAAATATTTTAATGTAGATATTTGTGTAGATAATTCTAGAAGTGTAATCTAGACCATTGGATAGAAATGATCCTAGCCATCCATTTGAGGAGGCTACTACTATAAATAGCTTGGTAGGATTCATTTGTAGGCATCAAGAGAGTGAACTTGTAAAGAGTGTTGTAAAGAGTGTCTTTATTCAATACAAAGCTTTCTTTGTAAGTTCTTGTGTTCCTTCATTGTCCCTTTCTTAAGGTGTTCTACTTAGTGCCTTTCTAAGACATCAACGTCAATCGGGATGCTGACTTAGTGTATTAACCGCGGGGGCGGAAGTTGAAGACACTAAGGCCGCACGGTTCTTGGAGGAAATTAGTAAGTCCGTGACACTAAGCCAAAGAATTTCTTTCGGGATAAATAATTTCATATTTGATTGATTATTTTATATATATATATATTGGAATACATTGCTCATTTATATTATTCTTTTTTTTTTTTTGTACAATAATTACATAAACTAATTTTATCCCTATCCAAAGGGCTACACACTTTCAGAGCATTTTTCGTTTTCTATTGATATAAGTAAGATTTGTACCTTAGAAATGTGGTTATCGCAAAAAAGAGAATTATGTGTACCTTAGAAATGTGGTTATCGCAAAAAAGAGAATTATGGAAATTATTTGTTTAGAATAGTTTATGATTGAAATATGAGTATTTTGTTTTTTGAAATTATGGTGAAATGGAAATTATTTGTTTAGAATAGTTTATGATTGAAATATGAGTATTTTGTTTTTTGAAATTATGGTGAAAGCATTGTAGAAATTTGATATAGGTGACAATATCTTTGCAGAGATATGTGGGAAAATCCTAAGAATGAATTTTCCAAATTTTTTTCAATGTTTTTTCTTTGAATATTCCATTACTTTTGCCTTATCATACTACTTTGCCAGATTTTATGTGATATATTTAATCTTAATAGTTTCCAAAAAGTATATTCATCTTTTGTTATCTTTTTAATTGTTTGCTCATATATTATGATAAGAAAGTATTTTAAGAGCATCTCCAATTATAGTGTATAATAATAATTAATGATTTAGATCTTCAAATTTGCTGGATTAATCATTAATGGTTTCCAATGGTTTTGTGAATTTGAAATAATTTGATATTTTTTATTTATTCTATACTTCATAAATATGTAGAGATCTATGACGAATATTCCGTATTTTAGAATTTAATTTTTTCTTTGCAAGTTTAATTTTTTACATTTTACTTCAAAATATTTCGTGTATATATCTAATATCCCGTGCATCGCACGGGTGATAGATCTAGTTAATATACCAAACAGATGTTTCGGAGGGATTCAATCAGCATTTTTGCCTTTGTTTGACAAACATGTTTTTTCCTACAAAATTCCCCAAATCACTTTTTAACCACACATTTTACCTAACAAACATAAAAAAACATGTTTTTAAATAAAAAACTTTTAACAAACAGAGGCTTTTAAGCCAAAAGACATTTTTTTTTTTTTTTGTAGATGAGCTGGAATTTATAGACGGGAAATGTTGCCTTTGTTATATATAGTAAATATGTAGTAATAAATATACAGTAATAGTAATATCCCTATCCCTACTATATATAAAGCTCACTTCAAGTTCAGTATTCCTAAGGACCAAAAGTAGCACTTTTAGGCTAGAAAGGGTGAAGCTGGTTAGCACTTTTCCTTATCTTCTCTTATTATTAAAGGTGAAACCTGATTTTTACTCTGTCTCCTTTGTATAAAGGTGAAGCACGTTTTTACTGTGATTTATGTGTCTTGGATATTATATATATATATAAACGTTTTTAAATAAAAGAAACGCTTTTAATGATACAGAAAAAGGAGGAGAAGAAAATAGATCGAATAGATGTAGAGCTTCATTCTTCACGCAGCGTGTCCAGAGTAGGGCTTCTTCTTCTTCTGCCTGTTGTCGTTCGTCGGTGGAAATTCCTTGTCTTCTTTAGCATTTTTTTGTTTCGTCCGTGTTTATAGCGTGTATTTTTCAGTGATTGACTTTTTTTTTTCGGTTTTGGGTTGGAGGGAGAAATCAAACAAAATTTTTCGATTTTTTTGCTTCGGTGTGGGTTTTCTTCTTTTCCTTACAATCTCTTTGTTCTTGGTCGTGTCGTTCGTGTTTGTAACGTGTATTTTTCAGGGATCGAAATTTTTTTCTTCAGTTTTGGGTTGGAGGTAGAAATCAAACAACTTTTTTCGCATTTTTTGTTTCGGTGTGGGTTTTCTTCTTTTCCTTACAGTCTCTTTGTTCTAGGACGTGTTTGTAACGTGTATTGCTCGGAGATCAGCGTTTTTTTAGGGTTTTGGGTAGGAAGTCGAGGTCGAGCGACTTTTTTCAAATATTTTGGTTCAGTATGTTTTTTTTTTTTTTTGGTCTGTTAAGCTTTGTTCTTTGAGAGAAATGTTGTGTTTACTTTTCCTCCATGTGCTAGTGTGCGCAGAATTTTTGACCTTTTTTTTTTTTTTCAGTTGCAGGCTACTGATATTTGTTGCGGTTTCAACTTCAAAAGGGGTTTCTTCAAAGGTAGTTCCATTGAACTAGAATTTTACAGATTTTAAATGTTGTCACTTTATATTGTTATTACCGTCTGTGCAATCGTTTATGTATGTACAGGTTCGTGCACCTATTAAAATTTTGTTTATTATATTGTGAATTCTTTGTTCTTGTTAAATTTTATTTTGTTGTGTTCTGTTTAAAATTATTCCTGTATGTATGTATATCTGTTTAGTTACTGAATGTTCTTATTTGGAGATATAGAGTTACATTTTCCTATTTCTTGTTAGACTGTTGCCTCTGCATATTCAAGTATGCATCGTTTTATTTTGATTCCTGCTAAATGTTCTTGTTTTTTTTATTTATTTATAATTTATAATATTTGTTCTTATTTGGAGATATAGAGTTACATTTTCTTGTTTCTTGCCTCTGCATATTCAAAAGTATGCATCATTTTATTGTGATTCCTACTAAATGTTCTTGTTTATTTATTTATAATTTATAATATTTATTTGCTGCATGGTGTAATAAAGTAAGATCTATCACATTTATTATTGTCAGTGGATTTTTTCTGTTTAGTTTATCTTTTATTTCACCTCCAAATACATTTAGCTTTTTCTGGTTATGGTCTTTTCAAATTAATTTTTTTTATATATGTAGATATATTTGCAATTTTCTTGCAGTTCGGTACTTTATAAATTTTTTTGGTTTTTCCCTTTTTTTAAAAGGTTATTTTAGTATATTTAATGTTTGTCGTATTGTAATGTGATTTTAGTGTTTTTATTATACTTCAACTTTCCATGTATCTATTTGGCATTGATTCATATGTGATGATTAAGTTTAGGGTCATCAATTATTTTTGTCCCCTTCTCTTTTCTCTTTTGTTTATTTAAGTATTTTCAATCTTTTGATGTAAATGAAGATTAGATTATTATTTTCAGTAGATTTTATCTTTTTAGTCTATCTTTTATTTCACCTACAAATTCATTTGGTTTTTTTCTGTTTATGGTCTTTTCAAATTATATTTTTTTTACATATGTAGATATATTTGCAATTTTCTTACAGTTCAGTACTTTGTAAAAAATTTTGGTTTCTTCCCTTTTTTTAAAGGTTATTTTAGTATATATAATATTTGTTGTATTGTAATGTGATTTTAGTATTTTTATACTTCAACTTTCCATGTATCTATTTGGTATTGATTCATATGTGATAGTTAAGTTTAGGGCCATCAATTATTTTTGTCTTTTTCTTTTATCTTCTGTTTAAGTATTGAACAGTTATTTTACTGAGTAGTAGCTGTATTTTTTTTAGTTAGACTTCTTTTTTCTTAATAGCTAATGACATTATAATGAAGGTTGTACAATGAACGATATCCTGACTATTGAAAAGAGGAAAGCACACAATCAACGTAGGAGAGAACTTTATGCTCAAAAGAAAATAAGAAACGAAGGGTGTAGTGACTCCTTTCATAGGCGTTCTCGTCGTATTGTTACCAACTATGGTAAGGCTTTTAGATACAGTATAAAATTATTTTGTTTGTGATATTTAGAATATAATTGTTCTTCTTATTTCTTGATTTCATAACTATGTTTTTTGCTGTTTGTAGAGCATGTGTCATTAAATACATTTAATGTTAGCGACGAAGAAATTGAGACGCAACATGAGAACAAAGGTTTAAATTCTCTTGTCTTTTATTTACTTTTACTTTGTTTTCATTGTTTATGAAGTTTAGAAAATTTATTTCTTATTTTTTCCTTCAAATTTATTCACTCATCAATTGTATTATAGTATTTGACGTTCAAAATTTTTTTTATGTATGTATTTATTTTTATTTTTTGGATAATTGACTCCTCTTGTGTCTTTAGAGCAAATATCATCAAATATGTGCAGTGTTAGCAATGAAGAAATTGGGATGTGACGTGAAAATAAAGGTTCAGATCTTCTCTTCTTATTTGTGCCATTTTTTTATATAACTTAAACTTATATTTTTCTTTTATTTATAAATGTTCCTTTTCTTTTTGTATTGTTACCAACTATGGTAAGGCTTTTAGATACAGTATAAAATCATTTTGTTTGTGATATTTAGAATATAATTGTTCTTCTTATTTCTTGATTTCATAACCATGTTTTTTGCTGTTTGTAGAGCATGTGTCATTAAATATGTTTAATGTTAACGACGAAGAAATTTAGATGCAACATAAGAACAAATGTTTAAATTCTCTTGTCTTTTATTTACTTTTACTTTGTTTTCATTATTTATGAAGTTTAGAAAATTTATTTCTTATTTTTTCCTTCAAATTTATTCACTCGTCAATTGTATTATAGTATTTGACGTTCAAAATTTTTTTATGTATGTATTTTTTTATTTTTTATTTTTGATAATTGACTCATCTTGTGTCTTTAGAGCAAATATCATCAAATATGTGCAGTGTTAGCAATGAAGAAATTGGGATGCGACGTGAAAATAAAGGTTCAGATCTTCTCTTCTTATTTGTGCCATTTTTTTATATAACTTGAACTTATAGTTTTCTTTTATTTATAAATATTCCTTTTCTTTTTTGTTTCTAGTTAAAAAATTTTTTTTCCCATTCTTTTATTTTTTTTTTCCTTTCTTTTAATGATGTATTCTTCTTCTTCTTCTTTTTTTTTTTTTTACATAAATAATGTGATTGTATATTACAGGAATTAATGGTGCATTGTTTGTTAATCAAGATGAAACAGTTAGAACTAATATAAATAGTCATGATATTTTTACTTCCCATATTATGAACAACGAAAAAAATCACATTATAGAAAACTCTAATATTGCTTTTGAACCATATATTTTGCCTAATCCAACATTTTGTCGTCATTGTAATGCCAAAAAATTTCATAAAGAAGCTAAAGAATTTTGTTGCTCTAATGGTCAAGTAAAATTGTGTTTAAATTATATGCCTACAGAGTTGCGTGAACTTTATCTATCCAATTCTAACAATTCATTTGAGTTTCGAAATGTTTCAAGAACATATAACAACCATTTTGCTTTCACATCGCTTGATGTTAAGTATGACAAAGACTTGTGCAAAAATAACAAGGGAATTTAAACATTTAGAATTCAAGGTCAAGTACATCATTATGTTAATGATCTATTATCTTCAAACAATGAACCGTCATATTTACAGTTATATTTCTATGATACTGAACATGAATTACAAAATGGACTTCGTCAATCAGAAAAACTCATTGAATCTACAATCAAAAGTATAATTGAGATTTTATATGTGAATCCATATTCTCAATTTTTTAGTTCTTTGAGCACCGTAAATTCAACTGAATCATTAAATATTATCTTAAAATCTGACCCTTCTCTTGACCAAAGAACCTTTAATAAACCTTCTGCTTCTCAAGTTGCTGCGATTTGGATTGGTGATGATTCCTCATTAACTATAAGTACACGTGACATTCATGTTTTTAGTCATAGTGGCCCTTCACATCGTGTTCATTATTACTATGGTTGTTATGATCCACTTCAGTATCCTTTACTTTTTCCGTATGGTGAACCTGGTTGGCATCAAAGAATACAAAAATATTTTAAAACTCAATCATCTATCGCTCAACAATCAACGCTTAATGTTAACTTTGATTACATTACAACCCCTAAAGAAATATTTGACAGAGAAGAAGCAGGTAATTTATAAATTTTTCTAAAAAAGTGTACGGGCTCAAACTATAGATACTTCTATTAATTTATTCATAAGTTTATCTTCTATGTAAATTATTCATTTATTTATAAATGTGCTAATATTGTTGTTCTTGTAATTACAGTTCTAACTAAACATTATAGGCGGACTCAGGTCTTTCTAAGAGAATACTACTATTACAAATTGTAGATTAGAGATCCAGGTAACGTCGTTCTTCTCCATACTGGTAGATTACTTCAACAATACATAGTAGATATGTATGTTAAAATTGAAACGTCTAGATTGGACTTTTTTAGAAAAAAATCAACGTCAAATAAGAGCTGATCTTTATCAAGGTATTGTTGATAGTGTTTCTTTAGGTGAAACTAGGGGACACAAGGTTGGTAAAAGAATCATTTTACCAGCAACATTTGTTGGAGGACCTAGAGATAATACGAAAAAATATATGGATGCAATGGCTTTAGTTTAACGATTTGGTAAACCTGACATTTTCCTCACAATAACTTGTAATCCAAACTGGGTTGAAATAAAGAATGAATTATTATACAATGATCAAACACAAAATCGTCCAGATTTAGTATCTCATATTTTCAAAGCTAAGTTAGAGGAACTAAAAGATGATTTATTTAACAAAAATATTTTCGGTCCAGTTGCAGCTTATATTTATGTAATTGAATTCCAAAAACGTGGATTACCTCATGCTCACTTTTTACTTATTCTAAAACATGGTTTCAAAGTTACATCGACAGATCTAATTGATAAAATAGTGTCATGTGAAATTCCAGCTGAATCTAGCAATCCTTATTTGCGTTCAAGAGTTATAAAACATATGATGCACGGACCATGTGGACATCTAAATCCAACAAATGTATGCATGGAATATAACCAAACATGTAAAAATAAATATCCTAGAGATTTCACTTCATCTACTACTTTAGGCAACAATTCTTACCTATTATATCGGCTTCCTGACAATGGTGAAAAAGTGAAAGTTAGAGGTCATTACTTAGATAATAGATGGGTTGTACCGTATAATCCATATCTATTGACTAAATTTGATTGTCATATTAAATTTGAAATTTGCTCAACAGTGAAAGCTGTGAAATATTTATACAAATATGTCTATAAGGGACATGATCGAATAAGTTTTTCAATAAATAACGAAGAAGAAATTGAAATAGATGAGATCAATAGATTCCAAAGTGCTCAATGGATATCAGCACCTGAAGCAATTTGGAGAATTTATGATTTCATTTTAAGTGAAAATCCTCCGTCTATTATTTCTCTTCAATTACATTTAGAAGATCACCAAAACATTACCTTTAGTGATAATGTTAATTTAACTAACACAGTGAAGAATGATTTTTTTAAGCGCACAATGCTTACAGAGTTTTTCCGAATGAATATTACAAACGCAAAATCCAGATCTTTGTTGTATAGAGATTTCCCTCTTCATTTTGTTTGGAACGCACAAGGTCGATCCTGGAATCCAAGAAAACAAAAAAATGTTATAGGAAGAATTGTTTCTGCTAATCCAAATGAAGGTGAAAGATATTATTTACGTATTTTATTGAATCATATTAAAGGTGCAACATCTTTTGAAGATTTTAAAAAAGTAAATAATGTTCAAGTTAAATGTTTCGTGAGGCAGCATCTTTGTATGGGTTGTTAAATGAAGATAATAACTCCAATTTATGTATGGCTGAAGCAATACTATATCAAATGCCATGTTCATTAAGTCGTTTATTCTCAACAATATTATTGTTTTATACACCTAATGATCCAAAATCATTATGGTTAACTTACAAAGAATTTATGATGGAAGATTATATTTTGAAAGGATTCTCCAAATCTACAGCTGAACATGCAACATTAGAGAATATGAATAACATACTTGAACTTTCGAGTAAAAATATAAACAATTATAATTTAGTTTCATATTGGGTTTCTACTAATGAATATGATAAATTAACTACCATGATTTCTGATGAAACAAAAGAATATGACAATAGTGTAACTTTATCATCAATGATTGAAAACTTAAATAAAGAACAAAAAAATGCGTTTGATCAAATCTTCAACAAAATACTAAATAATGACACTGGTGTATTTTTCATTGATGGACCAGGTGGTACAGGTAAAACCTATCTGTACAAAACACTTTTACGGTCAGTTAGAGCGAAAAAAATGGTTGCTATTGTTACAGCTTCATCAGGTGTTGCTGTATCTTTATTACCTGGAAGTCGAACAGCTCATTATATGTTTAAAATACCACTTGATTTGTCTCCTAACATCACATGTTCTATTAGTAAACAATCAGCATTAGCAACACTATTAAAAATGGCTAAGTTAATTATATGGCATGAAGCTCCTATGGTTCACCGTTCAGCTATTGAAGCATTAGATAAATTATTAAGAGATCTAAAAGAAGTTGACATGCCATTTGATCAAAAAGTAGTTGTTTTTGGCGGTGATTTCAGGAAAATTTTACCTGTTGTTCAAAATGGATTGAAAGCAGATATTATTAAAGCAACTCTTGTCTTCTCTTATTTATGGCCATCATTTACACGAATATCACTAACTCGCAATATGCGTGCACATCTTGACACTTCTTTTTCTGAGTATCTACTTTCTATTGGTAATGACAATATTGAAACTCATGCTTGTGGTATGATTGAACTCCCAAAAAATATTACTATTCAATTTGAAGAAGAAATGAAATCATTAAATAATCTTATTGATTTGGTCTTCCCACTTATTGAATCTTATGACATGTATAGTTTAACAATGATTAACAGAGTTATTCTAACTCCAAAAAATGAGAACGTTGATCTTATAAATAACTTATTATTAGATAGAATTCACGGAGAGAAATTTGTATACTATAGCTTTGATGAAGTGACTGATAAAACAGAAGAAAATATTCGTGAAGATTTTTTAAATACATTAACACCTAATGGTATACCTCCTCATGAAATTATTTTTAAAAAAATATGTCCAGTTATTTTACTTCGAAATATCAACCCTTCTGAAGGATTATGTAATGTTACAAGATTAATTTGTAAGCAATTTGAACGTAATGTTATCAATGCTGAAATAGCAACTGGAGAATATCGTGGAAAGCATGTTTTTTTACCTAGAATTCACTTTATGCCTTTAGAAAATGAAAAAGGTTCAGTTCCTTTTAAAAGAACTCAATTCTCAATTCGTCCATATTTTGTTATGACAATTAACAAAGCTCAAGGTCAAACATTAGATTTCATTGGATTATATTTACCTAAACCAGTTTTTTCACATGGTCAACTCTGTGTCGCATTATCTAGAATTAGATCCAGTTCTGATATTCGAGTACTATTGAAACCATATAATTCAACATCTCATTCACTTCATCAATATTGTACAAAAAATGTTGTTTACAAAGAAATACTTAATTTAGTACATTCAAAGCCTACTTAATCTAATAGTATCGTCTTTAACTCTAATTAAAAATCATATTTTATAGTATAGAAAATAGTACAACGAATTTCTATTGCTTTTGACTATTGGATGTCTTTAAATTTATGTAGTAGAAGCATAAAAAAAGGTAACAAAAAATAATTTATATCATTCCTTTGAAATAAAATATATGTTACTGTATTCTTTTTGCATGTTGATGATTCTTTATAATATAGTGTCCTTTCTGCAGATTAATAATTTTGATAATAGCAGATTTTCTTGCAACCGATAAACAAGATCAAGAACTTAAAAGGTATTGAAGAACATTTTCTACCTCATTTTTATCATTTTTGATATTTATTACTTATTTTAATTTGTATTGTTAGTGGACACTATGTTTGCTGGAAGGACTATGGAAGGTGGCATGTGCAAGTTTGGTGCTGAACAATGGTTAGTCATGCAGAGTGAACTTCTTTCGTGCCTTTGACACCCAAGTTGGTGAAGTGCGTTTCAACACATCGTTAACAAGTTAAAAATTAATAATCTACTTTAAATTTATCTTTATTGTCAATGATTATTATTTGATAAAGAATTTTTTCCTCCACTTGCAATTAAGACACCATTAACAGGGTGGGGTGCAGTACGTTTTGAGGGATAGAAGTTTCTATTGTGTTTTGTTGGTGTGATGCTTTCTGATGTTTGAAATCAATTTTACTGCAGTAGATTCATTCGTATTTCTGATCCAGAAATTGAATTTAGAGTACAACATTGCGATCAAGTTTATGTTTTCAAGTTCATCATAGAAGACTCAGATTACGTCTTCTACTTTGTTCTTCCATTTTTTGTATTACAGGTTCAGCATATAGAGTGTGTAATTGAAATTACAATATTGTTCATTTGTTCATAAATGCCTAATTGGTCTGTTGTGAATATAAATCTCTTAATTATACTGAAACACAAAAGGTTTTTAGTATCTTTCATTCTGATTCCTTCATTTACTTATATTCTTCATTTCTCAAGATATCTGAAACATAGTTTATATGTCCTTCATAAATTGTCAGTTTTACTTAAAGAGATTTGCACAATGTAAACTTCATTTCAAAAACTAATTCTGTGTTTATGGAAGTTATGATGATACTTTCGTTGGCATCTATCTACTATTTTAATCTATTAGTTTTGTTTCTCTTAATTTATCTTTGCACTTCTCTTGACATTTAAAAACAAATTAAGAGTTCTTATTGGAATCTTGAATCCTATTGGAATACTCTTGCTTTAACTTGTAATGATTTTGTTTAATTTATCTCTTTCTTTACAAACAATCAAACTTCTATAGCTCTCTCTTACACATACACATTTATCATGTTATATTCTACCTATGTGGAATATAATACATTAATTAAATCGTCCAAAAATTAATAAGTTTGTTCTTGTCTTATCTTTTTAGTTACTGTTAATTATTCAAGTATACTAAATGATGCTTATGAATTGTCTAATACTGACAGGTGATAAGATTATTGGATACCACTTGGGACTTTTGAGATCTATTATATGCAAATTTAATTGATTATTATTTTGTAGTAATTGAAAGGTTGATGGAGAAGTTTGCAGAGGCCATGGTGCTAAATAATGTCAAAACTACAGTTCTTAAGGGTAATTTTCTCATATAGATTTATTTCCTTATTTATTTTACTTTCTTTTTGCCCAGTTACTCTATAACTGCTTGATGTTTGTTTATTACAGAATGTATTAAAAGTTCAAGAGATTAATTCTATGTTACTTTCATCAAACTATTGATGGAGTTTCTTTGTTCTACAAATAGTGTTTCGATAAGTAAGTTAATCTAATTATTGAAAAATCAAGTCCAACTGTTTACTTTTCTGCATTATTCATCTGTCTGGTAATAGAGAATAAATGATAAAATAAGAACATTTAAAGGTAACACAATCATGTTCATGGTAACTTGGTAAGTAAAGTAGCAGGTTTTGAGTGTATAGGTTTTGGATCCACTTCAGGTTGAATTTACAGCGCTTATGATTCATTTCTATTCTTTATATTTTGTTCAAGGAATATACAATCATTATGTCAATCAGCATAGTATTCATGACCACTAAATGATGAGATTCATCTTTTCCTTTGCATTTCAATAATATTTTTTTTTTGTCATTCTTTATTTTATTATAGTGATAAATTGACAGTAGATTATTACTTAGAAAAAAGTTTAAAGTTTTACTAGCATTACCTAACAAGAAATATGTTTGCAATTGATCTTTAAAATACCATTCAAGTATTTCTTGAAGGGTGTAGATAAAGTTAAAGCTAAAAACATAGCTTCCTTTACAAAAAAGCTTTTATCATGCTTCACAATAACATCTTAGACAATTGGTAACTGCTTCATCCTCAAAAACAACTTCTTTTATTGAAATTTTATTTATAACTATATTTTTATGTTACAATTAAATTGCAGGTACAGTTGTTGATTGACTCTTCAAAATTAATACGTTAAGATAATCACAGTTAACTATTCAGTATGTGACCTTCAAATATAAATACATTATAAAGTTGTTTACGAACTTTTATTACCGAAGGTATGCATCTCACTTTAAAATTTATCTTCCTATTATTTTATATAAATAACAATTGTTCAAAAACCATATCTTTCTTTTTTCATTTCTATCTTTTTCTTATTATTAATTCTTTTTTCTCTAACATTTTTACTTATTTTTTATCGATTTTAAATGATTATTAATATAATATATTATAATTTTATTACATATCTTTAATACTTATTAGCATATATTTCTATAACTATACGTTAGTATAGCTGAATTTTCTTTATATATATATATATATTTTAACCATGATTTTTAATTTTTACAATTATAAACAATTATAAAAAATTCCTATTTGTTTTTTTTCCTTTTAAAAGACATTTTCCAGAAATAAAATCATTCTAATTATTGTTGTTATTGATTTTATTATACATCTTCTTTTCGCTTCACTCAAATATTCATTTATTATAGTTACTTTTATTTACAAAAACTTTATAATTCGAGAAAATCCACTTCATTCTCACAAATATACCCTTCTATCAATTATTTTGTTTCTTATTCTATATACTAAAAACATCTTTTTTACAACAATTTTTTTCCCAAATAAAAATAATATTTTAAACATTATTATTACTGATTTAATTACACATCTTTTGTTCCCGATTGAAATTTTCTTTTATTATATATTTATTCCTCTATATAATATTGTAACTATAATTTTTCCCCCATGTATATTTACTCATTACCACTTAAACACATGTATATACTCTTTCTAAATATTATTATTTTCATTAATTTATTTTTTGTGTAATATTATTCTTTTCCATGCATAAATTAAACTTAATATAATTTTTTTCTTTTTTTTTACAAAATTAGTATTAATGAACAAATGATTTTTTGTTTTTTGTTTTTTTTTCGTTTTTTAAAATTATTATCATTTTTCACTACATATATTTCCTTCTAACAGTTACAACATTTCACGTGGCCCTAATTTAGTTTTCCAAAAACGTGTTGCAGTAAGAAATATCTTCCAAATCGTGCCATTCATTTTCCAGTCCTCTTTATAGTATTGATGATTTGAAAAATATAAAGACTGTTATTTCTCATTTTATACATTGTTCTACAACTATTCCCCATACCATACTTCTATATTCAGAAAAAGAAATGGTCTAAAGGTACTTTTTGCATTGACTGATTGATTATAGGACATACACAGTGTATATAACAGTATTTTATACCTACCACAACTTTCAACTTTCAGATTTCTGTCATTATATACACACTATTCTGTACCTTTTTTAAAACTGTATTTTATTTTATAAATAAAAAAAAAAAAAACATATACAGACTCTCCTTTTTTTTTTCTTGCACAATTTAATAGTATTTTTGTACTAAAAATATCTTTTATCCGTAGTTCATACCTACCACATCAGACAAATGTCAACTTTTACTCTTCTCTGTTTCTCTTCTTTCATATTATATTATTTATTATTATACACACAAATATATACACAATTGTCTGTGTATACTACAAAGAATCAACTACTTCACCACAAAACCCATTGAATTTAATACACAATTGTTTGTGTATACTACAAAGAATCAACTACTTCACCACAAAACCCATTGAATTTAACTGCTGAACAAGAAAAAAAAAAGTAGACGACAACACATCATCTTTTCTCACATTGTGTTCTATCCCTTCAAGACAAGATTCACATTGGTAATTTTCTTTTGTACTCTTTATAGTAGGGATATATATACTACAAAAGCATCGTCTAACAATGAGATCTTTCTTTACACAGGTGAAAAAATTTAACAATGTCGGCAAAAGAGCTGCTTATACCTGAAATTACCCCTGTTCATAAAAAACGGGCAGCAAAAATTATTGTGGCTGAGAAATCTCATCCAAAGACAGCACTATACAGCCGAAAAAAGTATCAGTCTTTACTTTTTATGGATCTAATGGTATGTTCTGTAGCTCATATATTTCAAGTTATTCTTCTTCTTCTTCTTCTACATTTTTTTTCCTTTTCAAGTTATCATCACAAAATTATTCATATTTTACTTCGTTCTTTAATTTTCTTCATGTGATTTTTTCTAAATAAATATATTTTTTCGAAATTTTAAATTCTTCAAGTAAGCTTCTATAAAAACTTTTACAGTGCTTAGATATTTCAAATTATTCTTCTCGATCTTCTATTTTTTTTATTTTTTTTTTAAGTTATCATGATAGGATTATTCAAATTTTGCTTCGTTCTTTAATTTAATTCATTTTTTTTTTCAGTAAGCACATATATTGTTTCCAGATTTTTAATTCTTCCAGTAAACTTTTATAAAAGCTTTTACAGTACTTCTCTTTATACTAACCTTGCTTTTTATTTGCATACAATATTGTAAATAAAATTAATGTCTCACTCACTTATTTTTTAGGGTAACACTGTGAAAGCAATGATATGGGATCATCACATTCCAGCATTTGAAAACTTTCTCATACTTGGAACACATATCTCATTTCAAATGCACTTGTGAGATTAGCACCAGAAAAATATCGGAAGTTTGATGGAGAACTTCAGTGGACTTTATCTGGAACGACAAAAGTTGAGGATGTCGATGAACTACATCATGATATCATCTTCAGCAAACTTCATTTATCTCCTTTTCCGGAATTAAGGACCTGCATGGATGACAAAACTAAACAAATTGGTATCCTTTTCTTTCCTTTAATAACATGAATTATCAATATATTATATATAATATAAACAGTCATACTATTTTGTTTTGTAAGTTCTTTTCTTTTCACATATCTTCATTTATTAATAAATATACATATTAATATATATAAATTTAATTAATTAAATAACAATTCCACAGAACTATAAATTTTATTCTTTACATCCTGTAAACATACTATTCAATGTCCACTATTTATTACAGCCTTTTTTCCTACATTTATGTATTATTATTATTGATAACTGATTATTTATTACTTTAGATTACATTGCAATTGTGGTTGATGTCAAACCAAAGAGGCCATTGCATACAAAATCTGGGAACCAAACTGTTGTGCAGGATCTTGTCTTGATGGACAGAGAGTAAGTATATGCAAACTTCTTTTTTTTAGAATAAAAATAGAAAACATTTTATGATGAATATAATAAATTAAATAAAATGTACTCATTTTTCGCATCACATATTTAATACAATTAATTTAATAATGTGGTCCTCCTTTACTGACAATGAGTGCCAAGAAATAGCTCATTTGATACCTAGAACACCTGTGATCATTGCAACAAAATAGTTGGTCACTTCGTTCAATGGTAAGTTTTTTTAGACCCATAAGAGTACAATCTCAACATTTGTTATAATATTTATTTCTATTTTTGTTGCTCTGCCTTATAAATCTTTTAATTATTTCTATTAGGTCTCTCTTTATCTACGACTACAGAATCCTTTTTCTACATAAATTTCCCTTTCAGTGAAGTTAAAGAGTACCAAAGATGGTAAAAAACATAAAGATTAGCTCTTTCTCTTTTTCTTTTCCTTCTGTTATTTGAAACATTATACATATACTGTTTTCTTTCATCTTTTTATATTGCCTAACTTACAGGACTATTGACAATTCAGAAAGAATTACTGAGATTACTTCATCAAAGCCGTACTCCACACCAAAAAAATAACAGCTTTGGAAGGAACTCACTCACAACAGTGAGAGATGTGCATGAATTAGCTTGAAAGGTATGAATACAGCTTCATAACTGTAGCGCCCCGAGTTCTAAATACACGGTTCACCACGTCATCGTCTGATCTAAATTTTCAAATAATATTTTTGTGGAAGAAATAACTGAAATTCATTTTTGGGGACATTAAATAAATTGTAATGGTCGATAAAATTGAAAACATTTATGAAACAATTCGAAATAATAAATCGAGCCATTAATATTGTAAAGGAATTGACAATGTCATAATTTCTCAAATAACTGAAATTCTCAAAATTATCCAATGTTTGGAAATACGGAAATCATTAAAATAAGGTTTTCAACCATTTAACGTCTATTGCCAGTCACCCTCTCCGAAATCTGCAAACGTTGTTAAAATAGACATGAGCATTTCATAGAAATACTCAGTAGACTCATCGCCCATTAATTAATCTACAATATAATTGAACACATAAATGCAGGCTCTTTAGAAACATAGGGTGTGGGTAGTCTCTTCTTGTGCATTAAAGCACGGGGCTTCTTTTGAAAAAATCATAGGCTCTTTAAAATCATAGGGTGTGGGTAGTCTCGTCTCGTGTACAGAAGGCACGTATGTTATGCATAACATCATCATTTCTTGTAGCGGATTGGGCTCTCTCAAGGGGCATTTTCCCAATCTTGCCCGCATACTCATATCATCATTATTCCTGACGAGGGAATACATGCTCATTTTCATAAAAATGACTTTTCACAAGTCACATAACATTCACATGCAATCATAATTTAAATCAATTAATAGGGGCGAGTCTACCTTAAACTTGACGAGTGCAAAGTTGAGCGGGAAACGACTTCAATTCTTTAATTCTCCGTACGCTTCGTCTAGCCAATTAGAAAATAAGTTAAATTAGTCTTTAGAAATTTATAGTTTAAAAATGATAAATTACAATTTGGGGATTGAAATTGATGATTTGAAAGTTGAGGGACTAAAATGAATACTTTGAAAGTTGGGGGACTAAAATTGATAATTTGAAAGTTGAGGGACTAAAATGAGTAATTCGAAAGTTGATGGACTAAAATGAATACTTTGAAAGTTGAGGGACTAAAATGTAAATTTTTAAAAGTTGGGTCGAAGCTCAAAATGAATATTAAATTGTGGGGATCGAAATAATTGATTTTAAAAATGGAGGGCTGAATAAAATCATTTAAAGACTTAAGGAGTGAATTTAAGAGGTTTAAAGCTGAGAGGGCTGAAATAAAACATTTTGGAAACTTAGGGACTAAACTGAAATTTTCGAAAGTCAAAATATTAAAACAATTTCACTCATCTCTCTCTCTCATTCCCCATTCCACCGGTCTGCAGAGAAGAAAGAGAGGAGGCGGAGGTGCGAGCTTCGTGCAAACAGGTCCGTTCAGTCGGTGATTCGTAGGAGAAACGCCGGCGCAGAGGGTCGGCGAGCTGCGGGCAGGAAGCGGAATCCATTTTGAGAGATTTGGTGCGAGAACCGACGCGAATTCGCGGCTTGATTCGCGATTTGGGAGTGTAGATATCCGGTCGAAGCAGCGGCGGTCGAAGGTGAGTAGCTTGGGTAAGTTGTGTTTGGGGTTTTGGGTTTGATTTTTGGGTTGGTTTGGATTGGGCAGCGATGATGGTGATGGGTTTGTGCGGTCGTGTTGTGGCGGACTTGGGGTGGTTTCGTACGGTGGTGATGGTGATGATGATGATGATGATAATGAAGGAGGTGGCGGACTGGCCACGGTGGTGGTTGCTTGGTAGTGGACTGGTGATTGATGGCCGTGACTGGGGGAGGTTGGTGGCTGGAGATGGAGGTGGTGGCTGGGCAGTGGTTCGATTTTGGTATGTGTGTTGATGGTTTTGGCTATGGCAGTGGAGGTGGTTGGCCATGGCTGTGGACTGGTGATGGTGATGATGGTTTGTGATTCTGGATGTGGTGGCATGTTGAACATGGCTGCTGAAATGTGGCAGTGGTGATTGAGGTGGTGGTTCTTGGCCGGTTGAAGGTTGTGCAGTGCTGAAGATGAGCTTGGAGTTGCTGGAGGGATTGTCTGAAGAATGGGGTTGTGCTGAGAGTGAGGGTCTGATGAGGGAGTGGGGGTTGGTGAGAGATGGGTTGATGAAGTAGGGCTAGGGTATGGTATGTGATTGATGTGATAGGTGGGAGTTGGTGGTGTGAAAACCTAGACAAGCAATGCACGTAATTCGAGGAAGATTTCGCACGCGAAATCAATTGGGTCGGAAGAATGAAACTGATAAAATGAGATCGATGAACTTTGGAATTTAAAATGATTTTGAAAATAATAATTTAAATAAATAATTAAAATAGTTAAATTTTGGAAATTCGGAATTTAATTAAAATCGAATTGACTTTACATTTCTCGACTTGGCTAGACGAACGCGTCGTGACGTTAACTTAAAATTGGGCGAGATCGTAGCGACACGGTTTTCGAAACTTTGAAATAATTATTAAATTGAGTGGAAATTTCTTGGTCGCTACAATAACCTTATTATTTTACCCTGCACTAAAAAAATTTGACTCTAACCTTCTTTTCTAATTCATTCTGTCTCTTTAAAAAAAATTTAAAATTTCTGTTTAAATTTGTTTTTCCTTCAAATTTTAGTTTACCATCAATTTCACTATCCATTCATATAAAAATATATATACGTTTAATTTTTTCTAAAAATTTATCATTGTTTATATTATTATTATTATTATTATTATTATTATTATTATTATTATTTTATATTAGAATTTTTTTTCCAGAATATACCCTACATATATTTGTTTTATATTTCACTGTTGATGTATTTTTAAAGTATTAGCTGGAAATCTAATTCGTTACAAATCTATAGTACAATACAAAGTTCATCCAAAAGTATTTCTTACTCTTGATTTTTAACCCAATATATATAAATTAATCATCATATTTTTTCGTTTAACTAAAGCTGTCTACAACTACAGTTTCATTTGCCTGCTTAATTTTTCAGTATTACTGCATAAATTTATACTCCATGTACTCTATTTCATACATTAATAAATACTTTTGTTGTCACCTATTAATGAAAAATCTTTTGTTTACTCTTGATTTTTAACCCAATATATATAAATTAATCATCAGATTCTTTTCGTTCAATTAAGGCTGTCTACAACTACAGTTTCGTTTGCCTACTTAATTTTCTAGTATTACTGCATAAATTTATACTCCATGTAGTCTATTTCATACATCAATAAATATTTTTATTGTCAACTATTAATGAAAAATCTTTTGTTTACTCTTGATTTTTAACCCAATATATATAAATTAATCATCAGATTCTTTTCGTTCAATTAAGGCTATCTACAACTACAGTTTCATTTGTCTACTTAATTTTTCAGTATTACTGCATAGATATATACTTCATGTACTCTATTTCATACATTAATAGATATTTTAATTGTCAACTATTAGTGAAAAATCTTTTGTTTACAAATCTGTATGATGGGATCATTTTTAAATTGTATTTGTTATTCATTATATTTCAACTTTTATAATAATTTCTTATTCTCAACGATTCCCTTCTTCAATTTCACTAAAATATTCTACATGTGAAGACTAAATCACTTTTCTTGCTAGGGCACCGTATTAATTACAGATTAACTAACAGATTATATCCACTTATTATCTTCAATTCAAAAATTTACAACAGAGTACTATCAACTAACCTACTCCCTTTAATTAATCATCAGATTCTTTTCATTTAATTAAGGCAGTCTATAACTACACTTTCATTTGTCTGCTTAATTTTCCACTATTACTGCATAAATATATACTTCAACTACTGTATTTCATACATTAATAAATATTTTTATTGTCAACTATTAATGAAAAATCTATTGTTTACAAATCTGTATGATGAGATCATTTTTAAGTTGTATTTATTATTCATTCTATTTCAACTTTTATAATAATTTCTTATTCTCAGTGATTTCCTTCTTCAATCTCACTAAAATATTCTACATGTGAAGACTACATCATTTTTTTTTTTGCTAGTGCACCATATTAATTAGAAATTAACTAACAGATTATATCCATTTACTATCTTCAATTCAAAAATTTACAACAGAGTACTATCAATGAACCTATTCCCTTTACATCATAATATTAATTTCAGCTTCATAACTTAAATAAAATAGATTTACATAAATGTATTTTAAAAAGTAAACTAAAGAATTTATTATATAATGCTTCTTTTCCATTCTTAAAATGCAGTTTAAACACACTCGATTTTGGGTTAAAGCTTGTTCAACAATGAATATGAATAGCTCGCCATTTTGGTACATGAGTTGTAGCCTTTGCTTCAGATCTTCTTGTGCCACAACAGCCGGGGAAACCTACGACTGTCGCTATTGTAACACAGAAAGTATGATAGCAATACCAAGGTTTTTCTCTGTCATCGTATTGATACATATGCACTTTATGTACTCATACAAATTCTTGTTCTTATTTTCTTTTTTAATACATCTAACATCTTATCTATATACTACTTTAAAAACTTGATAACAATCACCTCTTCTTACTAAACATTTACCGTTTATAGTGATTTCTATCCTTTTTTTTTAGAGCAAGAGCTGATATTCATCTGGAAGATGAAACTGGAGTTTTACCAACGTCAATCATGGGAGAAACAGCAGAAGATTACCTCCAGTGTTCAACTTTTAAATTGATGGGAATTTCTAAATGGGTATATCATCTTTTCACTTTTTCATTCCATCATTACCTACCTGTCTGTCAATGATTTCCACTTATCACTTCCATTTTTTTTCCCTTTTTTGAAGAGAATCCACGATGGCAACATAAGACTGAACATTGATGATCAATACATCTTCTATCTCAAAGCGATCCCAATATCGCAAAGTCCAAGAGATCGTGGAAAATCACCTATTTCGACTCTCCAGTCATCTTATAAGTTTGAAGTAATTTCCCTTGAGAAGTATCTACCAAGTAAGTTCCAGCAACCTCATTTAGAGACAACTGTGGATGACTCTTTAGTTATCTCAAACTCAGCTGATGCAGTCAGTACTGGTGGCCATTCTTCATCACCACCTCCAGCCAAACGAACATTGTTCACATCCGATGCTACAATGTCCCCAACGAAGAAAAAAGTGAATGATAAACTTGACTAGAATTTTCTAAGTTACACTAGAATTTTCTAAGTATAAGTTTAGCATTTCTGAACAATTATCTTTTGTGATATGACCGATATACTTTTGCTCTTTTGATTAGCACTGGTGATGTATTTCAATATATTGAACAATACACCAGTTCGATGTGAACATCATAATTCATATTGTGTTTATGTGATATTCTCATTTTATAGATTCCAATGTTTTGGCAATGTTCAAATTCTTCTCTATCTTCTATTTCTCATTTTTAAAGATTAATTTATCATTTAAGTTTATGTTTTCATTTTTACTCTATATGTTGCTAGATTCTTCATTTTCACAGGTTAGTTGGGAAAGTTAACAATTCTGGACTATTTTTCATTCTTTCAGACTATTTTATCATTTAAATTCATGTTTACATTTTTCACTGTGTGTATGGTGGCATATGTGTCTCCTTCTTCTGTTAACATGGTAGTTATGAATAGTCACGCGTTTGAGTCTGATTGTGAAACATAGGTACTTATTAGTTCTCTTTCATTCCAATCATTCCCACCACGAATGTCATCGAGCTGAACTCCAACAGCTGATTTCATAATTTTTCTAAAAACGTTTTTTCCTTTCACCATTAACCAATTTTTATTTCCAGTTTTTTACGATTTTTTTTTCATATGTCTAAATTCATCTGACGAATTTGGAAGAAAATGATGATCATCATTAAGGAAAAATTAACCCATTTCCAAATCAGAATCATTGTCCAGTCCTACGTCTTTTTTCCGTCACAAATTCCACGAGAATACTGACAAATGCAATACGTTTCGTGCAACGCACGAGAATCCTACTAGTATAGTAGTAATAATAATAATAATATAGTAATAGTAATATAGTAATAGATAGGTAGATAGATTGCAATTTGTCAATTTTTCTACTCGAAGGTCAATTTTTCAATTTTTGCTATATTAATCATTGACTAATAAATTACACAAGTCCCCAATACACATTCTCCATACACAAAACACAATGTCACTTTTTTTTTAACTAAACAATGACACATTATCATTTTTTAGTGAAAAAAGTAACACTTTGTCATCACCAAAGTCACATTTGGGTCACAATTTCAGATTTTGTTGCAAAATTCACTCCACTCCACCTCACCCGCAAAGTCACAGTTGGTCACACAAGGTCATTGTTTGGTCCTATTAAGTCGCAGTTTGATCATACAAGGTTACAATTTGATCATACAAGGTCATAGTTTGATCACAATAGGTCACAGTTCAGTCACACGAGGTTACAGTTCGGTTACATAAAGTCACAGTTCGATCACACAAGGTCACAATTCGCTCATAGTTGTAGGTTACATCACGTACTGTCACGAGTCGAACAAAGTCACAATTGTCACAAAAAGTCAAATCCCCTCGCACAAAGTCATAATATGTCCATATTTTGGTCACAATTACCTAATAATTGATCAAATTGTCACACACACTTACATCCCGTAGCACAAAGTCATAGTTAGTCAATATTTTGATTACAATTACCTAATAAATTGGTCACATATGATACTCGTCACAAGTCGCACAAACTTACAATTACTCACTATTTTTAGTTATAAATACCTTAAATTAGTCAAATCATACATAATTGATCATAGTTAGTCACTCATCCCCACCTACCAACCCACTCACCCTACCCTTTCCACCACCATCATCCACTGCTGCCCGTCACCGTCGGACACTCCCTACCACCACCTTGCCACTGCCACACCACAACCCTTGGATCCTACTCCCCATCCTACCACCTCACCAACACCAACACCAACACCAACACCAACCAACCACAACACTACCATCGCAAATCCAGATGTCTTGGTTTTTTTATTGTTTGGAAAGAAGAAATAGGCTGAAAAATAAAGGCATACGATTAGAGGAAGGAGAGGAACTTGCAAATTAGCTGTGCAGGTCGAGGTGGCGGGCGACTTGAGGACACTGACCAGTGGAGAAGAAGCAGCAACATTGGCTTAGCTTAAGTGGCGAGACTTCGTGGTTGACTTATTAGTAGGCGGTACAGGCGAAATCCCGCGATTGGGTTTAGTAGTCGAAGGAGAAGAACCACTATTGACCGTTCTTGAACCATTGTCTTCGGCCATTAAAACGACGAGAAAAGGACTTCATTGGTGCAGGTCTAGAAGAAGACTCGACTGGAAGAAAGGAGGCTTTTCTGACGTCGCAAAAGGAGAATCTGACCAGAGAAGAGATTTTTGGCTGAAATTCCATAGCAATGACAATGGGGCCGGTTCGGGGCGGGGCGACCTACCCACCCTGACAATGACTCGAATTTTTTATTTTTTTGCCAAAATTGTAATAAAGTTTTAGGCGTCGAACTAGTTAGAGTTTTTAAGTTTGAACTTTAAAAATAATATGTATATATATATGAAGGAAGAAAATCGACAAACAATATAATGGTATAGTGGTTGTGTATATTCATGCCTCTAAGTCTCACCAATGTTCAATTCTTCTCGATCTCTTCAAATTTATTTTTCAATTTCTCATTTAAATTAATTCAAAAAAAAAATTCTCTGGTTTCGGATCGGGTCTGGGTGGGTCCACTCTGAACCTGCCCCGAAATACTCGGCAGGGCAGGTTTCCTGCCCCAAACCTGATAGGGTGGGTATTTTCGAGGAGTGGCATCTCGAGTCATTCGAATTTTTTTTGCCATTCCTATAACTCCAATCAACAATCTGAAATGGGATTTGTGACCGCATGCTGAAGAGAAGTTGATCTTCACTGACAAGCAGCTGTTGCCCTCAATATCAGATACTCCAGTGGCGAAGGACATCGCGAGCCTCCATTGTCACATGTAGCAGAGACTCAAGTGTCGAGGGCTTTGTTAGTTGTAGCTGCTTTTCTCCTGTAGTGGAGGCTCTGGTGGTGATGTGAACTTTAGGTGGAGGTGGAAATGAGAGGAGAGAGTTAAAATTGGGGGAAGAAGAAAGAGGGGAGAGAGTGAAATGTAGAAATGAGTTTATTTTTGTTGATTTTTCAAATTTGTGGTTTGATTTATTATTTGGTTGATTTGATTATGCTTATAAATTATTAGTTAATATATTTAATTAATAAATATTTATGAGGTAATTAGCACCTTATTTGTAAAAAAAATAAAAAAACATCTATACCTAATTTTTAAAATTGAAACTTAGAATGAAGGGCTCTATATAATTTTCCCAATTAAAAAGGGAAAATTGCACTGTCTACTTCAAAAAAAAAAAAAAAAAAAACTAAATTGAATTTTACCACTCAAAGAAGAAAAAATGGAAAATACGGTGCTCTCCCCTGACTCCAAAGCTGCTAACACTGTGGATGTTCCCCAATCGACAACGGAGTTACACTGCTCGTCATCTCCGACTACACTGCTTGTCCATCTCCGACCGTCTATCAGGCTACCACTGCACAACCACCAAGACACTGCCCGCATCAATCACCACTGAACCACCACTACCCTGCATCAACCACCACTGGGCTTGATTAGCGATTTCCTTGCATATTTTCTTTGTTCATACAACTAGGGGTGGACAAAAAAATCGGAACCGAATCGAACTGAAAAAATCCAAATATTTCGGTTCTTGAAAAAAAATTCAAAACCGAAACCGAAACCGATCAGTTCTCAAAATCGAAACCGAAATAAAAACCGATAAAAACTTTTTTTTTTTTTAAAATTTTTCATTGAATTATACAGCAAAATATATTTATACGCAAGCTTTAATGTGTAGACAATGGGTCAGAGTATAAATTTACTCACAATTTTTCCATTTGAGAAATGTTTTCCAGATTGGTAAAGTATTTTAATTAGAAATTCATCTGTCATAAACATTTTTTTAAAATTTTTTCATTGAATTATACAACAAAATATATTTATACTCACGCTTTAATGTGTAGACAGTGGATCAGAGGAGTATAAATTTACTCAAAATCTTTCTATTCGAGAAATTTTGTTTAGAATAGTAAGGTATTTTAATTAGAAATTCACGACTCACAATCTTCTCCAAGTAGAACCACACTTTAATATATACACTCAGACAGTGTATGAAATGCTTTCTGTTTGATACAATATTATTATGGAATATAGTAATTACTTTTAAGTCATTTCATACACTATCATAGTATTATTATTTTGTGCAATTTACTTTTACTGAGATTCAAATGTTCTTTCTTCCACGACATGATTTCTTTTCAAATAAGAATGATTTTAGAGTAGAAAAAAGATTTTAACCGTCAAGATTCTTAAATTCACATTCTCGGTATATTTTACATGAATTTGAAGTTTAATTTTAATTGGAAGCTCATTTGGTTGTATTTACCTTTAATTTTTGCAAACAATTAGACTTTTTTTTTTTTTTTTTGTATTTGCATCAAATTTAATTTTTTTAATTGGAACCGAACAAAAATCGAAAGATAACCGAAAATCGAACGGTTATTGTCTTTGAAGGAACCGAACCGAAATCGACCCAAAGGTTTCAGTTCGCTTTCGGTTCCTTTAATAACCGAACCGAACCAATAAATACCCAGGCCTACATACAACCCCAAATCTGAACCAGAAATGTCAAAATTTGATGAATGGATATTGAAATAGTTGTTGACGAGATGACAATCAACAAATCTTGAAGACCCAGAGTTCCCAGACCAAGAACAAAGCTCACGGTGGAGAAAGGACCGTACTTCTCTAAAATAGAAAATAGTAGATTTTCCTCAAGCACAAAAGCTGTACATTTCTTTAATCAGATACATCAATGAGTACCAAAAAATGGTCATTTGTATGGATGTGGTTGTTGATTATACATGAAAAGTGTTTGATTTATGCATAAGATAAAGTATCATAAATTTTTTGTAAAATATCATGATGTGATACTAAAATTTCGTCCTATGTATCATAAGATTTCGATAAAGTTTTATGTTGTGATATAAAAAATTTGAAAGTATCTATATCATGTAGTGATACTTTAATTCAAAGTATAATAAGATATATTTAAAGCATCACATCATGACACTTGTGTGAAAACAATATTTTTCAATTAAAAAAAATTGAAATATTTTTAAGTGATTCTTAAAAATAAAGTAAGTTTCAATTATAATATGAAAAGTTGAGTATTTTCGCAACCAACCCGATAAAAATGTATATATTTTTCAATGAACTCGGTTCGTGGTTCTTGTCCATGTTATATTGGGCTAGCCCGCCAGTAACTGATCTGACCCGATTTACTCTGCTATCTAAACCGGATCCTCCTTTTTCAACCTTCAAAAACCCTTCCCCAAACTCCCTCCTTCACTGGAGCTCTCTGTACAAAAATAAAAAATCACAATTGATTCAAGGTGCAGAGTTTCGTGAGCAGAGGAAGAGAATCAAAGGAAAATCATAAAGAAATATGGGGACATCAGTGCAAGTGAAGCCACTGTGTGGAGTGTACAATGAGAACCCACTTTCCTATTTAGTCTCAGTCGACGGCTTCAATTTCCTTATTGATTGCGGTTGGAACGACCACTTTGATACCTCCCTACTTCAACCTCTTTCCAGGTTATACTTATGTACGTTTTTGAGTAGTTTATTGCACATATGTTGGAATTGCGAATTCAAGGTAAATAAAATTCATAGTGCCGACTGTGAAAGGCCTCCTTGAGAGAGAAATAGGTGCTTTCCTCTCAAGTACTGTAACGGTTGGGTTTAGTTATAGCTACCATCGATTCAACACGTTGACTTGATGTTGCTTTACATAATCTAAGCCGAAAAGTATTTTTTTTTTAAATGATATATTTTTATAATTATTACTATTAGGATGAATTTTAACATAAAGACTTGAGTTTTCAATTTTATGATTTATGCAGTATTTATTTTATTCGCTGGCTCCCTGGATTTATTAGGATTCGTTAGCTGGATAGTTATTGTATATCAATAAATACACTCTTATTATCACTTCTGGTTTTCTATACTGAGGAAGCTTACAATCGTGATCAGGGTAGCTTCAACTGTGGATGCTGTCTTGCTATCACATCCCGACACACTTCATTTGGGCGCTTTACCATATGCAGTGAAGCAGCTTGGACTGTCTGCTCCGGTTTTTGCAACTGAACCTGTTTTCAGATTGGGCCTTCTGACCATGTACGATCAATATCTATCTAGGAAGGTGAAACTGTAATTCTATCTTTGCATTGAGTCTGATTGATCTTGTTATCACTTTCGTTGAGCTATTGCTACCAAATGAGCTGCATAGTGGTCTGGGAGTAGAACACCCAGCAGCCATCTGTATCTGTCCTTACATTCTAGTTTTATGTGCTTAGTATGGCCTGCTGGGAAACTGATTCGAGGTTTTTTTTTTTTTTTTGGGGTGGGGGGGGGGGGGGGTGGGGTGGGGTAGCACATCACATAGGTGCATTCGATAAGGATTTGAGTGGTTAAAACTCGGTAACTTGATGTTTTAACTTTTACAAGCCCATGTCTTAGCCTCCAACAAGTTTCCACAACATCGGTTGGGACCCAGGTTGTTTCAGATAGGAGATGGGGTAGCCAAACCCTCGTGTTTGTCACCTGATGAACATGACTTAAATAATTTTTCTTATAAGGCTCTGTTAGTTAACAGTAACACTGCCACAATTTAAATTGGTTTATTTATGTTTTTTTAGATAAAATGTTTGTGGTTAAAAAGTGGTTTGGAAAATTGTATTATTTATAAATTGTAATGATTGCATTAAAGAACTGAGGCTAAATAAGTTTAGTTTGGTCATATACACACTCTTATCTTTGTAGAGGAAGCAGATGCTTGCATTTGCTTATAAGCTTACTTATGAAGAGAGTAAAAAAATACCTACTCTCTCTCTCTCTCTCTTCATATTATGTAAGGTTATAAGCTATCCCAAACATGCTTTAAGTCTTAGATCCTGAAGTGAGACTGAATATTATTCAATAAAGTACACATCTTTACCCATTTGGGATCCTATCCTGAGGCGTGGCATGACCGAGGTACTTACTAAAACTTCTGGCCCACCATCACAAATTCTCTGACTTTGGGTGTTTAGTATATTGCAAAACAATTATTTGACCTGGCTTTTCCCTCCATCAAAAGTTATACATATTGAGTAGTTCGGTTTCTGGCATCAAAAGTTTTGAACTTTCCTGCTAATGTATGCTGGAACTAAAGTAGAGACTATCAGTGAATTCTTGGCCACAATTTTCTGGGATTTTTTTTAAAATTTTTTATAATTACTCAATATGGCATTGATTTACATCATCAAATCTTGTTTTATTAATGATTTTTTTTTTTTTAAAAAATCTTCTGACTGCATTCATTTCTCGCAGCAAGTATCAGAATTCGATTTGTTTACACTGGACGATATTGATTCTGCATTCCAAAATATTACTAGATTGACATACTCGCAGAATTACCATATTTCTGGTACGTTTTTCTTTAGTTTCTTTATGCATGACATTTGGACTTCAGAATCCTCTCCTCAATTGGTATTTTTCAATTTGTTCTCTTGAGTTTTCTATTTACATATATTATTTTGTGGTGCGTAAGGTGATAATTGTTATTACTGTTTTGCTTTTCTTTCCCGTTTTACTCTTTTACATTGGCTGCACCCTGGTTATTGTGCGTGTTTGTGTTGAGGGAGTGGGGTTGCTTTGTTGTCTTTGTATCTTTTAAGCACTTCAGCTGTAGAAAGAGATCATACTTGACAGGCAAATTTATTAGTAGATTATGCTTCTTAGATTAATTTGTTTATCATAGCCTAAGGATTAAGTTGTTATCTAGTTTTCTTTTATATCATTTGGTTCTGTTCTTGGGGTATCTGGCTTTGAGTATTTGCCTGATGCCTGATTGTCACCCTAACTCTTACTATCAATAAAGATGATATGGTTGTCCATTTTAGGTGAATACTGCAGAATTCAGATTGTATAATCTTTTGCTCGGACGCATGATTATTTTTTATCTTACTGCGTCTTGTGCATTTCCTACACTGCTAACACTAGGTAAAGGGGAAGGAATAGTTATTGCTCCCCATGCTGCTGGTCATCTCTTAGGAGGTACGGTATGGAAGATTACAAAAGATGGGGAAGATGTTATATATGCTGTTGACTTTAATCATCGTAAAGAAAGGTCTTCTTCTTCTTAGAGTCTTCTTCTTCTTAGAGTGCAGATAAGTTTCTCATTAACACGACATTCATTTAGGGAGAAGAAGCTAACCCACTGTTGTTTCTATCAGGCATTTGAATGGAACTGTTTTATTATCTTTTGCCCGTCCCGCAGTTTTAATTACGGATGCTTTCAATGCTCTAAATAATCAGCCATCAAGGCGTCAAAGGGACCAAGAATTTTTAGGTAAGTATTTGTCATTTGTGAATTTGAATATTGGATTATAATTTTCATTTTCAATTTCCTATTCTGGTTACAAAGTCATCCAGAAACATGAATTATATGATTGCATTTGACACAGTACATTAAAAAACACACGAGTTTTTACACAGACAATTTTGATCCTTGTTCTTATGTAACATACATAGATGCCATACTGAAGACAGTGAGAGCAGAGGGAAATGTATTGCTGCCTGTGGATACTGCAGGTCGTGTGTTGGAGCTGATTTTAATGCTCGAACAGGTTAGGTGGTCTTGGGTTTTATAATTAACTTCTTGCAGATGCAGTAATTTAGTAATTCACTTTTAATGTAAATTGCAGTACTGGGAACACCACCAATTGACATATCCGATCTTCTTCCTTACATATGTTGCTTCAAGCACAATTGACTATGCCAAGAGTTTTCTTGAGTGGATGAGTGACTCAATAGCAAAATCCTTCGAGGACACACGCGACAATGCATTTCTATTGAAGTAAGAAATAATTATTTCCACTTTAAAGTTATTGTCTCTAGAGTTTTCTGAAAGTATGTTACTGCTTAGGAATGCTATAGAGCATTATGAACAGAGTCATAAAATTGAAAATGGACCTTTTGATTTCATTGGGTGATTGCCTACCCTTTTTTTTTCCCTGCTACTTAAGCCTGCACTTTTAAGGGCATTGAATATTTTCTATATCTTATGCTTTCCTAAATAATTACTGCTCAAAGTTGTCAAGAATCTTACATGCATCCAAATGAAAGTATTTACATGGCAATTGCAGACATGTCACGCTTTTGATCAATGACAGTGAGCTTGAAAAAGTTACAGGCCCAAAGGTTAGATGCCTGCTTACTTTGTGTAATAATCTTTGATGAATTTGTTGGTTTGCTTATTCATAATGTCATTGACACCACATCTCTTCCAGATTGTATTAGCATCCATGGCAAGTTTAGAAGCTGGATTTTCTCATGATATATTTGTTGAATGGGCTGCTGATACAAAGAACCTTGTACTTTTTACTGAGAGAGGCCAGGTTTGTTTTGATTCTGATTTATGGTTCCAAGACAGCAATTTAAATGCATTAAGTCCTTAGTTTTATCGTTGAAGTACCATCTTGGTAAAATAGATTGCCTTAACATGATCCGAACAATGCTGGGTACTCGTGATTGTATCCCTTGATTTTTTCCCCCTTTCCCTGGAGAATGAGATACCATTAATATTTGGTATTCATTCTCAATAGCTAATTTAAACTAAATCTTTTGCTGTTTTCTCTCACCTGCTACTGACACTTCATATTATGTTTTAACTTATAATAAACTTTTCTCAGCATTCCTGAGTACTGTTTAAATTGTCTGGCATTTGAGAGTTTGATGTGAAGGCTTCACATTTTTATGCTCTCTCTCAAGGACTGTTTTGTTTTCTTGTTATTTAAAGTTCACTTGTTATTTCTTATTGGAGTTGGATCTTGTTCTTCCGAAGCAAATTTATCTGTAGTTAATTTTTTTGAAATCTGTAATACTTAGCATCCGTTTGGTAAATAAAATAAACTGCGTTATAAACCAACTTATAAACTACACATTTTCCCAAATCACTTTTTAACCGTATACACATTTTCTCTCACCAATTTTCAACCATTATTTTCTACTTCAAATCATACATAAACCAATTTATAAACCAAACAGTGTTACCAAACAAATTATTAGTTATTTTTCTTTTTTCCAATTATTTTTAGAAGATTATTTGTTTCAAACTTTTGAAATTAAAGAAGTTAATGATTTTTCTCCACCTACATGAATCTCTCTCATTTTGTTTATCAAAATAAAAGTGAGAAAAAGAGAAAGGAAAAGAAGTGGGTCTAGTAATTATTTTCTGGCTCTGCTATTAATATATGTTTGATGTGTACCTGAAACTTCGTCACTTTGTAGTTTGCTACACTGGCACGAATGCTTCAGTCAGACCCCCCTCCTAGAGCTGTTAAAGTTACCATGTCAAAGAGAATTCCCTTGGCTGGAGAGGAGTTAGCTGCTTATGAAGAAGAACGAAATCGAAAAAGAGAGGAAGCTCTTAAAGCTACTCTGGTTCAAGAGGAGGAATCCAAAGCATCTCTTGGTGCTGAGCTTTCTGCAGTCGACCCAATGGTTGTTGATGCCAAAATTACACAACTTTCAACAAATGGTATTCTTCGGCTACTAACTATCCTTTCTAATTTGCCAAATTATAATTATCTTCGATTCTTCAGATATTGCCTCTAGAAAAGACTTCAGCTCTACTCCGTTTCTTAATTCTTTAGTGAATTGACTTCGCATCAAGTCATTCACATCTAAAACTTGTAACAAGTGGATAAAAAACCTACTAAATGGCAATAAAAGGAGTTCAAGGTTATTTCTCTGGTTATTCAATTCTAAAAATGTTGGTACAGATAGTACCGGAAAAGTATCTGAAATTTTATATTAGATGTCAAAAAGATGCTCTTATCATCGTTAAAAAACATAGGGGCCGTTCTCTTTGTATTTCGATTTTGGATTTTGAGTTTTGGATTTTGGATTTTGGTTGTTTGTTTTGGGATTGCTGAAAACATGTTCTCTTTATGATTTTGGAAAACTGTTTTCAAAAATAGAAAACTGAAAAATGTGTTTACTTTGTAATTTTTTGATATATTTATTTTGTGATATTTTATATGTAAAAAATGGTTGATTTGTTGAATTACATTAATTTTAATGTTAATAAATCAGTTAGTTCTCTATGTCAATAAATTCATCATTGATATTGTTTCAGCTAAACAAAAATTTAACCCCATACCAATAAAATCTTAACATGGATCTATATATAATGGCAAAATAATATAAAAACTTCCAAGTGAAGGAAGTGTCTCACATTTACAAAATAATAATAATAATAATAATAATAATAATAATAATAATAATAATAATAATAAATAATTACAAAAAAAAAAAAAAATCTTAACATGGATCTATATAATAGCAAAATAATATAAGAACTTCAAATGAATGAAGTGTCTTACTTTTACAAAAAAAAATAAAAAAAATAAAATAAAAATAAAAATAAAAAATTTACAAGAAAAAAACTTAACATTGATCTATATATATAATGACAAAATAACATAAAAACTTCAAGTGAAGGAAGTGTCTCACTTTTACAAAAAGTAAAAATAAAAATAATTTACAAAAAAAAAAAAAAAAAAAAAAAAAAAAATTAACATGGATCTATATATAATGACAAAATAATATAAGAACTTCAAGAGAAGGAAGTGTCTCACATTTAAAAAATAATAATAATAATAAATAAAAAAATTAAAAAAAAAAAAAATCTTAACATAGATCTATATATAATGACAAAATAATATAAGAACTTCAAGTGAAGGAAGTATTTCACATTTACCAAAAAAAAAAAAAAAAAAAAAATTCCAAAACGCGCGTTTTGGTCGTTTTGGACTTTTTAACACAAAATATCCAAAACGAAAAAAAATCGTTTTGAATTTCCTAAAATCGAAAACTCAAAACAGCAAAGAGAACGGGGCCATACTTTTTGGCATATAGTTTAATCTAAAATCCTATACATGATTGTATGCCTTGGATTAGGATACATACCTTGCCTTCCAGTTTTACTGTTGCATGGCATTAGCCATTGAATTATTTTATGTTCCTCTATCATCGCCATTCAATGATGTATAAATTTGAAATGGGAAGCTTCTTCGCCCCACCCCCCCAAATTTTTTTTTTTGGGGTCTTTAAAAACAGTAAATCGATGCTATGCCGAGTTTCATATCCCCGTTGAGGATGATATCTTCTCCGTAATTTGGATTCTTGCAGCTGCCGATTTGCAATTTGGTGCTTACAGGGATGTATTGATTGATGGATTTGTTTCGCCACCATGTAGTGCGGGCCCCATGTTCCCCTTCTATGAGAATTCAGCCGAATGGGATGATTTTGGTGAAATTATCAATCCTGAAGACTATGCAAGGAATAACGAAGACATGGACCATGCATCCATTCCAGTGAGTTTCCATTTTTTTAATCTCTCTATGTAGAAGGTTTTAAAAGCATTAAAATTCTCATTCAGTCAATGTAAGGTGATTGAATCGCCACATTAAATTAGCTGTGGTATTACTCCTTATGTTTATTAAAAGGGGGGGGGGGGGGGGCGGGGGGCTTTGAATCTGGAACCAGGAATACTCTTAAATGCAAGAATATCTGTACTGTGCATAGGGAAGTAAATGGAAATTGACAGGACTCTGAAGAAAAAAATTGCATAACTTGTAATTTATATGCATTTTATTAAGCCTCTGTTTGTTAAAAGTTTGTTGTTTAAAAACATATTTTTTTTATGTTTTCTAAGTAAAATGTGTGGCTGAAAAATGGAGAGAGAAAATGTGTGGAGGTTAAAAAGTGATTTAGGGAATTGTGTAGGAAAAAACATGTTTGCCAAACGGAGGCTAAGTAACCTCGTAAGAAGTGTATTAATGAAGTGAAAGTTTTCATTCCACGACAAAGATGGAATTCTTATGCGTGTCAGAAATTTGCATGAGACATAATGTGCCCATTTGGTGGAATACTTAAAGATTTATCTTGCCATTTGACACTGGTTCATGTAATCTAATATACATACAAATTATGCACAAACGTGAGCAGAACCCCGAAGGCACTGAAAATAATCGGATCTTTTATCTTACATCTTTTGTTTAGGCTGAAGACGACGTCAATGGGAAGCTTGATGAAGGATCTGCAAGTCTTATACTTGATACGACACCATCAAAAGTAGTATCTTCAGAACAAACTGTACGTCCAACTCCTGCTCGTAATTTCTTGAAGGCTATTTATTGCAAGTTCTGCCTGAAAATATTTTTAGCAAACTGTAAAATACACATGATAAACATCTCTCTCTCTGCGCAGAAGTGCATCCGTTTCCCATTTTACACCCTGCAAATGTGTCATTTTTAAGCCCAAATACGATTACTTATTTGCAATTTTCAATTTGCACCTACAGCCACTTTAACTACCCAGTCAACAATTCTTATGTACTTCTACTCTCCCATGCAGGTCTACGTCAAGTGTTCATTGCTTTACATGGATTTTGAAGGCCGTTCTGATGGCCGATCGCTCAAATCAATTCTTGGCCATGTCTCCCCCTTAAAACTTGTAAGGACATCATGTGACTGTGATTTTGATATATGGAATTTGCATTATATCATTCATTGTTAAGGAAATTATGTTATTTTCTTTTACATAGTTATAAGCCCTACAGAAGTCGTCACTTTTGCTTACTACCACTATCAGTTGTCAGCTTAGCTTGAACTATTGTACTGTCTCTAACACTACAATTGCAATTTCCATGTGCACGCCCACTGAGCAACAGTTGTTAAACTCACTTCTCAAAATTTGAGATGGAAATCAACAGCTTTCTGAATCACACGATCTTGTGTGGAAATCTTTTAGTTTTTACATATTACTAGTTGGATTAGAACATCAGAAACTGTAGAATAATTCGAGAAAAGGAGAGAGCTTATGTATATTTAATCTTATTGATCGAATCCAGACATTTATTCGTACATTTTAAATTCTATGTAGTTCTTTTGCCTTTTCAATTATGGAACTATGTTATTATTTATGAGACTACTTAATTTAATTTCTTATAATGTTTTTGGTTGGAGGTCTTGGTGCATGGATCAGCAGAAGCTACTGAGCATTTGAAGCAACATTGTTTGAAAAATGTTTGTCAGCATGTATATGCTCCTCAAATTGAAGAATCAATTGATGTCACTTCAGATTTATGTGCTTATAAAGTATGCTTCGCTTGTCCATCATCCATTCACAAAAACTCATCTATCCATTTGTTTAGAGATGTATCAATTGAGTTTGTAATTTATGACTGATTTTGTTTTTCCCCCCCAAAATATATAGGTTCAACTTTCTGAGAAATTAATGAGCAATGTTCTATTTAAGAAGGTAAGCAGCTGCATATAATTAGTGTTAAACTGAGTTGCTTCGAAGTTTGAGGCAGTGATTTTTGTAACAGATTTATTGTCCTGGAATTTTTTCCACTAGAACGCTAGAAATTTCTCACTTCACAAAGCAAGTTCTAAGTTGTTGGATGATCTTATTTTACCAATCAAACAGATGTATGCTTAACTTAGGATGCTATATTCTCTCTCCCAATCTCATTAAAATGCTGAGACTTGGGCTTGCTCGTTTTCATTTTGGGCTTTTTTCCCCTTCTATAGCTCTCTCTGTGGAAACATTTTTATTCTGATTGCAGCTTGGAGATTATGAAATTGCCTGGGTTGATGCTGAAGTAGGGGAGACAGAAAATGGCACATTTTCTCTACTTCCTATTTCAAAGCCAACTCCACCACATAAAACAGTACTGGTGGGTGATATAAAAATGGCAGATCTGAAGCAATATCTTGCAAGCAAAGGGGTTCAGGTATGATTCTCTTTGATGCAAACAGAATTTTTAATCTGGTTTATTTCTTGTGCATATCACTATTTGAACGAACTCTTTATTCTTCCTTCGCCTCTCTGTTTTATGATTTTGATGTATTTTGAGAGAGTTGCAAGCTTGGTCCCAACTGATTGTGGGAGAGGGGGAAAGTTAGCTCAAAACTTTCAAGTTCATGGTTGCACGTGACCTCTAAACCAACTCAGTCAGTTTAAGTTTTTAATCTATAACATTATCAAACAATTTAATTTTTTTAATAATGGAGTCCAGTTTTGTTTCTAAATTTTATGCCCCATCATGTGTCAAGTGGATTAATGCACTATCACACTTTTTTTTTTTTTTTGAGCTTTCCTTCCGGGAAGCTTGGGGTGTGATTGAGTTATCTGTTGTTCAAATGCTTAAAGGCACATGTTATCCACTCAGGTAGAATTTGCTGGCGGGGCCTTGCGCTGTGGAGAATATGTGACATTGCGCAAAGTAGGAGATTTTGTCCAAAAGGTTGGTGACATCTGATCAAATTTGGAAGGCTAGTTTAAGTTTACCATTGGTAGCCAATAAACTAATGTCATCTGCAGTTTTCTTAACAAAGAAACACTTATTGTAGGGTGGTAGTTCTGGTGTTCAGCAAATCATTCTTGAAGGCCCTTTATCAGAAGAATATTACAAAATACGGGACCATCTGTATGCTCAATTTTATTCGCTTTAGTCTAAGATTTGCAGCTCCATAACAATGCAATGCAGGTTAGCATTTTCCATTTCTTAATTTTATTTGGTGGGTTGTAATATTTCACCCACATTTTCGTAACGTTTTGTCTTTCTCAGATTCACGAATGTCGTTTCTCTGTGGAATGTAGATTTTGAGACGCACTGATTTGTACTACTTTGTAGAAGAAATATTTGCTTTTACATTTCTGTTAATCTGTATTTGAATAGAATTAGAGTAGAATTTATTTATTGGCTTTCGAGAACTGAGAAACAAGCAAACTGGCAAGACTGCAAAAAGTTGTCTGCTCTAATTCTTTTTAATGGTAATTTTTTATTTGTTTATTGTTAATTTATATTTTGTTTTTTTTACAAATTACTATACTCGTCTGAAAGGAGTTCACATTTTATTATGGGATGTTCGGTAAGGAGGAATGAGTAGTACTTTGACAATATTTATGAACAAAAAGTAGTTAAAGTTCTGTTCCTTGTAATTTTAAGTTGCCTGGTCGAAAGTGAAACGCGTATAAATTTTCACAAGTTTACGGAGACTGGTAAAATGTTGAGACGTTGTAAAATGTACGTTGTACCATGCTAAGCCCCTGGTTGGGCCATTTTAAATTTTCCTTTTAATCATATGCTAGTTTTACATTTTAGTTAGATATAGGGGTGAGCGTTAGGTGGTTCAGATATTTCAAGAACAAGAATTGAAACATAAATTTCGGCTCTTATAAAATGGAATAATCGGTTCCATTTGACTTGCAATGATCAAACCATTCAGTTTCAGTTTGGTTTCGATTCTAATTTAATTTTATAATAATAATTATTTTTTGAGGATCTTATCGAGGAATATCAAGGCCCGTGGAAGTGAGCTGATAACCTGAAATGAACTTCTAATGAATATATCAAGATCAAGAATTTCGAAAATTCTTTCACTCCGGAGAAAGTATAGGACTCCATGAAATAGATGATATTTATAAAATAAAATAAGAAATAAATGGTCTAAAAGGTTTTTTGAGTATGGTAGTTTTTTGAGCATGGTAGGAAGTCATACGAAATTGATAAATTTGTATAATAAACTTGTGGGATGAATCATGAGTTTTAAATGTATTATTATTAATTGTTTTATATTTGTATTTAAATATTTAATTAACTCTATTGTATTTATTTACAACTTGGTTTTTTAATAAGTTAGTCTCATTCTATTTGCATTTACTAAGAATTTCAGTCAAAGTGTGAAGTTAAATGTTACAGTGAGGTAGACCCGTAGAAAAATTCATAAAAAGAACTTAATTATTTTCACTTTACCAAGAAAAAATTACAATTTCTTTTGATTTTTAATTTTAGAACAATCAATTATAATCATAAAAAAAAGGATCAAAGATCTGGTTCCAACTTCGATTTTTCGGTTCTAAAGGTAGAATCGAGAACTGAACTGAGAACCAATCGATTCTTTGTTTTAAAATCAATTTCCTATTTTTTTTTTTTTTTAAAACTATACAGTTTTGATTTTTTGAATTCAGTTCTGGTTCGGTCATATCGGTTCCAGTTTTTTTATCCACCTCTAATTAGATATATAGATTTATTAATAAAATAATATTAAACAAAATCAAAAAAATTCTCTTGCAATTCCATATTACGACAACGTATCATAGATCTCCATATATAGTCTTGGCATCGTTCATATTACGACAACGTATCATAGATCTCCATATATGAGCTAGAAGTGCTTGTAGAGAAGATACTCCACTGCCTGTTTTTCCAATTTCATCATTGGCCTTGGATTTAAGTTTAGCAATTTTTTCTTTCCTAAAATTAAATACTCTATCAATCAGTGACAGTGGGGACTTACTGATTTCATTGAATACCTCTCTCTCTCTCTCTCTCTCTCGAGTGTGGGGATTTTAACAGGGCGATTAAGATGATCAGGAGCAAACCCTCGCAGCTGAGTGGGAAGTTTTGATGGATGATCAGATCCCTTAGAGATTTCAGACCAGGAATTGAAGAAATGCCAAAATGAATTCCCATTAAATACACAATGATTCATCGTGCAACCGATGAAATAGCCATCTTCAAGCTCGGCTACTTGAACCCCAAGGTTCACAGTTCCTTCACAGTTTAGAATCCCGTTGAGTGGGAAAAGGGAATAGACAATTTCAGGCACGTATTTTGACTCGAGAATATCATTCACAGTGAGGCCATGTACAATCGAATGAGTAAATTGAGCTCCAGCATTATTACAATCAATAAAAAAGCTTTCGGTTTCGTCCTCAAAATTTTCAATTCCGAGGCGACCATCAAGAGGGGGAAAGAAATCTAATGTGCGAGAAAGTGAGGTTTTAAGGTGATGAATCGAAACTTTTTCTAGGGATTCTGGTTTGTGGAAAAGAAGACCCTTTTGGTTGTAATCGAACAAAAGGGTCCATAGATCTAGGGGTGGACGTGGTTCGATTTGGTTCTGGTTCTAGAAGAACCAAATCAAACCGTAAACCGATGGTTTTTAACTAATGGAACCAATTGGTTTTTTCAAAGATATGGAACCAAACCGGAACCAAACCGCTCGATTCTGGTTTGGTTCTGAGACCATTACTTGAATTTTTAAATAATAAATGTAAATTAAAACCTGTTTATATCCGCTTCTTCATTAGAATCCATCTACATCATTACTAAATAGAAAATGGAATTTTTAGTTAACAAAACAAAGATTTAGAAAAAGTAACATGTTATTCTAAGTCAAAGAAGAAGAATTGATGAATTGGGTCGATGTGAGTTAGGGATGTAATTTGCAATTTGAGTTTGGGTTAACTCTTGAAAATTGATGAATTGGGTCGATGTTTATATATACATAAATTTTAAAAAATAAACATCATTGTCATTGATGGTAACTAAGGAGTGCAACGATTGTTGTGTTATAGGAGTGTAAGTAAAGCAGTATGAATGCGTATTTATAATTGAAAAGAAGAAAAACGAATTAGAATTAGAATTTAGATTTATGATTTAAAATCTTTGTCTAATATGAAATGAGATAAAATGTATGTTAAATAACATTTTTGTACATTTCACATTTATAATTTTAGATTTTAATTTTTTGGTGAGATGAATATCCACTAATTTGTAAAATATATATATATAGTTTGGTTCTTGGTTCTTGGTTCTGGTTCTGGAAAGAGAACCGGAATCAGAATCAAAATCGAATGGTTCTTGATTCTAAGAATCAAATCATTATTTTTTTTATGTAAAACCGAACCAAACCGCTTGGTTTGGTTTGGTTCTGGTTTGGTCTGGTCTGGTTCAGCGGTTTGGTTTGGTTCTGGTTTGGTCTGGTCTGGTTCGGTTATTTTGTCCACCCCTACATTGATTCCACGGAGTTAACTCAATCCGAGTTGGTCTCGCAACTGCAACTTTCGAAGCTCGAACTGTACATGTTGGTATCACTTCAAGTTTCGCCATATATGTTTTCTGTTTCATATATACTTGGATATATTACAATCCTAAATGGTGAAATGGGAAGGAACTTGCCCCTTTATATTTTGAGTTTTTCTGGTTGTACCGTATTAGCTTACCCTAACTCCATCCCCCACCCTTATTTTTGTCTGGTCGGTGCCGTAGGTGCGTAACCCCTGCTGTACGATCAACCAGACCTTATATTTTTGGGTATTTGGTGCAATTGGTCCCTACTTTTCATCCCTTTTGTGTAATTTGCCTCAACGTTTGAATTTTTTTTTTTTTTTTTTGGGAAAATTTACCCTTAAATTCACATTTTCTTGTTAAAAAGGTCATTATCATCTAATTTCATCTAAAAATTGGTTAGCTAACCCAAAAATCACATATTGACTATTTTAATAAATGGAAAACAAGTCATATCCTATTATCTAATTTAAGATAAAATGATTTAAAAGAAAGAGAAAAACAAAAACAAAAAAAAATTGTTACCATTCATCTTCTTCCTAACTCCATTCCCACTCAACATCCACATACCCCATAGATCGGTATATATCATTCTAAGGATTTGATAAGAAGATTGAGGTGAAATAGACGTTCCTCTTACCAAAGAGCAGAGAGTATGATTATTCCTCTTGAACTATTCATTTCTTCGTACCATCGACCGGGAGGGTGTGAGATAGTAATTGTAACGAGATCATTTCCTCTGGCCATTTCTGCAAGCCAATTGACACCAACTGTTTCAATAAACAGTTGAAAGCATATCAATATACACTACTTTTGACCCGTGTCAATTGACATCATAGACTCCACTTCATAAGTCACTCTCAGAAGCTCTATATTCAGAACCCCTAATCGTCTACCTCGAGTCTTTCATTATTTTTTGCATCAACTTCTGACCTAAACATGTGAAACCCTAAATCTTCACCATCTCACCAATAAATTAAATGCACAAAAATTGTTGTTTTCTACCGTACAAATCTGAATTCTTTCCTGCCTTAACATAAAAAAGATGCCCCCGGATGCAATTAATGCAATTGGAAAAAATAAAAAGGGTTTAGTTGAACCGAGCGGGTGGGAATGGGGTTGGGAAGAAGATGAACAATAACAAATATTTTTTATTTTTGTTTGTTTTTCATTTTTTTTACATCACTTTAAATTAAATAATAGGAAATGACTTGTTTGACCTTCATTAAAATAGTTAATAGGTGATTTTTGGGTCAACTAACGGATTTTTGGATATAATTAGACGGTAAAGATGTTTTTAACAAGAAAATGTGAAGGTAAAGCGAATTTTCCAAAAAAGAAAAGAAAAAAAAAACGTTGGGACTAATTCCAAAAAAAATGTGAAAGGTAGGGACCAATTGCGCCAATTGCCTTATATTTTTTACACATTTTTCTCGCTTCTTTTCAATCATATATTTATTAAAAAAAATATTACACATAAATCTAAAAAAAGTTTCATACTTTTGAACCACACGTTCTCCTAAAAATTACTATTCATTTAAAATAAACTTTTTTAAAACAAAACATTAAACCGGAGCTTTCAATCTACTTGATTTTCGTTATTTAAAAATTATGGTTTTCTTTCTCTTCAATCAAACATTTATCAATAAATAATATTACACAAAAACTCAAAAACATTATATACTTTTTAACCACACATTCTCTTAAAATTCACTATTTAAAATCACAAAAATTCTTTTTAAACAATATCAAACACACATGATTGCTTTCAATCCACATATTTTGTTTAAAACCAAATAACATATAGAATTACAGCTAAAAAGTTATTTATGAACAAAAATACATATTTTATAACTAAAAAATACTTACAAGATAAAAATTGACTTAAAAATAGCTTATCTACTTCTACAATGCATTAAAAGTAGGGACGAGTCGAGGCCCATCTTTAATGCCCAAGTATGGTTGTTATGAATTTTCTTTCCATATTTTTATTGAATGCCCCTCATCCAATAATTTTTGGAAACATTTTGATTTATGGAACATTTGGAAGAAGGCTCGGCTTGCTGGACATAATGTGGAATTTTTTGAGTTGTTGGCGGGCATGCAACGTCGTCTTCCATTAGCTGTGATGGAGAAGATGTGTATTGGCCTGTGATCTATTTGGAAAGCTTGAAATGATTTACTTCATGGGAGGAAGGCCCAACTTGCAGAGTTCTCGAGCTAGTCTGTCGAGGTGATGCTATGAAATTTTAAACTTGCAAACTCAAAGATTAACGATCCTAGTAGGGTGATGGAGAATAACAGAATTAAATGGTAAGGACCCAATCTGAGTTCTAATGGCCTGACCCTGGCTACTGATGCTGCGGTGAGGAAGAAAGATGGATTCTTCGGACACGAGGGTTGGTTTAGAGATGATGATGGAATTGTGTTTGCGGCCATTCAATACCGAATTCGCAGATTCACTGATGTGGAATTTTCTGAAGCTTTGGCCATCAAGGAAGGCATTTGCCTTGCACTAGAGAGACATCTTCCCTCAAAGGCAATTGAAAGTGATGCGTTAAATGTTGTCCATGGACTCGTCTCGCATGATAGTTGTGCCCCGAATGCCTGCATTTTTTGTGAATTCGTGATCTTCTGATTCGTAATAGTTGTGGTTCTTGTTACTTTATTCCTCGGACGAGGAACATAGTAACCCACAAGTTAGCATAGTCTGCTGTCGTTACTACATGTAATCAGTTATGGGTCGATTGTATTCATCGTTTCATCTCCTCGTTTCGGTCTTCTGGAGAATGAAATATGTCCTTTGTTGTTAATGCAATAGTCCATTTTAGGGAGATAAAAAAAGTAGGGATGTGTGAAAAAATTTAATTTCCCATTATAGCCAAAAATATTTATGTTTGCAATCAATATTATCTTAACATTTAATTGATTTTCATATAATACATTTATTTATTAATCTTAATCTACAATTCATTTAAATGTTTTTCTCTTTTCACCTTTAGATTGTTATTTTTTGCTTCATATTACTCTTAACATTTAACTCATTTTCATTAAATACAATTTTTACAGATTACGCTAATTTACAATATTTATATGTTTTTATACCATGTCAATCGCTCAATTAATTTCTTATTAAAAAGTTAATTTAATCATATAAAAGTTCAGTTTTTAAATTATAATCTGGAATTATAATTAAACTTGCATAATATTAAACATTTTTTGCATTATAAAAATATGCTTCTAAATTTATTTGATTTGTCTATCATAACATTTTATATTTTTTTGTGAATTATTGGAAATATTTTATAAATCAATTTTTTTTAGTATTTTATGATGTCATATTATTTTTTGATATATGACACATTTATTAAGTTTGAGATTTTAAACATTTGTATAATATATATTTTGAGAAATTCATTAAACATTTTCAAAAAAAAAAAAAAAATAATAATATTTTTTTTACAATAAACTCAAAATTTAATTTTTCTTTTAACAATATTAATTAGTCCGCATTTGATACGCAATGTTTTCCATGGAAAATATAATTTTTCACGTAATTTTCCAACTTTACGTTATTTGTTTGCTTAAGTTTTTCATGGAATTCATTTTCCTGCTTGTCCGAAATACGGTATTTTTCTTGTTTTGGATGAATTCGTTTTTCAAAAAGGACATGAGGTTTTATTTCCATAGAAAATCTTATATCATTTTCATCACGTTTGATTTTTTTTGTTGTAGTTAATTGATTGATTTATTTATTTTTCAAAAAATAACATTATTATTATCAAGTAAATGTGTGAAAAAATAATTTTTTTTTTATTAAAATAGCTAAATTTTGCTTTATTTTCTATGAAAAATAATTTTAATCAAACGACAAAAGTTGAAAAATTTCTCAATTTTTCCACCTAAAAAATTAAACCAATTAAGCACATTAAACTTTTAATTCCAAGGAATTCAATTCCCTGAAATTCATTTTCGTTCCATCCAAATTCCAACATTGCTATCAAACGCAATCTTATATCAACTATTTTAAAAAGTAGTATTAGAACTTAAAAAATATTATGTATATCATTGATCCTACACAAAAGATGTGCAAAGCAAATGCTTAGTGGATGGTACTAGCAAAGTAAAATGTTAGTATTATATATAAGTGAAAATTATTTATAAGCACAAAATTTAATTGTAAGTATTTCTTATAACTTAAAACTTAATTACAAATAAGCATTTCACTTTTAATCTACAAGTTTTGTAACTTAAAACTTACTCGTATATAATAACCACTACTAAGTAAAATCTCACTTGATGAGTAAAAAAAACACGTGGAATTATAAATTGAAAATTTCAGTAAGGGTTATATATGTAATTTTATTTCTATAAAAAAAAAGCAAAAAAAAAAAAAAAAAAAAAAGACTTTCTGAAATGCAATACGTGTTGAATTTTTTTTTTTAACCAAAAATTACTCAAATGCTTTCCGATTCGAAGAACGGAAGGAAATTTATCGTATTCAATATATTGTTCGGATTTCGGAAGCTGCAGTACTGTAGAATTAGGCTACTTTCCACTGTTTCCCGTTAAATTTCCAATTTTACCCCTCACATTTCAAAATCAATGCATATGATATCTGTGCTTAAAAATTAGTTTGAAAAAATGTTTTCACTAAAAAAAAAAAAAAAAAAAAAGGCTTTCTGACAGTGAGTTCGACGGCTGCATTGTTGTTTTTTTTTTTTTTTTTTTTTTGTTACTAAGTAAAATATGTAGTTGAAAATTGGAGATAGAAAATGTGTATGATTAAAAAGTGATTTGAAAAATTGTTATAAAAAAACGATTTATAAATCGTTTCCTTTTTCTATTAGTGAACACTCGTCTCAAAGAAACTTTCTGAATTGCAATACGAAGATATTTTTTTTTTGTTTATCTTCAACTTAATTTATTAATCATAACATATAATTCAATTAAGATATCGTATGAAAGTATGATTTTTACTATTCTCAATTGGTGGCATACCTGCTCGTATTGCAAACACTCTGGCTGAACCAGAGATGTGATTTCAGGTAAATATTTTTCATTTATTAAGTTTATCTGTTTATGTTGTTTTATCTTAAATCGAAATCGAAAGCAGAATTGATAAATATATTCGTTATTTAATTTTTAAAATGATGTTCAATATTTATTTCTTTATGTTTCATGATTTTTTTTAACCAATAGGTTGAACTGTTAATGCGATGAATTGCTGTTAAATATTTTATTGTGCACTTTATAAATACAGATTAACTTTATTTTTTTAAAATTCGTTTTCAATCACATTCTATCAATAAAATAATTTACACATAAATCCCAAAAAAAATTATTAGTTTTTAATCACAAATTCTTCAAAAAATTATAGTTACAAACAACATTATTTTAAATAACTGATCTCAAACAAGGAATTAATATGTTACGGACTAAATACGTCAAACGTTTGTAAGTTACAATCTAAATAAACAACCATGAGCTTAATATGTTAGGAATTATTATCGCAAGAAATTCAAAAGTTAGGGATCATTTGTGCTATTTACACATTTTTAACGATAAGAACTAACAAAATCTGACAGTAAGAACCTTTAGTACAACGTTTGGTGATTTTGAAGATATAAATGCCAGAACCTAAACGTTGAGAATTATTTTCACAAGAAATTTAAAGATTAGAGATCATTCATACTTTTTGTTAAGACATAAAAATGCCCCAGGCATATCTTCCAATTATAAATGGGGGACTGATAACATGTTCAGCGCGATTGGGTACGGGGTTCGAATCCTGAAAATAGATTTGATTTTGTGGTAAGCGGGAGTTACCACTTCTCGTGGGAACATTCAGTACCCTTCACCCTGACCTCTGAAAAATACATCCTACAATTTACCATTTGAATCAATGATTCAAAACAAGATCAGCTCGGACCCTCAAGGTGTAGTTACGCTCGTTAAGACATAAAGTTTGTACAAAATCAATGTCCCCGCCTTTCTGTTGTACTATTAACTGCAAACAATCAGAACTTCACACATTTTGTCATTGTTTGGTCTCTTTAAATTTTTAATTTTTTTTAATCACAGATTTATCAATAATAAATAATATTGCACATAAATTCAAAAAAATATCTCTACTTTTTAACAACACAGTCTTCTAAAAATTATTATTAATTTCAAAAAGCTTTTTTTACTGTATAAACACATGGGCTTTATATCCTCTGAAGGGAAACAACAGTCTGAAATAGTATGGTCACCCATCTACATTGATAAAGATGCAAATCAAACACTGAAAAAAGAGGATTACTGTTACAGAAAATATCTCACTGCACATAAGCATTGCCTCGCATGACGTGCATCTTTGATCCATCCCATTCCGTATAGAAATAATATTTATGACCTGATACTAGTTAGAGACCTGACATAAATAGACGAGAATTACTCGACTAAATGAATTCATGGATAGGTATGAACGTAAAATTTAAAACTCGACATGAATATTGATCGAATGTAAATTTTACTACAATATTCATACCTAATCCGCATAACCATTAATTTTCTTAAAAAATTATAGAATTTAAAATAAAAATGATTGTGTAAAAAAATAAAAAATAATAGAATACAAATATTTGTTGACATTGTTAACGTCTAAATCTTAATAAGCTTAAACTATTGACTTTGTTAACGTCTAAAAAATTGTTTAAATTTACTTGTTTAGTTTCAGCCTAGAACAAGCATTTTTAAGTCAAACTAGTTTTATTACCCGTGCGATGCACGAATATATTTCATTAACAAAGACAAAATTATAAAAAAAGTATAATTGGCAAAAAGTAGTAAAAACTATAAATTAAGGAAGAAAAAGTAATAATATTGTTTGCCCTGTTCAACATTGGGTAAGTACCAAACATAGTCATTTTGATAATAGTAGCAAACGATAGGATTAAAAATAAATAAATAAATAAATAAAATAAAATAAACTTATAGACTCTGTAGATAACAAACTTGTCAATTTTAAATGAGGAACAATTTCTATGTAATGACTTAACATTTCAAATTTATTGCAAAATCTATCATGGTTGAAACTAAAAACATCTTGATTATGAGTTGATGCTGCCAAAATTCATAGAAAGAAAAACATGTTACAATTTTTATGATTATAAGAATGCTATAATTTAAATAAATTGAGAAAAAGAACACAATTTTATCATTCAAATACCATCTCCACATCCAAAAGAAGGGAATCAAATTATCATCGTGCGTTCCATGAAATATAAAATTTTCCAGAATATTTTCATAGTTAAAAATAAAAAATTATAAACACAAACATAATTTTGTGAAGGACGTAAAAAAAGAGTATTATTATATTAATCGTATATATAGAATTCAAGAATTGACCACAATTATTACAAATTACCAAAGACCTCTTTATACACAACGTTCGTTGTTGCATCTGCCAGTTCACAATCTTTGTCGCATATAAGGATTTTCAAGCCAGCTCGACTGATGATTCTCATATTACAACATAAAGTTGTCCGTACTTAAAACAGGTTTCTTCAGGAAAAAGGCCTACATGAAATAGCGACTATCCTTGGCTCTCATTAATGGTCATGGCGTACGAAACAATCAACAAAAACTATCTTCTTTGAAATCTAAACGGGAGTCTAGGATCCAATGAAGTCAGCGACATCCTCGGTATAAGGACTTTTTTCTATGTTTAACAAATAAATGGAATTCAAAGTAATAATTATATTTTTTTTTAATTGAAAACCCTTTTCAACTACATCTTTTATTATTTTTATTTATATATTTGAATAGTAGGTTAGTTTTAATAAATCCAATATATCTATTATTTTTGTTAATATTCTCTAACCTTCCATTTTTTCCCACTGACGTATCAGCTTCATAATTTTAACTTCTTAAAAAAGTATATTAGATACACGACTTTTAATATGGTTTTCTAAAAAAATAAAGTATAAGCTATAATAATTGGAGGCAGTCTCGTTAGAAGAATCGTCATATTTAGATGAAATATCATGGATGACTTTGTCATATAACTAAATAATCTGCAATTGAAGATTCAATTTTCTAACAAATTATTAACTATGAACAATCGAAAAAAGAAAAGAAAAATCGTTCTGATAATTAGGTAATTCGAAAACACATCCATAATTAGCAAAATAAAAGTTCCACGTTTAGTAGTTCAAAAAAAAAAAAAAAAAAAAAAAAACTTCATAATTCCATAGAAGTTGAACAAAATGTGGGATTGCTTAGAGATTCTCTTCCTTAATGATCTTGGATCCTTTAGTAGGTGACATTTTAGTTAAAAGGTCCATCTCCATTTCATTCAATCTCAACAACATTATCCGCCAGTTGCATAGCTCGTCTCTTATACGGAGTCCTAACTGGAGTAACTTCATTATCGTATATTAAATCCTAAGGATAGAATAGGAAAAAAATTAGTCATGAAACCAATTTGAGCAGTTTGGAAACAATATACAAAGATTACTAAATTAAAGTGCTACTCGAACCTTATTAGCAGGGCCAATTGTCTTATCTACGTCGAAATAAAATTTTCATCCTTGCTCCTTCTCAATGTTTTCATTTATTTGATACTTCTCAATCAATGCAGGGTCATCAGAAAGTTTGACAATAGTCATTCCCAGTTATATTTTCATCATTTATTTGAATCCTAAACACAACATTCTTTCCTACCAGTTCCTCAATCTTGTCAGGTATTTCATTCTCATCAACATCCTACAAAAGATATTCGAGTTAGAGATCAAGATAATTAGGTAAAATGCAAATCATAGCAACATCATGGATGACAAAACAAAAGGCTTCTAGTACCAATACCATGATCTTCTCTCGAACATCTCTGTCTTTCCAATTAGGTAAAATTACAGGTTGCTGCAGACTATATCAACCATCAGAAATAAATTCAAAAAATGATTACAAACAATTCATGTTTTGTAGCACCAGATGGAACTGGATATATGGTGCTACAACAATTTAAAGATAACAAATACAATGAACAAATTAAATCATCTAAGAAATGCCTAGATGATGCCCTTCTTTCCTTGCATAAATTCTAAATTTCATGTGCATGGTTGCTCAAACCAAGAAGCCAGACAATATCATTGACTTAGGACTCTAAGTACCATGGTCTTATCTCATCTAATGGGTGAAAAAAGCATTCAGTAAAGAAGTAGATTTTTATTTAAACTAACCAATCTGTAATCCTTACCAGCATTGAGGCAGTTTCCAAAAGCTCTATCTAGAGTGTGCCATGCCCAACCACTATGTGATCTTTAGCACCCATTCGAACAAAAATACGGTCAAAGGGAGACAATTCAGAACTTTCTGCCAGCACATCTGCCCCTATTTGGGAAGAATACAAGCTAAACCATTAACAAATATTTTAGAAGAGATTCATGAATCATAAGTCCAGAAGATAACTGCACAACATAGTGCAACTAAGTTCTGTGATATCTCCATTACTTTGATTTCAACCAAATACATGACGGTGATCAAAACAAAGTGATAAAAATTCATCTTCTCATTTCCACCCACCATTTTTGCCCCTCCCTCTAGTGGTCACTGAAGTTGACTAACTACTTGGCCACTAAACTTCAATTTTTTTTCTTAATGGTCATCTTTCAAACATTTGACTCTTTCCTCATTCCTTAGGATTCCTTATGGATTTTGTTAGCCAAATTCTTTAGATATATGAAATCTTAATCCAGATCTTTTCAACTTCTTTAGCACCTACAACGCCTTTACCACCATTGACATTGATGGGCTGCTGGTCTAATCACTTGCTTGTGTCATTTTGTTGTATACATTAACATGGAAAAATATAAGACAATTAGAAAGGTAACATTTATACGCATTAATTCATTGTCAAAATATAAAAATGAATACCTAAAGCCTAAGACATCATATATGCAAAAAAATATATTTTGAATTTTTAAACCAATTACACATTAACCATATCATACAACCATCTTTAATATCAATAATGATCATATTGCAGTCACATTGACAAATGAAAGACGTAAATTTCAACAGTTATATTTTGAACTTTTTAAACCAATTACACATTAACCATATCATACAACCATCTTTAATATCAATAATGATCATATTACAGTCACGTTGACAAATGAAAGACGTTAATTTTGGCAGTAAGTTAATCGACAATTCTTTCCTTTGTGCCTCCATACTCTTCTTCAAAGTTATTCCTTAACTTTCAAAACCAACCTCCAAGTTCAAAATTGAGCAAAGAGGACAATAAAAATTTGCACGGATGACATTATCAGAATGTGTGGTTAAAGTAAATGCACTCAGCAAGTGAAAAATCTAGACTTCAATCTGTAAGAATTCATTAGGATAAACATAATGTTAATATTTCAAAAATAGCAGTTCGTTTTCACTCATTCAAACTGAAGCAAAAAAATGTTGATTAGCAAAAAAATTAGCATTGAAATACATTCTACTTGCACCTCATAACTAAGATTTCAAGCCTGTACATTTCTTATCATTTTTAAGTAATTTGTAATTACATATAATATATTCGAGCAAATAGCTAATGACACAAGTGAAATAAGGACAAAAAAAGTAAAAGACCTTTCATGTATCTCAAAAAATCATCTAAACATAAACATGTATATTCCAAGCCTTGACATATCTCTTAGCCCAAAAGCTTAAGGAACTTCCCTGGTAGTTGGCCTTTGAAGAAATCTCCAAAAATTTGTTGGCTTGTTCGTTTTTTAATCCTGTTTGCATTTTTTATACTCGTATTCTTTGTTATCTGAATAAATCTTCCTCTAATCAAAGTCCAACCGAAATAACAGAAGAATAATTAGATGGCTAGGTATTCAAACATGCTCATTGCTTGCTCAAAATATGCAAAGTAGGTTTATCATGAATTAAGGCAAGTACACGGTCAACCAATACCTCAAACACAACCTGATTATTCTAATATGAGCTCCGCGGTTGAGGTTCCAAAATTTATACACCATCCCGTCCAAAGTATGCATAGTTGAGATATTCAGGAAAAGCAAACGAATAAGAAATCAATAAACTTTACTTGTTGAAGAAGCTTCTAGACTTTCCAAAACAAAGAGATTACTCCTCCATCACCCGAGTTAAAATGTATCCATTTTGTCGCACTTAAATTGGAAAATGAGAACAAAATCCATTTCATTACCAAAAAAATAACAGAGTTTAACTCAGCAAGAGCTAGAGAAAAAAAGACTCATGACGATAAAGAAGAAAAGATATATATTGATATAACAGATTTTCATGAGGCAATCCATAGGGATTCGAATGTAAAATTGATTCAGGTACCGCAGTTCTTCTGATGGAATTTCAGAGCCAATAATACACGGTTTGATGATAATAAAATCAAGGTAACAAAATGAGGCACCAAAAGATAATAATAAAATCAAGGTAAGACATGGAGTATTAACTTGAATAGCAAGAAACATTGAGCATTCATAAAAGGCACAAAATAGAAGAAAAAAAATCTGTAGGTAATTACTTTTATTTGCTGGGATCATTTGCTGGAACAAATATGCTTGGCTTCTCACTACCACGTACGACTCCAAGAACTTCTACAAAGTTAATAGCTGGAAAGTGGTCCTGAAAGATTCAATATAATGTAACTCATTCAAACAAAACTCATTGTTTAGCATCAATAAAGACATCACAAAACGTTGCGACAACCTCAACAACGATCGGCTTCCTCGATCAAAAGTGCCACCCAGAGCTTTCTGCACTCTCTTGAGTAGGGGTGGATGCTCCAGTTGACAATTCATCATCTTCTGAAAACTTTAATGCCTTGTCTCTCCAACTCCATGGGACCTATCCTCTATTTACCAATATCGGTGTCTGCAAACTGACAGAACTTTTAACCACGTAATGAGAAAACAGTGAGCACCATAAAAAATGACATGAAGATCTTATAAGAGAACATGATCGATTTATTTCCTTCATAATGGAAACATTAGTCACATGAAGATCTTTTAAAATGCTCAATGGTAGCTACTTGTTCATTCAACCTATAACATGTTTCTTTTTCTTTTTCTTTATCTTAAGTCCTGTTGCATCCCTTATTCTTAGCAATTAGTAATAACATACACTTATGCTTATTATTAAGTGATATATGGGTTTAGATGAATTTGAGTAATAAATAATTAAATATCCATAAGCTCATGAACTCAGATTCAGTTCCCAAAATCTTACTTGTTCGGATCATCAAGGATGGGTAGAAGGGGAGTAACGAGGTAGTATCCATGGTTTGGGGGAGGGCTATTACCTACATAGGGGAAGCAGCCACAGTTAATGTATGGGGGAGTTAAAAAAATCAATAAAGGTAACATCATTGAGACCAGAATTTTCAAAACAATGTCTTGAAAGCCGCGGAATTGGAAATCAACGTAAAATGATAGAACAACATTACTGGGACCTTGCACAAATGCATTATGGTCATGTAAAGTTAGGAAGCAAATTACATTTTCTTTAGCTTGTATATTGGTAACATATAAAGTCATTACCTCTAGGCTTTCTTCCCAATACTTTGATAGTTAAACATCATTAAAAATCACAAAGAGATTAAAGACTTCAATATCAAGAAGGAAAAAAAAAAAGAATAATGATACCATAGAGTTGAAAATAAGAGATGAAAATGTACTTGGAGCTTGAGAACTGGAAAAGTCTTCCTTTTTGTGAGAAAATAATCCGAGATACTTCAGCATTACAAAGAACTGATAACTCATAAGCTTTCATTGATAGCTCATTCCTACGTTTTGAGAAGGTAAGCATGGCGGGGGTCGATAAATCTCATTCATAATCATAAATGTTCCAATAAAACTGCAGTAAAGTACTTATTTTCAAAAAAGATAAATTCCTAAAGAGACTTACCAAGAATCCACGAAATGTAGTTTGAGATAAGCTCTTGATTTACAACATCCAGGTTCTTAATTCAAGAATTAAAAAAAGAGATAGAGAGGTCCATAAAATTGTTGCAAAGGAAGAGCCCCACTGGTGTTTCGCACGTTGGGAGTAAACTGCGTACAATCCAGCCCTCTCCATTGCCTTCAACAACTCAGGCAACCTGCTCTCAATCCAGCTCCTTATAGGGTGGGGAATTTTAGAGCTCTTATAAGAAATATTAAAATCTTCCCAGAAGATTATCCAGTCCCTTAGTAGAGTCCTCTCCCAGCGGGGTCCCGCGACGATACCCATACGCGAAGGATGTCAAGTGGTCAATCCGTCAGCATTTGGTATCTCTCACGGAGGCATACCCCTCGCTGCAGTCGAAGACTACTACGTTTACGCACAACGACGGTCGCACGGTCAATCTTCTTCAGGCTGATGGGATGGTGCCGACGATCTTCCTGGTTGTTACTTATAATATGATCATCAAACGCCCCCACGCTTCTATGTCACCCAAGTGCGTGGTTTCAATTCTATATATTCTGAATTGGTTTTACCCAAGTTCTAATCTATTAGAATTGGCTCGAAATTTGAGTCACTTTTTTGGCCGGGATCCGCCCCTCCCTTAGCACAAGCCCTGAAGATTCTCCAGTCTCTCTCCGTCATGTCCTCTAGCTTCTTCTCAGACCAATGGCGATCAACCCTCATATATACAAATCTGCAGCCTCTTCCTTTTTCTTCTGAGCTACAGCTTCCTCGTGCATCCCCAATTCAAATTTTGTTCCTCAATCTTTTTTTAAATTTGAATTAAAGATGGCTGTTTTCTACCGACTGTGCATTTAATGTCGAAGACTCAGAACTGAGCCAATTAATGCTATAGTTGACCAAGATGATTTCTGCCTTTTTTTAAAAATATAATAAAATAAAATCAGTGTCTAGGGAGGGAAATAGGAGCGGGAAAACTATTCCAAAACTCTTATTATTATATATTAAATAGATTCGAGTGAATCTCAACATTTAACTTATTCCAGTTAATCCGGAGAACATCTAACCTATTTACAGCCCTAAAAAAATAAATAATTAGTATTTAGTACCTGTCCCTGACCCGCACCTGATCAGCCATTCTTAAATGAGTATATGAGTAGAGTATGGAAGTTGTAAATCTTTAGTGGGTTAGATATGAATTTGGCAAACTCGACCCCATTAATGTCATCTGCACCCACACCAATATTTATTGAAGGTCTGGGGCCCACTCACCTGCATGTGGGACCCATACCTCTGTTTCATGTGATGGATAGGATAATTCTTGCTCGTCCCTTGGCAAGCGGAGTTAAAGGGCAAGTTCTCAACCCTACGTTATTTGAGACACATCCTGCAATTTACATCCTTCAATAAGGTCCAGGGAGAGTAAGGATCTTTAGAATTGCATTTCAACCTTTAGAAACTACGCTTTATTAATTTTTCTTTAACAATATGTTGTAACATATAAAACTTATGTACTTTTTAAAGTATCTTTATCAATTTATACTGTATGAAATTTATAGTTCCATTGCTCCTAGAAAATAATAAAATTTATTTAGTCTTTTCCATTCAATAATTAAAATTTATCTTCGTTATATTACAGTACTTTTGGGAGATAGAAAAATGAGTGAGTTGTACAAATCAATCCCATAGATCATTCCATCTTCTAAGAAATGGGATGTAAAAGTGGTTCTTTTTGGAAAAAAATGTCAACTAGAACATCAGAGAAGAAGATAAGGTTCCAAAATTTAGTTTTTGTGGATCTTCAGGTATTTTTGGCACCATCTAATATACTAAATAATTTTATATCTCCATATCTCCAAATATTATAAAATTTATGTAAGAAGTTAGAGACTCTACTATTATAATATCACTTTCAAATTAATTCATTTCTTACATATTTTTGAAATAGGAAACAAGGTACATGCTACAATTTATAATACCATGATACAACAAGGAGCACTTTGACGTGATAAATCACAAATGTACAATATCCCACTCAAGTAATAAAGTGGATAAAAGAGTCCGAGTTTTCGTTCTCATGATGATTGTAGTTAAGTACCGAAATTGTTTTAGTTGTCGCCTTATTTAAAAGGTAAAATATTGATTAATTATCTAAACTAGAACATCTTAACTGAAAAGCAAAAGAAAATATTACAAATTTGAATTTTCTAAATCTAAATTGATGTTTAAAAGTATTGGGACATCCGATTTCACATTAGTCAATACTTTTAATTCTAATATTCAAGTTTTATTCATATATATGTGTTTGATCGAATTCACTAATATATATTGAAATTCCTCTATCGAGTTTAAATCAATTCTATCTAATTGAGTCAACCATATATCTCTATAAATAGTCCAAACTATTCCTTAGCTAAATGCATAAAATCTCCTATGAATTCACAAATGACCACATGCAATCATAAATTCATATCTCTATCATTTCATTGAAATTGTCGGATTTATTACCATGGTCTAATATATTAACTCACCTCCCGGACTATTAAAATAAATCATGAAAACTATGAATTATTGATCAAGTAATTCAAGTATTAAACATAAAAATAAATCAACACATGCAACTTATACTCAAAACTTGAATTATAGAATTAAAAGAGTAAAACAAAGCTACATCGTTTGTCCCAACTAAAAGATTAGATGTTCATCAATAAAGAAATAAAAATGTAGAAATAAGAATTACTACGCATTTAGAGTTTATCAAATTAACAAAAGAAATGAAGTCTTGCACCAAGAATTCGCTTCTCGTTGATAATCTTCGATCCTCCCGCCATTGTCTTGATTTTCGCCTCCAAGAAATAGTTGATAAAATAATGAATTATGATGTTTGGAGGCTGTGCAAAGGTTATGATTTACGTACCAAGAGGTTGTATTTATAATTGGAGAAGAGACCTAGTCAAAAAAGAAAAACAACTTGTCAAACCCGCGCGCGAGTCTTTTTTGGTATCTCACATAGTTCAATGTTTCGATCATATCTTTCTATTCCCTTATCCGATTGAGATGATTCAAAGTGCATTAGGAAAATAACTTAAAGGGACATAATTTTTTCTGATTCAAACGTTTACTGCCCAGAAATTAGGTCTCAAAATCTAACTAAAAATCTGTCTAGAATCTTGTGCGATTGAAATTAATTAATGATAATATTTTTATTATATTCCATTTCTTTTTGACTTCTACTTGCATCCAATTGACTCCTAAAAAATCCTCAAATTATCGTCTTATGGTCCGGATCAATCATTGGATATTTGCAATTTGGTCACTCATGTTTAATTTGCTTTTCAGTCCTTCAACTTTCAATTACAATAATATAATTTGATACTTTCAAATCTTCTTCTACTTCTCTTCCAACTTCAATTGAGCCCTTGATTCCTTAATCTTTTTTTCACTTTGATCTACAAGCATTTCCCAGTTGACTTCATCAACTTTCAATTTGTCCAATTTAGCTCAAAATGTCATTCAATTGTGCATTATTTCCATAAATTGTTTCATTCAAGTGATATTGGGATATTTCTGAAATATAAACAATAACAAGCAATTAGGTAGCTTTTATTCTAAAACGATAATACATTATTCTAATTTGACATATAAATAAGTGTATAAAATACACTTATCAAATAATACCAAAACTAGAATCATTGTTCGTCCTCAAACAAAGTAGAACTAGATTATAAAACAAAAATGCAACTAACAAATATTTTTCTTTTTTCAACTTTTTTACATGTGCGTAAAAAATCAGATCAAAATCACACTTTAGAAAAAAAAAAACGTGGAACAACATGATAAAAATATTTCTACTTATCCAATGCTCAACTTGCCATGTGTGTGTATAGGAAAATTAAATGCATACTTATGCAAAAATATACTTAACATTTGTGTGGCTTATCATGTACAAGTAAACTTTTTCACATGTGGTCAACCTATGATGTTCCATTGATTTTCCTTACATTCTCATGGATAATCACAACTTATAGAGTGTTTGGTAATACTGTAGCCGTTTTTAAATTATTTTTTTTGTTATTTTCGAGGTAAGATATGTGGTTGAAAAGTGGAGAGTGAAAATTTGGATGGTTAAAAAGTGATTTGGAAAATTGTGTTGTTTATAAATTGGTTTATAAATTGTAATGATTGCGTTACAGAACAGAGGGTCCATTTGATAACCGTTTATTTATGGAAAATGCATTTTCCAAGTGATTTTCCAACTTTCGCACTGTTTGATTGTCTAAGTTTTTCATTGAATTCGTTTTCCAACTTGTCTAGAAATTCGGTATTTTCCTTGATTTGGAGGAATTCTTTTTCTAGGGGGGTAGTTGGTTTTATTTTCTATAAAAAAATCTTTTACTATTTTCATCACGTTTTGATCCTTTTTGTTATTGTCATTTGATTTTTTTTTCCAAAAATTAAAATTATTACTATCTGTTAAGTGCATTTTTATACACTTTTTATACCTTTAAATTAGCATATTTTGGAACATCTTGAGAAAAGATCTACTAATTTATGCATATTTTGTATTTAAATAGGTTAATATCCAAGTTTGAGGCTAAAAACCACAAAAGAAGTGCAAATTACGCTGAAATTGGAAGTCTGGGGACCATTTTTTCACTTTCGGGAAGTTTTGGACAAGCCACGCAATTAACCAATGGACCAAATTAAAAGATTTCAAAAGTTGAAGGGCCAAAAGTGCAATTTTAGAAGGACATATTTGAAAGAAATCTGAAAATTTGGGGACTAAATTGCTCGAGATTAAAAGATGGAGGACTTGATGGTAATTACGGAAATGACTTAGCTGCAAAACCATCATTTGGCTGAGCCACGCGATTGTGTGGCTCGAACCAAGTCGCGAACGCGACTTAGGCCTCAAAACAGACCCGAGGCCAAGTTGGATTCAGAATTTAAACCGCGCGATCGCGCGCGGTTTACAGCGCGCGATCCCGCGGTAGTAAAAACAAAAAAAAAATTAATATTTTCCGGGCCGGACCGGGTCAACTCAGCCGACCCGGTTCGGCCCAGAAGCTGAATTTCGCGGATCTTGGCATTTTTTAGGGTTTTTTTGGATGATTTTAGGGTTGTATAAATAGGAAAAAGTTAGATTTTTGAAGCCTCATGTAAGTTTCTTGCCTCTTTTTCTATTTTCTCTTGTATTTTGCTTAACATTTACCTTATTTAATCCAATGTTTAATTAATGTTTTAATGTTCTTGTGTTCTTCTTCCACATTTCATCTTCTTGTTGTAGTTTAAGTTTTTAATATTTGGTAATTTCTCAAATTTCTACCATAAATGTTATATATTTTAAGTGCATTTAATGTTTTATGCTTGGGTTGTTGAAGATATTAATGGTTGCTGAAGAAATTTGGCTCAAAGTGAAGGGTTCTTGGGTTTTCAATTCAAGAACTTTACAAAAATGGGAGTTTTCTTTATTATCTTGTTTTTAATCTTTATTTTAAGTATTATTCACATGTTTATGTTATTTGTTAAATGTTGTTGTTAGTTTATTATTAGAGGTTAATATTATTGTGTTGGAATTTTAATTAGTTTAAGATTATTTAAGTATTTTAGGTTGTTTTTGGATTGTGGGTATTTATGTTTATGTATTTGTGATTGTGAATGTTGTTTATGTTTTTTGTAGTTTTTAAAATGTTTGTCACTATGTTAGGTTCTTATTGGAATTTACTATACATGTTAGGTTAAATTTAATTTTTTCCATGTAATTTGGTTAAGTAAGTGACTACTACTATTTGATTTGTGAAAGAAGAAATTAGTGTAGTTATAAAAATTAACTTCACCTTATCTCATATTTTCTAGTTTAGTTTAGTCACCAACTTCTTGTTGTTATTAATTTACTTTGGATAATTAGTTTTAATTCTAGCTTTTACACATTGTTGTCTATTTGCTTTAATTAACTAGTTTTTTTTAGTCGCCATATTTTAATTTTATGATAGTTAGTATTCACCATCAAACCAACCTTTTATGTTACTTGACTTTTCTTTTATAATGAAATCAATGACTTTAGTTACAAATCAATCATTCCTCGTGGGTACGATAACCCGGACTTCTCTAGTCCACTTTACTACTTGAACGCGAACCGTGCACTTTCGGTATACGATTTTAGCGAACAAGTTTTTGGCGCCGTTGCCGGGGACTGATTTTATTTGTACTAAATGCATTGATTTTTGTTAATTGAATTGTCTTCTCATTCTCATCTCTTTATTTTTTTTATTTTCATTTTCTAGGTACTCTTGCCTTGTTTATGCAACAACGTCCAACTTGGGACATTCTTCCAATTGATCCCGAACCCGAACGAACTTTTAGGAGGAGGATTAGGGAAAGAAGAGAACAAGTTGAACAACAAAGAATACAGGGTAATATGGGGGACAACAACCAAGGTGGTGCCGATCCCATTATTGATGAAGATGATAGACCAATGGGGCAATTCATGGTCCCTCTCATCACTCAAAATCGAGGAAGCATCACATATCCCCCATTTGGACGTCCGGACTTTCATCTAAAGCCGGATGTGATAAATCTCTTCAAGGGGCATCTACAATTCTATGGAATTACCGAGGAGAATCCATTTACTCACATCTCGCGATTTTTGGAGATGTGTAGTAACTTTGATTATCCGGGAATTAGCAAGGAGGCTATCAACATGCGGTTATTTCCACATACCCTTAGAGATGGAGCTCGTGAATGGTTGGATGCCAACCCGGTTGGAAGTATTACAACATGGGATGATCTTGTTCAAAAGTTCACTACAAAATACTTTCCTCCATCAAAAGTGGCTAAATTGAAGAGTGATATCTCTACATTTCGACAACTTGACACCGAATGTTTCTATGAGTCATGGGAAAGATTCAAGGAGATGTTGAGGAAATGTCCAAATCATGGGTTCACCAAGCAAATGCAAGTTCAATATTTCTATCTTGGGATGAATCCATCTAGTCGAGTGACGGTTGACTCGGCCTCCAATGGAGCTATCACTACAAAATCACCTAATGAGGCAATTGAGCTCTTTGAGAGGATGGCTAGTCACAATTCTACTTGGCCAACCGACCGCATGGTACCAAAGAGAGCCGCGGGAATTCATGAAGTGGATGCGTATGCGGCTTTATCGGCAAAGATGGACCTTCTATTCAAGAAGTGTGATGATTTGTCTTCTCAACATACGGTAAAAGCAATCTACCCTCCTATTTCTATTTGTGATGTATGTGGAGCAACACACAAGGTTGAGGAATGTCCCATGCTCAAAATGGCTTCTACTTCAAATGAGCAAGTGAATTATGCTCAAAATTTCAACCGACCACAAGGCAATCCTTACTCCAACACATACAATCCGGGTTGGAGGAATCATCCGAATTTTTCTTGGTCCAACAACCAAAATCAAGTAAAGCCTCCCGGTTTTGTTCAACCTCCACCACCCCAAGAGAAGAAGCCTTCCATTGAGGAGATACTCATGCAATTCATGAACAAGACCAATACTATTCTCCAAAATCAAGCGGCTTCTATCAAAAATCTTGAGACTCAAGTTGGGAAATTGGCAAAAATGATGACGGAGAGACAACAAGGAGCCTTGCCAAGCAATACTGAGATCAATCCAAGGGAAAATGTGCAAGCCATCACTACAAGAAGTGGAATTCAATTACCGGAAGTCACGGTAAAGCAACATGTGGCACAACCCGAGGTGAAAGAAAAAGGTAAGGAGCATGTTGAGGAGGCGAGTGAAAATGATGCAACATTGAAGGAAAGTGGGGAGAACTCAACAAAGGTTCCTACTCCGGTGAAAGCTTATGTGCCTCCCATTCCTTTTCCTCAAAGACTCCAAAAGCACAAGGTGGATGCACAATTTGGTAAATTTCTTGAAGTTTTCAAGAAACTTCACATCAACATACCATTTGCCGATGCATTAGCACAAATGCCTAGCTATGCAAAGTTTATGAAAGACATCCTTTCAAATAAAAGGAGGCTAGAAGATCATGAAACTGTGATGCTCACGGAAGGATGTAGTGCCATACTACAAAACAAATTGCCTCCAAAAATCAAAGATCCAGGGAGTTTTACTATTCCTTGTACTATTGGTGATTTAACTTTTGGTAAAGCATTATGTGATCTTGGTGCTAGTATTAATTTAATGCCTTTGTCTATTTTCAGGAGATTGGACATGGGAGAGGTGAAGCCAACCACAGTTTCATTGCAATTGGCCGATCGCTCTATTAAGCATCCGCGTGGTATTGTTGAGGATGTGCTAATCAAGGTGGACAAATTCATCTTCCCTGCCGATTTTATCATTCTTGATATGGAGGAAGACCTTGATATCCCAATCATCTTGGGAAGACCCTTCCTAGCAACCGGTCGAGCTTTAATAGATGTGCAAGGAGTCAAATTGATATTGAGGGTTCAAGATGAGCAAATCACATTCGACATTATGAAATCCATTAAGTACTCTGTCGAGTTAAATTTATGCTCCCGAGTAGACATCATTGATCAAGATGTGGCTACATCATTCATCTATGGGTCATCTAAGGATCCCCTTGAGACTTGCATTGCTCACTCCATAACCACTGAGGGAGAGGATGATTTGGACATCAGAAGGATGTCACAACACTTGGATGCTCCAAAATTTTATCCCTTCAAGAAGGCCATATTTTGAAGAGTTGGGAGAGAGCTCTTCTCCTTCACTACCCTCCATTCAACAAGCCCCAACTCTTGAGCTCAAACCTCTTCCATCACATTTGAGGTATGCATACTTGGGTGATTCTTCTACTCTTCCCGTTATTATCTCGAATTTGTTGGATGAAGTGGAGGAAGAAAAACTACTTGAGGTGTTGAAAATGCATAAAATGGCTATTGGGTGGACTATGGCGGATATCAAGGGTATTAGCCCTACCTTGTGCATGCATAAAATCCTCATGGAGGATAACTTCAAACCAACAGTGGAGCACCAACGCCGTATAAATCCAAACATGAAAGAAGTAGTGAAAGCCGAGGTATTGAAGTGGTTGGATGCGGGAATTATCTATCCAATCTCGGATAGTGCATGGGTGAGTCCCGTCCAATGTGTTCCAAAGAAAGGAGGTGTCACGGTGGTTGAAAATGAGAACAACGAGCTTATTCCTACAAGGCCCGTGACGGGATGGAGAGTGTTCATTGACTACCGGAAATTGAACAATGCCACTCGAAAAGATCACTTTCCTCTCCCCTTTATTGACCAAATGCTTGAGAGGTTGGCGAGGCATTCTCATTATTGTTTCTTGGATGGATACTCGGGCTACAATCAAATTTTAATAGCCCCTGAAGATCAAGAGAAGACCACCTTCACATGTCCATATGGGACTTTTGCTTATAGGAGGATGCTAATTGGTCTTTGCAATGCACCGGCTACTTTTCAACGTTGTATGATGGCCATTTTCTCCGACATGGTGGAAAAATTCATCGAGATATTTATGGATGATTTTTCAGTTTTTGGTTCTTCTTTCAATGAATGCTTGGATAATCTTGATCTAGTGTTGAAAAATGTGAAGAAACCAATTTAGTGCTTAATTGGGAGAAATGTCATTTTATGGTGAGAGAGGGCATTGTACTTGGCCATCGGATTTCACAAGGGGGGATTGAGGTTGATAAAGCCAAGATACAAGTTATTGAGAAATTGCCTCCTCCTACTTCGGTGAAAGGCATAAGGAGTTTCTTGGGACATGCGGGTTTCTATAGGAGATTCATCAAGGATTTTTCTAAAATCACTAAGCCTCTTTGTTCTCTACTTGAGAAGAACAACACTTTCCATTTCTCTCAAGAGTGTCTATTGGCTTTCAACACTCTTAAGGAGAGGCTTATCTCGGCTCCTATTATTGTGGCCCCGGATTGGAGCTTACCATTTGAGCTCATGTGCGATGCTAGTGATTATGCCGTGGGAGCGGTTTTGGGGAAAAGGAGAGGTAAATTGTTGCATGTGATCTACTATGCAAGCCGAACATTGAGTGATGCTCAATTGAATTATGCCACAACCGAGAAAGAGATGCTTGCCGTGGTCTTTGCCTTTGACAAATCTCGATCTTATCTCATCGGCTCAAAGGTAATTGTCTATACCGATCACTCCGCTTTAAAATACTTGCTTGCTAAGAAGGATGCGAAGCCAAGATTGATTAGATGGGTCCTTCTCTTGCAAGAATTTGATTTGGAAATCCGTGATAAAAAGGGTGCGGATAATCTTGTGGCCGATCATCTATCTAGGATGGATCAACCTGAAGAAGTGGGAGTAGAGGAAATCAATGAAGCCTTTCCGGATGAACAACTATTGCATGCCAAACATCTTCTCCAAGTGTTCGAAGCACCATGGTATGCGGACTTCGTGAGTTTCCTTGTAAGTGGTATTCTTCTCCCGGATTTCTCTTATCAACAAAAGAAGAAATTCTTTGCCGATTTGAAACATTATTTTTGGGATGAGCCATATTTATTCAAGTGGGGGTCGGACCAAATTATTATAAGATGTGTTCCCGAGGAAGAAATGGAAGCAATTCTTGATAGGTGTCATTCATCACCTTATGGGAGTCACTTTGGAGCTTCCAAAACCACCTCAAAAGTTCTTCAATCGGGATTCTATTGGCCAACTTTGTTCAAGGATGCTTATACCTTAGTATCCAAATGTGATAGATGCCAAAGGAGTGGGAATATCTCTCAGCGTAATGAAATGCCATTGACTTCAATTTTGGAAGTGGAAATCTTTGATGTTTGGGGAATTGATTTCATGGGGCCATTTCCATCCTCGTTCTCGAATCAATATATTTTGGTGGCGGTGGATTATGTTTCTAAATGGGTAGAGGCAGTGGCATTTCCTACTAATGATGCTCGGGTGGTGGTCAATTTTCTCAAGAAGAACATTTTTACACAATTTGGAACCCCCCGACTCATCATTAGTGATGGAGGCAAACATTTTTGCAATCGCCTCCTTGACTCACTCTTGTCAAAGTATGGAGTGAAGCACCGAGTTGCCACACCTTACCATCCCCAAACAAGTGGACAAGTGGAGATCTCAAATCGAGAGTTGAAAAGAATCCTTGAGATGACGGTGAATACATCAAGGAAAGATTGGTCAAGGAAGCTAGATGATGCATTATGGGCTTACCGCACCGCATTCAAGACTCCTATTGGTATGTCTCAATTTTGTCTTGTTTTTGGAAAATCATGTCATCTCCCCGTTGAACTTGAGCATCGAGCATTTTGGGCTACACGGGCATTAAACTTTGATGCAAAATTAATTGGTGAGAAGAGGTTGCTTCAACTTAATGAACTCGATGAATTTCGCCTCAACTCATATGAAAACGCTCGCATCTATAAGGAGAGGACCAAGAAATGGTATGATAACCACATTGTGAAGAGCGACTTCAAAGTTGGGAAACAATTTCTTCTATTCAACTCCCGACTTCGGCTATTCCCCGGAAAGCTTCGATCCCGTTGGTGGGGGCCGTTCACAATTTCTCAAATCTTTCCCCATGGAGCTATTGAGCTTTATCATCCCGACAAGGGACATTTCAAGGTCAACGGGCAAAGGTTGAAACCATTCTTGGAAGGGGAACCCCCGGAGGAAAAATCATTATTTCTCCTCAATGCTCCCGAATGAACAATCCAAAAGTCGAGCTTATGACTTTAACCAAGCGCTTTTTGGGAGGCAACCCAAATTTCTTCTCTTTTGAGTTACTTGTATTTATTTACTGTACTTCTTTACTTCCTTTTTAATTAATTTTCAAACTTTTGTAGGTAAATTTTTTTTTTGAAAATCCTAAATGACATGGTCCTCAACAAGTTTGGGGGTGAACTACATTCGACGAAAGCTTAGGTCAATTTCAGCGTCACAACCAAGCATTGAATCAGGGAAGTTTCACTACATCTTATCTTCTTTACATATTGTTTCTATTTTCACATTGAGGAGAATGTGTAATTCAAGTTTGGGGGTGTTAACTTCATTTTGCATTTTATCATATTAGATAGCCTTGCCGGCTTAAGATATTGTGACGTTTGATTTTGTTCATTTTGTTGTGGGCTCAAATGATTTGATGTTTGAAATTGCTGATTAATTCATGAATCATGATCGAATATGCTACTTGTGCCTATTTTTATAAATTGCTTATCTATGAGTGATCCTGAGTTCTCTTGAGCACAATAGTCATAACTAATTGTTGTTGAGATTTGGAATCCATTGAAGGTTGGAAAAATTTGTGAAGTAGAAAAATTAGGTTGTGAGCTTGTATCTTCAATTTTTATCAACCTATCAAAATCCCTCTCAATGCTTTTAATCTTTTAATCCTTTGTGAGACAAGTTTGGGGGTGGTCGAGCCGGTAAAGGAGACGGTCTAGATGTGTAGTGATTCCATGCATGCGTGATCTAAATTTGTGTGGAGTGTTGTTGATGTTAGTATAAGCTAAGTGATGACCAAATGCTAGAGATCTAAGCCCATTTTAATTATTGCATTGCCCTATCTCGTAACATTTTTGACTCGAGTAATTAAGCCTGTAGGAGTATCTTGAAACTTGGTGCCTTAAGTTTGAAACTTGGGAGTCATCGGCCTAAAGCTCGCTACATGGGTCAATTAGAAAGCTTAATGAGTAGGGTATACACACACACACTTGGAAAAAAAAAACATCATCCTCATTGCATTTGCTTAATAAGTCTACCTCACTTCGTAGCCTTTTTGACTCGAGTTAGTAAGTCCGTAGGAGTATTTTGAAACCTGGTACCCTTTGATCTTAAAACAACCGGGGAGTTGTCTACCTAAAGCTCGCTACATGGGTCAATTAGAAAGCTTAAGGGAGTGAGGAAGTCACGAGCAATCATCACATTAGTTTGTAGAAATCATGCATTTGTATTTGCATAAGGGCTTAGATTAATAGTGGGTTTGAATTGCTTGGTATAAACTTTAATGTTGAAACACTCATCTAGTGGAGAGTCACTGCATATCTAGATTGTTGAGATTGCTGGTAAGTCATAACCAAGCTTTAGTGGAAAAAGAAATGTGTGAATTGAGAGTCACCCCTAGGATGCATTTCGGGAGAGAAAAGAAATAATATGGGGGGATGAATGTCACTAGAGGGTAAGGAATGAAATTGACCACTAAGGGTGGATAGTATTATTTTGAAATTTATCCCTCCTACAATGTTTCTTTGAACCTTAGTGATAATTGGAAGTGACTATGCACACACACACCGATCAAACATGAGATAAGCTCAACTTCGTTTTGTAGCATTATTTTGAAAACACAATTGTGAATTAATCTTGCAATTTTACACTCAAGAAAGAATTTACAAGTCATCTAGCATTGTTAATCATTCATTCATTTGCTTTTTGTGTTAGTAGATATTCTTGCTCGAGACGAGCAAGAGTTTAAGTTTGGGGGCATTTGTTAAGTGCATTTTTATACACTTTTTATACCTTTAAATTAGCATATTTTGGAACATCTTGAGAAAATATCTACTAATTTATGCATATTTTGTATTTAAATAGGTTAATATCCAAGTTTGAGGCTAAAAACCACAAAAGAAGTGCAAATTACGCTGAAATTGGAAGTCTGGGGGACCATTTTGTCACTTCCGGGAAGTTTTGGACAAGCCACACAATTAACCAAGGGACCAAATTAAAAGATTTCAAAAGTTGAAGGGCCAAAAGTGCAATTTTAGAAGGACATATTTGAAAGAAATTTGAAAATTTGGGGACTAAATTGCTCGAGATTAAAAGATGGAGGACTTGATGGCAATTACGGAAATGACTTAGCTGCAAAACCATCATTTGGCTGAACCACGCGATTGCGTGGCTCGAACCAAGTCGCGAACGCGACTTAGGCCTCAAAACAGACCCGAGGCCAAGTTGGATTCAGAATTTAAACCGCGCGATCGCGCGCGGTAGTAAATACAAAAAAAAAAATATACTATTTTCCGGGCCGGACCGGGTCAACCCAGCCGACCCGGTTCGGCCCAGAAGCTGAATTTCGCGGATCTTGGCATTTTTTAGGGTTTTTTTTTATGATTTTAGGGTTGTATAAATAGGAAAAAGTCAGATTTTTGAAGCCTCATGTAAGTTTCTTGCCTCTTTTTCTATTTTCTCTTGTATTTTGCTTAACATTTACCTTATTTAATGCAATGTTTAATTAATGTTTTAATGTTCTTGTGTTCTTCTTCCACATTTCATCTTCTTGTTGTAGTTTAAGTTTTTAATATTTGATATTTTCTTAAATTTCTACCATAAATGTTATATATTTTAAGTGCATTTAATGTTTTATGCTTGGGTTGTTGAAGATATTAATGGTTGATGAAGAAATTTGGCTCAAAGTGAAGGGTTCTTGGGTTTTCAATTCAAGAACTTTACAAAAAGGGGAGTTTTCTTTATTATCTTGTTTTTAATCTTTATTTTAAGTATTATTCATATGTTTATGTTATTTGTTAAATGTTGTTGTTAGTTTATTATTAGAGGTTAATATTATTGTGTTGGAATTTTAATTAGTTTAAGATTATTTAAGTATTTTAGGTTGTTTTTGGATTGTGGGTATTTATGTTTATGTATTTGTGATTGTGATTGTGAATGTTGTTTATGTTTTTTGTAGTTTTTAAAATGTTTGTCACTATGTTAGGTTCTTATTGGAATTTATTATACATGTTAGGTTAAATTTAATTTTTCTCATGTAATTTGGTTAAGTGACTACCACTATTTGATTTGTGAAAGAAGAAATTAGTGTAGTTATAAAAATTAACTTCACATTGTCTCATGTTTTCTAGTTTAGTTTAGTCACCAACTTCTTGTTGTTATTAATTTACTTTGGATAATTAGTTTTAATTCTAGCTTTTACACATTGTTGTCTATTTGCTTTAATTAACTAGTTTTTTTTAGTGGCCATATTTAAATTTTATGATAGTTAGTATTCACCATCAAACCAACATTTTATGTTACTTGACTTTTCTTTTATAATGAAATCAATGATTTTAGTTACAAATCAATCATTCCTCGTGGGTACGATAACTCGGACTTCTCTAGTCCACTTTACTACTTGAACGCGAACCGTGCACTTGCGGTATACGATTTTAACGAACACTATCAAGTACAAATGTGTGAAAAAATAATATTTTTTTAATTAACATAGCTAGATTTTGCTGTATTTTTTATGGAAAGTAATGTCATCAAACAACAAAAGTGGAAAAGTTCCCCACTTTTCCCACCTAAAAAATTAAACAAATCAAACACATTAAACTTCAAATTCCAAGGAATTCAATTATGTAGAATTCAATTCCCTGGAATTCATTTTATTTCCACCAAATTCCACCATCGCTATCAAACACAGTCTTACTGCTTTTCTCTCAAATTTCGAGGTTCCCTCTATTGTGGTTTCTAAACATTTACATACTACATTTCTCCACATAAGATTGTTAGGATTTGAAAAATGTATGCACAACAAGCTGCTGGTAAGCAATCCCTAATTCTAGACCCCCAATTTCCAAAGGTTTAGTCAACATAAGCTTATACTATGAATTTTTTATTTTTATATGGACGCCTTTTTCTTTTATTGTCCTTATCTTTTATCATCTTTTTGGAATACTTTTCTTATTTGCTTTCTATGTGACCCCTTTAGCGAGTTTTGGGTTGATGACTCTCAAACCAGACGACTTTAGAACATCGGTTCAGAAAATCCCTCTTACTTAATTACTCAAGTCACAAATGTGAGAAAGAAAAGTTAAAAATGTGATGTTATCTTATGTATAAGTCCTCTGTACCATAAGCTTTCTAAGTGACCCATGTAACGAGCTTTTGGCTGATAACACCTAATTCAGTTGAATTTAGGGTACCAGGTTTTAGCACCCTTACATGCTTACTTGCTCGAGTAAAAAGACTACGAAGAGTGAAATAAGACATATTAATTCTGTTTTTATACTAGTGCTGACTTATACCCGTTGACCAAACCACTTCAACCAAAAGTGTAAAATCAAGAATCAACAAATCATCAACCCATTAGTACATGCACATACAAACATTTCTACCCCCCAAACTGCTTCTTGAGCGGTTTGGTTCTAATTTAGGGTCGGGATGTCTAAAGATCTAAGTTTTGAGATTTTATAGTCATTTATATGTTTATGTTACATAAATATACCCCAATATGTTAAACATACTCATACACAATTAATAATTTAACAATGGCTATCTGTGCAAGAATATGAAGTCAAACATGAATAACTAGTCAAGATGAATCAAGTTTTTAGTATTGTCCATTATTATAACTAGATTATAACATTGATCCAAATAATATCCTCGGAAACAAAAAAAGTAACAAAGATTTTCAATTTTTCAATTTTTTTTTCCAATTGTCTTCCATTTTCATTTTTTTGGTATCCTAAAGAATCGAATGAGAGCAAAAGAATGAGATTCTCACCCCCAAACTAGAAATATACATTGCCCTCAATTTATGTCAACTAGATATATCAATTACACATATAACATAAAAGAGGTGTTCAAGTACTTCTCGGGTTTGGAGAGGAGATGTAATCATTTGAAGCTTTTCTTTGATGTCCCTAAGATGATTTCGACCTGTTTCTTGCGCTTTCAAGCTTGGTTTGATTTATTACAAGTGGTGTATTCCTCAAAAATAAGAGAGAAGTAACATTATGAGCATAAACTCCATTAATAAAACGAAATATATCAACACCAACACCCCAAACTAAAATATAGCAAAAATTCCAAACATGGTCGACCACCCATATTCAGGCCCTGACATTACCTCAAAAAAACAAAAACTTTTTTTTGAGCCATCTTTGGGGATATGAAAGTACATAACATGGTCTATAACATATTAAAAATTTAGAGCATTTGGAGTTCATTTAAGTCGTGAAAAGATGTGAGAAAATAGGGACCTGAAGCTGTTTTTGGTGCAGTGACCCTACAGTGAGTGCATTGTGAATTGTGATGCCTATGATGTTTCATTCGAGTTTTATTAATTAAATCAGTGTAAGCCATGAATGAATGATACAAATATGATGTATAACATGTATTTAAGGTGATCATTCAAAAATATTTGCAAAAATTCAAAGAAAAACCCGTCGTGACATCTCATCTAACACTTGGTGTGCATGGATGAAAATCAAAGAGAATCATAGATTTGGGAGCATGGAATAATCCAAAACTTTGTCACCTATAATTAAAAATTCACATACTCCTATTCTAGCCTAAACCCAACATCAATTCACAATTTCAAAATTTCATAAGAAAAGCACAAGAATGAGTTTTATTACTAAATTCCATGAAGTGTGCAATACTCACCTTAATCGAAGAATTCAATGTGATAATGTGAACTCAATAAGGACTATGCAATTATCAAACAATTCATGTGGTGCAAGGAATTTTTATGCTAACTTGATACTCAACCGTGCTAATATAAAACTAACCTAATAATGCAAATAAATCTTAAAACTAACTATAAAGAAATAAATATAGAAAAATAAATAAAAGTGATAGAAAATTAGGTTTCCTCCAAATAAGCGCTCCGTTTATAGTATAAAGCCCAAATTTTTACCGTGCTTGTTCAAGGGACTCCAAATAAAGTTTTTGATGACCTTCTTTATCTGTGTCAGTTGAACTGCTCCAAATTGCATTGAGACTCCAAAATTTTACCTTGCCCATGTCATATATGTTGACATCTCCACTCAATTCGAACTTCAATATGTAAACTTCAATCATCTCTTTAGTGCCAATAATTAAATCAAATTTTCAACAATAATTGAAGTTTGAGGATTGCATTGTAAAGTCAGCACTAGGGATGCACAAAAAAAAAAAGTCAAAATCGCAAACCGAATCGAAACCGTTGGTTCGGTTTCACGTGGACACGCCAATATTTTCAAACAAAACCTAACTAAACGTTTCAAAATGGTTTAGTTTAAGTTTCAATTTTTAAAAATCCTTTAAACCAAACCGCGAAGTTTTAATTAAAAAAATATTTTTTATTTATTTAAATTTAGACTTTTTTTCACAAAAAATTCAAAGTTATCTAATGAATAAAAGTTCTCGTCTAGTTTCAAAAAAATAAATTTCTCGTCTAATACCCAACCACAAAATTCCATTAACTTATAACTCATATCACCCTTTAACAACATACTCCAACCCTAAAAGCCCATTTAGTTGAGATTTAAAACAAAAACATTCCAACTTTCTAATTCAATCAGTCATTTTCTGTTTTCATTCATCTCCTTGCCTCCTTCCAACTTCTAAGTTTCTCTCCACTAATGTCAATTAGATTCTTAGAACAATAGACATAGGTGATACATGTACTTCCCATTTCTTCTTGTATTTGATTTTATTTTGGAGAGTCAGGGAAAATTTTTCGATCGATATCAGAAGGTTCGAATCAGGGTAAGAATTTGAATATCACATGTTTAAATTTCTTTGCAAGCAATATCATTCGATTATTTTATTTTTTAGAATTTATTCCTTGCTGAACTCCGGAATCTGGACAACAAAGCTAAGACCAACAAGAAGAGAGCTAAAGCAAAATGTAATTATTGTGGAAAATTGTATAAGCATCATATAAAAATTGTGGGACTAGTACTTTATGGAATCATATCACACATTTATGCAAAAAATATTCGCATATGGTTTCAGACAAAAAGCAAAAAAGAATAACTAGCTATGGTATATCTATGACTAGTGATTTTTCTAAGGATTTTAGTGATGATGACTTGTCATATTTGTTCGGAAAGAAGTTAGGGAACAAATACAATGTAATTAAATTTTTTTTTTTCAAATTCATGTTTTTATTTTGAATTGGAAACAAATTCGAATGAATATAACATCTAACATTATTAATTCTCGTATTAGCTTATATTAAATTATTTTATATTTATATTAAAATATTTGAATTAATTTAACATCTAAAATAAATTATATTATGTCGATAAGTAAAAACCGCGAATTAAAATCGAACCAAACCGCGAAAAATGGTTTTACAAATCAAACCAAACCAATCTGACCGAGTTCACCCCTAGTCGACACCCTTAAGTGTCTCCTTGTTTATCTACTCTTAAGTGTGTCCTTGTTTATTTTCCCTTCTGTGATCAACTCATCTTTCTCCAATTAATCTTCCTCTTTAATTGAAATTTCCTCGAGCTTGATGTCAAGAATTTGAATTGTTGATATTTGGATAATAATCTCTTCATGGCAAACAATTTCTTCTGGTTGATCCACTACATTAGGTTGCTCTTCTTTTTATTCAACTATGTCAACCAATTTTTCTGAATCATCTGTTCTAGTCAACTGAATTTCTGACATCTTCACTAGATGTCTCTTTGATAGCTCACTGTCAACTACGTAATCAACTTTTTGATTTCATTAATTTCAGCTTGTTGATTTTACAATACCTGTATTATCAAATCTTTCTTGTCAAAATCTTTAATTTTGACTTGAACTGCTTGTACTGGTTGTTCATCCAAACTATTTAATTTTTCTATCAAAGCAAGATTTACATCAAGTCTTGCAAACAATGTTGTGATCCAATCAATCCTATGTGTTGTTTGATCAGAATACCACTGATGATTACAAAATTTCCTTTGCCAATGATTTTTCCTTTGACATTACCTCCAAACGTAACATGACCCCCATGCTTCCTATTGAAGTTTGACAATAGTGTTTTGTCTCTGATCATGTGCTTTGAGAAACCACTATCCAATAACAAATTGATCTTTACTTTTGTTCATACCTACAAATCATGATTTAATTTTTGACTTTTGGTCGTTGATAGTTAGTGCTAGTGGTTTCTTAACCAACTTATGCTTTCTTTCAAAATGCAGTTTCTTCTTCACCAAAAATTAAAAGTTACATGTCCCTTTCTGTTACAAAAACTACTTGTAGTATTTTGATGAGATATATGAGATGGAAGCTTTAACAAAGTTATTTTTGAGAGATATTTGTTTTAGTGATGGTTTGTAACAAATTTCACTTCTATAAAAAACACATTATTGTTTACCAAGCATTAACTCAAAGTTTCTCTTACCTTGAGTGAATTTGTGAACAATATAAGTTAAATCCAAACCTTTTCTTTTAGGGAGATATTTTCTATAATCATGGCATTTTGTTTATTATTATTATTTTTTTCAACAAATTTTTGTTTTTCCAAAATTTTGTTGGTTTCACTTTTCAACACACTATGTTCCTTTTAAGAGTGGAATGTTTAAGAGTAAGTTCCTCAAAAGTTTCAATAATTTCTTCATGGGAAGTAGATAATTCATCATAGGAGAGAGTGTCATTTGTGTTTGCCTCATCTTCAATGACCATGAAGCACATGTTTGCAACTTCATCTTGACTTTCATTTTGTTCTTGCTCATCAGTACTATCATCCCAAGTTTCTTGCAGAGATTTCTTTTTGAAGAATTTTCTCTTGTTGGGACATTCGGTTCTTTTGTGATCGGGTTTGTCAAAATCATAGCAAACAACTTTCTTTTCATCACCGTTGTCTTCTTTCTTTTGGAGTCTAATGTTGTTACAAAACCTCTCCACTTTTTGACAAGGAGAGCGAGATCATCAAGTTCCTCTGAGTTTGAGGTTTCTTCATCATTTGATGATTTCAAAACAATTTGTCTTCTAGGAGGGTCCTTCTTTTCTTCCTTTTTGGCTTTTTTAGACTTCGCCTTTGTTTCGGCATGGTTTAGCTCTTTAGTCATCAAGGTTCCATAATACACTTTCAAAGGATAGGTGTTGACATCTTTGGTGTTCTCTATCAACATCTTCAATGAGTCTCAATCTTCCAAGAGAGACCTAAGCATTTTGCTAACAAGTTCACCATTAGTATTTTTTTTATCAAGTCTTTAAGGCCATTAACAATATCATTGAATTGAGTAATCATGCTAACAATGGATTCATCTGGTTTCATAAAGAAATTCTCAAAATCTTTATACAAACGATTTATCTTAGTTTCTTTCAATTTGTTTGTACCCGTGTGTGTGACTTCTAATGCATGTCAAATATCATATGCGAAATCACATGTGCTGATACGTTTAAATTCATTTATATTTAAAGCACAATAAAGAAGATTTTTGGCTTTAGCATTCAAAGACAATTTCCTTTTATAATCTTCATCATTTTCTTCTTCAGGTTTTTAAATAGTTTGATCCGATTTTTCATCAATTTTAATAACTTTAGCAAGCTTATGAGGACCAAATTCAATAATCTCCCAAATTATAATCAATAGATTGAATATATATCATCATCCTAGTTTTTCAATAATTATAATTTGTTCCATCAAATAGAGGAGGACGATTTGTAGAATGCCTTTCGATGTTGTGGTTAGCAATAACTCTTGATTGTAAAATCTTTTAAAAGTGAGAACCTAAGCTTTGATACTAATTGGTAGTTCAAGACTAACTAAACAAGAGGAGGTGAATTGAGTTTATAAAAAAAAATTCAATAAATAATATTGAACTTAAAATCAATGATTCAATTATAAACATTAATTGTTATGGAATGTGTAAATTCAATAAATGGAGTAAGTGTAACACCTTGAAAATAATATTGCACAATATGTATTGACAAGCAATAATAAGTGCGATGCAAGTAATAAAAGGGAGAACAATATGTAAACGGTATTTTAAAGAGGTTCAATCAAACAACTTGATCTACGTCCTTCGTTACCTGACTCTCCGTCTCGAGCAAGGCTAAATTCACAAGGAGCGTCTATCCTTAAATGACTTACAACAAGGAGCACTTATGTTTAGGTGTCTTTATTTGTGAGGACGATTTGTACTTGTAATACTTTTGGAGAATGCATATACATGAGACATGTACATTAGTGTTCAAAAGCTATAGAATTAGGCTGCTTTCCACCGTTTCTCATAAAATTCCTAATTTTATCCTCACGTTTTAGAATCAATGCATGTTTGTGGTTAGAGGCGGGCGTGGGTTGGGTTGGGTTGGGTTGGGTTAGTTTTTTGCCCTACCAACCCAACCCACTATGGTCGGGTTGATAAAAAATCAATCCAACCCAACTTAATTACGAGTTCAATCTCAACCCAACTCAACCAAATTTCGGTCGGATTGGACGGGTTGGACCTTGGCCCAATTGGTAAGAAATCTTAAAAAAAAAAAAAAAAAAAAAACTCGTGAATCAATCTTTAACTCAAATCAATTATGTACAATACAATAACCTCAAATACAATAAATTGAACACTTCCTAATAAAATTAAAATATGTTCAATCAATATTTCAATAAGTTAAGTTTAATTTTTTTTAATAAAAAAAAAATTGGGTCGGGTCGGGTTTTTAATCCCGACCCAATCCAACTAAAAATTTTTAAAAAAATTCGAACACAACCCAATTTTCATGAAAAATCGACTCAAACCGATCGGATTGGGTGAATTTGAACGGTTTTGGCGGGTTCAGTCGATTAATGTCCACCTCTATTTGTAGTTAAAAAATAGTTTAAAAATGTATTATACATATACTTGTTTATAAACAATTTAAAAGACAGTATAATTTATTAAGATAAGCCATACATGTGCTAAGATCTTCAGACAACTGACCACACACACTAAAATATATGATGTGATTCACGTGGTCACAATCTGAAATGGGAAGGTACTTTATATTTCATTGCACAAAATGTACACATCGTTTGTAAAATTGTATTTGTTGTATAATCACCTTTGTCGTTTAAAATTGATATTTATACCATCATTTCAATATTTTCTTACGAGTTTGCCATTTCTATCTTATGCCGTCATTTCTTTCATTAAATAATGGTAATTGTCTTAATTTTGCAAATAGTCCCTATCATTTCAAATTTAGGCCCCGTTCTCTTTGCTATTTTGAGCTCGTTTTGAGTTTTTGATTTTTTGAAATATCGAAAACGCGTTCACTTTTCCCATTTTCAGAAACGAGTTTTCAAAAATACCAAAAAAATTACAAAGAAAACTCAAAACGAGTTTATTACGTTTTGGATATTTTGTGTTAAAAAATCCAAAACGACCAAAACGCGCGATTTAATTTTTTTTTTTTTTTTTTTTTGTAAATGTGAGACACTTCCTTCACTTGAAGTTCTTATATTATTTTACCATTATATATAGATTCATGTTAAGATTTTTTTTTTTTTTTTTTTGTAATTTTATTATTATTATTATTATTATTATTATTTATTTATTTATTTATTTTTTAAAATGTGAGATACTTCCTTCACTTGAAGTTCTTATGTTATTTTGTCATTATATATAGATCATGTTAAGATTTTTTTTTTTTTTTGTAAAAGTGAGACTGATGTGATCCAGACCACGGATACAAGCCCGCACAAAGATCCGATGAAGATCAAAGGAGGACCGATGACTCGATTGCAAACCAAGAAGGCCAAGGAAGCAATAGACAAGTTAGTTCAAGAAACAATGGTCAAAACAATGTTCGTGTCATCAAAAGAAACAAGTTCCATGTTGGGGCCGAGCCAAAACGATGAGTGGATCAACCTTACTCATTGCGTCGAAGAAAGTGGTGAAATTTCAATGTTACGGCCGTAACATACAAATCCTCACGGCCGTAACCAACTTTCTGCTGAAAATTAAATTTGCGAGACATAAGCAATCACGGCCGTAAGATTGAATATCACGGCCGTAAATTTCTTTCACGGCCGTAAAGTTCGAGTGTCACGGCCGTAATGGAGTTTCTGCTTAAATTTGGAATTGAGCGTTTTTGGACTTACGGCCGTAAGTCATATTGTCACGGCCGTAAGAGTGACTCAGAAGCAAGGTTACGGCCGTAAGGAATTCAGGCACGGCCGTAACATTACATACGCGTGATTTTAGGTTATTTTTATTTCCTTAATTTTAGGTAGTTGTTTCCTTATTTAATTAGAACTCCTTAACCTAGTTTTGACCCTATATATAGGGATGTAATTTTCATTATTCACAACCAACTTTGATATATTAATTGAGAGGCAAATTGCTTTCACATTCTTATTCTTTATTGAATAAAATTCGAACTTGCGAGTTAATTCTTGTTTGTTCAAATATTGGGTGAGATTTATCTTCATTGTGATCAAGAGGTCAACATATCAATTGATTGTATTGGTTGCTTGATTCAATTAATTTGAATCAATCTCTAAATCGTGGTTTATTGGCGTTCTTGGGTCGATTCCAATAATTTGTGGGTTGCGTAGCTACAATTGCTATGTGGTTTGCATCATCTGGTATCAGAGCTTAGGCTCCAAAAATCAAGGTTATATCTTTTTTTTGTTTTCTTGAGTTTCTTATTCTTGTTCTTCGTGTTCTTCCAGCTTTGAGTCTTTAATCCAGAAAAGTGTCACAAAAAATTCAATAGTCGTTATTTCCTTCGTCTGTTATCCAAATTAAATTTCGTTTGTTGCGTCTTTCTCGTAGTTGAATTTTCGAGAAATTAAAAAAAAAAAAAAACGAAAATTCTCAGTCCAACTAAAATATTTGATATTTGATTTCAAGAATTATTTTCTTGAAACAATCCTAGTTTCCATAAAAAGTGTCAAGTTCTATATAAAGTCAAATTTAATTATCTAAAGGTCTTCTTTGAGTTTTCCAACAAATTCATTACTTCTCACTCATATTCGATTTGAAGCAATCGGGTTTAAACTTGTTTGAGTTCGGATTCGTTCTTTGAAGCAATTGGGGTGAAAGCTATTGAGTGGAAAAAGGCAGAGAGGTGAGATCAATAAAGGGTAAAAGCCTAATTTGAGTGATACACGAGCGAAATACACGTGAGGCATATAATATTTAGTGTTAGGATGTCTGAACAATCTTCTACTGCAAAAAACAACGATCGAGCCAACATGACGAAAGAGATGGTACAACGGTTTGAGTGGTTGTTCGGGGATGTGTTAGGTAGGTTAGAAAGGCTTGAACAACCTCGGGAAGTGCCTAATGTCCGTAGGCAAGGTGGACAAGGTCGTAGAGTAGAGGGGGTCGATGAGAATGAAGAAGGTAGTGATTTTGACGATGGGGCAATTGTGGATAGAGTAGTTAGGCATGGAAGAAGGGATAGAGATCTTGGTGGCGATAGAATGGATGGTAGTATGAACAACATCAAAATGACAATTCCGTCATTCAAAGGAAGGAGTGATCCGGAAGCATACTTAGAATGGGAGAAGAAGATGAAATTAATTTTTAATTGCTACACTTATTCGGAAGAGAAAAAGGTTAAAGTAGCTGTACTTGAGTTCTCCGATTACGCTATTACTTGGTGGGATCAATTGGTGACTTCTAGGAGGAGGAATCGCGAGAGACCCGTTAGTACTTGGGATGAATTAAAAGCTATCATGAGAAAGAGGTTCGTTCCTAATCATTATCATCGGGAGCTTCATCAAAAGTTGCAAAGTCTATACCAAGGATCAAAGAGTGTGGAGGATTATCATAAGGAGATGGAGTTGTTGATGATTAGAGCTAATGTAGAAGAGGATAGGGAGGCTACGATGGCTCGGTTTTTGAATGGGATGAATAAGGATATAGCTAATGTGGTTGAACTACAACATTACTTGGAGATGGAGGATATGTTGCATATGGCTATAAAGGTTGAGAAGCAATTGAAGAAAAAGGGAACAACAAGGTATCAACCGGGTTCTAATTCTTCTTGGAAACCGAAGTGGGAAGGTAAAGGAGAAGGGGCTGTTTCTAAAGGAAAGTTTGAAGCATCAAAAGGGAAGTTTGAGGCACCAAAAGGGAAGGAGGAACAAGCTAATAAATTCGTACCTAAAGGGGAACCTCAACCATCTAGGAGTAGAGACATTCAATGCTTCAAATGTTTGGGAAGAGGGCATGTGGCATCTCAATGTCCTAATAGGCGAGTGGTACTTTTGCGAAAGGATGGAACTATGGAGAGTGATAGTGAGGAAGAGGATTATAGCGATATGCCAGCGTTGGAGGAAATATGTGAGGATGAAGATGTGTTATCCGGGGAGCATGGCGAGTTATTAGTGGCAAGGCGAGCCCTTAGTGCCCAAATCCACACGGATGATTTGGAACAACAACGGGAGAACATATTTCATACTCGATGTCGCATTAATAACAAGGTATGTAGTATGATTATTGATGGCGGTAGTTGCACTAACGTCGCTAGTACTATACTTGTTGAAAAATTAGGATTACCTTTGTTAAAACATCCTAAACCTTATAGGCTTCAATGGTTAAATGATAGTGGAGAAATTAAGGTGAATAGGAGGGTGTTGGTGAATTTTTCTATTGGTAGCTATGTGGATGAAGTTATGTGTGATGTGGTACCTATGCATGCCGGGCACATTTTGTTGGGTAGACCTTGGCAGTATGATAGGAAGGTCACGCATGATGGGTATAAAAATAGGTATAGCTTTACGAAAGGGGGAAAAACCATTACACTTGCACCATTGACACCGTCACAAGTGTATGAAGATCAAATAAAACTGAAAAATGATGAAGAAAAAAGAGTAAAGGAAAATGAGAAAAAGAGAGTTGAGGCCACGACCTCAGAAAAAGGAGAGGAAAAGAGAGTTGGAGCCACGACTCCAGAAAAAGGAGAGGCGAGAGAAAAAAAGAGTGTTTGGGTACATACCTCAGAAAAAGGAGAGGGAGCGAAGAGTGCCAGAAAAGAAAGAAAAATGAGTTTCTACGCAAAAAGGAGTGAAATCAAAAAAGCATTTATGGAAAAACGACCAATGGTCCTTTTATTGTACAAGGATTCATTCCTTGCCTTTGATGAAACTAACAAATCCCTCCCTAGTTTGGCTATTTCTTTATTGCAGGAATTCGAGGATGTGTTTTCAGATGATATACCTAGTGGGTTGCCACCCATTCGAGGTATTGAACATCAAATTGATTTTATACCTGGAGCAGTCATTCCAAACCGTCCAGCTTATAGGAGCAATCCCGAGGAGACGAAGGAGCTTCAAAAGCAAGTTGAGGAATTAATGAGTAAGGGGTACATAAGGGAGAGTATGAGCCCATGTGCCGTACTCGTGTTACTTGTGCCGAAGAAGGACGGAACGTGGAGGATGTGTGTTGATTATAGGGCCATCAACAACATAACGGTAAAGTATCGTCATCCTATTCCTAGGTTAGATGATATGTTGGATGAATTGCATGGCTCTAGCATATTTAGTAAAATTGACCTTAAGAGTGGTTATCATCAAATTCGAATGAAAGAAGGAGATGAGTGGAAAACTGCTTTTAAAACTAAGTATGGCTTGTATGAATGGTTAGTAATGCCTTTTGGACTTACTAATGCACCTAGCACCTTTATGCGTTTAATGAATCATGTTTTACGTGCATTTATAGGTAAATTCGTTGTAGTTTACTTCGATGATATCTTGATATATAGTAAAACTTTGAATGAGCATGTGGAGCATGTTAGGTGTGTGCTTGTGGTTTTAAGACAAGAGCAACTTTTTGCTAACTTTAAAAAGTGTGATTTTTGCATGGAAAAAGTTGTATTTCTTGGCTATGTGGTTAGTGCTAAAGGGATAAAAGTAGATGAAGAGAAAATCAAAGCTATTAAAGAATGGCCAACACCTAAAAGCATAACTGAGGTTAGGAGTTTTCATGGCTTGGCTAGTTTTTATATGCGCTTTGTTAAAAATTTTAGCACGATTGCTGCACCACTCGCAGAAATTGTCAAAAAGAGTGTAGGGTTTAAATGGGGTGTAGAACAGGAGCATGCATTTGATACTATCAAAAATATGTTGTGTGAAGCACCGGTTTTATCACTTCCTAACTTTGACAAGGATTTTGAGATTGAATGTGATGCCTCAGGGCTAGGCATTGGAGCTGTTTTAATGCAGGATCAAAGGCCAATCGCCTATTTTAGTGAAAAACTAAAAGGGGCTGCACTTAATTATCCCACATATGACAAGGAGTTATACTCACTTGTGCGCGCTTTGGAAACATGGCAACATTACTTGTGGCCACGGGAGTTCGTGATACACACTGATCATGAGTCCTTGAAGCATTTGAGGGGTCAAGCTAAACTGAGTAAGAGACATGCAATGTGGGTAGAGTTCATCGAAACATTTCCCTATGTCATCCGGTACAAACAAGGTAAGGAAAATGTGGTGGCAGATGCATTATCTCGAAGTAGTTTAGATGGCAAGAAAAAGGCTGAGATGGTTAAAGCACTCCACGACAAGATGAGGTTGGCGATTGAAAAGAAAAATGAACATTATGCTTCGCAGGCTAACAAAGGAAGAAAGGGCATCATTTTTGAACCCGGTGATTGGGTTTGGTTACATTTGAGAAATGAGCGGTTTCCAGAACAGCGCAAGTCAAAGTTACAACCGCGAGGAGATGGTCCATTCCAAGTGATCGAAAGGATCAACAATAATGCCTATAAACTCGATCTTCCTGGTGAGTATAATGTTTCGGCATCATTTAATGTTTCTGATCTATCTCCGTTTGATGCAGGTACATATTCGAGGTCGAATCCTTTCGAAGAGGGAGGGGATGATGTGATCCAGACCACGGATACAAGCCCGCACAAAGATCCGTTGAAGATCAAAGGAGGACCGATGACTCAATTGCAAACCAAGAAGGCCAAGGAAGCAATGGACAAGTTAGTTCAAGAAACAATGGTCAAAACAATGTTCGTGTCATCAAAAGAAACAAGTTCCATGTTGGGGCCGAGCCAAAACGATGAGTGGATCAACCTTACTCATTGCGTCGAAGAAAGTGGTGAAATTTCAATGTTACGGCCGTAACATACAAATCCTCACGGCCGTAACCAACTTTCTGCTGAAAATTAAATTTGCGAGACATAAGCAATCACGGCCGTAAGATTGAGTATCACGGCCGTAAATTTCTTTCACGGCCGTAAAGTTCGAGTGTCACGACCGTAATGGAGTTTCTGCTTAAATTTGGAATTGAGCGTTTTTGGACTTACGGCCGTAAGTCATATTGTCACGGCCGTAAGAGTGACTCAGAAGCAAGGTTACGGCCGTAAGGAATTCAGTCACGGCCGTAACATTACATACGCGTGATTTTAGGTTATTTTTATTTCCTTAATTTTAGGTAATTGTTTCCTTATTTAATTAGAACTCCTTAACCTAGTTTTGACCCTATATATTAGAACTCCTTATCTCTGATTTCATCAATTTCTTCTGCTCTCAAGCATCCTCACTGCTTGTATTTCAGTTGGGTTATTGTTAGTAAGGTTTTTTATGGAGATTCCCCCTGCTAGGGGGGAAAATCTTTGCTGAAACTGTCATTCGAAGGAAAATCGATCCAAGCAATTGCTAAACCCTTCGAAATCGTTGCTAATGAAAGGAAGTTTGAGTTGGTTCCGATTAGAGAAGCTGAAACCTACAGAAACGAGCCATTTATACTAGTTTCGAAGGAAGAAATTAATAAACTGGTGTGTTGGCTCAAACTTGCTCTTATAGGTAAATTTTCTCATAATAAGCCTGCTAGATCTGATATTCTTAATGCTTTGGCTGCTTTTGGATTCAGAGGTGATTTCTCAGTTGGTTTACTTGATTCTAAGCATATCTTAATCAATTTCGATTTAGAAGAAGATTACGTGACATTGTTTATGAAACCTATATGGTTCATTAAAGGTTTCTCTATGAGAATCCTTAAATATAATTATGACTTTTAGGCTAGTAAAGGGTCACCAATTGTACCAATTTGGATAGCCCTTCCCAAGTTACCACTAATTTACTATGATAAGGCTATTTTGTATTCGATAGCTTCAGCGATTGGTAACCCATTGAAGATTGATGAGCCTACAGCTACAAAATCCAGGCCTAATCTGGCTCATATTTGTGTTGAAGTTGATGTTAAAAAGCCCAAAATTGAGAGAATCGGAATTGGGAACGAGGATTTTGCTATTTGGCAACAGATCATTTATGAGGAAGAGCCACATTACAGCCTTTTTTGTCATCACAATGGTCATCTAGAAGCTCATTGTTATTGGACGAAGGAAAACCAAAGTCTAAAAAAAAAACCTACTACTATGAAAAAGATGTTGTCCCAAAGAAAATTCTCAAACAAACAAAGAAAGATTAAGGAATTTGGACCGAGAAACCTAGGAAGGCTGTTACGGATCCTAGTTGCAGTAAACATAATGATGAGAAGGAGAAAATGACTGAAGGAAAGATATTCAAAGAACATGAAGAAAGGAGTAAAAATCATAGTGTGCGATCTGAAATAACCAATGAGAACATGTTTGAACAATCTTATCGGTCCTAAGAAATTCGTAAAATCGATTTTGACAGACCTGATATCATGCACAATCTGATAGGTACTAAGGAATTCGTAAATTTCATTATGTTAGATGATAAGTGTATTTTATACACTTATTTATATATATGAATTAGAATGATTTAGTGTCGTTTTAGAATAAAGTCTACATAATTGTTTGTGTTTGTTTATATTCTAGGAAATATCCCAAAATGGAGTGAATTGTGCAATTTAGGCAAATAATGTGCATTTGGGTGATAATTGGAGCTAAAATGGACAAATGGACGATGATCATGTCAACTGGGAGTTTCTAAGAGGTGCAAAGTTCGAGAAGTCAAAATTGGATGGCTTAATCGAAGAGGAAGAAAAGTTGGAAGAAAAGAATTGAAGAGATTTGAGAATATAGGGACTGAAATGCAACAATTGGAAGATGAAGGACTTTTGGGCAATTAAAGATTGGGGGATTTACTTAAATACATTTGAAAGATGAAAACTCGCTGGAAGATTAACCCTCCGCGGCCACTCCTTTTGCACATGGTAGCCGCATGTCCAATAGTCAAATCAACATAATCATATTTTGATAAACTGTGTGGCCACCATAATTTCTACTGCTCTACCGCGCGGTTGTCAGGCCCAGCGTGAGAACATGCACAAACACAATTTCTTATGATTATTGCCTAGGTTTCTTCAACAACCTATGAATACTACCTCTCATGCACGACTTGAGAACCTTTGCACAGCCTATTCCACACATAATTATTGGTTCTATTATTCAAATCTTGGAAGGCAAAATCAAGGCAAGGGGACGAGGATTGAAGATTATCAACGGGGATCGAATCTCCGAGCAAGAAATCTATTCTCTTGTTAATTAGATAAACTCAACATGTTTGTATTTAATTATTGTGATTTTAATTATTTTGTGATGAGTAGCTAAACTATTAGTTTGGATATTCGATGTAGCATAAGTTTTATACTATTAATTTCATGAATTGAGTTTTATAAATAATTTGCATGTGTTGATTTTAATTTTGTGTTTAATGCATGAATGAATTGATCACTTGTTCATGATTTCATGAGTGTTTTCATAATCCGAGAGGTGAGCTAACACTTAGATCTAGGAATAAAACATGGTACTTTGATAAACGATAGAGATATATTTTATTAGTATTGCAACCAATAAATAAATTCTTGTGTTCCACACATCTAGTCATTGTGACCTGCTATCTAGAAACATGGTCGATTACTTAGGTAGAGTTGATTTAATCTCGAGAGAGGAATTTCATATGCATAAGTAAATTCAGTCGAGGACATAGATAACTGTAAAACTTGATGATTAGAATTAATAGTATTGACATATGTGAAATCGAATGTCTCAACATCTTTAAATATCGCTTAAGAAAATCATAATTTGAATTATTTTACTAGATTTTATTTATTTTTAGTTTGTTAGTTTTATTTTATTCAAAACTTCAAAATCACGTCAATTCTCTCATTCTAGTCAAAGTAATTAGTCTAGACATAAATTTACTCAATTCTCGTGAGGTCAATATCTTGACTCTAAGTTCACTTTATTACTTGTGCGACCTATACACTTGTGGTTAGCAAACAAGTTTTTGGCTCTGTTACTGTGAATGGTAGTTTAAATTTATTTCTAATTTATTTCTAGATTACTTTCACTAATTCGGACTTTTATTTACTTTATTTTTTTCATTTTTATTTTGTACCCACCACAATTCTAAGGCCCCTTATGTTTGATTATCCGTCGAGGTATATTTAATTCTACCATTAGCTTGCAATGAACAATCTCTATTTTGATCATGAGGATATGCTTGGAGAATATCCAAGCTGTGAATTTTGCTACAGAACACATTGTAATGGAGATTGCTTACTTCCGGGGAATAGTTTGATCACACCAAAACTCCTAGTATTTAGAGAATACTTGAAATGCCAACAACAAGCAATTGATACATCGAATGCAAGTCACGTGCTATTTGATGAGTGGGTACCAAACGATTGGAATGAGGACATCGCTCTTGTGGGAGAATGTCCTCCACTATGAAGTGAAAGGGTAATTGCAAAATACTATCAGAAGCTAACCAAATTGGATGAAGATAATATGCTTGTGGAAGATGTCATGGATTGTGATAATTTCAAAAGTGGGGGTATAATCCACTCGAGAGAATTAACCAGAAAAATATGGCATTGTCAATCGAGTTTAAGGAGGGACTGGCCATTCCATCCAAGGATGAGTTGACTATTGAAGAAACAAGTGGAGAAAATGTAAAATCAATCACAATGGAGCTAAATGAAGATGTAGCCATCATTGAAGACAAAATCAACTTACATTGTTTTGACTTTGTTGATTGCCAAGAAATTAATTATGTGATTAAACTCGATGAAGAAGTGGAAGTCTTCATAGTTGAATTTGAATTAGATGAAAATGACAGGTTCTATAATATGGAGAGCGGCAATTTCAAGTTTTGGAGAGTAAATGAGGAGTGGAACAAAGTTAGACGAAAGAAGATGGGAAAGGCATCCAAAGCTTTCTTTATATACCCTTGAATCACTTACCACAAAGTCGAGCTTTAGACTTTAAACGGAGTACTTGTTGGGAGGCAAACCAACATTTTATCCTTTATCTATTATGCTTTCGTATTTTACTAGTAATTTTGAATTTTTATTGCATTGGTAGTTATTTCTTGATTTTAACATGTGTCAATTATCAATTAGCATGACATTTTAAGCACCACATTGAGTTGCTGTTAAGTTCATAGTTCTAGCTTGAGTTTGTGCATCATAATCATTATCAATTTCTAGCCTAAAACATGAAGTCATAGTTGGATGCATATTGAACTTGTATAACATAATTCCATGGAAAGTTTGATCCACATGGCATCCTTGAGTTTCAAGTTTTAAATCATAAACATAAAGTATGACATTTTAGTTTAAGACATGAACAAAGTGTAGGTAGTTGAGTGCACGAGGTGATTTGGGGTCTAAAACTGAGCTTGAAATTCAAAAGTTCAAAATATTTAAGCTTCAGCTGAAGTACTGCACGGCCACCACCTTTCAAGTCAAGTGGCCATGCGTGGACATTTAAGTCAATAGTTCTTACAGTTTTACACTGTGTGGCCACCAAGTTCTCTATTGCGTGGCCGCGTAGGTACCCTAGAGTCAATTTGGCAGTTTTTAAACTTGATAAGGTATTTTCAATAATCATAACTTCAAACACGAATTCTCTCCCCAAAAGTCATCTACACTTCTTGTACCACCTATACTACACATTTTCACATGGAATTGAGCATCATTCAAATGTGCATAAAAATTAAATTCTCTCTAAAGGTACGAACTTCTCACTCACTTGGGAATTTTGGAAAATTCAAGGGTTTTTATACTTTTGTGGAATCTCAACTATGTGATTAGTTGAAGCATTAGATAGGCTAGTGATTGGTGTATATGATTATTCTAGATTAGGTGAAAAAATTTGGGCCAATCCAAGCTTCCCAACTCTTTGATTTCTATCGTTTTGCAATTATGCACACTAAGTGTTTAATTAAATGTTACGTTGAGTTTTTCATTGAGTTTTTACAAATATTTTTTGATGATCACCTTAATTACATATTATACATCATTTGTGTATCATTCATTTATGGTTTACATAGTTTTTGGGGTCAAAACTCGAATTGAACATCAAAGGCACTTGATTGCACTCATGTAAGGACACTGCATGCACATTCCCAAATTTTCAGCTTCAGGTCCAACATTTGTCACATTTTTTCATGACCCTATTGAACTCTAAATGCCCTGAAATTTTGATATGATATAGACCATGATGTCTATTTTCATATACCCAAATATGGCTAGAAAAAATTTCGATTTTTCTAGGTGATGTGAGGGCCTGAACATTAGTACTTGACCAATTTTTCAAAAATTTTAGAATTTTTCTAAGTCCTAGTTAGGGGGTGTTTGGTTAATTTCTTTAATTCTTATGCAATTTAGATGCATTCTAATGTTAATTATTTCTATTTTACATGGAATACAATTTGTAAACACCTCTGCCAAACATGGACATCTGGAAATGGGAAAGGTTTAAGGAACATCAAGTAAAGCTTTACGCAAGGCTATTAACTCTTCAAACCCGGGAAGTACTTGAAACCTTATCCTTATTTTGAGCTTAATTGTTATATCTTTTCGAAGTACATTAAGAGCAATGTATACTTCAAGTTTGGGAGTGGGAATCTCATTCTTTTGCATTCACTTGATTACTAAATTCTTTGCACTTATTTAATCTGGGGTATATTAATCAAAAAAAAAATTGAAATTTTTTGTTGCTTTGTTTATTTCCTAGGACATAATTTGGGTAAATTTCATGCTTTAGAGAATAATGGATAACATGAAAACTTGATATTTATTGACTAATTATCCATGTTAGATTTTCATAATCTTGAGCACATAGTCATTGTTAAATTATTACTTGTGTAGGAGTGTATCTGATATTGGTGGGGTATATTTATGCAACTTGAACATGTGAATGACTATTCAATCCCAAAACCTAGATCTTTAAACATCCCGACCTCAAATTAGAACCAAATCGCTCAAGAAGCAGTTTGGGGGTGGAAAAGTTAGGATATGTATCCATTGATGGGTTGAGGGTCTGTGATTCTTGGTTTTGCACTTTTGGTTGACGGAGTTTTGTCAACAAGTATAAACCAGTACAAGCATAAAAAAACAAAATTGCTAAATGTCTTATTCCACTCTTCGTAACATTTTTGACTCGAGCAAGTAAGTTTTTAAAAGGTCTTAAAAACATGGTACCCTAAATTCATCTGAATTGGGAGTTGCTAGCCCAAATTTCATTACATGGATCACTTAGAAAGTTTAAGGAGAGAGGACTTACACATAAGACACTAAAATATCTTTAACTTTTCTTTTTCGCCTTTATAACTCGGGTTATTAAATCTTTAAGTATTCTTTGAATTTGGTGCCCTAAAGTCGTCTAGCTTGGAAATCATCGACCCAAAACTCGCTAAAGAGGTTACATAGAAAGCAAATAAGAAAAGTATTGCACAAAGATAGTAAAAGACAATGAAAGTAAAAAAAAAAAAAGTCGTCCACAAAATAATAAAGAGCATGGTATTAGCTTGTTGACTTGAACTTTGGGAATTGAAGGTGTGGAATTGAGGATTGCTTACCTGTAACTTGTTATGCATGCTAATATCTGATTCTGATCATCTGGTGTGGAAAAATGCATTATGTAAATGAATATCTGCCACAATAGAGGAAACATGAGATTCGAGAGAAAAACATAAATTTGTGATCATTCATGAGTGATGAAAGGAAAATCATTAGGAAATCATAGTTTGACCACATGTGATTCGTGCTTTTTTGCATAATAAGCAACACCATGTTAAGTATGTTCTTGCACAATTTTGCATTTGATTTTGGCTATTCACACACACACACTTGAAGGTCTAGCATGGGATAATTGAAATCATTTTAGTATGTTATTCAAAGTTATTTTTTAGTGCATGATTTTGATCTTTACTTTTTGAGGCATATGGTAAACAAGTGACAAAAAAAATAATAATTCTTATTTGCATCTTCGTATTCTATAGTTTAGTTTTACTTTTTTGAGGACGAACAATGATTATGGTTTGAGGGTATTTGATAAGTGTATTTTTTTACACTTACTAGTATTCCAACTTTGTGATACATGACATTATGTCGAAACATATAAATGCAACTTCAATAATTTTTAAAATTTCTTAACTATATGTCAAACATGTGTACGATGAAATAAATAGGAAAATAATAAAATGATACTTTAATTTGGAAAAGGGGAAATGTTAATTTAAACAATAATCAACTAATGAATAGTATTTAAATGAAAAATAATAACTGGCGCAATTGAAGATCATTTAAAATTTTAATTTAATTCATTCGTTGTATAAAAAAGTATAAATTAAAAAAATATTATTATCATCTAACATTTGAATAGTAAAAGAATGATAAATATAGTAGCAGAAAATAACCATGTGTGTGAACTAGCATATTTCGTATAAATATTTTATTGAAACATTAAATTTTTTATATAGTTAATTAAATAATTTAGATCAAATTGCTCAAATTTGAACTTTAAACACAGTTGAAATTGAATTATATTTGTATTTACAGTGTGTTATGGTGTTATTTTTTAGTACTATAATATTTTTTTATTGTTTAATTTCCCGATTTACGTGAATGACACCATGAAATTAAGGTATACAACTAAAAAAATGACTACTTGCATTCTCTTTATTATTATCTCAGCTTGCATGAAAAGAATATAATATTACATTGTAGAAATAGATATTTTATCACAATTTTTTTTCATGGGTTTGGAGGGGAGGGGAGGGATTCGAACCTGGACCAGCCAAGTAAGGGAGTACACTTTTAACCAATTGGGACATCCCTTGATCCCATTTAATCACAAATAGTGTAGGTTTATTTAATCCAGTTAAAACTTCAAGGATATGTAACTAGATTAATTAATTAATCAACCTAATAATAAGAAGATTCAAATAATTAAAATAAGGAATCAAAAGAGTCTCACGTAATCGATCACAATGTATTGAAACTTAAATATTTAGACATTAAAATAATGAAACAAATTAATTAAAAATATCAAACAAATCACTATTCCAAGGAAATAGAGAATTATTAGAAATAATTTTTGTTTGTATTTATAAAAAAAATAAAAAAATAAATTTAAAAATATGCATGTAGAAAATTGTTGCAACAAAATTACATTAACTATTTAATTTAAAAAATTAATAAACATAAAACTAGGCAAATATAGCAGGGGATCGAATGTATAGTATAAAAAACATATATTATAATCCAAATGCAATAGTCGTACATGAATTCATAATTCATTCAAAATTAAAATGTTTAGGTAAAAATGATACAAATTGCAAATAATGGACAAATAGAATATAAAAATATCAAATATAATATTTAAGTGAAAATGTTGCAAATTAAAATAAGATAAAGATTTAATCAATTACATTATAAGTTTGGAAATAATTTTTGTTTCTATTCATAAAAAAAAAAAAAAAGGAAAAATATATTTAAAAATATACATCCAAAAAATTGTTGCAATAAAATTATATTAACTATTTAATTGAAAATATAAATAATTAAAAAAATTAAAAAAAGGTACAAAATTTAATAAACCTAGGTAAATATAATAGTGACTCGAATATAATTCAAATGCAAATTTAAATAGTCAAACTTTCATTAACCAAATTAACTAACCAAATAGTTAACCATATTATGTTTACACCATGTTTTCACACTAAACCACACTTTAAATGAACAATAATAACTTGCATAATTGAAGATCATTTAAATTTAAAATTTTAATTTAATTCATTGGTTGTATAAAAAAAGTATTAATTAAAAATATATTTATTATTATAATCTAACATTAGAATAGTAAAATGAATGATAAATATAGTACTAGAAAAATAACCACATGTGCGAACTACCCAATTTCTTATGAATATTTTATTGAAGCATTAAATTTTTTATATAGTTAATTAGATAATTTAGATCAAATTGTAAGAACTTCAGACACAATTGAATTGAATTATATTTATAATTACAATGTGTTCGGATGTTATTTTTGAGTTTTATAATACTTTTTTTATTGTTTGGTTTCTTGTTTTACTTGAATGACAGCTTAGAATCAAGGTATACAACTCAAAAAACAATTATTTGCATTCTCTTTTAATATTATAGCCAGCGTGAAAAGACTTTAATATTACCATGTAGAAATAAGTATTTTATCACAAATATTGTTATTTTATTTAATTTAGTTGAAATTTCAAGGAATAGATATAACTAAATTAATTAATTAACCTAATAATAAGAAGATTTTAATCATTAAACTAATGGATCCAAAGAGTCTCACGTAATTGATCACAATGCATTGAAAACTTACATATTTAGGTATTAAAATAATGAAACAAATAAATAAAAATATCAGACTAACCACTATTCCAAGGAAATGGAGAATTATTTGAAATAATTTTTGTTTGTATTTAGAGAGAGAGAGAGAGAGAGAGAGAGAGAGAGAGAGAGAGAGAGAGAGAGAGAGAGAGAGAGAGTAATTTAAAACTATACATCTAGAAAACTGTTGCAACAAAAATTATATTAACTATTTAATCTAAAAAATTAATAAACGTAAAGCTAGGCAAATATATTAGGTGATCGAATGTATAGTGTAAACAACATGTAATATAATCCAAATGCAATAATCGTACATTAATTCATAATTCGTTCCAAATTAAAATGTTTAGGTAAAAATGATGCAAAGTACAAATAATGGTCAAAGATAATATAAAAGATCAAATAGTATATTAAAGTGAAAATGCTATAAATTTAAAAATAAGATAAAGATTCAATCAATTGCATAATAAGTTTGGAAATAATTTTTGCTTGTATTTACAAAAAAAGGGGAAAATAAATTTAAAAATATACATCTAGAAAATTGTTGCAATAAAAATTACATTAACTATTTAACTGGGAACATAAATAATAATAAATTAAAAAACGTTAAAAATTTAATAAACCTAGATAAATATAATAGTAGTTCGAGTAAAATCTAAATGCAAACTTAATTAGTCAAACATGTATTAATTAACAAAATAAATATTAACCAGTTTAGTTAACTATATTGTGTTCACACTAAACCACTACTTTACTTTTAAATATACTAGTGTTTCACCCGTGCGATGCACGACATCATGTCGAAACATATAATTGCGATTTCAATACTTTCTAATTTTTTTTTAATTATATGTCAAACATGTGTAAAATGAAATAGATAGAAAAATAATAAAATGATATTGTAATTAATAGAGTTGCAATGTTTCTACTATAAATTTTGAAAAAACTTTTATATAAACTATATTCGTAGTTGAGTTTGTTCTATTTCCATCTTTGTCGCAAATGATCATTTCCAAATCACTTTGATTCGTCACTATAGAGACTGCAAAGTACAACTGTCCATGGCTGAAAACTGACTTCTTTAAATAAAGACTAACCTTGAAAAGTGATTTTCCTTGACTCTTGTTGATATTCATAGCATACGAAGCTACTAACCGAAATTATCGTCTCTTGAACTTGAAAGACAATCTTGCATGTGTTTGATTGAAAAGATGGAAAATGGATGGTAAGAAAATATTTTCTAGGAATTGATTTGGTTGGAAATTATTTTAATGAAAAATATCAATTGGAAGTGTCGGGTGAAAAAGTAGAAAATTTTCCTAAATTTGTTATTTAATTGATATTATTTTTCATTGCAAATAAAACAAAATTTAGCTATTTTAATTAAAAAAATTATTATTATTATAATTTTATTTTTCACTCATTTGTACTTGATAATAATAATCAAACGTGACGAAAAATATGTTTTCTACCTGAAGAAAATGTTTTCTCACCAAATAAGTGAGAAAATATTTTCAAGGCAAATAAGTTAAGTTTACGTTAATTGGTTGTACTTTGAAAAATATTTTTCAAGGTAAAATTTTCAATAAAATGTCAAACAAATACACAAGGGGATTTTATTTTCCATAACTTGACATTTTTCAGGAAAATGACAGTGAATCAAACACATCCTAAATTGTGTCAGTGTATCCTCGAAATGAAAAAATTTGTACCTTGTAAGATTGCTATCAAGAAATTTTGCTTCAACAATGTGATTTTCGAGTTTTGTAACAATTAATCTCGTATCATTACACATCCCTACAAAGTGATCAACATTCCGCAACAATATAAAGATATAAGCATTACATAATAAATTTGAAAATGTTTTTTGTTTGTATTCACAAAAAAAGAGAAAACTTTTGCAACAAAAATTACATGAACTATTTAATTTTAAAAAATAAATAATAAGAAATTAATAAACATTAAAAATTCAATAATCTAGGCAAATATAGTAGGGGGTCAAACGTACAGTATAAACAACATGTAATATACAAATACAATAGTCGTACATGAATTTATAATTCTTTCAAAGTTAAAATTTCTAATTATAAAAGAATACAAAGTACAAACAATAGTAAAAAATAATATAAAAAAGTTAAGTGAAAAAGTTGTAAATTAAAATAACATAAAGATTTAATCATTAAATAATAAGTTTAAAAATAATTTTTGTTTTTACTTACAAAAAAAGGAAAATAATTTTAAAAATATACATTCAATTATTGCTACAAAAATTACTTTAACTATTTAACTGAAAAAATATTTAAAAAATTAAAAAATTTAATAAGTCTAGATAAATATATTAGTGGTTCGAATAAAATCCAAATGTAAACCTAAATAGTCAACACATAAATTAACCAAATAGTTAACCATATTGTAATCAAACATTTATTAACCAAATAAATTTAATCAAATAGTTAACAACATTGAATTAACACACTGTGTTCATACTGAACCAATAAATATTAACCAAATAATTAATTATATTGTAGTTAAATATTTATTAACCAAATGTAGTTAACATAAAGATTTAATCATTATTTAATAAACCTCTATTCAGTATTCATTAAAAAGGAAAAAATATTTTTATTATAGTATTCAATTTTGGTCGATGTTTGTAATCGTAATAGATTGCACTGGTCGGAACAGATCGCAAGTATCATAGTTGGGGAATGGCATCGCACGGGATACATCATTTTTTTTCTTCGGTATTTCGATTTTTTTTTGGTTTGTAATATTATTTTTGTTGAAAATGTAATTTATCTGAGTGAAGTGTAAAGTGAGGATAGATGTAATATTATACGTGTGTAAATTTGCGCAATGGAAGGCAAATGCGGGGACGATCGCAACAGTAAATCAACATCAACGACGCAGGTACCATTCTGAAACCCAGATCTACGTAAACATCGTCAGTAAATTTATATTTTATTACTTTTTTTCTATATATATTTTAAATGATTTTATCAGATGCGTGTTATTTCGTCGTATATTGTGATCGTGATTTTAGCTTCTTTTTTTTTTTTTTTCCAGTTTTTGTACACTCTTGAATCCATATATATATATATATATATATATATATATATATATATATATATATAGATAGATCTGAAATTGATATATAAATCTAAAATTGATATAGATCTATATATATATATAGGTAGATCTGAAATTGAAATATAAATATATATATTATATAGATTTTTTTTTTTTTTGAAAACGAACACTCATTCTTGATAAACTTGATATATAAAGAAAAGATAAAAGATATCGTAGCCAAAAATCGTATATATATTAAAATAACATGAAATATCAGGGAATGTTTATATTTTGTGCAGCTTAAAACTTTGTTTATTAAAATTGAAATGATATGACAAAATGAGAAAATAGAAGAATTCTTTCATAATAAAACTTTTTCTATACAGCACAACAATAATTTTTCACATAAAAGTCATTCAAAAAATAAAAACTAAATAAAATATCAATAAATATTTGTATATTCTGACGTAAAATCATTTTAAATCCATATTAACCAAATTCTAATAAAGTTAAAAGTTATTCAAAATCTATTATAACAGACTTTCTTTAACATAAAATTGCAACTATTTACTAACTAAATGACAAAAAAGGTGAAATGCCATAAACAATATATCTTAATCATAATTTAAAAGACATGGATTCTAAAACAATTAAAGTAACCTCGATAATAATGGCTGATAATCTATTTTTAAATAACATATAAGAAAAATCTACATGGGGAACAATTTTTTTGTACCAAATTAAAAGATGGAAAATAGAACGTTGATATATTAATTGTTATACAAAAAATGTTGACAAAATAAACTCTCCATAGCTTGAAACCAAATCCATAAACGAACTGGAATTTTTTTTTATGTCAAACTCAATCTCAGAAGTGAAATGCGAATGATATACATCTACCAATAAATTTAAACAAAAAATAAGCAGTATTACCTTTAGAAATAATCTGTTCTACCATCATTGCTGAGCTAGATTCAGTGTTATTTTTTTGAACGGCGTCGCGGAAATTGTTTAAGCAGTTTGTTGTGCTTGAACATATTTTGGCCCTCTTGCCAAACACATGCTTACCAGATGTAAGCGATTGGGATGAAATGAACCCACCAACTAATCAAGAAAAAGTTATATTAAATTAGGGTTAGATTAAAGCTAATCCAAAATTAATAATAAGATTCAAATAACATTACCATTAGTTATATCAATCAATGGCACAGAAGATATTTGATGAAAACTATTATTTGGTTGTGCTCCAATCAAATCCCCATTTTTGAATCCTGATAAAAAAAGAAAAATTAAATCCACAAATTTGGGGACTAACGTGAACAACAATCTTATATAAGAGGCAGTTTAATATCACATAATTTTTGAATAAGAAGAACCTGTTTTCGTAGATGTTTGAGATGTTCTCAATCTTTAGCGATGAAATTCAAAGAGCTCGAAAATGATTTTTATGCATCAAGAAACTTACTTGAAAATTCATCACTTGCATAAAATATTTTCATCTTAGTCAAGATTGTCTTTCAAAGGTTATTTGATCTTAAATCATGATTATACTATGTTAAACCACTTTGAAAAATAAGTTAGAAACCTAAAAATCGAAAATTTTCATATTTTTCAAAAGTCAACAGAAAGTCAACGGTTAACAGTTGACTTTCGGTCAACCGAACTATTTCGGTCGACCGAACTTTTGGTCAACCGAAATTTTTCGGTCAACCGAAAGTTCAACGGTAAAATTGTAACGGCTATATGGAAGATTCGGTCGACCGAAATTCCAAATTTGGTCGACCGAAACTGGCTGAACTTGAATTTTTTCATCTATAAATAGCCATCACATTTGCATTCAATAACAACAACTTAGATAAGATTTTATACAAACTTTCTTGTGAAAATTCAGTGTTCTTACTTAGTTTTTATTCATCTTTTATTTTCATAAAACTTTGATTGATCTAAACTTTGTTTTATCAAATTCATCAAAGTTTTTGGAAGAAAGTTTTGTGAAGATTTTTAGTTTTACATTGTTTAAACTTCTTCAACATCTTCACACTATATTGGAATTGAAGTGTAAGTCTCTCTTTGTTCTAAACTTGTTTTAATCTTTTAAAAGAGAGAAATTCCAATTGAGGAACTTTGATTATTTGTTCTACATTTTTCATTATCATTTGATACATCAAAGTTCCATTGCCTAAACACTTTGAGCTTAACTTATTGTTAATTATTCAAGTGTGGCATCTCTTGGTACGTAATTTGATTCAATATTTTTAACAAGAGATTATTTGAAAAACTTTGTTTGATTGCATCAAACTTTTCATTATCATTTGCATCAAAGTTTTTCTCTAACACTCGAGCTTAATTCATTGCTATCTATTGAAGTGTTAGCCTAACTCTCTCGGTACTTAATTTGAGTATATCATTTGTCAAGAGAGTTATTTCAATTGTACATTCAATTCATTATATCTTGTGTTTTCGAGAGCCTTGTGAAAACTCGATTGTTGGTTTTCGAGAGCCTTATCAAAACTCGATTGTTGGTTTTCGAGAGCCTTATCAAAACTCGATTGTTGGTTTCGAGAGCCGTGTGAAAACTCGATTGTAAAAGGATAGGCGCTCCTTGTTGTAAGTTTCCTAAGGATTTGGTACTCCTTGTTGTAAGTTACCAAAATAGTGGATTTGGCCTTGCTCGTGACGGAGAGCTCGGTAACGGGGGACGTAGATCACGTTGGTTGATTGAACCTCCATAAATCGTGTTTGCACTCTCTTATCCCTTTTACTTACGTACATTGCACTTACTCTATTCTATAAATTTATATTGTGCAACATTATATCTAAGTGCTATACTTGCCTTATCAATTAAGTTTACACATATATAGCACACTACATTGATAGATTAGTTACTTGTAACACTAAGTGCACATATTTGTACCCATTGGTTTTTAAGTTTGAGATTATTATCGAAAAAGTTTTATAAATCAATTCACCCCCCTCTTGGTTAGTTTACTCTTGGGCTAACATGAGATTTATCTACCAATATAGATTGGATGTTTGTTGTGGCACACTTCCTCTTGGCATGCATATTCGCATAATCTTCCATGTTAGAATTGGTGTTTTAAGCTGTAAAAAAACTCTGTAAATAGAATTTAGGAGAGAAATAAGAAAGATAATGCACGTTTTTTTTCTTTAATTAGGAGATAAATAGTTAGATGGGATGCAATATATGATGACAATGTATAATAGTTGTCCGGAAGATAATGAGTCAGTGAAACGTAGTTAATATTTGCCACAGAAGATTCCAGTATTCAAGAAATGCATAATACGAAAGGTTAGAATTAAATATGCTTCAGAACCTATTAATCATCAGAGTCAAACCTATTAGATTTAAATAGTGAATTAAATATTTAGAACATATATTAATTATAAGATTCAAACGTAAAATGAAGACAACCAGATAGGTAGGAAGTGTTAATGTGCATTATTATTTAAATTAACTGAATCAAACGAATAGTATAATAAATAATAAGAAACAAATATTAAAATAGTGATGTTTACATATGAAGTGTTTTTGTACATAATATAACGTGCATTATTATATTGATTAAACCAAATTACATAGTCGTTATGTAGTTAATTAATTAATTAATTAATCTATATAAAGATAGACGAACACTTAAGATTTAAAATAGCTAAAACAATTAAAAAAATTTATTTTCGGGTGAAACCGCCCTATATTAAAAAGTTGAGTAAATCAATAATGCCATTGTTGAAGCTCAAATATTAGTGGAAAAATTAGTGAAGTTTTCCTAATTTAATTAAGTTATTTGTATTAATTCTTTATTTACATGTAGGGCGGCAAAGTAAGAAATCCAATAAAAGAAAAAAAAAAAAAGAAACAGAACGTAAAGATTAATAGGGTTCGATTATTTTATGTATGTATAGGATGGCAATATAGAAAAACTCGTCAAGAAAGCATTTGAAATATTTAGGATGCTAAAAATGGAAAAGTCAGTAAGGAGAAAACACATTAAGTAGAACTTAGAAGCAAAAAAAAAATAAAATGCAGAACTTAAAGATTAATAGGGTTCAATTATTTCTGTATGTTTAGAAATATAGGAAAACTTGTCAAGAAAGCATTCGAAATATCATGTTAAGTTAAATATTATATTGTTTAACTTTTTAAATTATCGCTGATTGCAATTATTATTTAAAAATAATTATTATTATTTTTAATTACATTTTGAATAAGCAGAATTTTGAAACCATAAGGAGGCAATATAGGAAATTTCAAGCTTTAATTATTTTAAAACTATAAGCAAAATTGTCAATTTATTTTGTTCAAGTCGAATTTACGTTTTCAGCCTACATAACAAAATTAAGAAACAAAAACAAACTTTTTTCTTCAAGAAGTACATGGAATAGAACAGTTAATATTTGGCCAGAAGCTATTTCATATTACAGATTAGGGATAACTCGAAGATAACATTTTATTTTGATAGGATAGATAGTAAAAAGATCTTAGTCGATCTTCTCGATCTTGACAGCTTTCCTAGGAACGGTTGAGGAAACTGAACCCGAACTCCGACCACCAACTACCGAATCAACACAGTCATCTTCAGTAGGCCTCTTGACAGGTGTTTTAGCTGGAGAATTAACTTCGTTTTCACTAACAGAGTCCTGATCAGCTTTATCAGTGTCGGTCATTTCAAAACCAACTGTCTCATGGTCTGTTATCTTGTACTTGGTTATCAACTCACTGCTATCTGAAATGCGTGAAACAACATATACAGAATCACCTCTTTTGTAATTTTTCTCTTGGATATGCACTTTGAATAACAGTTCCTTTCCTATCAAGTTATTGAACTCTTCTGGGAACACAAAATTCTTTCCCTTGAAAGTATTCTTTCCCTTGTTTGAAGCCTAAACATAGCATAAACGAAAGTACAAAATTATTTTTGAAATAAGCACCAAATAAAAGAAAAAAAAAGAACAATTCATACCAAATCCAGCTTATCACTGAGTTCTTTAGCAGTCTTTCCTATCAGTTCTTGGCATTCTTTGTCCCATAGAAGAAAGTTAAGGAAATGTGTTCCATCACAAACAGTAATATGCAGTTTGAATAGAGTCTGCTCAGTGTTAAATGCACCGCAATTGTCACAATGATATCCATCCGCTTGTTTTGTTACTTTCTTAAAGCAGTCCTTACAACTGATGAAAAACCATCCACTATCTTCATTGAAACCTGAAATTGTTCCAATAACCCAAACGTAGTCCTCCTATATGTAGCAAAGTAAAATTAAGTCATATTTTGAAATAGATATGCTTTATTGTCTTAAAACCACGACAAAACAAACAAATAAATAAATAAAAAAGAAACAAATATACCTTGTTTATTACTGGAACAGTGTCTAGTGTGACAATGTCGTGAGCTTGATTGTCAAGTTCCTCTGCTATAGTTTGATAGGAAAACGACGAAACTTGACTTATATGGTAAGAGGATTCTTGCTCAACCTTATGTAGACTGCAAAAGAAAATCAAAATTAAAATTTAAATACTGTTCATTATTAGCATCGAAACAGAATAAATAAAGTACAATAGAAGACCTTGATATGAAGAATTCTATCTCCTTGATCGAAGAGTCAGTCAGTAACTGTGTAGCGTGAAACGTGTTTGAAACGCCCATGTTCCCTTAAAATAAAAATCATTAGAAAGATTGTATTATCTATGAAATAATGCTGCATACTATGTATCAATGGTGTGATGAGGAACCTTTAAATGCGTTTGATCGACATAATTGTAGTAAAACAATTAGTGGTTTTTTTCCTGCTGCTTCGAGGTAAGACTGCATTGTTACGGCATAATCTTCCCACAATGTGCATGGAACTCGGTTATCTCTGCAATTACAAACATTATCAATGATCAAGATGTATCAAAACAACGTAATAAATGAGGCATGTCCAGTGAGGATGAGTACTGCAAATCCTCTAGGTAGAACTCTAGTCTTGTGGCACCGGTCTTCGTAGTACATAATCGTGGTTTTTCATTTGCCTCACAAACAACACGACCAATGACATCTTGCAAAAAGAAAAAAAGTACAGTTGTTTGTTTAATGAAAAAATGGAAAAAGGAGAAAATCTGAAAATACTAAAATGTAACAGACCGAATAAGTGCATATCTTCTGAATGTATTGATGTTCTGATGTCATGAAAGGATTTGAAATTGAATATGTTTTCAGGAAATACTCGATCAGTTGTTTGCCCAACATAGGTTTTATCAAAGAAATACAGTCTGAAGAAGTGATTTGTTGTAGGATAGCAGCCCTTGTTGTCGCGCACAGTTACGAACTTTATGCAATATAAACCACGTTCAACAATAATGTGTTCAAATTTCTTGATCAGATCACCCTTAACTGTTGCTTGAATCCTGTCACCCTGTTTACAAAATGAGAAGTGAATTTTCTGGAAATGTAATTCAGAAAAAAGATGTCACGTTAGTTGTTTTTTTTCGAATCTGAAATACTATTACATCTTTGTCCATTAAAACGAATTCCAGACTGCTTTCAAATCTGTCAGATTGTGGCACCAGCCATTTCCTTGTACAACGAACCTTAAGACGCCAATCGACGCGTTTCTTGCTGATATCCTTGAACAGGTTGAACGTTGCCATGGTGAGGACACGAAGTAATTTTAAATATTGGAAAGAAGCTGTGTTTAGAAATCAGATGAGAGATACGACCTGACGAATCCAGAGATTAAATAGCTCGTGGAATTTGGTTAGTCATCTGGAAGGAAAAACAAAAAGTGACTATTTTTATTGGGACTATTATTGATGTGGAAATCTAAAGGTCATCCTGCAGTAGTCATCCTTGGGAAAGTGTGCCATTAAACGTGTATAGAAAGAAGCAACTAAAATGCAGAATTCCAATTAACAAAAAAGTAAAAGCATATTATATATAGTTTCACGGAAGAACACCAGTTTAGGCGGGAAATGGTGAAGTTGACTGGGTTGACTCAGCTGCTTTAATATATAATATAGATTACTTTAACTATTTATTTTAAAAATTTAATAAACTTAGATAAATATAGTAGTGATTTGAAAATAATCCAAATACAAACTTAAATAGTCAAGCATTCATTAACCAAATAAATATTTATCAAATAATTAATCATATTGTAGTCAAACCATTATTTAACCAAATAGTTAACCAAATTGTGTTCATACTATGTATTCGCATTGAACCACTAAATATTAAGCAAATAATTAAACCAGATTGTGTTCACACCAAACTATTTCCTTACTTATATATATATAATTAAACCAGATTGTGTTCACACCAAACTATTTCCTTACTTATATAGACACACACACACACACACACACACACACACACACACACACACACACACATCAAGTTTGGAAATAATTTTAGTTTTTACTTAACAAAAATAAAAGGGAGAATAATTTTAAAAATATACAGCTAGAAATTAAAGTGTTGCTACAAAAGTAATATTTATTTGGTTAATGAATGTTTGACCATTTAAGTTTGTATTTGAATATATATTTAAAAATATACATTCAGTTATTGCTACAAAAATTAATTTACCTATTTAATTTAAAAAAAAATAAATAATAAAAAATATTTTAAAAAGTAAAAAAAGTAATAAGTCTAGGTAAATATAGTAGTGGTTCGAATATAATCAAAATGTAAACTTAAATAGTCAACAAATGAATTAACCAAATAGTTAACAATATTGTAACTAAACATTTATTAACCAAATAAATATTAATCAAATAGTTATCAACATTGTATCAACACACCGTGTTCATACTGAACCACTAAATATTAACCAAATAATTAATTACATTGTAGTCAAACATTTATTAACCAAATATAGTTAACATAAAGATTTAATCATTACATAATTAACCCCTATTTTCTATTCATTAAAAAGAAAAAAATATTTTTATTATAATATTCAATTTTAATCACACATTTTAATATTAAAGTATTTTACATATAAATCATCACATCAATTACTACTCAATTCAAAACACTTTTAAATAATGTACATCAAGTTTGGAAATAATTTTAATTTTTACTTAACAAAAATAAAAGGGAAAATAATTTTAAAAATATATAGCTAGAAAAGTGTTGCTACAAAAATTACTTTAACTATTTAATTTAAAATTTTAATAAACTTATGTAAATATAATAGTGTTTTGAAAATAATCCAAATACAAACTTAAATAGTCAAGCATTCATTAACCAAATAAATATTTATCAAATAATTAATCATATTGTAGTCAAACCATTAATTAACCAAATAGTTAACTAAATTGTGTTCACATTAAATTACTAAATATTAAGCAAATAGTTAAACCACATTGTGTTCACATCAAACTACTTCCTTACTTTTATAGATACTAGTGTTTCACATGTGCGATGCACGACATCATGTCGAAACATATAATTATGACTTCAATATTTTCTAATTTGTTTTAATTATATGTCAAACATGTGTATAATGAAATAGATAGAAAAATAATAAAATGATACTGTAATTAATAAAGATGTAATGTTTCCACTATAAATTTTGAAAAACTACTATATAAACTACATTCATAGTTGAGTTTATTCTATTTCCATCTTTGTCGCAGATGATCATCTTCAAGCCACTGCGTTTTGTCACTCTAGAGACTGCAAAGTATAACTGTTCATGGCTGAAAACTGATTTCTTTAAATAAATACCAACCTTGAAAAGTGAAATTGCCACCTCTTGATATTCATAGCATACGAAGTTACCAACTGAAATTGTCGCCCCTTGAACTTGAAAGACAATCTTGAATGTGTTTGATTGTAAAGATGAAAAATGAATGGTAAGAAAATATTTTCTAGAAATTGATTTGTCTGGAAATTATTTTCCTGAAAAATGTCAATTGGAAGTGTCGAGTGAAAAAGTAGGAAATTTTTCTAAATTTGTTGTTTGATTGATATTATTTTTCATTGTAAATAAAACAAAATTTAGCTATTTTAATTAAAAAAAATTATTAATTTTTTTTTTAATTTTCATTCATTTGTATTTGATAATAGTAATCAAACATGACGAAAAATATGTTTTCCACCTGAGGAAAATGTTTTCTCACCAAATAGGTGAGATATTTTCAAGGTAAATGAGTTAAGTGTGCTTTAATTGGTTGTATCTTGGAAAATATTTTTCAGAGGTAAATTCTTCAATCAAACGCCAAACAAATACAAAAGGAAGAAAATATTTTTCATGATTTGACATTTTTCAGGCAAATAACAATGAATCAAACACATCATAAATTGTGTTAATGCATTCTCGAAATAAAAAATTTGTACCTTGCAATATTGCTATCGAGAAATTTTGCTTCAACAACGTGATTTTCAAGTTTTGTAACAATTAATCTCGTACCAATACACATCCCTACAAAGTGATCAACATTTTGCATGAATATAAAGATATAATCATTATATAATAAATTTGAAAATATTTTTTGTTTGTGCTCACAAAAAAGGAGAAAACATTTGCAACAAAAATAACATGAACTGTGTAATTTTTAAAAAAAAAAAATAAGAAGAAATTAATAAACATAAAAAAATTCAATAGACCTAGACAAATATAGTAGGTGGTCGAATGTACATTATAAATAACATGTAATATACAAATGCAATAGTCGTACATGAATTTATAATACGTTCAAAATTAAAATTTCTAATTACAAAAAGATACAAAGTACAAACAATAGTAAAAAATAATATAAAAAAGTTAAGTGAAAAAGTTGTAAATTAAAATAATATAAAGATTTAGTCATTAAATAATAATTGTAAAAATAATTTTTATTTTCACTTACAGAAAAAAGGAAAATAATTTTAAAAATATACATTTAATTATTGTTACAAAAATTACTTTAACAATTTAATTTAAAAAATAAATAATAAAAAATATTTTAAAAAGTGAAAAATTTAATAAGTCTAGGTAAATATAGTAGTGATTTGAATATAATCAAAATGTAAACTTAAATAGTCAACACATAAATTAACTAAATAGTTAATCATATTGTAATCAAACATTTATTAACCAAATAAATATTAATCAAATGGTTAACAACATTGTATTAGCACACTGTATTCATATTGAATCTCTAAATATTAACCAATTAGTTAATTACATTATAGTCAAACATTTATTAACAAAATATAGTTAATATAAAGATTTAATCATTGCATATAAACCCCTGTTTAGTATTCATTAAAAAGAAGAAAAAAATATTCTTATTATAGTATTCAATTTTAATCACACATTTCATTATTAAAGTATTCTACACATAAATCCATTTTTTTTCATTTTCAACCATACAATATCACATCAATCACTATTCAATTCAAAACATTTTTAAATAATGTACATCAAGTTTAGAAATAATTTTATTTTTACTTAACAAAAATAAAAGAGATAATAATTTTAAAAATATACATATAGAAAAGTGTTGCTACAAAAATTACTTTAACTATTTAATTTAAAATTTTAATAAACTTAGGTAAATATAGTAGTGGTTTGAAAATAATCCAAATGCAAACTTAAATAGTCAATCATTCATTAACCAAATAAATATTTATCAAATAATTAATCATATTGTAATCAAACATTAATTAGCCAAATAGTTAACCAAATTGTGTTCACATTGAACCACTAAATATATTAAGCAAATAATAATTAAACCACATTGTGTTTACAAAATGTGTTTACACCAAACCACTTCCTTACTTTTATATATACTAGTATTTCACCCATGCGATGCACGAAAGTTATTATCCGTAATATCGATTTCAATAAGTATTCATAAAATTTTAGTTTTTATACATAATCAACACATATATATGTATAAAAAATGATTCTCTATTACAATAATTATTAGGATTTAAAAAAATAACATAAGTAATTCAAATTCAAATTATAAAAAAATTCTTTAAATAGTAAAAGTCAATTTATATATTTAAATAATAAATTATTATTGATTTCAATAATTTTAATGAATTATTAATAACTTCATTGAAAATGAAAATTTAGTAGTTTTTAATAATATATCACATTTGGTGTAATTTTATGAGCACGAATATTGATGCACGTGAAAGTATTAGCATATTTTTCATAACTTTTACATTTACCTATTGTATTTAACGTACTTTTAAATTTTCAGTCAAAAACATCAATCACAATAATTAAAAAAGAAATAATCAAATTATTTGAATTTAACTAATAAAATTTTATTTGCAAAAATAAGTAGTTAAAATAATAAATTTGAAAATCTCGTGATTATAATAATACGACAACCGAGTAAAGTCGAAGATTACAAAATTATACCCTGTAATATTTAAAAATTATTAAAATTAAGAATGATTGAACCATTAAATATATTAAGCAAATAATAATTAAACCACATTGTGTTCACAACATGTGTTCACACCAAACCACTTCCTTACTTTTATATATATAGATATAGATATAGACTAGTATTTCTCCCGTGCGATGCACGGAAGTTGTTATTCAATAATTTCTATTTTGATTAGTATCTATAAAATTTTAAAACTTATACATAATTTTTTCCCTTAAACAAAATGCATTAAAAATAATATTATATTAAAATAGCTATTAAAGTTTTACAAATAATAAAACTATTTCAAATTATAATAGATTCTTTGAATAATAAAAGTCAATTTATCTATTTAAATAATAAATGTTTATTAATTTTTCAACAATAAAATGAAGTTATTCGTAAAAAAAATTGATTTTTTTTAATCGAAAATAGCAGATATTTACACACGGTTTGGAGTTGCTTTGTTTTTAAAAAATAATTGATATTAAACAATTATTATTTAATAAAAATAAATGTAAACACATTTTTAATAGAAAATTTGGAATCAAAACATGACATTCATAAAATCATTTAAAATTACTTAATTAATATTACTTTTAATAATTTTTTATTAGTTTTTGAACATATATAAAAAAAAAAAATCCAAATCTCAACCCAACTCACCTATAGAATCGAACTCAAGTATTCTATCTGGTAAGGGATTTCTCGGGCTAACCTACATTGACCTTACTTTCAATCATTAATTATCATTTATTTTTTTCACGAAATCCAAAATTTAGTTAAACAGACAATTGTTAAATATTAAAATTAACCATCCTTAATAATTTTAATTTTATTTCCCATTGCACTAAACGCGTCATCAATTGCAGTCAACGCATCATCCATAACAGTAATGTAATTAATTATTTTGTATGAGATTTACAAAATATATTATGTTATTTTCTTAAAATCTTACAACGTGAATTTTAATTTAATAAGTTAAGAACATATTAGAAAATGTAGAAAAAAACATCATTTGACTCTTTCAACGTTATAAAAACAGAAATAAATTCCTATTTATTATATGCTAATTAATATATTTTTCCAATAAAAAAATAAATCATATAAAATAAATTAATATTAGTTAATAGATTTTTAGCTAAAATCTTTGTTAATTTTAAGTTGTGATCAAAATTGTAACTTTAAAAACAGTCAAGAATGTAAACATAATTTCTTATGGAGTGTTTTTCTTTATATAATAAAGTGATGAGAAAAAAATTATATATACGTAATTTTTCTAATAAAAAAATAATATAAAATAAATTAATATTAGTTAATAGATTTTTAGCTAAAATCTTTGTTAATTTTAAGTTGGGATCAAAATTGTAACTTTAAAAACTGTCAAGAATGTAAACATAATTTCTTTGGGAGTGTTTTTCTTTATATAATAAAGGGATGAGAAAAACTTTATATATTCGTAATTTTTCTAATAAAAAAATCATGTAAAATAAATGAATATTAGTTAATAGATTTTTAGCTAAAATCCTTGTTAATTTTAAGTAGAGATCAAAATTGTAAGTTTAAAAATTGTCAATAATGTACACATAATTTCTTCCGAAATATTTTTCTTTATATATTAAAGGGATATATATATTATGTATGTATATTTTGCATTCACACTTGCCAAACCAGTTTCATAAATTTTGCATTCACACTTACCAACTATCCTCCCTTTATATATAGTATAGATATAGATATAAATATAGATAATAATTTATAGATTTTTATATCTGAATTAGAATTATTTAGTGTTGTTTTAGAATAAAGTTTACATAATTGTTTGTATTTATTTATATTCCAGGAAATATCCCAAATCGAGTTAATTGTGCAATTGAGGCAAATAATGTGCATTTGGTAGATAATTGGAATTAAAATAGAAAAATGGACGATGATCATGTCAACCGAAAGTTACTAAGAGGTGCAAAGTTCGAGAAATCAAAGTTAGATGGTTCAATTGAAGAGGAAGAAAAGTTGGAAGAAAATAATTGAAGAGATTTGAGAATATAGGGACTGAAATGCAACAATTGGAAGATGAAGGACTTGTAGGCAATTAAAGATTGGGGACTTAAACACATTTGAAAGATGAAAACTCGTTGGAGGATTAATCTTGTGCAATCATTCCTTTTGCGCATGGTGGTCGCGCGTCCAACAGTCAAATCAACAAACCATGTTTTGATAACCTGTGCGGCCACCACAATTTCTACTGTGTGTGGTCGTGCAGTTGTCCGGCTCATCGCGAGAACATGCCCAAGTGAGATTTCTTGTGACAATTGCTTGGGTTTTTTCAGCAACCTATAAATACTACATCTTATGCACGACTTGAGAACCTTTGCACAGCCTATTCCACACATAATCCTTGGTTCTCTTATTCAAATCTTGGAAGGCAAAATCAAGACAAGGGGATGAGGATTGAAGATTATCAACGGGGATCGAATCTTGGTGCAAGAAATCTATTCTCTTGTTAATTAGATAAACTCAACATGTTTATATTTAATTATTGTGCTTTTAATTATTTTGTAATGAGTATCTAAACTCTTAGTTGGATTCGATGTATCATAAGTTTTACGCCAATAATTTCATGAATTGAGTTTTACATATAAATTGCACATGTTGATTTTATTTTCGTGTTTAATGCATAAATGAATTGATCACTTGTTCATGATTTCATGAGTGTTTTCATAAGCCAAGAGGTGAGCTAACACTTAGATTTAGGAATAAAATTCGACACTTTGATAAACGATAGAGATATACGTTTATTAGTATTGCGATCGATAAATGAATTCTTATGTTCCATGCACCTAGTCATTACTACCCGCTATCTAGAAATATGGTCGACAATTAGGTAGAGTTGATTTATACCCGAGAGATGGATTTCATATGCATAAGTGAATTCTATCAAACGCATAGATATGAGTAAAACATGATGATTGGAATTAATAGTATTTACATATGTGAAATCGAATGTCCCAAAATCTTTAAACATCGCTTAAGAAAATCATACTTTGAATTTTTATGCTAGATTTTATTTATTTTTAGTTTGTTAGTTTTATTTTATTTAAAACTTCAAAATCACATCAATTCTCTCGTTCCGATTAAGGTAATTAGTCTAGACATAAATTGACTCAATTCTCGTGGGATCGATATTCAGACTTTAAGTCCACTTTATTACTTGTGGGACGAATACACTTGCGGTTTGCAATCATTGGACATGAAGTCGTGAACGATCTGATGGGTCTTAAGGAATTCGTAAATTCGATTATGACAGACCTGACATCGTGTATGATCTGATAGGTCCTGAGGAACTCGTAAATTCCATTATGTTAGATCTAAAGTCGTGCACGATTTGATGGGTCCTAAGGAATTCATAAATTTCGTTATATCGTATCGATATCGTGCACGATCTATATTTGTATTGAGAACATCTGATCATGTAAAATAATTTCGATGATTGAAGAGTTTTTACAACTTGGTCTTGCCATTACAAATTTTTAGAGCAAGTCACTGATAGTATTTCTTCAGGTGTTCTGCGTTCCCAGGGTGTATTAAAGTCTTTCCCTCTTAGGTTTCAAGCTCACATGCTCCTTTGAGCAGAATTTTTGCAATCTTGTAAAATTCTTTCCAAAGTGGGACTAGAGGTCATCATGGTGTCCTTGACGGCCAAGAACAATTTTCATAGTACTAGATCTCTCATATGGAATTTTCTTCCTTCTTCAACTTTACAAACTCATAACGTAGGGATTGATTGGTTTACCTTTCACTTAAATTGTCAAAAAAGTGTTTTTTAATATTTTATTGGTCAACTAACGACTCAATGGACATATTCCATTGAGATTCTACTGCAACGATTATAAAGGTTTGAGACGACGATTGCAATAAAACAAAAGTTTAGATAAAACCTACAAATGTTTTAAAGGTTAGAGCCTCACGTGCAATTATCCCCATTAAATTAAATAATATAAAGGAAGAAAAAATATTAATACTTTTTAACAAAACTTTCCCCTCAACACTTTGTTCAACAAGAAATCACTCATCACTGAACTCAACGGGATAAGTGATTCATCCAACTGGATGCTTGGATACCTGCGTCTATCCCTTATTCTTATTTGCGTCAATCGCTTATTCTTATTTTATATTGTCGAGCTCAATACTGTACGTACATATAGCATTTCTAAATATTTCCTAATTTGTATCAGGTGATTGAGATTGAAGATCCATTTTCTTTATCAAAGGATATGAAAACCCACTTTTATCGGAAAAGCCAAACGGCCTGGTCAATTACATGTAACTTGATAATATCTTAATTCAGCAGGAATACATCATTCCAACTGAAATTTCTACGACTTCCAAATGAGTTTGGATTAAAGATGTGCCAAAGGCTAGTGAAATTCTATACTTCAGCCATGTGGGATTTCTCGTTTATGTTTGGTGTTGGTCCTTCCCAGAGCTCTGCTAGCTCATTTCTCGTCCAAGAAATGACAATTATCGGCCCCAAAGTAGACGGTACCTACATTCATTCGTTAAGTACTAGAAATGAGTATTAGCGCTAGAAGTGAGTAATAAATCACAACACACAAGGTAATCAATAAGTACTGATTTGAGATACTGTGGTCACTGCATGTCTCATTTTCGCGAGTTTTCCCAATTTTCACCTCAAATTCAATTTCAACCACCCATTTCTATAAGACCCACCACTTTTCTACCAATTTTAAACCACACATTCTCCTAAAAATGTTATGTTTGGTAAACTATGTTTTTAAACAACACAATTCCTCAAATCACTTTTTAACCACGTACATTTTCTCTCCACTTTTCTACTACATATTTTAACTCAAAACATAAAAAAAATGTTTTTAAACATAAAACTTTTAACAAACAAAGCAAACCTCCTTACACCAAACAAGCTCATTAAACAAAAGCCGTCATCTAGTGACAATTTGTGGAAGAAAATATCTGAAAATTTGCATCTGCCTGAGCAACTAGATCTTATATACAAGAGTGAAAGAACACATATTATTATTATTATTATTATTATTATTATTATTATTATTTTGCACGTGCAACGGTTTCCAAATGTAAAGTAAATCAAGGAAGTTTTTGCACGTATTCTAACGAACTTGCATGAAAACAATGAGATACCAGATACAGAAGTGCTGGCTGAGGAGAATGCGTCAAAATTCCAGCTGATAAGGCAGCAAGCAGTCCAATTGCATATCCAAAGAGGGCATACCAAAAATACTTAAATCCCTTTGAAGAATGTATATCCATGGCACTCACAGAATCCTTGCTTTCTCTGTTATCAAAAAAGAGAACCAACGCTACAAGCATAGAAGGAATAGCCTGCAAGACCAAGATCCAAAATCTCAAGAATTCAGTATCATGTCAACTGCATTTCCTAAGCAGTGCAATATTAAACAAGAAAGACATAAATCAAGAAAGGACGAAAAGAAGGCTTGCCGTCATGACATCCAAAAACCACCGACGATAAAAAATTGTTATAGAAAGTCACCGTGTCACAATATTTTACACGTCACTGGGTACCATATAATAAAAATAATTCAAACACACATTTCCCCTCAAGGTAGCTTTCAATCTTAATTCCTATATATGTTTTTTTTAAAATTCCTTCCAATACTAACATGTGAAATGCTTCAATGAAAACAAAATCAAGGAGACAGTCACCAGCATATCACAAGGTAAAAAGGGTAATGAATTTCATGACCTTTTGCCTGGTAACGTATTTTATATTTATGAATATCATTTGAGGAGAATTATGTACTTTACATGATTAGCGATCGTATCAAAGAAACAGAACATGAGTTAGTTGTAGAGATAAACGACAGATCACTACTATGCAATAACGGTGTATATTCATGCTTCTAAAACCATTGCAAGATATGACCAACCTAAATGACAGAAAAGGAAAAGAAAGTCAAGCCAATACACAAGCATTCAATGAGTAGATAATCATGTAAAGCGCAGAGACAACAAATACTTGGTTAGAGAACTGCGTAGCATAAGCTCAAAAATGGGTTGTCTTGAGACCGCACCAGAGTTTACTACAAAATCTACTATAGTGAGACATTATCTCAATCGGGGAAGAGACCCGCCAACAGTCAAATAATTAATAACCCATCAAGAATTTCAATTTTCGGGAAATATCATGGTCATCCAATAAAGCAATGTTCGGTAAACTTTATTTTTTCAAATTATAATGGGCACAATTTCCCATACCACTTTTTAAATACACACATTTTCTTTCTACAATTTTTAACCACACATCTTACCTAGAAAACCCAAACAATACACATTATAAATCAAATTCCATTTATTAGAGCCGCCAAACAGAGCCTAAGAAGGTGATGCGAACCCGGGAGGAGGTCCGCGTCGTAACTCGCGGAATAACGCTTGAAAAGTTCCGAATTCAAGTTGGAACGGACAAGAACACTACAACCCGAGCCTCACGACGTAAGAACCATGAGTATATTAAACCCAAGAATCGTTACGATACGGAAACAAGAACCGTAATGGTTTGAACGACACAAATGATGCCCACGCCTTTGATAAGTTCGATTTGTTAAACGCCACAAATATCCCACAATATTTGATAAGTTCGAAATTTGTTCAATTACAGAACAATGTTGAGAAAACACTCAATATATTTTTCATTCATCAAAACCTAACTGTTACATTCAATGGAAAAGCATATAAATAGGCAAAATAAACCCTAGTCGCTAACTGACTCTGAATAGAATTCTAATTAGGCTAAAATAACTAAAATAACCAAAAATACCAAAATTGGAAAAAGAATTAAAAACCAATAAAGGAAATACAAATCAACTAAAATACTAAAATCCCGAAAATCTGATTCGCGCCGCTTACGGCCGTAAAAGTCGGACTTACGGTCGTATGTCCTTCTCGGATCAAAATGTCTCAATATTAGTTACGGCATTGAAGATTGATGTTACGGCCGTAAATCTCCTTTTGAACAAAAATACCAATATTCATTTACGGCCGTGAAATCCATAAGTAAGTTACGGCCCTGAGAAACAATGTTACGGCCGTAATGCATCTCCTGCCCAATTTTTTGATCCTTTGACATTAATTGATCTGATTTGAATCTCGACTCGAGCCCAACATGAAACTTGTTCATTTTCCTATGTAGAATATTGTTGAATTGCCCGTGTCTTGATTTCTCATTTTTGACGTCATTTCCGGATTACATCATTTCCTCTTCCTTTAAAATGATTCGTCACGAATCATAACATTGTTCTTAGCTTCTTTTCCGAATCACATCAGAAGGGTTTCCATTAGGTATATTTAAAGCCTCATCTGAATAGAAACCAACTAAGATATCTAGATATCATTCCAATTTTTTTTTTAAAAAAATACGAAAAAGAATCTGTGCCTTCCGTTTTGTGCAAGAAGCAATGTCTGATGTTGAACTCAGAGTAATATTGCATTCGGATCGCAAGACTTCATGATGCATTACATTCAATTTCTTTGACAGCAGATAAAGGGTAAAATAATAGCACAAATAAAAATGAGAATCTAGTGGGGGGTGACATATGAATGAGAAAAAACAACTGTTTTTGAAGTGATCTAATCGTGCCAATTATGCCATTGTAATAACAGTAACTATATAAAAAAAAGTTTGTACCAAACAGAATCGCACAGAATTTTTAGAACTAGAGTTCATACAAGATTTAGTACAAATAAAGAAAAATACCAGAAGGAAAGTTTTAAAGTATTCTAAACCACCCCCACCACCCCTTATGTAAGTACAGGGGAAAGTATTGCAAATAAACACGCCAAATCATTTTCCTTAATGGAACAGAAGTTACTTAGAACTAATAAAAACATATCTTACCATGTCACCAAGACCTAGCATCATGTAGTCAGAAGCACTATTTCCAGGTATTGCACTGCCTAACATATTCCTTGGAAAGACGATCTTGACCGGCAACTCGAGTTTTTTTGTTATCAACTGCAGTCCAGGAAGACTTAAACTATTGGCCACTGTGTGCACGGGATTAGACGCTTGTTGTGTGGCTACAGATACCATAACATTTTCTCCAAAAATTCTCTCTGAGTAGAACACCCAGAATATGTCATAGAAAAACAGACAAACAAGGAGAAGTGCACATATCTTGATATTGGGAAGTCGAACATGGCTGACAAAGGCAATGCAAAGAGAGATACCCAACAAATTGTTCAAAATCCAATACCCAGATACCAGCCACAATACTACTAAAGCAACACATATCAACAGTAGAAGCCCTTGGGTTCGGGTAAATGATTTGGAACAGCATCGAGATACATATGGGTCAGATAAACCAAATTGTGACTTGACGTGACTAACATATGGTGATAGGCAGAAGTACAAGGCTGATACAGAGGCAACAGATGTAAAAGCAGTGAGGAGTTGTGAGACAGAAGAGAACAAATAAAACATCAAAAGCAGGCTGCAAGAGCTCATTATTGGGATCATCAGCGCCTGAGACCTGTCCAAAGTAATAGATGCTTCAGAAAAGTCCCGGTTTCGCTCCATTTCTTTTCCATAATTCAGAGCTCGAGTAGCAGATGCAAATGTTACTGCTATGGCTGTCAAAATGAGGGTGACTGGAGCAGGTTCAAGCAAATAAACAAGTTTCCATAAAGGCTCCATGTCTGACAATGTCCAAAACTTTGTATCTCAAAGTTGTCTTGAAAACTCAAAAGCCACTTGGATTAGTCACCATTCAAATTTTTCTGTACAGCAACTACATCCAAAAGAATCAAAACCAACAAAGATAGAAGAGCTTCCCAGATAATAACAAACTAATAACTGGGGATGCACATTTTATCTGATGAACATTCAAACAGATAAATATATGCAACCTGGAAAAAGTAAAACACAAATAAGGAGCAAAACATTTCAACCAATTCAATCAAATCAAATCAATCAATTTAACAATCATAAGACCAGCTCGCTCAAATGCCTCTATAAACCTTCTTCCATCAAAAACATTAAACCCAAATATAATCACAATTTTCTAACGTTCTTTTCCTAAGAAATGTTTTAATTTTAACATACTCTTTCGATATGTTTGATCAACAAACCTCTGAGTTCTGGGTACATCCAAAAGACACATGAGAATACCCCCGCCTTTCATAAGCCTGATTTCTTATAATCAAAATCAACAGTAAATATTTAGTATAATGATATAAACGAAGAAGCAAAAACTAATAAACGATACAATTACTAGCAAAACTAATTAATCCAGTAAAGCATTAGCTAAAATTATTTCAGAAAGCAAACAAATTCGGTAAATTTTACAATCAGTTGACTAAATAGCAGGTAGAAAACACGGAGATCTCAAAGTAAAAAGGAAATGCGATGAATTATAAGAAAAACAAGAAATATCAAGTCGATTATTCATCAGTTTTTTTCGGAAAGAGGAACTACCTTTGACTTGAAAAATCTGAATTGCCGACCTCTCCTTTACCCCCCAGTGAGGTCTTCTTTCCCAATGGAGTGTGATCTCACGGTAAAGATTGAGACAAGCCGATTCTACACTTTATCCCCAACCTTTTCTGGTTATTCCATTTGCACCCCAAGGGTTTGAAGATTTTTTGTAGTCAAAGGGATAGTGAAGATGGAAATTGGGCCTCAAATTTATAAAATTGGCCAACTTACAAAAATAACCTTAAAATTACGAATCTTTTAAAAATCAGATATATAGTTTTTAACAAGTGAAAAATTCTATTTAAATTTTAATCACTTCCTATCTAATATCCTATATATAAAAAGAGTGGAAGTCGCTGTTACAGATCATTTTACATCACACATAACATCAGAATGATGTCAACTCAAACATAGTATTGAGACCATGACGATTAAAACAACATCGTATTTTACGTTGTATATAACGTAAATTTGGGGGGGGGGGGGGTTTGGTAATTGTTGCTTTCTCACTTCCATTCTTCTTCCTCTTCGTTCGAAATTTTCTTCGTCTAGGGTTTTCCGTCTTCTCTAGGGTTCTCGGTGTCTATTGTGTTGGGTTTGAGCTTTTCTTCATTTGAATCAAGTCCAAAGGTTTCTTCTAGTTGGTTGTGGCTGTTGGATTTCTACTGTTAGTGTATTCTTGTTTGTTCAAGAGCCATACACCATTAAGGTCTATGTGTCCAATAAGGTTTCAATTATTTGTATTCTTTTATGTTTTTAGTATCATTCTGATTGTTTTCATAGGCGTCTTTGTAACGAATCACAATTTTTCCTAAATCCTAAATTCAAAAATTTGAAACCCTAGATGTATGTATCGATACATACCCACAAACGATTTGGCTAGGGTTTACACATGTTCAGAGCTTGAATTTCTTAAATAACAACCAATCACATCACGACACTTGCTGAACATGAAAGTGGCATCTTCATGCATGAGAGAACACCTCCAGCTTATAGTTTATATGAGTCCTAAGTCTAAAAATAGGGAAATCATTAGCTATAAAAACCTAAATTAATCCCTGAATTTGTATATAAATAGGGGGTTTGAATTCTACACCTAGTACACATCTTTCAAAACTCAAAACTCTCTGAGAAACACGTTAGAATTCTAGCTAAGGTTGGTTTCAGAAGGTAAAATGCAAGTTTGATCTTCAAATTATATTAATGTATATTCAAAGTCATGTTAGTGCCCTAACATGATCTTTATGTTGAATACTTTTTGTATTTATGTTTTTCAAATATGCAAATGCTTGAGCGTAACGCTTTCAAAGCCGAATCAAATGGGTGGAAGTTGTTATCTAAATGTTCTATGTACATTTACACCACTGAAGTTGAAATTTGGAGTTTTCCACCTAAGTTCCCAACTTTATACCATTACGAGTATACTAAAGTAAAAAATGAATATTACGATGCACGTACTTTTGAGTTACTATAGATCGACGATTATAGTTTTACTAATATGTAGTTTGTTTGAGACAAGACGCGAGGTTACATTTTAAACCATGTTAAATCCCATGTCAAACATGTAAAAGTTAACTATGTTTTAATATGTAAATTACGGGTTACGTTCATCATGGTTCATCATTTTGTATAAATATATTGATATATATCAGTTAGTTTCATTTAACGAACTTTGGCGCCAAGTTTTAAACTGCGGAGAATGACTACTACTCTGTATGTATCGATATCGGGTATCAATATCATCTATCGATGCACACAGATGAAGTGATAAAAATCAGATTTTTAATATATAGAATACAATACAAAAATGATTGAATTCACAGGTCAAAGTGTATATGTATGTTTTCAAAAATTATTTTATTAATTGTGATTTACTTAACTACGTTATATAATGGTTATCTAGTGAAAACAACCAAAGTAAAAAAAAAAAGAGTAGTTTTTTTACATTATATTAGATTTTTTGTTTTAAAACTTTATGCAGTATGTATCTATATACATGCAGTATATGTATTTAACACTGCTTATTTTAATAAAATCAAGGAATGTATTCTTAACACATTTCAACACAAAAAATATAGTTTAGGTACTAAAATGGAATTCAAGCTTCCAGTTGTAAAACAGTTTTTGAAAGTACTTATACATGTACCAATACATACAAAAGCAGAACTTTTAAATTAACTTCTACTAAGTATGCAACTTAATTTCCGATGTATATTTAAAAAAAAAAAATTATGTGAAATCGTGTGCTCCATGGTCTTGTATTGCTACCTGTGTCTTTCGGGTTTTGTTCCCAGTTGGTTGTGTGATAAGCGTATTTTATACACTTATTTGTATGTCTAAATTAGGATTAATTATTGTTGTGTGGGAATATTTTCTATTTAATTTATGTTTATTTGTTTACTTTTCAGAAAATGTCCCAATTGAAGAAGAATGAAGCAATTAATGGAAAAATGACACGATTGGATGTTCATTGGAGCTAAATTGGACAAGTGAGGAGTTTGTGACAACAACCGGGAAACATGCTTGGTGCCAAAGTGACTAAATCAGAGGTTGTAGGACCTAATTAAATGAATTAAGAGCTTGAATGGTCAAACCGAGAAGAAGATAAAGTGTGGGGACTAAATTGCAACAATTGAAAGTTGAGGACTGAAGGTGCAATTAAGAGTCAAGGATTAACTTGCACAGTCGGAAGAAAGATGAAGTCGCGATCGCTGGTTACACACCAAGCGATCGCGAGATGGTTGTAAATTATAACCCGAGAGTTTTTGGGTCTTCAACGCGATCGCCGGCCTTACGCCTGCGCGATCGTGCGCTTGTCCGATTGGGCCGCAGATCAGATTTTTCTCGCAATTTTTGACAGGCTTTGGGCTTTTTGGCCTAGGTTTTCTCCAAAACCTATATATACAACATAAGATGCACGAAATTGGGACCTTTGCCTCTCCAAAGAACGAGCCACAATCGAGAAATCAACATCAAATTATTGGGGAATCAAGCATCGCAAAGGGGCGTGAATTGAAGATAATTGAAGAATCAAAACTTGGTGCAAGATTTCCATTCTTTATATTATTTTTAATGAACGTTAATTTTTATTGTTATTGTTCTTTATTGATAATGTGTAACTAAATTCTATGTTGGGATGAACGATGTAGCCTAGTCATATTATTTTAATTCCAAATTCCGTTGTTTTAATGTTTTGTTGCATGTATTGATTTATTATTGTTCTTAATGCTTGAATTGCTTGATCACTAGTTCATGATATATTGAATTATTTCCATAATCCGAGAGGTGAGTTAATAATTTAGAACATGGTAATAAATTCGATAATTGAACGAGAGATAGAGATATACTCTTGTTATTATTGCGGTCTTTTATGAATTCTTGTATTTATTCCATCTAGATAAGGAATATTCAGACCCGCTGTAGAGATACATGGTTGACTTATATAGGTAGAATTGATTTAAACTCGAGAGAGAAATTTCAATATAAATTAGTGAATTTGACCGAGTACATAATTAGGAAATAAAACATGGAATTTGAGTTAATTTAATTGGTTAGGTGAAATCGTAAATCCCAACTGTTTTACAATCGTTTTTAAAAAACAAAACAAATTTCGCAATTTAACTCTTTAATTGATTTTTTTTGTTTTAGATTTCAAACATCAAATTATTTTGTTCATTCAAATAAGGTTTAGAACTAACACATTTCGGTAATTAATAGCAGTCTCCGTGGGACGATAATTCGGACTCTTAGGTCCACTTTATTACTTCTCACACCCGTGCACTTGCGGGGATATCTCGCTTAGCGAGATATCAGTGAACAAGTTTTTGGCGCCGTTGCCGGGGACTGTTAATTAATATCGATACCCATTAGTTCTTATTTTACTTTGAACTTTATTTTGTTTTATTTTTTATTTTTATCTTTATTTTCAATTTTCGTTTTTAATTAGTGTTTTATTTAATTTATGTTAAGAAGGACTAAGTCATTTGATTTGCTTCATTTTGATACAGAAATTGAACGCACCTTTCGACAGAGGCGTAGACAACAGTTGGAAGCGAATCAACAAACAGACTTAGCCATGGCGGATGACATAATTTAGGATAATCAGGGAAATCAACAAAATCTGCCAGCAGCTGTGAATGGAAAGCAACCAAATCATGGAAGGCGTGTTTTGCGAGACTACATGGTTCCTCCTGTGGGGAACATTAGAACCTGCATTGTACCTCCTGCAATCCGAGCTAATAATTTTGAGATCAAGACTTCCTTGATATCCTTGATCCAAAATTTGTGCATTTTTCATGGATTGCCATCTGAATATCCTCATGCGCACCTTAGGACATTTTTGGAACTATGTGATATGCAACGCATGAATGGAGTTTCAGAGGATGCCGTGAAACTAAAGCTATTCTCATTATCTTTGGCGGACAAAGCAAAAGCCTGGTTTTACTCTTTGCCCCTACACACAATCACCACTTTTGAAGTTATGAGCCAGAAATTTGTAGATAAATTTTTCCCACCTGGCCGCATGTCAAAGCTAAGGCGTGAAATTTTTTCCTTTAGTCAACAGCCAGGGGAATCCATTTTTGAAGCTTGGGAAAGGTTCAATGAGCTTATCAGACAGTGTCCTACCCATGGAATCGCAGATTGGATCTTAGTCCAGACATTCTACAATGGGTTGGCGAATGAGAATAAAAAGTACGCTGACTCAGCAGCTGGAGGATCAGTAATGGATATGACATATGAAGAAGCTTCTAAGATTTTTGAGAAGATGGCTGCGAACAGTTACCAGTGGTACTCAGATAGATCTACACCAAAGTCTGGAGGAATTGTTGCAGTTAATAAGATTACAGCATTAAATGCTAAGCTGGATGCTTTAAGGAAGAAAATCGACAGTATGAGTGTGCAGCCAGTAAATTCAGTTCATACAACTTTGTGTGATTTTTGTTTCGAAAATCACGCGATAAATTTCTGTCCACTTCAACAAAATCAATCAAACCCAGAACAGGTCAACTTCGTAGGAAACAGGCAGCAGGGTGGTCCTTATTCACAAACTTACAACCCAGAATGGAAGAATCACCCAAATCTTTCATGGTCTTACAATCAGAATGTTCAGCGGCCGCCTGGATTTCAGCAACAGCAACAACAACAATCTCAGAAAAACATATCCGAGAACATAGAAGAGTTAATTCAGCTGGTCAAGAGTCAGAATGATGAGATAATGAATCAAGCTGTTGAAATAAAAAAATTGAAGAAACAAATGGGAGAGCTGGCAGCTAGCAGCTCAACAAGACAGCCAGGACAGTTACCAAGCAACACTGAAATGAACCATCGTGAGCATGTTAATGCAATAACAACGAGGAGCGGGGTTCAGCTATCTGAAGTGACTGTAGATGATTATGAAAAGCAGAAGAACCAGAAGAAAAATGTGGTGGAAGAACATAAAAGTGAAAAGGAGCAGGGATCAACTTCAAAAACTCAAGAAAAAGTGGAAGAAGAAGTTCGAGTTCGACCTCCAGTAAAGGCATATGTACCCCCAGTTCCTTATCCACAAAGATTGATAAAGCATCATTTGGAGCAGCAGTTTGGAAAATTCTTGGAAATATTCAAGAAACTGCACATTAATATTCCTTTTGCTGAAGCATTGGCTCAAATGCCGCTCTACTTGAAATTCATGAAAGAGATGCTGTCAAATAAAAGGAAATTGGTTGACAATGAAATAGTAGCACTGAGTGAGGAGTGCAGCGCCATACTTCAAAAGAAATTACCACAAAATTGATCGATCCAGGGAGTTTCTCTATCCCTTGCATTATTGGTAATTTCAATTTTGATAATGTTTTGTGTGATCTAGGGGCCAGTGTTAATTTAATGCCTTTGTCTGTGTACAGGAAACTTGGTTTGGGGGAGCCTAAACCAACCAATATGACACTGAAGCTGGCGAACAGATCAATCCAATATCCATATGGGATTGTTAAGAATGTGATTATAAAAGTAGACAAATTTTTCTTCCTAGTCGACTTTGTGATTTTGGACATGGAAGAGGACGCCCAAATGCCCCTCATTCTTGGAAGGTCGTTCCTAGCTACTGGAAGATGCTTAATCGACATTGAAAAGGGAGAAATCATCTTTAGGGTCGAGAAGGAACAAGTCACGTTCAGCATTAAGCCAAGGCAAGATCTTGAAGGTCTAAATGAAAGCTGCTTCAAGGTGGAGGGGGTGGTCCAGAAACCAGGAGAAAAGACCAAGCAGGGTATTAATATTGAGGAGGAGCTAAGCACAAAACATGAGTTCATAAAGGCTAAAGATGGATGGAGGGACAAAAAGGAAGAAAAGCCTAACATCCCTCAACAATTAGCTAAAAGTGAGGCTTTGGGATTCAAGAAAGTGAGAAAACGAATAGAGATATGCAAGGCAGGGAATTGCAAGAAATGCAAAGTTTCAAGAGGATCATTCAAACCTCCATGATATTTATGTGCTAAAGTCGGGCTTAAGACTTAAAACGGAACGCTTGTTGGGAGGCAACCCAATTTTTCTTCCCTTTTACTTATTACGCTTTCATTATTTATTTTAGTATTGAAATTTTAGATATATGCATGGTAGGAATTGTGTTTAAGTGTTTTGCATGTTTCATGTTTAGAACACTTGTGCATAAGAGTCTATTATTACATATTTAGATATGTTTTTAATTTTGCATGTTTATATTAGGCTAGGTTTTTATCGTCATTCCAAACTCACACACACACTAGTTTGAATCATGAAGATAAGGTTTGGAAAATCATTGCATCGATCATGAAGTGATTAGGGGGATAAAAACGATTTTGAAAATCAAAAATTAGGAAAAATTTTCATTACAGCCGAGAACTACGCGATCGCGTGCCAATAGGCTATGGCGATCGCGAGTTTGCGTTTAAAAATCAACAGATTCTTAAACCTTGAACCACGCGATCGCTAGCACTCCAGCCAAGCGATCGCGTGGTTGTACTGGGACCAAAATCGGCAGTTTAAGTGTTGTTCCTCATATTTTCAATTTCAAACACTATAAACTCGTTTTCTCTCCCCCAATCACCTCATATTTGATCTTACATCTTGTGTGCATGTCATCAACACTTTGTTGCATCAGTATCATTGCGTACATGACTTCAAAATCCAATCAAAGGTACGTAATTCTTCACTTAAATCAATATTTACTCAAAAGTTTGAAATTTTCTTTGAGATCTTGGATTTTGAAATTGTGAATGGTGAAGATTGGGCTTAGGTTAGATGTTGGAGAAGGTGATTTGTGGTTTAGTAGACAAAATTTTTGGTTCATTCATGCCTCCAAACCTATGCATACCCTTTGATTTTTGCAATGCACACCATGTATTTGATGAAATGCCACAAAGATATTCTAGTGCTAATTTGAGACATCCTTCCGAGCATTTATCTTCATGATATGTTTCCCATTGATTATATGTGTGTAGTTCATGAATTAGTTCACTCCATTTCACATAATTCATGAAAACAAATTTAGCACCATGGCAGCCTCAATGCAAGGCCACTACAGGCCATTGCACCTGAAAATCCACTCACGTCACCAACTTTGCCATAGTTTTACATGACCCTATTGAGCTCCAAAAGACCTGAATTTTTTATATTTTGTAGACCATGCTGTGAACTTTAAAGTATCAAAAGATGGCTCGGGAAAATTTATGTTTTTCTAGGCGATGTCTAGGCTTAAATGTGTGTGGTCGACCAATTTTGAAAATTCAAAATTTTGCTTTGACTTTAGTTTGGGGGTGTGGTACTGAACTTCCATTTTTTTTCTTATTGATGTTTATGACTTTTAATGTTACTTATCTCTTATTTGTAAGGTAAACATCAATCAGGACACCTCAAATCAAATCAGAAAAAGCAAGAAAATGGTCGATTCATCCAAGACAGTGCAACAAGAAGCTTCAAAGAAATACATCCTCTAAACTTGGGAAGTTCTCGTTCTCTTTTCTTTGTCTTGTTTTATTTTGTTGAATCTTTTTGAAAAACATTGAGGACAATGTTCATTTCAAGTCTGGGGTGAAAATTCATTGCATTCATCATTCATTTTATATTCATTCGATTCTTTAGGGATAAAAAAAAAAAAATTGAAAACTTTGTTGACATGTTTATTGCCTAGGATATAGTATGAATCAATTTGTATTTAGGTTTGAAAATTGGACAACATGAAAGCATGAACTTATTTTGAACTGGTTATGTTTTGCTAGATTCATACTTATTGCGCACATAGCCAGTGTTGGATAATTGCTTGGTGAGGGATGTTGTTTAATACATGTGGGGCAAAGTTTTATGCAATTTGAACTTAGGAATGACTCAAAAAGCCCTGAACTTAGATCGTTAGACATCCCACCCCTAAATTAGAACCAATCATGCTAAAAGGCAAGTTTGGGGGTAAAATGGTTGGAATTTGTGTGTATTGACGGGTTGGAGGTCTGTGGTTCTTGGTTTTTCACTTTAGTCATTGCAGTTTGGTCAACTGGTATAAATTATTTCCAACATAAAAACAGAAAAATGCTGAAGGTCTTATTCCGCTCTTCAAATGCCTTTTTGACTCGAGTAAGTAAGTCCGAGGGGTCTTTCAAACCTGGTACCCTAAATCCAACTGGCTTGGGAGTCATCGACCTAAAACTCGCTACATGGGTCAATTAGAAAGCAAGTACGGAGAGTGGACTTACACATAAGACATTATCACATCTTTAACTTTTCTGTTTAAGCCTTTATGACTCGGGCAAGTACGTCTGAGGGGTTCTCTGAACCTGGTACCCTAAAGCCGTTTGGTTTGGGAGTTACCGATCTGAAAGCTCGCTACAGGGGTCATATAGAAAGCCCGTATGAAAAGTTCTGTACAAAGATGGTAAAAGACAGGGATAATTAAAAGAAAAAGTCGTCCATTAAAAAAAAATATTGCATGGTATAAGCTTTGTTGACTAAACTGCGGTGGTTGAGGTTGTAGAATTGGGGACTGCTTTCTTTTGATTAGTTGTGCATGCATATTTCTGATTTTGACTGCCTTGTGTGGAAAAAGCTAAGAATATTTTTAGAACCCACATAGATAAAAACCTGGGATGCGAGAAAAAAAGCAAAAAGTGGTGATCATCCATGAGCGTTGAAAGGAATTTTATTAGAAATCATAGATTGACCACATGGGATTCAGGCTGGATTATGCATAATGAGCCACACAGTGTTGAGTATATCTTTTGCATAAGTATGCCTTTGACATTGGCTATTCACACACACACTTGAAACTCTGGCAGGATATAACTAGAAAATATTTTGCATTGTTGTTCATGACGCTTGCTGAAGCTTAAATTGGTTTAGACTGTAGAGGCATATGGTAAACATGTTGACACAACAAAAATATTTGTTCTCTTATTTCTTTGATTTTTGGAGTTTAGTTTACATTGTTCGAGGACGAACAATAATTCTAGTTTGGGGGTATTTGATAAGCGTATTTTATACACTTATTTGTATGTCTAAATTAGGATTAATTATTGTCGTGTGGGAATATTTTCTATTTAATTTATGTTTATTTGTTTACTTTTCAGAAAATGTCCCAATTGAAGAAGAATGAAGCAATTAATGGAAGAATGACACGATTGGATGTTCAATGGAGCTAAATTGGACAAGTGAGGAGTTTGTGACAACAACCGGGAAACATGCTTGGTGCCAAAGTGACTAAATCATAGGTTGGAGGACCTAATTGAATGAATTAAGAGCTTGAATGGTCAAACCGAGAAGAAGATAAAGTGTGGGGACTAAATTGCAACAATTGAAAGTTGAGGACTGAAGGTGCAATTAAAAGTCAGGGACTAACTTGCACAGTCGGAAGAAAGATGAAGTCGCGATCGCTGGTTACACACCAAGCGATCGCGAGATGGTTGTAAATTATAACCCGAGAGTTTTTGGGTCTTCAACGCGATCGCCGGCCTTACGCCTGCGCGATCGCGCGCTTGTCCGATTGGGCCGCATATCAGATTTTTCTCGCGATTTTTGACAGGCTTTGGGCTTTTTGACCTAGGTTTTCTCCAAAACCTATATATACAACATAAGAGGCACGAAATTGGGACCTTTGCCTCTCCAAAGAACGAGCCACAATCGAGAAATCAATATCAAATTATTGGGGAATCAAGCATCGCAAAGGGGCGTGAATTGAAGATAATTGAAGAATCAAAACTTGGTGCAAGATTTCCATTCTTTATATTATTTTTAATGAACGTTAATTTTTATTCTTATTGTTCTTTATTGATGATGTGTAACTAAATTCTATGTTGGGATGAACGATGTAGCCTAGTCATATTATTTTAATTCCAAATTCCGTTGTTTTAATGTTTTGTTGCATGTATTGATTTATTATTGTTCTTAATGCTTGAATTGCTTGATCACTAGTTCATGATATATTGAATTATTTCCATAATCCGAGAGGTGAGTTAATAATTTAGAACATGGTAATAAATTTGAGAATTGAACGAGAGATAGAGATATACTCTTGTTATTATTGCGGTCTTTTGTAAATTCTTGTGTTTATTGCATCTAGATAAGGAATATTCAGACCCGCTGTAGAGATACATGGTTGACTTATATAGGTAGAATTGATTTAAACTCGAGAGAGGAATTTCAATATAAATTAGTGAATTCAACCGAGTACATAATTAGGAAATAAAACATGGAATTTGAGTTAATTTAATTGGTTAGGTGAAATCGTAAATCCCAACTATTTTAGAATCGTTTTTAAAAAACAAAACAAATTTCGCAATTTAACTCTTTAATTGATTTTTTTTGTTTTAGATTTCAAACATCAAATTATTTTGTTCATTCAAATAAGGTTTAGAACTAACACATTTCGGTAATTAATAGCAATCTCCGTAGGACGATAATCCGGACTCTTAGGTCCACTTTATTACTTCTCACGACCCGTTAGCGAGATATCAGTGAACATTGTGGTTGCTAGATTTCCACTGTTAGTGTATTTCTTGTTTGCTTCGAGAGGGTTACACCATTAGGGTCTGTATCTGGTGGGATTTTGGTTGTTGGTGGGTTTTTTTACTTTGAGTCTTATTTTATATGTTTTCGGAGGCCTTCTGTACTATTGCATGTGTCTTCGCTAGAGGTTTGTTTTTTTTGGGTTTTTTGAATTTCACAAATTTTAGTACTTCCTTGGCTGACTCGACAACTTTCTCCCACTAGGGTTTGTGTTTTAGCTTGGAATTCTGTTATTGGTGGGGTTTTGAGGATTTCCATATTGATTTGAAAGCTTTCCTTTATTACCATATTTGTTTGTTTGTATTTGGTTTTTCATCTGTTTTATTGTTTTTCTTTTTTTAGAAAATTTTCGATATGCCTCGATAGATTCTTTTATCTAGGGTGGAGTAGTGATTATTGGTTTTTGGTTTCTAAAATTAATTTTTTTTCTCTTGTATGAACATTTTGTTATGTCGTTATGACTAGTACATTAATTTCATTTTTTATTCAAATGATTAGTTCCATTAATATGTTTTGATGTTCAATGAGATGAATGTTGTTGTTGATTGTCATCTAAATTGCAAATTCTTTTTGCAAAGTGTTCGTGATTGAATGTGATTATTGAACTAGGTATTTATTATTTTATGTCATTTGTTTTTAGTTTTATACCTGCAAAGGATCTAACATTCATAGACTGTAGGTCACCCAAGTTGCAACGGTATTTGAAAACAGTTAGTGAAGTTTTAATTTTGGCCCTAAAAAAATTTGCAAAGACCCTCCCATCTTCCTCCTCCTTTCCAGTTACCACCACCACCTTTCCAGCCTGCTGGCCCGGCTACTAAAGATTCAACAATGGTACAAAAAGTCAAAAGGATCATGTGGTGAGACCAAGGCCAGAAGCTGGAGGTAGAGACCGCACCGACCAACCAATGTAGTAAGGAAGTAATTGAAGACGCCCAAAATCGGAGCCAAAAGAGGAGTGAAGTCGACTGAAAGGAGAGAGAGTAGGATAGAACCAGAAAGAAGAAAGGAGAAAGGTCAGACATTTTTTCAAACTTCATTTCCGGCCAACCAACCGGAGCAAGATCACCATTATCTGGACCGCAGCGTCGAGGAGAAGACTTGACCTGAGTGTGGTAAGATTCCGGCTTGGACTTTCAAACAGTGATTCAGGCCAGGGTGGAGCTCCAATCGTGAAACAGTTTGCACCATTGGGTTTGCGAGGGTGAGGAGCTGCTACTGGTGTTTTGGGCATTTTTCCGGCAGAACTAAGGCATGGCAGCGACGGTGGTCTGCGGCGGTCCGACAAGGCTAAGAAAGGTGGTGGTGGTGGCTAGAAAGGATGAGGAAGATGGGAGCGTCCTTGCAAATTTTTTGGGCGCCAAAATTAGAATTTCACTTATTGTTTTCAAAATTTGTTGCAACTTTGGTGACCATTAGTGACATTAAGCCTTTAATTTTTGTTTTTGTTATATAATTTTAAATTAAACAATGTAAAAAGACTTTTTACCCTTCATTATAATGGTCAATTGATAATTTCTTAGTTAACTAACAGATTTTTTGACGGTAGGGACATTTTTTTCAAAAAAAGGTGAATGTGGGGATGAAATTGCCAAAAAAACAAACGTACAGATGATTTTCGCAAGAGAGTCCAAAGGTAGGGGTGTTTTGTGCCAATTACCCTTCCATTGATCAATGCTTTTACGTATAGAGGCCTCAAGTATTTGGGCAACTTCAATGATGGTTTTTTTTTTTTTTTTTTTTTTTAATATCACCTCTATTGTTGCATCAATATCTACCTTTTATTTGTCTTTCTTCATTTCATTTTAGCCTGACACATCAACCTACAAAACTCTCTTGCTCAGAATTTCTTCAAATTTGTCCAGTTGTATAGGCTCCTCTGATGGCTCTTCCCAACCTATAAGTTGAGGTATTATTTCAGGAGGTGGTCCATATTTCTCATCCCGATGTATCCTTCTCTTTCTCTTGGGTGTTCCATACAGGATGTAGTGGTCAAATGATCGCCTATATGGCTCGCCCAAAAAGTCCATTGCTGGGTTACCCGTTGGTACAACTGCTTAAGAAGTTTGTTGCATGAAACTCTCATTCTCTTGAAATCTGCATCCAAATCAATATCTTCTTCTATATCAGACATGCCTTCACCTTCTTCCTCGTACGCCTCTTTCACTTGTGCAACCATCTGACTTTCCTCATCATTGCCTAAGGTAACTTGATTTCCATTAGATTTTCCTTCCCTACATTTCGACGTGCATGCTACCTCCTTTGTTTGTTCGACTACATCTTCGTTGCTTTCCTCATTATTAAACTCATAAGCTAATAAGTAATTGTTGACCTTAGCTGGGGCAAAGTTCCAAATTGGATGGTGATTGAATGCCCACAGTCGTCATCGTCTTCATCGCCTCTTATGTTCAAATTTGGACTTTCTAATACATCCAGCCTCTGGTAGCTCCTCCATTTGTTCCTCAGTGCTCTCCTCTTCTTTGGCAACCATGACGTTTTGTTTCACAATCTTAATTTTGCTTGTCACTTTAGGTCATTCTATACCTTGATGTTGCCTCATTGCTCATCCATCATTTCTTTGAATTGTCTTTGTTGTGTCCTTGTCAATTCAGTGAATGGAATCACCCTCTCCGTTCTAGGGTTGAATGAGTGCCACACATTTGACCAATAAATTTGCGGTCTAAATGTTTTGATGTTTTGAAATGGGCTATCTGGCCACCATAGGTGTTGCATGATATCCTTACTGCAAGTGTACGGATCACACAAGTAATAAAGTGGACAATGAGTCCGTGTGTCATTCCCACAAGGATTACATTAAAAATATGTTCTATATCACTTACCTTAACCGTAACTAAAAAAAATCAAACTGATGTTTTAAATTAAAACTAAATTAACAGTTAAAAATAAAATCCAATTAAAAGCAAACGATTTTGGAATATAGAATTAATGAGAGAAATTTGCTAGAATCAAGAATCCGCTTTTATTTTCATCATTCATATCGTGATTTAAATGTCTAACAACAATTCATGGGATTTGTAATCAAAGTTCTAAATTGTTTAAACCCCTCTTTCTAATGGTGAAATAAAACATACCCCTAAATGTGACCTGCCTATATTTTTATGACGAGTGCAAACAAGTAGGAAAGCATTAACGATTTATGAACAATTAAATATTACATAAAATATAGAGGTATATTTCTTTCCCCAATCGGACTTTATGGAAATTAAAACATATCTAATGAATTTCTAATCTTTCGAACTTAAAAATGTGTCACAACATTCATATAATTAGTGATTAAATAATTGTAGAAACATGAAAATTGTAATTAATTGCTCAAACCCACAAATTGCATTGCATTAAATTAAACAAGTATCAAAACTTGAAATCTGAAGATTAAAAGCTTCATCAAGATCCTAGCATAAAGTAAACTAGCCTAGGAACGTAATTGAAGATAAATAACAAGTATTCATGGAATTTATCACCCGAATGTAGAATTTAATCTTGTTGTTGAGAACTCTTCAATTTTACACCTTGTGCCAATTTGTTCCCTCAAAAATTTTGTAGAATATTTGATAGAATAATGATAAGAGACTGTATATGTTAATAAGAGGTTCTTCTATTTTGTGCATTGCATCTCATATATATATATTAGAAAAAGAAATCTAGTGTTATTAGGAACGAAATATCAAAATCCGGATTTTCAAGAAAAAAATCTCGACCCAGATGAATCATTACATGATCGTGTGGTTGATGAAGTTGCGATTGCGTGCAAGAAATGCTTCATGTACTACCTATGTAACATGAAGTCGCACGTTTGCGTGCCTATGTAGGGCGCGCTCCCATGGTTCAACTCTTGTCTTCAATTTTTCATCTTTTGAAACGTTTAAGTAGGTCCTTTTTCTTTAATTGTGTGAAAGTACTTCTCTTCTGATTTAGTCAATTGAGTCCTTACACTTCTGAATTTCTTCAATATGTCCTTATTGTCTTGATTCTTCGATTAAACTCTTGGAATTTTGAATCCTTCCAATTTATCTTTAATTGTGATTCCCGGTTGATTTCATCAACTTCCAATTTGTATAATTTTGTCCGAATTACCATCCAAGTGACCTTTATTTGCCTAAATTCTTCCATTCTCTCAACAATCTGAATAATAAATAATGACGAAATCAATACAATTTATTCTTAAACGACAATATAATATCCTAATTTTAGCATCTAAATAAGTGTATAAAATATGCTTATCAAACACCCCAAACTAGAATAATAGTTTGTCCTCAAACAAAACATAATTGAAATATAACTGTAAAACAAGACTCAATAACGAAAATGACTCAACTTTTAACTTGCTTATTATATGCCTCGGGTTCGAATCAAAATATACTTTAGACAAGAATTCCAAACAACACAATAAAATCATTTGTACTTATCCAGTGCTCAAATTTTTAAGTGTGTGAGAATAGCAAAAATCAAATGCATACTTATATAAAAATACACTGAACATAGTATGGCTTAAAATGTGCAAACCCTGATCCCATGTGGTCAAACAATGATTTTTTTTTTTTTTTCATCTCTCATGTATGATCAATTCCTTATACTTTTCTCTCCAATCTAAGAGTTCCCTCTACTTATGTGGTTCTAAATATCAATAAATTGCAATTTTCCACACAAAACATTCAGAATCAAATATAAGTCTGTATAAACGTTCGATGGTAAGTAGTTCCAAATTTTACACCCCTACTCTCCAAAGTTCGACCGTCAAAATTTATACCAAGCACATTATTTTCTCCGATTTTAAATTTTTTTCAATCATCTTTCGTGCAATACTATTCTCATCAAGCTTTCTAGGTGACCTCTAGAATGAGCTTTGGACCAATGACTCCCAAACGGATCATCACGCGATATTTTGGTTGATGAAGTTGCGATCGCATGCAAGACGTGCTTCATGTACTACCTATGTAACATGAAGTCGCGCGATCGCGTGCCTATGCGAGGCGCGCTCCTGTGGCTCAACCCTTGGTCTTCAATTTTTCATCTTTTGAAATATTTAAGTAGGTCCTTTCTCTTTAATTGTGATTCCCAGTTGATTTCATCAACTTCCAATTTGTATAATTTTGTCCGAATTACCATCCAAGTGACCTTTATTTTGCCTAAATTCTTCAATTCTCTCAACTTTGAGATAAAATCTGAATAAAAAATAATGACAAAATCAGTACAATTTATTCTTAAACTACAATATAATATACTAATTTTAGCATGTAAATAAGTGTATAAAATATGCTTATCAATACCCCCAAACTAGAATAACTGTTTGTCCTCGAACAAAACATAATTGAAAAATAACTATAAAACAAGACTCAATAACAAAAATGACTCAGCTTTTAACTTACTTATTATATGCCTCAGATTCGAATCAAAATATACTTTAGACAAGAATTCCAAACAACACAATAAAATCATTTGTACTTATTCGGTGCTCAACATTTTAAGTGTGTGTGAGAATAACAAAAATTAAATGCATACTTACTAATTTTATTATCTAAATAAGTGTATAAAATATGCTTATCAAATATCCCAAACTAGAATAATTGTTTGTCCTCGAACAAAACATAATTGAAATTGAACTATAAAACAAGATTCAATAACAAAATGACTCAACTTTTAACTTGTTTATTATATACCTCAGGTTCGAATCAAAATATACTTTAGACAAGAATTCCAAACAACACAATAAAATCATTTGTACTTATTATGTGCTCAACTTTTTAAGTGTGTGAGAATAGCCAAAATCAAATGTATACTTATATAAAAATACACCGAACATAGTGTGGCTTAAAATGTGCAACCCTGATCCCATGTGGTCAAACAATGATTTTATTTTTATTTTTTCTTGCATCTCTCGTGTATGATCACTTCCTTATACTTTTCTATCCAGAGTTCCCTCTACTTATGTGGTTCTAAATATCAATAAATTGCATTTTTTCACACAAGACAGACAGAATCAAATATAAGTTTGTATAAAAAATCGATGGTAAGTAGTTCCCAATTTTACAGCCCTACTCTCCAAAGTTCGACCCTCAAAGTTTATACCAAGCACTTTATTTACTCTAATTTTTAATTTTTTTCAGTCATCTTTTGTGCAATACTATTCTCATCAAGCTTTCTAGGTGACCTCTAGAATGAGCTTTGGACCGGTAACTCCTAGATGGATCATCACGCAATCGCATGGTTGATGAAGGTTCGATCACATGCAAGATGTGCTTCATGTACTACCTATGTATCAAGAAGCCGCGCGTTCGCGTGCCTATGCAAGGCCCGCTCCCGTGGTTCAACCCTTGGTCTTCAATTTTTCATCTTTTGAAACGTTTAAGTAGGTCCTTTCTCTTTAATTGTGATTCCAGATTGATTTCATCAACTTCCAATTTGTATAATTTTGTCCGAATTACCATCCAAGTGACCTTTATTTGCCTAAATGCTTCCATTCTCTCAACTTTGAGATAAAATTTGTATAATAAATAATGGCAAAAGCAGTACAATTTATTCTTAAACTAAAATATAATATCCTAATTTATCATCTAAATAAGAGTATAAAATATGCTTATCAAATTCCCCAAACTAAAATAATTGTTTGTCCTCGAACAAAACATAATTGAAATATAACTGTAAGACAAGACTCAATAACGAAAATGACTCAACTTTTAACTTACTTATTATCAGTGTTCCAAAATGCGCGCACTGTGCGCGCCTACGCGCGACGCGAGCCTCTCGCGCGCTTTGGCGAAAGCGAGAAAAACGCGTTTTTGAAAATTTTGTTTTAAAAAGCGCGCGCATTGTGCGCGCTTAAGCGTGCCCGATGCGCGCAGATGCCAAATTTTTTTTTTTCTTTTCCTTCTTTTTTTTTACTTATTCAAATATGGATAAAATTTAAATCAAATATTTAGGAATTGAAAAACGCTTTTTAACGCTTACTCCCGCTTAAGCTTCAAAAGCTTGACTCTTGGGCTCCACGCTTCGTCACACTTCCCGCTTTTTAGAACACTACTTATTATATGCCTCGGGTTAGAATCAAAATACACTTTAGACAAGAATTCGAAACAACACAATAAAATCATTTGTACTTATTTGGTGCTCAACTTTTTTAGTGTGTGTGAGAATAGTCAAAATCAAATGCATACTTATATAAAAACACACCGAACATAGTGTTGCTTAAAATGTGCAAACCTTGATCCCAAGTGGTCAAATAATGATTTATTTTTTTCTTTTTTCTTTTTTCTTGCATCTCTCATTCATGATCTCTTCCTTATACTTTTCTCTCCAATCCAAGAATTCCCTCTACTTATGTGGTTCTAAATATCAATAAAATGTATTTTTCCACACAAGACAGTCAGAATCAAATATAAGTCCGTATAAAAGATCAATGGTAAGTAGTTCCGAATTTTACACCCCTACTCTCCAAAGTTTATACCAAGCACTTTATTTACTCTGATTTTTAATTTTTTTTTTTCAATCATCTTTTGTGCAGTACTATTCTCATCTAGCTTTCTAGGTGACCTCTAGAACGAGCTTTGGACTGGTGACTCCCAGACGGATCATCACGCAATCGCGTGGTTGATGAAGTTGCGATCGCATGCAAGACGTGATTCATGTACATCCTATGTAACATGAAGTCGCGTGATCGCGTGCCTATGTGAGGCTCACTCATGTAGTTCAAACATTGGTCTTTAATTTTCCATCTTTTGAAATGTTTAAGCAGGTCCATCCTCTTTAATTGTGCACTAGTCCTTGTCTTCTGATTTAGTCAATTGAGCCCTTATACTTTTGAATTTCTTCAATTACATCCTTACTATCTTGATTTCTTCTATTAAACCCTTGAACTTCTAAATCCTTCAAATTTAGCTTTAATTATGATTATCAGTTGACTTCATCAACTTCCAATTTGTATAATTTAGTATGAATTATTATGTGATTGACCTTGACTTGCCTCAATTCTTCCATTCTCTCAACTTTGGGTCAAAAACTGACATAATAGCAAAATTAGTAGAATTTATTATTAGATGACAGTATAATATCCTAATTTTAGCATTTATATAATTATGTAAAATACACTAATCAATAGGGTGGCAAATTCGCCATGTGAATGGCTAAGGACTCACACATGTTAATTGGAAAAATGGCTATGGATTTGGTAGTTTAACCGGGTGATTTTGCTACCTATTACCCCCCCTACTTCTTCAATAGCTTTGTCAATGTCCATTTGACATCCCAGACACAAGTTTCCTTCTTCTTTGACTACAGTCTTTCCTTTCCGATTCAGGCATTCAAAAGCACTTGGACAATGCTCGTCCTCTCCATCATCATGTACTAAATTGAATTTTGGAATAACCAAATTGGTTAGATTTTGAGTAATCATATTCACACCTACTGACCGTGGGAATGGATTCTTGTCCACTACCATCTTCTTTTTTGGCTCAAAAGTAATTCACCTTACATCCTACAACATATTACAAAATACCAAGCAGTTGTTAGTCATATGAGACCATGCTTTTTGCCTCTTACAATATCTCTTGCACTTGATTTGCTCTGGGCTTGGAAACTTATGTTTATCGCTCAATTTTATTTGTTTGTCTTTAGAGAAGTGGTCGAATATCATGTAGCTTTCTCCTCGTCAAACAAAAACGTCCTAGTCTTTTTATTTTTCTCTTTTATTGGCTCGTCCTCGATTAGTACTTTTAATTTGGTCAATATTGGGCATGCATATGCGGCTCCTTTTACTATCTCAGACATACATGTTTTGGACTCACTTTGACTAGTGTTAGTGACATGAATTTCAAAATTAAGGTCACTATAATAAGCTCCATTGCTAGAGCTCTTCATTTGTTCTTCTTTTCTCAATAATTGCACATATTTGAACTCATTAGCTCTAAGTTGAAAAAGGTTAGGAAATCCCCTATCTTGAAATTTCTTTTTCAAATCAAAGTTCAAACAACTTTGAGCAATTTTGACAAATTTTTATTCAGGTAGGGGAACAAAATACTTGCTCCTAACCATTTTAACCTTTGAAGAAACGACCCAGCCCATTCATTTGGCATTTGTCGCAGGTTTGCTAAGTCCGCAGCATGATCTCAGAATCAATTTTTTAAAATTGGGCGTAGAATAACTATTCTAATTATTGCCAAGTTTGAACAGAATTTTCTGACAAATTAATAAATCAAGAAAAGGCTATCTTAGTTAATGAGTTTGGGAATAGTCCCATCTTGTGGTAATCAATAACTTCGACACATTGTGAAGTGAATTACCCAACATGTTCTAGGGTTGATATGAGTTGATTCCTTGTGGGAATCAATGGCACTCAGGGAGTTAATACTGGAACGCCTAGAAAGTACTAAATTCATATTAAAATAGACAATATGATCTTAGTCCGAGCCTCACAACATAAAAACATAAGATATAGAAATCTTAAATTTGTTGAGATGCGAAGACAAGAACCAAATTTTTCGAATACCACAAAGGATGCCTAATTCATTGATAAGTTCTAGGGCGAACACCATAAAGATATGAATAATATTTGATAAGTCCCAATATAGTTCAATCGATAACAAAGAAATGTAATCCTCAACCTTATAATATTGAATCTATATTTATATCTATATCTATTACAACTCGAAAATTTCATACCCTAAATAATCTATTTAGATAGTTAGAATCAAGTTTTTTCTTAGAGAAGAGACAATTTCACGTGTTGTATGACGAGATAATAGAGAATTTATAAGAAATGGGAGAAATTGATGTTATTGGTAACTTTGGAGACTAAATTGGTAAAAGAAAGCTGTATATGATGTTTATACTCAATCGAATTGAAATTCATAATTGAGGACTAAGCTGGAAATTCTAGAAAGTCCTATTAATTATAATTTTGACATTGTGATGAACAAGGATTTATTTCTGGATTATGTAGTGATCTTTGGTCATTGCAAGTTATACCATTTTATAGTTCTTGATGAGATCTAAGCATTGATATCAAATTTGGGCACATTTGAGTTCGAGAAGTGTTTCAAAAATCGAGCTAAAGTTGCACGTAAGAAGTAGTTGAAATGTTGAAAATCCTCAAAATAATTCTAAGTGTAAAGTTGTGTTCGAGCAAGCATGTTTGAGAGGATGGTACGAGCAACATTATAACGACCTAGTCCCGACCGTTAGAAACTACGTACTTGGGAGAGCCTAAGCCCATGTTACCCCTCACGGATTTCTGGACGCGTCCCCCAGGATTCGAACCCAAGACCTCCCACTTTAATAGAGACTTAAGTTCAAACCTGGTACCAATTGGGTAAGTCTCTCTTAAAGTGGGAGGTCTTGGGTTCGAATCCTGGGGGACGCGTCCAGAAACTCGTGAGGGGTAACATGGGCTTAGGCTCTCTCAAAGTGGACAGTACGTAATTTCTAACGGCCGAACCATCCCTTAAGTGGGGACCGGGTCGTTACAAAAAATGCGCATTTTTTTTAACGACCCAGTCCCCACTTAAGGGATGGTCCTGACCGTTAGAAACTACGTACTGTCTGTTTTGAAAGAGTCTAAGCCCATCTTACCCCTCACAGATTTCTGGACGCGTCCCCCAGGATTCGAACCCAAGACCTCCCACTTTATGAGAGACTTAAGTTCAAACCTGGTACTAATTGGACCGGGTTGTTACAAACATGGTAATCCAATATCTTTGCATGTTATACTACCTTGCAGTTCACATTGAGATTTACGTATTGAAATTAAATTAGAGTAAAATTGAGGTCGGGAAGTGTTTCAAATATCGAATTGAAGTTGTATATGTGAAATGGTAAGAATGCTGAAAATTTGGCCAAGTGTTGGGACTATTCAAGCAGCCATTTTTGGATGAATGGTACGGGCGATATAATGTTCCATTTTCTTTGCATGTATAACCGTTGCGAAGCTTGAAGTGTGAACTTTACAACGGTATAAATATTGGCCAAAATAGAACTCGTCGTGACCTTCAAATATTGTCCTGAAGGTACATCTAGAAAAGGAAATATTTGGAAATTTTGTATTAAAATAATACTTGGAGGGGACACTTATCACTCCCCTATTCTTATCTTAAGGGAATGTTTGGAAAATCAACTTATTTTGGTGAGAACTAATTATTCATCAAGAGTTATAGGGCTTGGATAATAGAAAAGAAAGCTTCAAGGACTTAGTTTCAATTTTACAAGGACCAAATCATGTCTATATGAAAGTGTAAGGGCTTATTTATAAACATATCACATATGTATCTATAATGAACAACTTTAGGCCCTTCTCTTCCTCATTTTTGGTGGGAAAACCAGGGAGAAAGAAAAGAGAGAAACCGAGAGCAAAGGAGGAGAAAGACAGAGGGATTGACATCAATTGATTGTTGTGGAAGGAAAGTTTCAATCTTGGGGCTTGAATCTCTATTTAAATTCTTAAGGTTAGAAGTAATCTCTCCTTCATGTTTAAGGTTTAAAATTAGAGTTTTGGATTGATTTATCAAGTTTAAAGTTAGTAAAGTTGAATATTATTGAAACAATTGATTCTAGGAATGATTTAACCCCATTTCTCCTTCATTTTTCGGTGGAGACACAAGAGGGGAACCATGGATAGAGTTCTGTTTGAAAATTGGAAGGGAAAAGAAGAAGAAAAGGAGGGAAAAAGAAAAGAGAAAGGAAATTCTGCTAGACGAGGCTCTCAGGAGCCTGGACAAAGGCAAAACAAAAGGCTTCTAGTAGCCTTTCCCAATCTGTGCAAATTGTTCCAAAGTGAGAAACCCTCGTTTTTGGATGGATTTTCTTGGTAAGACTTGGATTAAGAAGTATGATTTTAGTATATTGAAGTTACTCTAACACTTGGTTAAATAATTGTAGGTGTTATAACTCAAAATCATCTTATCTAAGTTAAAGGTGAGTGAAATTTGATTTGTGTAATTGACTCGATGTAAAATCTACCCTCCAAGTATAAAGGGGTCAAGTTATAGCCTAGCAATAATCCAGGGTCATTCTTCCTAGCGATTTTATTGGTATCGTAATATTCGCTAAATTCGAGTCTTAAACTATGATTTCGAAATTACTTAAATGATAAAAATATATAATTAAATTGCAATGAACGAGAAATTTGAGTGGAGTTATTCTTTCGCTATCAATTGAGTTTTGCAAATAAAATTAGTGTGAATTTCTTGAAATCGATAAGATTTAAACATATTCGTACGAAAATTAGTCAATTTATTCTACGGCATTTAGTCGAGCATGTTGTGTGCATATTTAATACATACCACATCAACGACATCAATCGAAGTAAAATAATTTGAAAACTTAAAACAATTTGTACACGCTTATCAATAACAAGAATTCATTCATGACGAATTAAAGCACACCCATTAAAGCTAAGAATAACTCCCCTCAAATATAAATTAGCCGGACATCATTAAACTAACCGAAATAAAATTCAAATAAACACTAACCATTACTCAAACAAAATTCAAATTCGAAAATAAAATTTCACTAACTAAAACATATCTAAAATCAAACTAGCATCAATAATCTAAATGTATGTGGACTAACAATCAAATAATTGAGAATCTAAGCAAAATGCAATAAATCAAACTAAAATGAATAATCAAAACAGAGGCTGGTGGAGTGCTGTAGTCGGTTGAAGAAACAGCTGCTGGTTGTGGGTGGTTGGTGAAGAGCGGGCTGGTGAGAGAGAAGTGAGAGGCAGGGCAGAGAATGGTTAGTTGCGTGCGTGAGGGGTGATGGCTGTAGGTTCGGTTGTGGCTGGAGGAGTTGAGAGAAGACAGGAGGGCAGAGGGTGGAGACCGAATTGCTGGTGGTGTGAGAGATTGAGTTCGGCTGAGGGAGAAGAAGACAGAGGATGGAGAGGTGCTGGTTGAGGAAGATGACGGCTGGAAGTGGAGAGTGGTTGGTTATGGTAGAAGAGGAGAGACGAGGCAGCGGCTGCGTGAGTGGAGGCTGAGGCTGAGTGGTGTAGGTTGAAGATGATGGGGGAGAAGTTGCGGCTAGTTTGTGTCCGAGAGAGAGCGAAGGCAGAGCTGGGTTGGGTTGCGAGAGAAGAGAGAAGGAGAGGGGGCTGCGTGAGGCTGCTGGGTTGTGGCTGAGTGCAGGCTAAGTCTGGCGGCAGTCTTTGCTGTAGAGACCAGACAGAGGTTAGGGAGAGACCACTGGGGATGGCGGCTGGGTTGTAGAATGGAGATGAAGCTGGGTTCTAGATGAAGGTTGAAGATGATAGAGAGACCCAGCGGCTGTTGGTTTTTAATGGTGGAAAAATTCTGTTGAAGGTGAGGTTATCCGAATCGAGAGAGAGAGAGAGAGAGAGAGAGAGAGAGAGTGCGTGAGTGGTAGGTTTTTGGTTGGAAATTGGGCCAAAAAAACATGCTTCTTTTTGGGCTTTTTCAGGTTAATTCAGCTAGGGGTTTGGGTTAAAATTTGTCCAAATTGTACCTGCAATTAAATAAATGAAATTATTAGCAAATAAAATCAATTTAGAGTTTAACAAATAAAATTGAATCTTTAATAAATTTTACTCTAAATGACAAAATTTATATCCCAAAATCGTATTTTTCATTTATTTACCTATATAAAATACGTAAAATTGGATAATAATCAGTAATATTGTGCTAAGTTCTTCATATAGTGTTGAAGTATTTTCCTTAATTTTCATAATTTAATATATTTCTTATTGATTATGATTGATTAGATAAACTATGTTTAAGATTGAAAGTTAAGAACACAAATACCTTTTAAGTGTTCGATGAAATGTTTGAATAAAGAAACAATGACTTTGTTGAGTTATGTTGATGTTGTGCTATATTTTAGATGTTGAGAATTATGCTTTAAGGATGATAACAACCATTAGATATGTTTTGAATATGATTATAAGTGGAGAAATGTTTGGATGAAGGTTAAGAAGCATTAGAAGTTAAAATTGACAAAAAGTTTAAGTGCTGATTTTGAAACTTAAATGAAGGTAATTACATGTGTATATGGGAGTTATTGATGCTATAAATCTGATTTTTGAATGGGGATATTTAATTTTAATGTTGATGGCATTATGTGAAAGTTATGAGTAAAGAAGATATGTTTTAAAGACTTACTTCAAAGTTTGTTTTAAACTAAGTTGTTGTCCCTATGATAAATGAGCCAAAAACACCACTTTAAATTAGAGTTATTCATACCTTAAAGCTGATTTTAAGTTGAGATGTTGATTTAGGCTTGATGGTGAACTCTTGATGCAGTTTATGCTATTTATGGTTGGTTGTAATGATGTGTAGTGATTGAATAAATATTTTGCCAAGACTAAGGTTAGAAGTGCAATTGCTTTCTAGGCGTTTGATGAAATGTGTAAATGAAGTATGCCTTAGCAAGTTCTTTTTGGAATTCTATCTATAAGTTGGATGTTTGATTTAAAGAATGTGAAGATGTATTGATGGGATTTAGCATGAAGTTTTAAGTTGTTGATTTTGATCTAAATCATGGTATATGAAATAATTGAAGTCTTGAGACATTAGATTTTGATATGTTATAGTTTTAACATGCTTTGGAAGTTGCATTTAAGAAAAATCAGATTTGAAATTGATTATTGTTGAAGTAAGAATCTGACTTTGAAGTCTTGGACCTATGATATTGATACTTTATTGTCTAAACACACTTTTGAGGTTGAATGTATAAGAAATTCAGATTTGGAGATGATTATTCATGAGGTAAGAATCTAAATTTATAGAAGTATTATAAGATGAAGTCGTTGAAGTTTTGAGGAACGAATTATTACTTGATGTTATATCTAAAGCTTGTGAGTAATGTGCTATATGTTAGAATCAATCCATATGATTTAAGGTGATAAAAAACGCATAGATATTGATTAAAAATCTGCTGGGATTGATTGGATTAACTGAGACCTTGAGGATGTTCAGAAGTGGATTTTTGGAGACTTTAAGGTATCAAACTTATGGTAGAACTTCACTATAGGTTTAATTGGTATTTCATGTTATTACACATGATGTTAAGTATGATAAAATTTGATATACAGGACGTAAAAATCTGTTGGAATTGATTTGGATTTATGATGATTATAAGGATCTTAGAAATGGATTTTGGAGATTTTAAGTTACTATACTTATGATGAAACCTTGCTATAGGTTTAGAATATATTTTATGTCATTACACAATTGGGAAGTGTAGTTAAAAGTTACATAAGTGATGCAAAATCTGTTTGGGTTACTTTCTTAAGTTTGTGATCACCCACAAATTGGAATCAAGATTTTGATGAAGCTAAGGATTAAATTCGGCTTCTAGGATGTAACTCAGAGGTTGAGATGATATATATTAAACATAGGAAACTTTATTCTATAGTGAAAGACTTGACCTTGATCCTTTATGTGTTAAGCTAAGGATAAGATATTATGTTTCAATATGTGATTGAATATTATTATTTAAAGTCTTTCATATGATATTTGATGAATAGCATTTCATCTCATCATCAAAAACATGTATGATCATTTCACATAAAAGAGTAAATTATGTGTTTTTAAAATGTGAAGAAATGATTATGTATAAGATCTTTTAAATGATGTTTTCAAGAAATGATTTTGAAACTTTAAAGAATCTCTATTTAGGTTGTACACCTAGGGAGAAATTCCCCATTTGAGGTCACGGGATATTAGATGCCCTTAGAAGAAAGAAAGATTCATTTAAAACAGGTAACATGACTTTCGGTCTTGGTTGCACTTAGGGTGTATGGACGCCTGTTTGACGTGGACGCTGAGTCGAAAGTATGGGTGTCTATTATGGGAGTAAGTCACATTCGAGCTAGCATACTGGTGAGCTGAGTGCTCTAGAAAAGAAAGAAAAAGAATCAAGTTAGCAAACTCGTGAGTGTAAAAGAACACTCTTGTGACTTTGTGTTATAGAAAGCACTTTTGCGCGCGGTGTAAAACCCTAATATGGGAAGGGCCCCTTAAGAGAAAAGAAAAGAGATATTTTGAAAAGAAAACTATTGTATTTCTCATTCATATCATTTTTCAAAGAAAGAAAGAAAAAAAAAAAAAAAGAGAAAAAAAAGATTGAAAAAAAAAAATGAGTTTCATATCATTTATGCATATCACACATGTATTACATTCATTCCATAAATATGATATTATTTATTTGAATGTTAGAACTAAAGGTTGTGAATGTGATATGAGTTGATTATCAAATGATATGTCAATATGATTGTGATTTCATTCACTATATGAAATATAATGCCAAATTAAGAGATAAAGTGTATGAATTATGTTCAAGTTAAGATTTGACGAGAAAAGATTTAGAATGAAAGAAAGTTTTATGAAATGTATAAGTAGATTCTTATGTAAATAATGGGCCTTATATTTTAAAGTTCCGCATGATGTTTAAATATCAATCTTATGGTATTTTTAAAATGTTTTGACTCGATTATTATTAGAATGTTAAAGTTCAAGTTAGGATGATGTTCCTAAAATGTTTAACAGAGTAAACTCATTGTTTAGAACAATTAAAATGGTTCTAAACAGTTTAGAAAGAGTTTTTGGAAAATGTATTAAATCTGCCATGTTTCAGAAAATACGCTATTAGTAACCGCCTATAATTACATTTTCAATTCATTTTATGCTAGTAGTAACCATCAGTATATTTGAAAAAATATATATATATTTAGACAAAATTTTTGGATCGTGACATCTATATCTATTCTATATTATATATTAAAGCAAAATAACCATCAAATCATTTTCCCGCCCATTTCAACTTACTATTTTTGGAAATATTTTTTTTTTCTCCTTTCCAAAATGTAATTGTTGTTGCTTGTTAAATGCTCCATGATTTGCAAAGGTTTTCAAAATTGTATTTTCTTTTTCATATGTAAAGTGCAACAAAGAAAATCTATGTTATATATTAAAGCAAAATAGCCATAAATAATTTTCCAGCCCATTTCAACTTACTATTTTTGGAAATATTTTTTTTAGCTATTTTCTTCTTTCCAAAATGTAATTAGTGTTGCTCATTAAATGCTCCATGAATTTGCAAATGTTTTCAAAATTGTATATATATTTTTTGAAAGTACAACGAAGAAAATATCAAATATATGAAAATGAAAAAAAAAAAAAAAAAAACAGTCATACAATGAATAAACAAAAAAGCTCATGGGTACTCGCGAGTCTGGACTCTCATGTGAGACATAGACCTAGTCACGCATCTGGTCTGAAACACTGAATGTTGTGCAAATTTATTTTATCTCTAAATAACATTTAAATTAAAATAAACTATATATATATATATATAAAACTAAATGAGGATATAATTACACATTCAGTATATTCTAATCCTTTTAAAATTATTTACTCTCCCAAATACATTATAATCTTTTATAAATCTGAATTAAAAATTAAGAAAAAAAAATTAAGTCAAATAAAATGTGAGACTAAAATAAATTATTAGCGTCAAATATTTTTTTCAAGTCATTTTTAGCTACACACATTTTCTCTTTTTACTTTATAACCACACATCTTACCTCGAAAACATAAATAAATCAATTTAATGTATGACTAGTCACTGAAATGGTAAGAAGCGTTAGTACATGTATTAGTGGCTAATGCCTAATAATTGTTGCTTTCAATATGATTTTATTTTTTTTTTAAAAATGCATACTCAATTAGGGTTAAGCACCATGGAATTAACAATATTTGATCGTGTAGCCTACATTTATCAAACTCTTAGTCCATTGAAAATTGTCTTTTTTACAGGAGCCCGTCATTTGAACGAAACAAAGACAATTATTAAGATCCAAAATTTCAATTGTATTCAGAACTATGTCCCTATTTGATACTCATTATTTCAAAATAATGTTGTTTTTTTAATAATAAATTTTGAAGAATGTATGGTTAAAAAGTAAGGAATCTTTTTGGGTTTATGTGTAAATTATTTTATTGGTAGAATGTGTGATTTACTATAACAAAAGTGACATTTTACTGCTTTTACGGCCTGCATAAAATGCACGCCGTAAAAGAGCTGTTAAAATTTAGTATTCACGGCGTGCATAATTGCACGCCGTAAAATTTGGTACTTAAGGCATGCAATACCTAGAATGCCGTAAATACTGGAAATAACATTTATATCATGCATTATTGCACGCCGTAAGTACTATCTTTTACAGCTTGCTTTATTGTAGGCCGTAAAAAGGACCAAGTTAAATGTTGTAAAAGCTATCATTTACATTGGCTCTCATTTAAAATATGCTAATCTATTTTTGCATATGCGAAACCTCAATTTCACCACCAAATGTTGGCGCTGGTTAAAATTTCAAAATTTTCATTTGAAACTTGAAATTATTCAGGGGAAAGTAAGTCGATTATTCAAACCCTTTGATTCTAAGAATGTGCAATTAAAAAATAAAATAAAAACTTTGAATTATACGAAAAATTATTTTATTGTAAAAATCGCCCTTATTTGGTTTTCATTAAAATTTTCTCTTTTTTCTACAGTACTCAATCTTAACCATCCATTAAAAGTCGAACTCACAATATTTGACTTGTCAACCAAATTTCAACCATCTATTCTTCTAAAAATTACTATTCTTTTTAAACAATACCAAACACACACCTATAGTTAAAAAGAGTTTTAGAAACATTGTTTTTTATACGATGAAACTTAAAAAGGGGCTATTTTTTATTTATATTTCAATCTTTTAACATGATTTAAAATAATTTAACTCACAAGAATTTTGCGTGTGGGTAGACTGATTGCATCCCAATATATAAAAGAACAAACAAAAGTTAGAACAAAGCCTATCATGTTAAAATCAAAAAATTCTCCACAGTATAAAAATTGTGTGATTATATATATTTACTATCATCTCTCTAAGGAACAAAACTCACAAATATTAAAAATAAAAAATAAAAAAAAATACGAAAGATCAAAACCCAATAGCTTGGACAAATTTACAACCTTTTCTTACAACACAAGATATTTGAAATTTGACTCTCTTTTTCTTTGTCTATTTCTTTTTCTTTATCCTCCAAATTTTTTATTGATAAAATATTTTGAACACATCAAACTCACACATAAGTTCTTGCAGACGCAGCGGCATTCAATCAGTGCTTACCTCCCCAATCCAAGCCCACTACTACTATATTTAGGTTCATAAGGCCAAACACAATTCAGCTAAAAATCAAAATCTGAAAAACGGAGCTCCCTCTGTCCCTTGTCACGCAGCTTCCTGCTTCATGGCGTCGGCTTCAGTCTTCATCTTCAACGCTTCAGGCTTCAGTTTTTCAGTGACTCTGTTGGCTTCGTTCGCTGTCCTCTTCGTCCCTGGACTCAATGTCGTCGAGTCATCAAATCACGCAAACACCAGACACATGCAGCCACCCCCAGTGGTGAACGCAGACAATTTATAATAGTGGGGTACAGATGTAGATACATTTTTAAGGCAAACTTTACAGGGGTTCTGGGGCAGGGGGGCACCGATTTTTTTTTTTTTTAGAGAGAGGCCAAAAAATGAAGAAGCATTAGAGATTTTATTATAATTGTTCTCTATTTTTAAAATATGTATCCATAATTGAAACAAATAAACAATTGTAAACAAATATTCAACAAATATTAGTTCATAAATCATATATATTGCAATGCAAATACACAAATTGAAAATCACAACGGTAAACCAATATTCAACAAACAATATAATGCAAAGTTAAACATGGGCTTGTCTATTTTTACCAAGTCTACACATTTTCTCTCCAATTTTCAACAACATATTTTACCTAAAAAACACAAGAAAAACAATAATTAGAGATGCCGAACAGTCATAGATTCATTAAGCCTCTGTTCTGACAAACATATTTTTTACAACACAATTCTCAAATCACTTTTTAATCACACACATTTTCTCTGTCCACATTTTAACCACACATTTTACCTAGAAAACATAAAAAACGTGTTTTTAAACAAAAAAAATTACAAACAGAGCATAAAAGAGTTCAAAAATTTCTGATTTAAAAATAAAATAAAAAAATAAAATAAAATAGGTCAAAATTTACTGGGGTACGTTCCCTAGTATGCCCCGCTGTGTGTCCGCCCGTGGCCACCCCTCCGACTGGAATAAGAAGGTTTTTGTTTCCTTTTTTTTATAATTTTTTCGCTTGAATTTTATGTGACCAAATTTAGTTTTATTTTTATGAGTTTTGTGTTTGTTTGAAGTCGTAAGTGAATGCCATTGTCGAAATTGATTGAGAAGTGTTTAAGCTTGTCTTAATTGATTTAGCTATGAAATGCATTTTTGGAAATTCCGAAATGGTGATGAATCGGTTATTGTTCGTTTTGTGAAATTGTGCTGATTTGGACAATATTATTGTCTTTTGCTGTAATGCTACTGATTTTGCGTTAGAATAGCGAGAATTAATGGTGGATTAAGTAATTAAGAGCTTATTTAGGGATTTTTTGTGGTAGTTCATTTTTGGTTTTTTATTTTACTACTTGGTTTTTGCTTGCAAAATTTTTTTTCACAGGGAAGCTGTATCGTCTTTGATGTTTATTCACATGGAACGTCCAGAAGAATAGCAGGAGCTAATAATAATTGATAGATTTTACTAATTAATTTAAAGTTATCTGTCACCTCAAGTATATTGTTCAATAATTATAATTTGATTTATTTCACAATGAATTAGTAGGGTCCAATGCCAACTAAACTCCTGATTGATATGATTATTCATCGAAGTCTTCAAAAAAAATCTTTATTTATTGATTTAAACTGTTATGCTAAAGTTTTGTTACACTAACCATCATCGTATAAATCTGTATATGCAACATGACACATATTTTTCAGTGAGAATCTCTTTAATCCTTGTCTACCATGTTAATTGATTAAGACTCATTTCGTTATTTTTTCGTCTCTCTTTTATTTCAATAGATCCCGAGTCATATATAAAGGGACATGTGTCATAACATAAAGGCCTTGCTTCACTTAAGAAAACCAAGAACTGGTTTTAAGAATTTGGGCATTCCACTTAACACCAAGTGATTATAGATTGGGTTCTTAAGATGTCATATGATTCTATTATATTAATGTTGGATACAATTCAATAATGTGGGGCCAAACATATATAAAATAAAATGTGTGGTGCTATTTTAAGGATTTAGTCAATAAAGTGATCCACTAAAGATTATTCAGGACTAATGGGTATTAAGTGTCGTGAGATTAAATTGTAGAGACGGATTCAATGTTTTAAATTGATGAGGGGTCAATTTAATAACATTGAAACACGATAGCTGCCCTACAGCTATTTATACAGGTCATGGTCCCCAATTGAGCGTGGCTCTTCATAATTCTCTGCATCCCCATCAACAGAGGAGAAAGCAAAGGAGAAAACCACGAATCAGTTGGAAGGCCATAACCCCGTTCAATCAAACACAATAATGGATTCAGGTATGCTTCCGCTTCAGTTTCGATCCGATAATTACAGCATGATGTTTATGGATTTTAGATGAACAATCATCTATATTAAATTTAATTTCAACAAGTGGTATCAGAGTCAACATCGTGTTGAATTATCAGATCAATTTTGCATGCATATATTAAGAATTTGGGCATTCCACTTAACACCAAGTGATTATAGATTGGGTTCTTAAGATGTCATATGATTCTATTATATTAATTCAAGGATTACAATGGAACCTATACGTAATTATTGTCTCCACAAAATAGAAAAAGAAATTGATGTAAGTCAATGTATTTTTTCTTATTTTTAAAAGTTTTATGAAGTTTTCCGTTAGAAACACACCGTCTTCCTACATATCCTTTAGAGTTCTGGTGAGGTCAAAATCAAATATTTCATATTTTTTGAGTCAGTACATGTCTCTCTCTTTCTCTGAGATCTAGTATAGAACTATATATAGTATAGTTGACTATGGTGAAAAAAATCCCAAAATGTCTTATTGATATTTAAGTCTTGAAAAAAAGATCACATCATTTATAAACCTCCATTTATATTTTTCAAGTAATCCCATCTATAACCATATAAACCTCACTTTTGAAGGTTGGGTTCCAAACCATAGTAATTGAAATGTTAGGGGATCTCCGTCTTATGTTTATCATGGCGAAGGGTGTGCATATCTTATTTAGCATGATATTTACTTGTGTTCTTTAAAAAAATTTAAAGTTACGAATTCTACTTAATAATTAGTCTTTAATGTTATTACTTGATTTTGTGGGATAATCAAAAGGTTGGATTCTCATGCTCGAGAATGTTAATATGTAACCATGTATGTGCGCGAAACTAGAATCAACTAAGTAGTACATATCATGCTTCAGCTCAATAAAATGTATATCATGATCATGAGTTTCGCTGACAAGAATGTAACTGTCATGTGTTTTCCCTATCGTGCCATTCAAGACAAAGGTGAAGCACAAAATGAAGTCATAGACAGCAAGCACGTTCTGTGTGGAATATCCTTTCTTTCCAATGAAGTTTAGTTTCTCATTCTTGGGAAGTACAGCCAGAATAAGTGGATCGGGTCTATGGTACATTTGACTTGGTTGTAGTTCGAATCTGGCTTTATCACGTGCGTACAGACTCTTACAACGACTGACAACACTTTCCTAAAATGTTGACCTATAGTGTACAGTGAGTGTTTGAATCGTATCTGGATTTGTCGGTACCCTTTACCGTGCGTTAGAATTCTCAAGAACATTCTGACCTATTCATATACGTCAATATTGTTTTCTGTCCTAAGCCCATAGTTGTCATGTAAGATGTGTGATAAGTGCATGAACATGGGCGGATACATACATAATTCTTGAAAGAAGATTTGACATGAGGAATGTTCAAGACAGTCCAACATGAACATGTGACCATTACGGATATTTGGGAAATGTGTTGGTTGTGGTTGACAAAGTCCTTCCAAGTACTCGATCATATATTTTCCTGCAATATTACAATACGGAACCTCATCATCGTCTAAGTTCGGGTCAACAATCGACCCGAATTCGATGCGCCATAATTTGAAGGGTACGACATTTCCTTCTTCCTATGTAATTGTGGTGTTTCAAGGATAGAGTGAAGTTGAAAATGGTGTGCATTTATATTCGTATGACTCAACAAGTATGTTGGAGATGGAAAAGAACCTTGAGGAGCTTTCTGACACTTGATATATTTATTTTTTTTAGGAAATGGGTGTTTCAAGTCCTACATGTCCCTTAAACTTTCAACTATAATATATGTAATAGAAAATAAATAATTACATACAAGAAATCTTGCATGTTTTGTTTTTAGTCAGACATAACAATAATGAAAAGGTTACGGCCCACATGGTCTCATACACATTGAATACTATAGGCCGCTATATTGAAATATGTGGTACTATAGGACAATTTTTTTTTTTTTTTTTTGAAAGAAAACACAATGCAGATATCCATTTTCAAAAGCCTAGTTCATAGCCATAAAAAAAGAAAAATAAAAGTCTGACAACACTTTATTACACATCACATATGATCTCAAGTTGGACATGGAGTGATATATACATGTCACTTACAGTCGTTAAATGCACATGATCCGTCATATTACACATGCAAACAGAAAACAAATAAGTGTCAGTGGCAACATGAAAACATAATAAGCATAAAGAAGTGGACAAGAAGGCAACATCGACCAACTTATGGATCAAAGGGGTCATTTTTTGGCTATGTAATATTCCACTAAGTTGTAATTTAGCCAGTCCCATTTCACATCGATTGTGTCGCTAGCGACATAACCCTTATGGTTGGCATACGCAAGCGTTTGTGGGAAAACCCTTCTCATAGCCGGTGAATGGTAGGATGAAAAGAAGACATGCAATTTAGTGTATCCATTCGGGCTAAGGTTCACATGTACCCAGATTCTAGACTCCCACCAGTGGTCAATAGTAACCACGACATTGCGGTTGTGGTCGTAGGTGACATCACTGCAATTTAGGAGTTTGATGAGCTGGGTGTATTCCTTACGTCTGGCCTTCCAGTGGTTGGGTAGAGAAGGCTGCTTCTAGTCTCGGCTGGTGTGTTCCTCGAACCACTCGATGATTAGCTACTGCCCAGCAATTGTGAAGTTGTATGTTCATGTCTACCCAACCTCGCATTCTACCAATCGGAGGAACCCATTTTCTTGCTCATTCCCTTAGACGCATGCCCTTCCGGCGAAGGGCAACGGACATCCTACAAGGACAGAAGTAACTTCGACAGTAGGAGATGGGGATGTTAAAAAACACTACCTATATAGATGTATGAAGAATCGCACTTACTGGAGAGCCCCCAGATTTGTTTGAAGGGTTTTGCGTCTCCAATGTTGGTTGTCACGACAGATTTTGAAGAGCTTGGGGCTCGTGGGCCCGAGCTTCGGCTCGTGGCTTGGCCGTTTCAAATTTTCTTTTAGTCAAGTTAAAATACTTAAATATTGATTATATAATGATATATTAAATATATAAATTTATAATTAGTTGTGTAAAAAAACATTAATAAGTAATATTAGTGAATAAATGAATTATAAGTTCAATTGTTCAAATCTCCAATTATAATTCGAAAAGACAAAAACTAGAAGTGAGTAAATAAATTAAAATTTAAAAGTTTAAAAATTAAAACCCTCCTCCTTTATTTCCAGGCTTGGGACCGGCTACTAACTTGAATATTTGAATTTTCTAGTAGGTGGAATTAAAATTGTACATGAACAACTTGTTACGTGTACAATTTTTGTTTTGAAGTCAAAATAATATTTTATATAAAGAAATTAAAAGTCTAAAGCTAAATATCATATACATGACTGCATGCAATTTTGACATACTTATTTTGTATGCAAAAAATGATTGTCTTGCTAATCTTTGACACACATTAATGCTTCCAAAATATCTTCTTTGAGTCGACTCCTGACAAAACCCTTTTACCTGCACTAAAAACAAACTCCGAAGCTACCGTGTTAACATGAGGTGTTAGTAGATCTTTTGCTATGACGGAAACAATTGAATATCCATGTTCGTTTGTTCGCCAAAATCTAAGTAAATCAAATTCTAAATAATCAGCAGGCTCTACATTTCTAAGTAATTCTTGTTTAAAATAATTTTTCAATTCTTCAGGTATTACAAGTGGACCTGATTCGTTATGACAACTAGAAGACATACTGTAAGAAGTTCCTTATGTATACCTAATTTCTTCCATTAGATCTAATAATTCTACTTTGTCGTCTTTAATTGTAGTGGCAAATGATGGTGCAGATGATGTATGACTAACATTAGTTCCTAATCGTGTTTCATATGCATTATACATGCTTACTAACGTGTTTTCTAAATTATTATAAGTGATAGGGGTTTCCAAAATCAACGTGCTACTTATTTTTGAAAAAGAAGTTCCGTACCCTTCAAATTGTAACTCGGGTCCATTACTTATGCTAAGGGAAATAATATAAGTAAATCTTCTCAATGTTTTTTAAATTTTATTTCCATAGCAATTATCATGTCAACAAAAAATGTGTCATCTCTATATCTATAAAAAGTTCTTGCAATAACATAAAGACGTTCAAGAACTCTTGAACTAGTTAGACAATATACCCCAAATAATATGTTGGTTGAATAAAAAAAACTTGTCAAAAATCTTTTGACTTTAAAAGTAATTTTCCAATCCTCTTCAATTAATATTGATTCATTTTCATTTCTAAGTGTTCTACTGTTATAATACTAGGTTATTATGTGTTCATAACCTTCACATGATTTAAGTAACAAATATGTAGAGTTTCACCTATGGCCTACATCGGCGATAAATTTCTTAACATATTTACCGTATTGTGAACATAACTCTTCAAAGTATTGTTTTTTACTCAGTGATATAGTTATGTACAATAATGCATCTCTAATTCTATCCATTTGGTCTTTAATATATTTCATTCCATCAACAATTAAATATAAAATATGACAAACACATCTAACATGGAATAAAAAATCACCAAAATTTTGATTAAGAGTTCTACATAACTTATCTACTACAGGTTTATTTACATAACATTATCGAAAGAAAATGATCAAATTTTACTTTCGAAACCATATTCTTTAACAATTTGTAGTATAACATTAAATATGTTGCTTGTGTTATGAGAAATTCTATAATTTTAAAAGCGATAATTTTTTTATGCATAATCCAAAGTGTATCAATATAGTGTGCAGTTACAGCAATATAACATTTCTTATTAATATTTTCCCAAAGATCGGAAGTAAAAGAAATAACACCACATATTTATGTAAATCGACTATTGATTGATTCTTAGTTTTAAGAAAATACTCTATAGTATCAGAACGCAGAGTGTTTCGATTAATACCAACATATATGGGTTGAAGATAATGTTTGATGCAGGTAAAAAATTGTTCGTTGTCCACTATGCTTAGTGGCAACTCCACCCCCGCAATGAATTGAACCATGTCAATTCAATTCTCTTCTTTGGAATACATCCAATTTGACAGTGTAGATCCAGCAACAGAACCACTAGCAGATAAACCAAATTGTAATTGACTTTGGTTTGATTCAACGAACACGTGTTTGGTCACAGACTTGCAAAAGTGACGGTTGAGGTGCATAGTACCAATACCCTTTTGTCATGGACAATTGTTGTGCAAAATATTTGCACACTGCTTTGAACTCTTATATTCCGTCAGTTGTTTTCCCAATTGTGATCAATTTAAAGTGATCCCAACACTTTGCAGCTTTCTTCATACCTCTTCCAGCTTTTCGCCTCCCTCTTGTGTCGTGAATATCAGGATCATTTTCTAATATTTGAACATCAACATCTTCTTCAATATCATCTAAATCGATTCGTTGATTACCTGCATCTTCTTCAATATTTTCTAGAATTGCTATGTCGTTGAGACCAGCTAAATTCATCGTTGAAGTGAGAGTGAGATTGTGGTGTTGAGTCATGCCCAACTTCAAGGTCACCATCGAACAATTCTTCAACAAATCTTCGGTCAGGATCCATTTTGTATGTTGAAGATTTGAAATAAAAAATGAAATGTGTATAATTATAGTGTAGGTGATAAGATTATTGAAAATGAAATGCGTAGAATTGTATAAATGATTAGAATTGAGAGATATAATAAAAAATTAAGAGATTGAAATGAAATGGAAATTTATGTAATGGAAATTGGAGATATTGAAGTATGTAATTGTATAATTGTAGAGAGCTTGGACTAAGATTATAGAAAGTACAAGAGTTGAGTGATTTTGGTATAAAAATGAAGTTGAATTAGGGGGTATTTATAGGAAGAAAAAAAATCTGTTTTGGTCCGTTGGGTTTGAAGGTTGTGTGAACATTGCCAACGGTCACGATCACACAACTTTCAAATGTGACCGTTGGGGTCCCCAAAGGTCACATTTGGCTATTGTTTTTAATTTTTTTTCGCGAGCCTCGGCTTGCCGTCTCCTCCACTCGTGGCTCGTTGCCACGAGCTGTTCGTAGAACCAGGCTTGTGTCTCGACTTGCCGTTTTGGCTAACCGATTCGCCCTCGGCTCGTGTTTTCACGTGCATGAGCCTATAGGCGGCTTAATCCGTTTGCCACCTCTAGGTCCACTATAATAAGAAAAATCACACAAAATTTACAATTTCTCTTGTATCAAACAAGGGCTAATATCTTGTTATTTATTGGAATCTAATTACTTTAATTCTCAATTATTTATTTAGCTCTAATTTATAATTATTAGCTGAGATATAATATATTATCACGTGATTAAATTATAATTTATTTATATATATAATTAGAGGTGGCAAAAAAGTCGGACAGTTCGTGAGTTCATCTCGGTTCGACACGTTAAAAGCTCGGCTCCGCTCGTGAAAAAAGGGACTTGAGCTTGGACCGGACAGAAAATTTGGGTATTGGACAATTTGAGTTCGGCTTGTAAAAGCCCAACAAGCAGCGAAATGGGCCGGCTCGCACATTTGTGAACTTTTTTATGTATTTTTTTTTATTTCTAATGTTTATAAATTGGTTTATAAATTGTAATGATTGAGTCAAAAAATTTATAAACAACAAAAAACACATAACAATATTATGTTATTATTATAGGTTTAAGTTTTAAATTCTTAATCGAGTCAGGACTTACAAGAATGTTATAAAATTAAAAGAATGTTACATTTTAAGCATAAATTGAATGTTACAAATGTCACATTATATAATAATATATCTCAATGTCTAATTCAATTTTCTATTTTAACTTTTAAGTCCTTCAAATATAATTTAAAAAGAAAAAAAAAAAGAAAGACGTCATGGGTTTGGGCCGGCTCGTTTTGCTTGTGAGCCAATGGGCTCACGAGCCGGACTTGGACGTCTCGTTTTTTTCCCACACAGATTTCTTAGGTTCGACTGCCGAACCAAACTCAAGGTTTGACACCCCTATATATAATAGGCAATGAGTGGGAATCAATCTAGTTTGACTCCAAGGGGATTAATAGCGCAAAATATTAAGTAACGGTTCAATTGCAATGCAAAACAATAGTATTCATATTATTATGTACTTTTATATGATTATGTGATATATATTATTTGTGCAATATACGTGAAATATGATGTGTTAGATATTTGTATGCGGTGAAAACATACGAAGTGTGATTTGATGATAAGGTGCTTTATTAATGTACATGAATTTCATTGGATGCCATCCTACGTGATTATAACTTAAAACAGAGTTAATGCTTTTTTGAGTATTTGTTACTTTTTTAAGTTTGTGTCAATATTTTTTAGTTTCATCACTTTTTTGAATTTTTATCACTTTTAACTTAATAGGATATAAGATATTATGTTCCTGAAATGAAGTTGTTTCAAGTGAAATAATATCACAAAGAAACAAGTAGAATAAAATTAAAAATATTATTAATTTATTCTAATGTTTTAATTTGTATCTAATAGAGGAAATCACATACATGTCACTTCATAATTAGAAAATGGTATTGTCATAGCGTCACTTTTTCTTTCCTTTGTCTTTTTTTTTTTTTTTTTTTTTTTTTAGTGACAACGTGTCACATTTATTATTTATTTTATTAAAAGATAACAAAACCAAAAAAAAAAAGTGATACTAAAATTTACAGATTTTTTAAAATGCCCCTAATTTTAAAAACATTTTTATAAATTACCCATTTAAAATCGATAACCAGATTTTTCGAACAAAAAAATAATAATAATAAAGGGAGGGAGAGAGAACCAAGAACCAACAATCATAGCCAGCTTCTTGCCTCTTGGGCCGGTATTATAGAGCTGTAAAACTAAATTTATTCGGTTCCAAGATTATTCTAGCTCCAAGTTTCTTCATCCATTAATCATTAATCATTCACTACACTTGGAAAGAAAAAAAGAAAAAAAAAAAAAAAAGGGTAATTATATTACATCACAAAATTTATTTACTACACCACATTATAATCACACCACAATTAAAATATATTTTCAATAAATACACCACAACAAATTTACAATAATACTCATAATCCTATAAAAACTTAAAAAAAAAAAAAAAAAAAAAAAAATTATTGTGGTGTACTCATCGTCCCAAATTCCCAATATTTCTCCCCTTTTTCCTCATCTTTGCCACCCATTGTTTCCTTAGTTACAATTAATTAGGTTTAAATTTCTATGTTACACATTTTTTAATTGATGTTTGATGGATAATTGAAATAATAAGATATTCAATATAGTAGGTGGTTGGCTTCTAAATACTTGATACACATTTTTTTTTAAATACTAGATGCAATTGAAATCACTATTTTTTAATACTAGATACAACTGAAAACACGATAGGTGGAATGCAGTATGAACACACGAATATATGTAATTGAAAAATCATAGAATTCGAAAACCGAATATAAAATTTAATTGAAAATCAAATATAATTAAATAACCAAAATCCTAGGTGACAACAAAATATAGGGAACCTTGAACAATAAAAATCTTTCACTAACCTAAAGTTCTAAACTTTAATTTATGTTAATGTTTGCATGATGTTATTATTTGAAAACTCATATGAAATTATTGTATTAACATCTATTCTAATTAACTTGGTATTGAAAAGCAAAAATATAAAATAACAAGAAGAACAAGATGATTTAAAAAAATAAACACAGAGAAGATAAGTGAATTTTTGAAAAATGTGATGTATATAAAAATTATTTTTAGTGAAATAATATTAAAAAAATAAGTATGTAATTTTATTTATGTCTATTTTTATAAATAAAGAAAATACTTTAAATTTTGGTGTAAAAAATAATTTTTTTGGTGGTAATATAGACACCATAAATATAAAGAAGAAAAGAAAATAAATTTATTTGAAAGATTGTAGTGTATTTAACAATAGTGAAAGAAAAATAAAATGATATTTTTGTAATTTCTTTTATGTCTATTTTAATCAATAAAGAAATCACTTAAAAATGTGGTGTAAGAATTAAATTTTGTGGTGGCAATATAGCCACCAAAAAAAAAAAAAAAAATCAATCATTCACTACAGGCACCTCTCAAAAATATGTTTTGGAACTTTTTTCGCCTAAATTTTCTTTTCTAAAATAAAAGTATTTCAATGAATGAGAATACTTTTTATAATTATACAATTATTTTGAAATCGAGAAAAATATGCAATATGGATATTAAGTCGAAGATCTCAACGAGAACATTAATACGAACTCACAAGTTAGGGTCAATTGTAAACATGTCGTCCTTAAAATCACATCAAAGATTAAAGGTAAAAAATTAATTTTGTACTTTTTACTTTTCTCACTGTCCCTCTATTTCAAAATTGTATTATTTAAGTCCTAAAATGATATTTATAATTTCTTAACTAAATTTAATTTGGTCATATATAACTAATTTCAATTCAAATTGCTTTTCTTATCAAATTAAAAGAAATAATAAATATCCGAACTTTTATGTAATTTAATTAAGTCCGAATAATTAATTTTTGCAACTTCATATTTCGATCAATTCAGATTGCTTAATTTGTTACATTTATTTAAATATAGGACCACGTGTATTTAATTTGTAATGTTAAAATAAATATATTTATTTTAAGATAGTTAGTATCAATTCTAATAGTAGTATTTCATTATTTGCGTAGAGATAAATTTATTTTGATGATCTAGAAATTATATTTTGAAAATATTAATTACGTCAATAATCATTAAAATTGAATAGTAATGCAAATGATCATTGATTTTTTTTTTTAATAGTAAGTCATTCCAATTCCAAACTATTACAATTATAGCTACTTGGTAAAAAATTTGGCCCCTATCAGGTACCCCTAAAACTTCATTTTTCTAAAACTCATTTTCAAAGATAAATCGACGTATAACTTCAAAAATAATTCCTACTTTTTTTTAAAGTAAAAAAAATCAATAAAAAGAATCATATTTTTTAAAAACTCATTATCCCAAATTTACTGTTACAAATAACATTATTTGAAATAATGGGCCTCAAATAGGGGCACAAGTACATATATTCTCAAAAAAATCATTATTAAAAAACTCGTTTTGTATATAATGAGACTTAAACAAGGATTAAATGTGTTCACAAAAGAAAAATGAAATACACAAAGAGAGAGAGAGAGAGAGAGCACGAATAGGTATTGACCCATTTTTCTGCCAAAATATATTTTCTAAAATGGTAAGTAGTATTAATTATCTATATATCATTCATTTTGGACAAATTTCTGATTTAAAATAATTCAGTTGAATGCAAATTTTTAAATAGCCGTTTTTCCAAGTCCTCTTGGTATGCATTTCTTTCTTTGAAATAAATTATAATTTTTTTTAAAAAATTTGTTAAAAAAAAAAAAAAAACTTTTTCAATATCACATAAATATTTTCTTTAAAAATCGAAAATGAAACGAATGAAATAGGTTCATCCATCTAATTTTTCCTTTCCTTTTCTTTTTAATAAAATTGTGAGCGTATATATATATATATATATATATATATATATATATCTCACACACACACACACGTATAGTCATAGGTGTGGGCGTGGTTCCATATGGTTCTGATTCCTAAGGAACCGAATCGAACCAAGAATCGATGGTTCTTTTGAAAAAAGAACCATTGATTCCTTTTGCAAGAGAAGAACCGAACCGAACCGAACCGTTTGGTTCTTATGGTTCTGGTTCCGATTTTCTAAACTAAGATTTTTCAAAACTTAAGCGATGAAGTTATGGTAGATTTCGGCTGGTAAGAGTCATAAGCCGGTAAGGTCATCGACTTTGATCAAAATGCGAATACAACACTCAAAATCATTGATAACAAAATATTCACTCCTTTTAAAACAGTAACGTGTCTTCTCATTCGTGTGTATGTGCTCCTTCTAAAAATTCTTCAATTTCTTCTCACACTCTCCACCTTCTCAAGGAACATTCGTACAAGTCTAACACATACTTGAAAACAAGATAACAATTAATTTTAAAATGAAGAGTGAAGATTTATTGTTTGTTCATTCTTGAAAAACTGATGCTTGAAGGTTTGAAGTTGAATGATAGAACCAATAAAATAAAAATGATTTTTAATCTATGATTTTTTATTTATTACTTGTTTTTCTTATAGTTATTGTAATGTTTAATGAGTTAATAATTATTGAATAATTGATATTGATTAATGGATCAAATAACATGCATTAAGATTAGGAATTAATGATTTTTTTTTTAAAACTTATATTTAAAAATATAAAAAAAAATCGTTTTTTATTTTGGTTCTTGATTCTAGTTTTGAACCAAAAATTGAAACCGAACTGAATCGAACCGATGGTTCCGGTTCTTTTGCCCAGGGCTACACACATATATAAATCTATTTTTTTTACGTATTACAAATTCTGTTTAAATATAATTTTATTTTTTCATTTTAAGTTTTAAATGAATTTAAATCAGAATATTTAAAGAAATTTCCTTAAACGGTAAACATTGTACTAACGGTAAAAAATAATTAAGGTATATGTAATTTGTACCTTTTTGTGGTTAATTTTCTTCTTATTTCTTTTCTTATTTTTACTCAAATATTCATTTCATATGTTAACATATAAATTCGATATATGTAAGTAACAAATAATCATGTATCGCATGGGTGTAATATTAGTCATATTATACTATATGTATAAAAGTAAAGTACTTCCCGAAAACAATTATTGGTCATTTTTTCGTTCATTTTCTGTTTCTATAAATAGTAAGTTTCCATAAGTAAATGCAAAGTAGATTAATGTGAATGCAAAGTCGATGTATGCAAAATGTGATTACAAAATCAGGTTAAATATGAATGCATTTATTGTCTTACACACACACACACACACATATATATACACACACATATCATGTTAATAAATACTAAATAATGATTGATATTTTTTAATCAAATTTAATTTTATTACTAACACTAATATTGAATGAGTTCAATTAATATTTTTGGTTATCAGTATTAAAATTATCATTTAATTATTATTATTTTTTATTTGTTGTTCTTAATATTATAAATTCTATGTATAGTCATTAATATAAAAATTGTGTTTTAATTATTAATGGTCAAATTATTTGTTATCTTTAATATTAAAAATCATATTTTTTGAAATATATACGTGGTTGAAAAAATGCGATGCTTATAAATAATTTATAGAAAATATTATTGAACGAATACTAATATTGAATAATTAATGCTTTGATTTCTTTTTAGATAATAATATCAATAGAATGATTAATATTTTTTAATCATTCTTAATAATAAATTAAAATTTTTAAAGATTACAGGGTATAAGATTTTCGGTATAATTTCGTGGTCTTCAACTTTACTCGGTTGTCGTATCATGATAATTGCAAGATTTTCAAATTATTATTTTGACTACTTATTTTAGTAAATAAATTTTTATTGGTTAAATTCAAATATTTTGATTACTTATTTTCTAATTGTTGTAATTGGTTTTTTAAATGAAATTGAAAAGTATGTTAAATTTGAGAGTCAAATGTAAAAGTTATGAGAAATATATTATTACATTTCACATGCATCAATATTTGTACACATAATATTACATCAAACATGATATACCATTAAAAAGACTACTAAATTTGCATTTTTGATGAAGTTAATAATAATTCATAAAAATTATTGAAATCAATAATCATTTATTTAAATATGTAAATCCACGTTTATTATTCAAAGAAGTTTTTAATAATTTGAATTAGTTATGTTATTTTTTAAATTATAATAATTATTGTAATAGAAAATTATTTTTTATACATTTATACATATGTTGATTATGTATAAACATTAAAATTTTGCGAATACTTATTGAAATTGATGTAGATAATAACTTTCGTGCATCGCACGGGTAAAATACAAGCTATATATAAAGGGAGAGTACTTCCCAAGAATAGGTCTTTGAATATTTTGATAGTTCGTATATATATATTTTTTAATTTTTTAAAATTTTGTCATTGATTGTGATTTCACGTTGTAGACATATTTATACGGAATCTATCTTATCTATCTTATATTATATTAAAGAAGAATTGTTGCAAAAAAATTTCCCGCCCAAAAGTTTGGCCAAAATCCCGCTCCAAACAATATAATAATCTACTATATTAAAAAAAAAAATTACTACCCAAGTGGGACCCACGAAGTAAGTCATTTACTGAAATTTTGGGGAAAGCGTTCTCATTTTCGAAATTCAAAACATGCCTTCTCATCGTTTTTCTCTGTCTGTCTGTGTCGAGGATGTTTGAATCTCCGACCAGAACTACAGTTGTTCGCGCAAAAATGGAGTTGAGGTAGACCCATATGCAATACCTTGAGATTTTGGGAAAAAGTTTATTAATTTGGTGAAGCGTGGAGTCGAAGCGTATCTTGAAAGAATTGAAGGATGCAGAAAGAACTTCCTACTTCTTCCAATGCTGGCCGACCGGAAGTTCAAAGCGACATCGAGCTTCTGACCATTTTCAAAACCGCCAATCTCCGGCGGGTCAACTGCTGAACAAAGAGAACAGCAGTATCAAAGTGAAGACTCGGCTCGAACTTGGTCAGGTTGCGACGACTGGACGTGCGAGAATCGACTGCAAAATTTCTACAAATCTCCTAAGAAAGTTGCTTCAAATCGATTAACACGTATTTTTACCCTTAAAATTTTAAATTTTGTGCTGTTCTTTTTTTTTTCCCCTCGATCCCCGATTTTGTAATCTGTCGATTTTTTAGCGGAACCTGCAAATCTTTGAGTGGTTCTGTTGTTCAATCTTTCAGATGCAGATCTTCGTTGGAACCCTAACTGGCAAGACCATCACCCTTGAGGTGGAAAGCTCCGACACCATCGACAATTCTAATCTTTAGGTGCAATTCTTTTTCTTCTTTTCAGTTTTTGAATTGGTTTGATCTGGAAATAGATTATCAAATTATGGGTTTGATTTGGAATTTGATATAGATATGTGGGTTTTGCTAAAGATTCAGTTTTCTGGATTTTATCGATTCAGTTTCAATCCAAATGATCTATTTCCACTGCTCAATTTTGGCTGACCAACAATAAGCCTTTTCCAAATCTGGGAATTTGAATGATCCTTATCTGAAAATGAAGCAAATTAATCAGTTCCATCAGAAAGTGAGCACTCTTGCATCCATCTATTATTTAGTTTTTCCAAATATTTAGTTTGATAGGTTTTATATATTAGTTGAATTTGATTTCATAGACATGATAACTGAAAATTCTCTATTTACATGTTAACTGATAGATGTTGTGCAAAGTGTGGTGCTAATGAAGCTAACAGACCCAGAGAGTCCACTTAAGTTGTAGTTTCTGGGAGTCGGAGTCCCACCTTTTTTCTACGGTGGTTTCACATTGTTATGTGCTATAAAAAAGCATCGGACAAGGGATTCTGGGTGGCTTGCAGTTGGTTGGACAAAAGTGTCACTTAGTAGTGCACTGTCAGGACAAACATTGCTTGCTGGATGATTAAGGAGACATAATGAAAACAATGATGAAGATCTAAAGATTGTTTCAAATGATTCAGGTGCTAGATTGGTTGATGGAAGAATTGATATGAATTTGGCAGATTTTCTTGAATTGGAGGCAAAGAAAGATGTATAAATTAAAATTTTCTTTTGGGAGGATATTCTTGACCAGATCCCTCAATTCTTTCCATTATTTTATGTCCAGGCAAGTGGTAAAATCTCATATTGTTTATATATGGAAATAATAATCGACATATAATGTTGAGTATTTCTATTTTTTTCTGGTTATTAACTTCAAGTGTGGTGGATACTCGATTGGGATAAGTAGCAGTCTACATGTTGGATGCAAATAAGGCTGCATTTGACTTGGAAATGGATCAAAAGAGGAAATCTCTTGATGAAGAGTTGAAAGCCAAGGTGGTTGAAGTAGAGAAGAAGGAAATTGAAATTACTCATTACTCATATGGGAGAGAAATTCAGAAAAAGAGAACAGGCAAATGAAAAGAAATCATAGAAAATAAGGTAGAGAAATGGATTTTGAACTATTCTGTTAAGTTTCTAGAATAAAACATGTTTTCTTGTGTTCTACTTTTTTTTAAACTGAAATTGATTACTTTTCATGTTTTGATTTGGGTCTATGCTCTAGAGAGTCCATTTACCATTTTCGCACTCCTTTTGATATTTTTTGAAGGAGATGGGCTGGGGGAAGGATATAGAATGCTTGGTCAGGCTGGAAATGGCAAGCTACGTGTATCAGTTGGTCAGGTGGAATGCATCAGGCTAATTGTGCTTATCGGTGCTTTAGTTTCAACAGTTTTTATGGATACTTCAATATATTTTCTACTGTTTTTTCTACTGTATTTTTCCCACTTTTCAACATATTGAACGAGCTTTAAAATTTGGTTTAAAGTGTGACTTAGGAGAAAATTAAGTGATTTTGAAGACTTTCTTGCCTATGAGATAACAAATATAAGTGTGACTACTAAGAAAATACTGCAAGATTTCTTTCCTTACACGTGTTTGAGAAAAATGAGAGTAACTTATTTTATACAGTTTTTTTTCCCACTTTTCACTTTTATAGGTGGATGCAAGAGTTAATTTTGATGGTTAAAGTAGTTCTGGAGTAGGTTTGCCATAGAAAATAGACCAGATCTTTGTTTGGCCAGGGGCATTTATAGACATTTTTTGTTTTCCATCTGTTGATTTCAGAGCCAAAACTACACAACATATTCTTCTACATTTGATCTTGTGCAAATTCTGTTTAAAAAAAATGTGAAGAGGTATGTTTGATCTTTTGCTTATAACTTAATCCTTTCAGTGAGAGAGAAGTGAAATATATTATTTTTGAGTGGAAATGAATCGGGCATGATGGAAAACGGTGAAACGAGAAGATTGTAAGGGGTCTCATGATGCTCCTTCCGAATCAAAGATGCATCAACTGCAACAGCTAAGTATTAACCTTATTTTATTTACATTTTTTTTTATAAATTGGAAACTTCTACCATCTTTTATAGCCTGTTGTCCATTAATCAGTGCTTGAAGTTGTTTGAATGCAATTCAGTGATTTCGATTCCATGGCATATGAGTAAGGATTTTGACATTTTGTTATACATGCTATAGTGTCACAAATTATGCGTAAAGAATAATTATATTCGTCTGAAGTTCTTTGGTTTTACAAATTTAGGATTTGTAAAGATTAAAAGTACCTTTTTGTTTGGATTGATTTTTAAAAAATCAATGTTTTTTGCTGCTGCAGGGAACTCAGTATATTTCCATTGACTTTTGGACATTCGTTTGTATGACCTGCAGTGAAATACAGTAATTGGAATTATCTCACGGTCTGGTACACTGAGTTATGAAGTGGTGAGATTCTTTTTTATTGGGATTTTTATTTCGTTTAATAGTGTAGTACACTGAGTTATGAACCAGTGAGTAGTTTGTTATTTCGTTTAGTAGTTATTATTGCTATCTTTATTAAAATTATGTTTTGATGTTTTGATTATTATTGTTTGTTATTTTTAATATTGCATCATAGTATTTTCCCTCCTAAGTTCCCCCTCCCTCCCCCCCCCCTCCCCAAAACGTCAGGTGTTGAAGAATAAAATAAAAAAATTAATAATATTATTATGTTGCCTTTGAAGCTGTGCAAAATATACAATTCCCATGCTGATTTGACAGTACACGACCTTTCTTCCATATCAGATTATTACTTCACTGGCTTTATTCGGTGCTAACATCCTGGATGTTAGATAAATTGGGATTGATTACAGATAATAAAATTTGACTATTGAATTACTTTGATATTTTACCAAGTTTGTTGTTGATTGGACTGAAGTTGTATTTTTGGATTGTCACATTATTTGGCACATTACTCCTCTGAAGTTCAAAAAACTTTTGGTTTTAGCCCCTTTTGAGTGTCATCAACAAGTTCTTGATTGTTACCGGTTTCTTAATACTATTCAAAGACTTAATGTTTGTCTATTCCTAATTTTCATTGATCTAGAGACTTCACATTACCCTTTTATCATGTTTTTTCATTGATCTAGATGTTAAAAAGGGAAGTTTGAAGAATTGGTTGAGGGAAAATGGGTGAAGATATTGATTGATCCAAAGGTGCTCATGCATGTAAGAGGAACAAAAATGGATTTTGTTGATGACAAACTAAGGTATGATATATTTCTCCATTTTTAATTGTAGATGAATCTTTGAATGCAATCTCTAGATGTCTCTTCATATTTATATTTATATGTTCACGTATATATACATTTGAGGTGAAACATACTCTGCTTTTATATAGTTTTCCCTTGGGGGTTAAAATCAATTTGGTTAAAGAGAGAGAGAATAGAGGGTGTTATTTTCTACTCGCCTGTTTGATTTCCAGATGAGAAAAAATAAATGAAGTGAGGAAACTGATCATCCCATTAATATGACAAATATCAGAAGATTAAACATGTCGTTCTTGAATTGCAAACAACATTTACTTTTAGTATACCATTTGGAGTTTAATTATATTGCAGCTTTATAAAGTATTTTTGATTACTTGATTGGCCCATGAAAATTATGTACATATATGACATTATATTTCCACCTTAAATATTGTTGGTACATTTAATTTATGTTTTGAACGCTGACTCCGAATTGGCATGCTAATCTAGGATTGACAATAAATCAGTAGATTTGTTCGACATAGCAAATCAGTCTATTGATTTGTTTTCCACTTCAACTAAAGTTGATTTATTTTCACCTCCAGTGCTAGCCAAGTATAGCAGCTTCAATCAGTTTTTTTTTTTTTTTTTTTAGATACAAACCCAAACATTGAACGGAAAAATATTAAAGTTGAGTCGAACCTAATTTAGATGTTGGATATGCTGAATCTGATGATGGTTTTGGGGAATTTGAAATAATTTGTCCTTTTAATTTATACTTCATAAATATGTATATATCTATAGGGAATATTCCGTATTTAAAATTTAGTTTTTTCTTTGCAAGTTCAAGTTTTTAAGTTTTACTTCAAATATTTTGTGTATATCTAATACCGTGCATCGCACGGGTGATAGAATGGGAGAAAAATATAAGATTTAAATTAATATTTAAAGGAGATTGCCGTGTGCATATTTTTGCAGCAGTAAAAGATTTACTCTTTTAAAGGAGATCACTGAAATCAATGATGTACTCTCAAAAAGAATTTATTCATTATTTTGCACCATGCTTTTCAATTTTTTAGCTTACATATTGTACTGTAGTTGCACTGTAGCAGGAAGTTACAGGTTGTGAACATATCAAGGTGCTTGAGCTACTTTTTATTGCACTTTCCAGCTTCATTGTTGTGTGGTTTGCTGAGTGTGGAGATAATGATATCCTTTAAATATGGTGCAGGTGGTCATTGGGTGCAATTTTATATGAAATGCTTATTAGCTACCCACATTTTATTCCGATGATCCAATGACCACTTGCAGGAAGGTAATATAAGTAGGCATGTGAAATGGTTCGAGTTTGTTTTTCAAAGATTCTTATAATTCTTCTCTTTTGTTTATCATCATGCTCTGTGCGCAGGTATCAAGGTTCCATTGTTTCCAGGCTTGACTTGAATATCATGGTGAATTTGATCCCTGAATGCAGCAGTAAATTGAGTGAGAAAGCTTATCTTCCATCTCTTCACCCATTTCAAAGTATTTGCAAGTAGGGGTGGGCATCAAAGTATTTTGGATATGAATCTTTTGTTGTTCTTACCAAAGCTTCTATTGAAACCAATTGATAAAAAATTAAAAATATTAAAGGATAGTTTCAATTTCAATTGCATACATATTTTGGACAGTCATGGGTTGAGTTGACATATGGCATAATTTCCATATAAATGATCTCATGTGGAGTATTTTTTAACTCTCATTGTAGTTATTTTCCGAGCATGTGAATGTTTCTGCCAGTTATTAGTTTTCTCATACTCAGCCTTATTTCCTTTCTAAATCCAGCTTGCTTCAACAAATGCCTTAATCTATTCCTTTCTAAATCCATTTATTCAACATCGCAATTCTATTGTCCTTTAATGAAACCTTTTAGTGCTAAAAGTCAGCTTTGCAACTATCATTTATATCATTGAAAAGACACTTTGCTATCCATAGATTTGCATTTTTATTGTTACTCTAATTAATTTGAATGGAATATGACTAATATGCATGCCCACCCATTTCATGTTGTTAATCCGATAGTGCCCAACAGTTCAATTATAACCTTTATATTATTTTCATTTTTGATAACTTTGGGCTGGGATCATATCAAGTCGCTAAAAGGAATGGCACAAAAGTTTATGTAAAAATACTGCAAAATGGGGTTTTCCTTACTGGTGCAGCTCTGCCTTTGCATGCAGGCAAGAGGTCATTTGATGAAGGGTGATCGATACGACCGCCACATTTCAACTGATGATATCGGATTGAACAAGGAAATTTCAAGCACAGATGCTCCATATCATGAAGATCTTGACGTGAAGCCAGTTCTTTCAAGCACACGTTCTTTTGTAAGCTTCAGTGGTTTCTCCTCGAAAACTTGGGGGGGGGCTGGCCATAAATAGTTTAGAGATGCCTTTTACCCTGGTTTGAAATTCATATTGTAGAGCATCTTGTGGTGAACTATGTTTGATGTTGACAAATAAGAACGAAATTAGAAATAGAACTTAGTATTTTTGCTAATGTTATTTATTCTGCTGCAATTGTCATCTATTACCAGATCATTATGTATTTAATCAATCGTTGCATCCCGTGCATCGCACGGGTGGAAGAACTAGTTTAGCTATTTAATTTTGATTTTTTGAAAATTGTTTTTGTGAAAAAGTGAATTTTTAGAATGTATAGTTAAAAAGTAGTGTGAAAATTGTAAAAAAATATTTTTTTAGAATGAATGTTTAGAAAAATTGATTATTAAAAAGTCAATTCCATATGGGTAAATGATAAAGTATTATGTCTTGTGGTTATACAACTGAGCCACTTTTATGAATCGAGATGCATAGATGATTTCTTAGCATATAAAGTTAGATGCATTTGCGATATACATTCATTAGAATTTAATTAAAACTAACATTTCATGTTGCTTAATTTGTTACATTCAATTAAATATATGACCACGTGTATTTAATTTGTAATGTTAAAGTAAATATAAAATGAAATATTTGTTTAATATATTTAAATATTAAATATTGTAATAAGATAGTTTGTACCAATTCTAAACTAACATTCTATTAATTATAAAATAATTTACATATAAATTTTAAAAAATCATACTTTTTAATAGCTCATTGTATCAAAATTTACTGTTACGAACTACATTATTTGAAATAATGAGTCTCAAACGGTGCTGAAGTATTCATTATCCATAAAATCATTTTTATAAAACTCATTTTGTGGATAATGAGGGCTAAAAAGGACTAAATATGCTCACAAAGATAAACATAATAAATAAAGGGAGAACAATTCCCAAAAACAGGTACTGACCCATTTTCCTGTCTAAAAACACATTTCCTAAAATGGTATTTAGTAGTATTAGTTCATTATTTATTATTCATTTTGGACAAAATTCAGATTTAAAATAGTCCAATTGAATGCCGATTTATAAACTGCTGCATTTTTTCAGGTCCCGAAATTTCTTAATCCGTCTTCCTTTTTTTTTTTTTTATTATAGAATTATCCTAACTCGAAAATCCAAGCCTAGGATAAAACTTTTATTGATATACAAAATCAATTGCAAGAGGGAGACATCAACCTTATAGGTCCGTCTTCCCTCTTGAAAATCAATTACAAATTTTTTTAAATTCTTAAAAAATAAAAGATTTTGTCAATATTACATAAATATTTTTATTTAAAAAATAGAATATGAAAGAAAATAAAATAAGAACGTTCATTTATCTATTTCTTTTTTTTCTTTTTTTTTAAAATTAAATTTTAAGCGTATATCACAAATATATCTATTTTTTTTTTACTTATTACAAATTCTATTTAAATATAATTTTTCTTTTTCGTTTTAAGTTTTAAATCAATTCAAATTACAATATTTAAAAAAATTTCTGGAATGATAAACATACAAACCGTAAGAAAAACTAAAAAAAAAAAAAAATTAAGGTATGTATAATGTACCTTTTTTGTAATTAATTATCTTCATTCGTTTCTTATTTTTAATTAAATATTCATTTCATACATTAACATATAAACTCAATGTACGTGAATAACAAATAATCGTGCATATCTCATATAACACTAATTCTAAAAACAAGTAAATCCCTTAGGTGGCGTTCTGTTTGTATTTTATTTTATATTTTCATTTTCGAGAATGTTTTGTATTTTGTGTTTTCATTTTTGTTTTCAAATTTGCTGAAAACGCGTTTGGTTTGTCATTTCTGAAAACTGTTTTTGAAAATGAAAAGCTGGAAAATACGTTCTGTTTGAAATTTTGCAGAACACTATTTAAACTATTTTTAATTAATTTGCTTGCAGAATACTACTAACTCCAACTCAAATTTCCTTTCACAATACACTAAAAATATGGTTACATGCAACACACTAATGTGAGCATTAAAAGTCTATATTAACACAGCTTGGTCAGGTTCGGGACTTGAGAAAGCTCTACTTCTATTAAAATTCAGAAAATGCAAGTTCTTTCAAAACCACCAGAGTCCATTTATCATTGCATTTTTTTGAAATATAACAACAAGAATTCTCATTTAATTTTTTTTGTAATGTTGATATTGAATTCAATAAAATTTTATTTAAACTAAGTTCTAAGTTAAGATAATTCTCAAAAAAAAAAAAAAATTATTTATTTAGGCTTAGTTCCAAGCTAGAATAATTCTAAAAAAAATAAAAACTTTATATTAAGCTTAGTTCTAAGTTAAGGTAATTCTAATAAAAAAAAAAAAAAAAAAAATTCCCAAAACGCGTTTTCCGCGTTTTGGACATTTTTTTTCGAAATACACACAAAACGCCCAAAACGATGTTTCGGGCGTTTTCCGTTTTGTTTACAATTTTTTTTTTTGTTTTCCAAAATGCGTTTTCGAAAATGGTAAAGAGAACGCGTTTTTAGCGTTTTCGAAAATAAAAACAGAAAACGACCTCAAAACAGTAAAGAGAACAGGGGCTTAACTTCGCAAATTTTTCTAATTTGTACCTAGTATATATATAATATAATAACATGATAGCACACGGAACACGGTTCAAAACACCCCAATTTTGGCAGAAATATGAAACCTGATGGTCCATACATTCAGAATTAACACCAAAGAGTTCGACATTCAAACCAACTTGAAGGTTAGACATTGCAAACAAGGTAAAAACAGAAAGCCAAGCCATTCTAAGGAAAAACCATGAAACATTTAACATTATCGAATATCCAAATGCAGAGTGCAAACTTAAGCCTCCTCCTGAAGCCCCTCTTCGTCTTCATAATCATAGCCTTCCTCATCGGCTGTTGCATCTTGGTATTGTTGGTACTCAGCAACGAGATCGTTCATGTTGCTTTCTGCCTCGGTGAACTCCATCTCATCCATACCCTCTCCAGTATACCAATGCAAGAAAGCTTTCCGGCGGAACATAGCTGTGAACTGCTCACTGACCCTCCTGAACATTTCTTGGATTGAAGTTGAGTTACCAATGAAAGTGGAAGCCATCTTGAGGCCAGTCGGAGGAATATCACAAACGGTAGACTTCACATTGTTGGGAATCCATTCAACAAAGTAGGATGAATTCTTGTTTTGTACGTTAATCATCTGCTCGTCAACCTCCTTCGTGCTCATCTTGCCACGAAACATTGCAGAGGCAGTCAAATAACGTCCATGGCGAGGATCAGCAGCACACATCATGTTCTTTGCATCCCACATTTGCTGGGTAAGTTCAGGAACGGTGAGGGCTCGATATTGCTGTGACCCACGAGAGGTGAGTGGAGCAAACCCGACCATGAAAAAGTGAAGACGGGGGAATGGAATGAGGTTGACAGCAAGCTTGCGAAGATCTGAGTTCAATTGACCAGGGAACCGAAGGCAGCAAGTCACGCCACTCATGGTAGCAGAGATGAGATGGTTCAAGTCACCAACTGGTCAAGAAAAATCCACAAATAAATTAAGACCAGAAAACTTATGTTAAAATATTGAACTATGATAGGCTAGAAAATCAATGGGGCTCGCATCTGTGTAACCAAGAATCTAAGAACGTAGTAATGGTATAAATCAAGCACAACTTCCACAACATACTATATAATCCTGAAACCGTTAAATCATCCATCATTGAGGAAAATTGATCTTTCAGGCAACCAGAAAACTAGATTTTCACCAGAAAGAAAAGATCCTATAATTGAACCACAGTAGCTACAATGCTAACATATAACTAACTGTAGACCCCCCAAATTTCAACTCTTTTGAAACTAAGCATTATTCACGTGCGAGGCAATGGAAGTGGAACACACTGCTCATGAGATGTGTGCATAATTCTGCAGTTAAACACGCAAAACAGTAAACGACTGAATATTTAACTGTATAAAAAGGCAGGAGAAGAGTAACCTACAGCTTGGAGTTGTGAGTTTCAGGGTTCTGAAACAAATGTCATAGAGCGCCTCATTATCCAACACCATACACTCATCGGCATTCTCAACAAGCTGGTGGACCGAGAGAGTAGCATTGTAGGGCTCAACAACAGTGTCTGATACCTTAGGGGATGGGAAGACAGAGAAAGTTAGCATCATACGGTCTGGATACTCTTCCCTGATCTTAGATATCAGAAGAGTTCCCATTCCTGATCCTGTTCCACCTCCCAATGAGTGACAGACCTGAAAACCTGAAAGTTTAAAATATACATGAGACAAGAGCTGAATTATGGAGCAATAAACACACACTATTAAGCAATTTATTCAATTAGACAGTCTAAAATAAGCAGAGTGATGTCAACAGACACTTGGCACAAAATCTACTAAAGTTATCACGTTTTCCTGCAAGAACTACTAAATTTATCATGTTTTGTTTTGTCCTGATTTGGTTCAATTTCATTTGTAATTTTGCTTATCAGTTCAAGATTTTTGTTTCTTGAACCAAATTTAAAGCTAATCCCCTCCAACGCCACCTGACAAATACTTCTCAAAGACATACACTTAATTTCATTTTTTCCTCTGTAACGTATAAGATCTATGACTGCGTTTGATAACGAGGGTAGAATTTGGGTGGAAAGAAAATGAATTGCAGGGAATTGAATTCCTGGGAATTGGAAGTTTAATGTATTTGATTGGTTTAATTTTCTAGGTGGAAAAAATAGGGAATTTTTCAACTTTTATTATTTGATTGACATTATTTTCCATGGAAAATAAAGTAAAATTTATCTATTTTAATAATAAAAAAAAATTATTTTTTCACACATTTGTACTTGATAATAATAATGTTAATTTTTAGAAAAATAAAATAAAATCAATTAACGACAACAAAAATGATCAAACGTAATGAAAATGGTATAAGATTTTCCATGAAAAATAAAACATCCTCCCACCTTGAAAAACGATTTCATTTAAATCAAGGAAAATACCGAATTTTGAGGCAAGTGAAAAAATGAATTTCATGAAAAATTTAGGCAACCAAACCGCGCAAAGTTGAAAAATTACATGAAAAATCATATTTTCCATGGAAAACTTAGTGTATCAAACGCACCCTATGTGTTTCTTCTGTCTGTAATAAATTTATGCTTATAATTGCAATTATACATCAGTAAATACAAGTGAGTACATATGGAACTTATATCCTTAAAGAACTTTCCCTTTCAGTAATCAGAAAAACAGGATCTTCAAAGTAGGGAGAAAAAAAAAATGTTTAAAAAAGGAAAAGAAATCCAAACAAAAACCGCCTGATCCTAAAATCAATCAAAATCAGTTGAAATGTACTATACGCACCAATGAGTGCAACTGATGCATAAACTACTGCAGATCGCTAGACACAAACAACTTTCGAAAATTTCTAAAACGTCAAAGATGAGAAAAATTGAAAAACAGACTATAGAATGAATTAATAGTAAATATTCATATTCGGAAAGGGTAAAGGTAAACCAAACTAAATAATAAATACCTTGTAGGCAGTCACAGTTCTCGGCCTCTTTTCTCACTACATCAAGAACAGAATCAATTAGCTCAGCTCCCTCGGTATAATGACCCTTCGCCCAGTTGTTTCCAGCACCGGACTGCCCAAAAACGAAATTATCAGGCCGGAATATCTGCCCATACGGTCCAGATCTAACGCTGTCCATGGTGCCAGGTTCGAGGTCCATGAGAACTGCACGTGGGACAAAACGCCCACAGCTAGCCTCATTGTAGTAGACATTAACCCTCTCCAGTTGCAGATCACTGTCGCCTTTGTACCGTCCGGTGGAGTCGATGCCGTGCTCTGCACACACCACCTCCCAGAACTTAGCCCCGATCTGGTTGCCGCACTGGCCTCCTTGAATATGCAAAATTTCACGCATTGTGGATTTGAATTAGGATTACGATAGATACGAAAAATGAATGTATAGGTAGACAGAGGAACTACAGAGAATGAAGGAAGGTTAGGGTTCCAGTGAGTTTAAAAATGGAGTGTCAGTGTGGCTTTAAACGGGAAGATGTTGAAGTGGGAATTTTCGAATTTTAAATTTTTATCGAACACTGGGATGAAAATTGGAGATACAAAATGTATACCGTTAAAATATGATTTGAAAAATTGTATAAATCAAAAGGGTAAATAGCACAAATGGTCCATAATATTTGAATTTCTTGCGAAAATGGTCCCCAACATTTAGATTTTGACATTTATACCCTCATAATCACTAAACATTGCGAAAATGGTCTCATTCCGTTAGTTTCCACCTTTAAAAATGTGTAAATAGCACAAATGGTCCCTAACTTTTGAATTTTTTGCGATAATAGTCTCTAATATATTAAAGTCATCTTTGGCATATTTAGTTTGTAACCTCCAAACATTTGTCGTATTTAGTCTATAATATATTAAGTCCCTATACGTTTGACATATTTAGTCCCTATTTCAGAGCAATTATTTCAAATAATGTGGTTTGTAATTGTAATTTTTTGAAGAATTTGCAGTTAAAAAGTAAAAAAAATAATTGAATTTATTTATAGATTATTTTATTGATAAAATGTATGGTTGAAAACGAGTTTTAAAAAAATAAAATTTATTCTGAATTTCTAAAGTGCACAATAAAATATTTAACAAAAATTCACCGCATTAACATTTCAACCTATTGGTAAAATAATAAAATCATGGAACATAAACAAACAAATACATTGGACATCATCTTAAAAATTGAATAACAAATATATTTTTATCAGTTCTACTTTCGATTTCGATTTTCGACTTTCAATTTTGAGAATCGATTGATTTGAAAATTAAGTTTGGATAATTTGGGTTAAAAAGTAAGATTTTTTTAAAAAAATTTATGCATAAATTTAAAAAAAAAAAATTATTAATACAATGTGTGGAAGAAAACGAGTTTTGAAAAAATGAAATTTTGAAAATCGATATTAATCGGTTCTCAAAATCGAAAAATAAAAAATAGAACTGATAAAAACATATTTATTATTCAATTCCTATAATGATGTCCAATGTATTTTTATGTTTATGTTCCATGAATTTTTTATTTTTTTTACCAATAGGTTGAACTGTGAATGGAGTGAATTTTTGTTAAATATTTTATTGTGCACTATAGAAATTCAGAATAAATTTTGTTTATTTGATGCTCGTTTTCAATTATACATTCCATCAATAAAATAATCTATAAATAAGTTCAATTTTATTTTATTTTTAATTTTTAATCTCAAATTCTTCAAAAAAAAAATTACAATTAAAAATCACATTATTTGAAATAATTTGTCCGAAATAGGGGCTTAATATGTTAGGGACTAAATACGTCAAACGTTTGAAGGTTACAAACTAAATATGTCAAATATGACTTTAATATGTTAGAGACTATTATCGTAAAGAATCCAAAGGTTATGGATCATTTGTGTTATTTACATGTTTTTAACTGTGGAAACTAACAAAATCTAACGGTAGGGATCATTTTCGCAACGTTTGGTGATTATAAGGGTATAAATGCCAAAATCTAAACGTTGGGGACCATTTTCGCAAGAAATTCAAAGGTTGAGGACCATATGTGCTGTTTACCCAAACCAAAATTTGGCTTTTGCCAAAAAAGGCTAATTTAGCATTTGTTTGGTAACACTGTTTGGTTTATAAATTGGTTTATTTATAATTTTGAGGTAAAAAGTAAACAGTTTGAGAAATTATCTAGTTTATAAATTGGTTTAAAAATCAGTTTATTTTGTTTACCAAACGAAGATTTGAAATCAATCACAACCATATATTTTATAAGATTCACAATTTTTCAATCGCACATCTCATCAATTTTTATCAAAATCTACTAAAAATGTTATTTTACTCTACCAAAATAGGGGCAAAATGTATTGTGTTTATCCCCAGGTAACAATTATGGCGATTCATCTATACGTTGACGCCCTAGATGAGATTGTTTGGAGGGGTATGCTAGATGACAACTTTGCTTTCAAGTCTACTTGGCAGTTAGTTTAGACAGGTCAGTGGTCCCATGACTGTTTTCAACTTATGCGTGGCACTACTCTCATAGTATCTTTCTTCATTTGGAGGCTTTGGCATGGTTTGGTCCATGTGGACTTGATTATTCAAGGAGGACTGGTTGCCATTTGGCTTCCCATGCCAGTGTTGTTCTGAGATAATACCATTGTACACACCATCATAGGCAACAGCATATCATATCAGGTATGGCGACACTCCGGAGCAGTGTTTTAAAAAGCGTGAAACGTGACGAAGCGTAGAGCTCAAAAGTCAAGCTTTTGAAGCTTAAGCGGGAGTAAGCGTTAAAAAACGTTTTTCAATTCGTAAATATTTGATTTAAATTTTACCCATACTTGAACAAGTAAAAAAAAAAGGACAGCTGCGCGCTTCGGCATGCATTGTGCGCGCTTCACGCGCGTTTTTTAGATAAAAATTTTCAAAAACGCGTTTTTCTCGCCTTTCGCCAAAGTACCTATGAGGTTGGGTGAGGATGTTAGATAGCAATTCCAGATATGAAGATACTCTACCTAACATTCTTTTATTGATATTTTGATCTCTTAGGATCGGGATGAATGACACAAAGCATAGGGAGATTCAGATGGAATCGAACAGATCATTTGGAGAGTATACCGTATGCTCTCGTTTCTTCACAAGGGACGAATTTTCAAACTACTTCATTAGCTTGGGGACATAGTTGTCACCCTATTGTTTGATATATATATTGCTTTCCCTCCTCATCGCCCCCTATTTTAGTTTTTTGACACACTCCATTAGTAGGATCATATAAGATCAACATTGATGGATGTGTCAAGGACAGTGCTGCTAGTGGTGGGGGAGTCATCAGAGACCATGGATGACACTACATGAGGGTGTTCTAATCCTGTTACGATGACTGCCTTATTCTTGAGATTGAGTTGTGAGCTATTCTTGATGGCATACTTCTTGCCCGTCACTCGGCATTCCATGCATTTAGGCCTCCATTTAGTAACTGTACTTTTTTTGTTTATAAACCAGTTTATAAACTGTACAATTTTTCAAATCACTTTTTAATCATTCACATTTTCTCTTCACTTTTCAACCACATATTTTACCTCGAAAACATAGATAAATCAATTCATAAACCACGTTCTTTTACCAAATATAGGCTAGGTCGAGGCTAACTCTGTTGTGGCCATTCACTACATCACCAAAGGTGGAGGACCATGGAAGATTTAGGAAACTCTTCAACAAATTAGAGACATCATTCACTTCGATCAAGACACTAACTCTCACATCCATCGTGAGGATAATCAAGTGGTTGACTCACTAGTGAACTCGCATGTGAGGGATGGGATCAATGCCGCTACCAGGAGCACATATCACATGATCTACCTCGCCAACTTAGGGCACTTGTGCAGATTGATAAATATATTCACTGTCCAGTTTTAGAGGCCACTAGTGTATTTTGCGTTTACATTCTTCTCATTGTACAGGAGGTAGTATTTAGTCATTTACTGCTTTCAGTATCTATACTTTTCATTTGTTACACTATCGATCTTTTGGAAGTCAGGTTTATTTCTTCATTTTCCCTAGATTATATCTTTTTTATGATATATACATGATTGGAAATCTTAGCCCCCATTGAGCTTCCTAGGTTGAACTTAAAAATTCACCAATGTATGAATGTCTTTGCTATATATATCTCTGTTACCTAGCATTGTTCAGTTTTTATACGATACAAATGATATTTTTAATTTTCTTTCATTTCTTAGCACTGTTTATTATTACACAATTTACCTTAGACAGTTAGACTTAGAGCTGGGTTATGCAATAATAATTTAAGCCCCTATTTGGTTCAATTAAAAAATTATATTAAAAATTTAAGTTAAAATTAACAGTTAACTTTGATTACATATTTTATGGAATCATTAATTTTTCAATCACATGCTACATTAATTTTTATCAAATTCTAATATTGACTTGAAGCCATCACTACAAGACTTGGGTTTCACTCTAAGCTGGGGAAAAAGAATGGGTGTGACCCCATATGGACACCACAGGAATAAGGCTTACACAAAAGTTGATTTTGCCAGAAATCTAAGGAAAATGGAAGAATGTTACCGAGTGAGAGCAGATTTTTCTATCATGAAATCTTGGGAACAAAGCAAGGAATTCCAAACCTCATCAACTTAACTTACATTGGGAAAAGTCTTTCTAGTCATTACAGTTTGCTTTCATAGACATGACTTGGGAATGTGTCTTCGAGATAGATTTAGGATAACACTTTGTAGTGAGCTAAAATTTGGAGCATGTGTGTTCAGTGGCCCCTTATCAAATTAATGTAATTTATTTGTATTTTCTAAATAAAATATGGAGAGAGAAAATGTGTATAACAAAAAATGAGTTTGAGAAATTATGTACATTATAAATTGAAGTATAATTTGCAATAATTACTTAAAAGAACACGGCCTAAATAGTTCCCGTCAAATTATGTAAATTTTACACTTTATATGGAGTCACCTCCAACCAATGATTACACTAGATTAATATTTTTTATTTTCTTTTTATTTGTTTCTCAACAATTAAGTTGTTTTAGGAATTTTTTAACTACACATTATTATATTATTATTAAAACTATTAAATTAGAAGTTCTATTCATTAAACGAGTTAGTAACGAGTGCATTGCACGTGGCTTTATAATGATATTATATATGAAATATATTTGAATGTCTTGAATTGAATATCTTTTTAATACACATAAACTATTTTTAATATTTTTTTTTAAAAAAACTTTATAAATTAAAAGCACGTATTTACATGTTTGATTATCTATTAGATTAATATTGAGTCAATATTTGCGTCAAGACAAAAACTAAAAAAGAGACTAGACTTGCTAACAAATTGAAATTGATTGACTTAATTTCACTAAATTGAAGATGATTTTATTTAAAGCTCAAGCTTGCTTAAGGTGGAACAAAATATATTTCAAGTACATAGCTTTAATATATTTTATTTTTTCAAAATTATTGTCAACTAAAAGATGCTTTTAATGTATTACTTCATCAAATATTTTTTGCGTACAATTTTTATAAATAATTGAAGTCGAGACTTGAATAAAAAAAATAACAGCTCTGAAAAAGTATTGAACCACTTAAAAACATGAATGTCAGCTCTCTTAGCTACTAAAACAATAAGTTATATATATTAATAAAAAATATCATCAGTCCCCATGTCTCTTAGAAATCACTAAACATGAATATGTAAATTGTGATAAATATAGACGAATTTGGAAGAAATTAATAATAAATAACAACAATGATATCACATTTATACAGTGGCATATTAGTAAAATATTTGGTAATCAATATTTATTAGTAACATTTTTTTTTTTTTATAAAATAGGATCAATACATGCGTAAATAAATGTGAAATTTATTTTTAATTATAAAATGCTATAATTAAATAAATTGAAGAATAAATAAGAAATTATAAATTATTTTCGAGAGTATTATGATCCAAAAAATTTCTCCATTCAAGTTCTTTTAGAAGCAGTATTGATATAAATATAGATCAATGAAATTTGAAGAGATAACGACCATCATTAAATTATAAAATGCTATAATTAAAATAAAATTAATTGAAGGATAAACAAGAAATTATAAATGATTTTCGAGAGTATTATGATCCAAAATATTTCTCAACTCAAATTATTTTAAAAGTAGAATAGGTATAAATATAGATCAATGAGATTTGAAAAAACATCGACCATCATTAATTAGAAAAATATTACATTAATTATAATATATAATAATCAAAATAAAATTAATTGAAAGGACAAATAAGAAATTGTAAATTATTGTTGAGAGTATTATGGTTCAAAAAAGGTTCTCTCATTGAGGAACTTTTAGAAGTAGTATAGATATAGATTAAAATATTACATTTATTAAAAATATATAAAAAAAATTACACTACTAGAATTGCGCGATCAGTGATGAAAATTTATCGAAGAACAACTTTCATCATTAATAGGTTTACCTACGAGATTATAAAATTATCGACCTAATAAATATAAACATTATTTATTAACTTTGAAACAATGACATTTGAAATAAACTATGTTGATCCAATTAGCACCAAGGCTCTATTTTGTAATACAGTAATAATTATAAATTGGTTTATTTATATTTTTGAAGTAAAATGTGTAGTTGAAAAGTTGAGAGAGAAATTGTATGTGATTAAAAAAGTGTTTTAGAAATTGTATTGTTTTATAAATTTTAATGATTGTAATAAAGAACATAGGCTTAAATATAAATGAAACTTAGTCATAAATACATTGCAATCAATTAGTCAATCAATAATTACAAGAAAGTAAATAGCACTAGATATGTAACGAATGAAAACCCTTTGAAGACTCTTCAAAGGGAAATGACCTCGGGCAATTGTGACACTAAAATTTACTAGAAAAAATAAATTACTATTAGCCCAAACACAACTAAACCTTAATAAACTCTGACCATCCAACCTGTAAATTAGATATGTCAATTTGGGTGGTCTAGACTAGGTTGGCCCTAAAATATACGAGTTCGATAACGGTCCATGTGAAAAAAGTGCACCCCCTGCAGGTTTACGGGTCGATCCAGGTTGACCCACAAGATTTGAACAACAATCCAGGCCGTTCACCGGCCAATTAGAGTCTCTGATCCCTATTTGGCATGTATGGATAAAAACATAGAATTTTTCATGCAAAATATATATATATATATTTATTTATTTATTTATTTATTTATTTTGTAAATTGCTAAATACAAAATGAACAAAATGATAAATTCATATTTATATAAGAAATGTTTACATAAAATTCAAATTTAAATCTTATGTTACGTGAATTACTTTTAAATTTGCAAAATTAAATAGAACATAAACAAATAATAACTAAAATCATTTCTAATTATTACTATCAAATATTTATGTTTTAAGTACATTTCAATTAGATTGGCATCTACTATACTATAATTTACATCCCTACTAGGTTGGCGCTTACTTAACTATAATTTAGTTATTCAAATTTGTAAATTTTTATTTTTTAAGTATTTCGCGAGCCACCGGGTTAGCAACGGTCCTCGAAACTTGCGGTTCACACCTTGACTCATGAATCGTCCGCTCGGGTCACAGGTTGGCTTAAGGTTTTCGGTCAATTCAGACAGATTTTCACGGGTTCGGTCCCCACGCTCTTCTTGACACTCTACTGTAAATCATCAAAGAACTGTTCAATTGTACCCCCAGTACTTTCCTCCAAATTTCTGAACTATCTTTCCCTCCAAGTGGATCTCCAAGAACGAATTTCGTTCTTCTTAAATTGGAACTCCAACGACCTCTCTCTTCAACTTTGGAACCCTGAATATTTATTTGTAAAAGATTGAAGGTTTTGTGTTTTATCATTGAACAATCTTGAATTTCAAATAAAAAAGTTATTGTAAATTATCTTGAATAATCAAGGAATGAATCAAGAGATGGATATAATATTATCTTTATGATATATAATGATCAACTACACCTAAACACAAAATAGTGGCTTGGTATATATATAGTAGAAGGATGTAGGAGACAATTTATGGTTAGTAGAAGTCTAAAAATCACGAAACAACATTTGCTTGGATTTTACGACCGTTATAATTTTTGTCATATCTTTCTCTTCCGATATCTGATTGAGATGATTTAAAATGCATAGTTTCAAAGGGACACAATTCTTGTAGAAATATAATTTTTCCAATTTGAATGTTTGCTTTATGAAAAACTAATCATACCCTCGGACTTATAGAGTACGATCCATTTGAGAATTTGATACTTCTTTGACTAATTGCATCTCAAGTCCTTCAGAACATTACTTTGATTTTCTTGAGTTCAAATGTTCAACTAAATCAACTAAAATGCTTGGAATTTTATTACAACTCAACAAAATGTGAACTTTTATCTACGGATTGTCAATTAACAAATTCAAAACCTAACACCCCCTTGACATTTCGAAACAAAATCACATGTGATAATAAAAAGATTACAAAATATCAAGTATAACTTCTACGACTCAAACCCAAAACGGAAACAATTGCATGTGATACATGTTTCTTGAAACAAATCAGCTAAAAAAAATACCAAGTGAAAACAAAATTGCAAACACCAAAACTACAATTCAATTGCTTGTGATATTTGTTTCTTGAAACAAATCAACTCAAACAAATACCAAGTGAAAAGCAAATGAGATAATCATCAACTAACAACATCAATTTGAGATATTAACACTATGCTAAATACACCAACCAAAATCATAATAGTAATATATACTCCATATAGATTTGCTAGAAACAACAAAAATGTCAAAGTGTAAAGTAAAAAAGAAAAGAAAAAAAAACTTCCCCTAAGTAGTACTACTTATTCTCCTACTAATTCATATATTAACCACTCTTCTTCTCCCACTTTACGACATGAATGACAAAGGAAAATCAAGTAATATAATAATGAGTAACGTAAAGAGGAATGAGGGAACAACTATGCACATAAACAAATTATGCAAGTCATGTGATGAAAAAAACTCTTTTCCTTTTTAGATAACTATTTTTCATGAGTTTTTAAATATGAAATTAAGTGGTGAAATCACATTAACAATTTACTTACTTACTTATACATGCATAATTCTTAAACATTGAACCCTCCCCCACACAACTCATTCAAAACATATAAGTAGTTATTTGTATAAGCTATCCATGCGCGAAAATGCATCTCTAGAGATCTCAATTAATTCAGCTCCGAATAATCCAACTTCGTGCTAAGAATTTAGTAGTGAAAGCAAAGGTCGATCCCATGAGGAACGAAAACTAAAATAATCTCAATGTTAATTAGAACCAATTGAGGAGGTTTTGAGTTTGATTTGTTTATAAATAATTTAAATAGTAAAGCAAAGCACTTAGATTTTATTGAGAAAATCAAATGTGGAGTAATCTCATTTCTCAGGTTCAGTTGTACCCTTTTGCTAATGTTATCACCTTTCGAGTAACATGTATCTACTCTATTCTTGATTTATCACCCTTAAGTAGTTAAAAAGCTCTAACTACTCCAGTTCTTCCTCAATTGTATTCAATTAGATTAAACTCTCTAACTAGGTCTTAGCTGTTGGATAACCAAAAACAAGCTTTTTAGGTTTAGTGTAACACCTAGATGAATTGTTAGAAGAAAGGGATGAACTAGGTTACCAATTACACAAGCTCATATTAGTTAACCTAGGTCGGACTTTCATTATAAATACAATATTCTCAATTGCTACTTTGATTCGAACAATAAAATGATTACACATCCAATTATTCAATCAAGCATATATATCGACACAATAAATTAAAAGATAAGGCCTTAATCAAATAAGGTATTGCATTGATTGAATTGAAAAGTTATAAAAAATCCAACAATTAAAATATAAAAAAAGATACTACGTCACAAGTTTAGGAAAAGCGAGAAGGTAGCAATATGGGACACAACGTCCCCTTCGAACTAGGTAGAGAAGCTTGGATGAGCATAGTCATGAGGAAACCCAGAAATTTATTTTTTGAATCCACCTTCTTTGTTCTTCTTCTTGAGATGTGTAGAATTCCCACTCCAATTTTTTTGATTCTCAAAAGATAAAAGTTTCAACCCTTCAATTGTGCCTTAAGTCTCATTTTATAGTTACCAAAAGACTCAGAAAGGCATCCAAAATTGTGACCTAAATGCCCATTGAAAAAGGAAACAAATTAGGGTTTGGACATGACCAACACAATTTCCGCGCAACAATTACAGTTGTAACTCAAATACTTACGACCGTAAATATTTCTCTACGTCAAATTGTCTTTCTTAAATTTCCACGGTTACGGCTGTAAGTCATTTTCTGCTTTAAATTTTTCGACGGTCTTCTCATAGTTATAGGCTTAGCTGCTTGTTTATGCCCTTAACATGCAGCAAGTCCCCAACTTCTAGCTTTGGTCAACTTGGTTCCTGAACTTCCCGTTTTGCGTTCTCTTCATCCCAATTCCATTCCATTCCTTTTCATTTTTCTTATTTCTAAACATCAAAATAAACAAAAACACGTAAAAAGCACTTTTTAAAAACAATAAAATCACATAACACATACGACTGGGAGAATTATATAATTGCTTTTGAACACTTATCATTGATGTTTAACTTTTCTATACCCTTCATGGTAAGCTACATTGCCCTTCGGGGTTGCTACTTCACCCTTCGGAGTTTATATTTATTTTGAAAGGCATTAGACTTTTATGTTATGTATTAATGGTATGTTAACCTTATATATCCTTATGTTGAAATTCCATTCTAACTTACTCATAATATTGCATGCAATATCAAACAAATATATATTAAAAATGTAAAGCATACCTCTCGAATGTGGATGTCAATTGGGAAGCTTTATATGTATGTGGAATCTATAGAATCACTTTTAAAACAAAAGCTCTAATACCAAGATTGTGGCAACCCCAAACCCCCACACGTCATTTAACAATAATAAGTAAAAAAAATGGATAAAATTTAAATTTTTGGAGCAAGGAAGCACTTGGTGTCGACAGAAAATGAATTGGGCATTGTAGGCACTTTGATGTCGACACCAATACTGTTTCCGGGCAAATATTTTTGGTGTTGACACATAGGATTTCGTGTCAACACATAATAGTCAAACCTAGTTTTTGCTTTGAAAAGTAACTTTGAACATAAGTTTTCCAAAACATAAAACATACTATATAAATACTTCCCCGAGCTAGACTACAACATGTTTATGGAAAGAGGACTTATAAAAGCATAACAAAAACATCCTTCTTCCCATTTTAATAAAACTAGTATAAATTGACATAGTTTCAAAGTTCCTCGCTCGGGATATCGTCTAAGTACTCATACTCCATCATTTCTCTACTATAGAAAATCCACGTAAAAGTGGGACCGTAGAAAACGAGTCAAAGTAGGGAAATCACGACAAACCTGCCAGGTATTAATCTCCACAGCATACATATAAAGCCAGCCACCATCAACCGACTTTATCCACTATCGAGAGATGACCTCAAACGTATAAAAGTGTAGCATCTACAAGATAGAAACAAACATGAAAAACATGAATTGATAATTCAATGAGTAAATGATACACGCGCAAATTCTTTTTCAAAATAAATATTTATTATGGCCGATTATAGATTATCTCCTCTTTCCCAAATCGCTTACATTTCAAATCACTGGATATCCATACAATGGCCATCACACTAATATTATTTCACTTTCTAGGACTTCTAAATCCTGTCATCTTTCACCTTATTCGACTCCAATAAGGTTACTAGATCACTAGGTCGTTCATCAAAATCTTGGAGATATCCAATACAATACATTGATTACCGAGGGGGCTAGAGTTCAAATATATAACATCATGTACAAATATTTCTTTATACATAACTTTTCTTTATAACTCATGACATATCAAATGCATTGTATCTAAAGCATATTAATACATTATGCCAAATACGTGGGTATATCGAATACTCACAATTTCTGATGATATTATGTTACCAAATCAACCTATAAATCACAAAATCACAACATAAAAAGATCAGAACACAAAAGTGTTTGGTGTCTACATGGGTGTCGACGCCATGTTCATCGTCTCCATTTACGTCGACACCAAATGTCCAGATGTCGAAACCATGTGTGTTTTCAGATTTTTTGACAAAAACATTTGCTAAAACATCTTGTATAATAAAAAGAATGAATTGAAACGGATTGGAACATGATGTAGATATAGAGTTCTTACCTAGGGTTTTAAGGAAGAAAAACTAGTTTGTTACTGTTTCAGCTTTGATTTTCAGGTGTGAGATTTATATTTTGAATTCAAGGCTATTTATAGAATTGAAAGGTTGCATGGGGTGGAGCGGATCATGACCGTATGGGATTTGTCTTGGAGGCTAGAGATTGATTTGATTTATTCATCATGAGTGCAAGGCTTGATGTGTAATGTCCAACTCATGCAAGTAGGAGGTGCACTCTATAGATAAGAGATGAGTGATCAAAGCTATCAGGGTCATGGTTGAAGTCTAGGTTCCACCTCATGCTTAACTCTTTTTAGAAATTCCAATTTTTCAGTTTCAAGAGGACATGTTTGAGTCCATATTCGAGGTAGAAAATGATTATTGAAATGTAGAGTTCTTGGTACCATTTCAAAGTACCGCGACATACTTTCACGTGCGATTTACCACGCAAGAAATGGTTAACCAAGTAGGAAGTTATGACATGTCAAAGTTGGCTACACGAAATAGTTTTTCTTTACCGTTCGGTAAAGTGCCAACTTAAAATTTCGTCAAAGCTATCCGTTGATCGAAATTGAAAACGGATTTCAGATTCTCAATATTCATTTTGAGAACTTATCCGTACATATATCATATGCAATTAATAGGAATCGAAAGTGATCAAATGAGTCTCCCAAAGAGAAGCGTTTAAACACGTTTTTCGAACTTTTTGTTTTCAAAATAATTTTATTTCTAAAAATAATGCAGGGATGTCAACGAGCCAAGTCGAACCGGCTCGCGAGCCAAAGATCAAGGCTCGAGCTTTTAGGGGTCGAGCTTTTTTTGGCTCGAGTCAAGCCGAGCCAAAACTCGTCCTAAAAAATAAGGCTCGACTTGAGCTTTAGGCTCGAGCTTTTTCTGGCCGAGATGGGCCAAGCCGAGCCAAGTCTCGAGTTTCCAAATTTTATTTTGTTTTTATAATAAAATCCATAAAATTTTTATTAAAAATGTATATATACAACGAGCCGAGCTGAGTTGAATTTCAATGATCTAGCTTTTTTTTGGGCTCGAGCAGAGCCGAGCTAAAGCTCGTTTATGAAAAAAAAAGCTGGGCTCGAACTTTGGCTCGAGACTTTGAATCGCGAGCCGAGTTATGCCCGAACTTTTTTCGAGTCGAGCCCGAACGGCTTGGACTTACGAGCCATTTTGCCATCCCTCCCAATGTGAAGGAATTAAGAGCCACCACATGGTGCTATAGCCAAACCGCTACACCCTACCATTCTGTTTGAGTAGCTCCGTCACCTTGGCAATTTCGGTGTACTTTCTTCTTCGAATTTGCGCAACTCATTGTTAGAAAAACAGAACAACCACCCCAAATTTATTCAAACACATGTCAAGAAATGAATTAATTTACATCAAAACAACCAGATTATTAAAGGATTGGAACGATTTTATATTTTCAAAATGAATTCAAAAAATATTTACAGATGAATGAGCTAGAAGTGCAATAAATTGAGCAGAGATTTCAAGAATTTAATTAATCAAGATGGAGGAATAAAAATCATTAAAAAATTAGAATATTTGAAGCAGTTGGGATTCTTTGCAGAAATTAAGAAAGAGGTGGAGGGGGTGGACGATGGCCATTTGGGGTTGTAGGAGTTTGAGGCGGGTGGTGTTTGGGATTATGGAAAGATGATGGATGGTGTTTTGTTTTATTTTTTAAAAATTTCTATGGTTAGTCTGCGTATTTAACGGTTTATTACGCCATGAGGGCTATTCCGTCAACAATGTAGATTATTTCGTTTACTCAATTTAACAAATTGGATAGCAATGATGGATCGAGCTCGATTTAGCCGACTATTTGATCCTGATCATTTTTCTTTTTTGTGTCAATGTCCCATCTTATTTTCAAAACACTAACAGAAAACGAAATATATATATATATATATATATATATATATATATATAGTAATTATTTTTGAGATAGTAATATAATTTCTTTATTTAATTAATTTAATTTTGAGCCAACTTCGATTTAACCTTGATTCGACTCTTTGATCCTTGATCATCTTTCTTTTTTGTGTCAATGTCCGATCTTATTTTCAAAACACTAACAAAAATAGAAAAGTAAAAAAAAAAACTTGTGTATAAATTGGGTGAATATAATTTTAGAAGAAAAGAAAGAAGAGTTGGTTATGGGAGGGAAGTTATCTCAACCTAAAAAGGGCCAAGAGAATTCTTAACCCTTATTTTATCCCTCGAATTTCTCTCATTCCCCGCAATTTTTTCTCCTTTTATAAACACCTAACTTGTCATTTATTTTCTTAATTTGAAGGATCCATAGTATCTCTATTTTTCTCCTTCTCATTTCTCATCATTTTGCAGCTTATTCTACCCGTACTTGGAAGACGCGATGGTATTCTACCCTTTCCCACCCCTCTATGATTAATTCATATTTGAATTCATCTAGAAGCATTTAAAATTCTATTTTTATAATATGTAAATGATTGTTTTTGATAATTATAAATTCTGGGGTATTTATTAGTTTCGTGGAATTTCATATTGATGAAATGGTAGTTTTTGCAATCATGAAATTATTGGGTGTTTATTTATTTATTAGTGGAGTTACATGTTGATAGAAGTTTGATTCATATTTGAATTCATTTTAAAAAAGTCAAGACTTGGTTTATAATATGTAAATAATTGGATTTGACAACTATATACTGTGAGTATTTGTTAATTTCATGCAAAATATTTTCTTTGCATATGATACAAATTGTATGATTGATTCATATTCAGAATTCAATTAAAACAATTCAAGATTTCGGTTTCTAAGATGTGCACTATTGTTTTTGACAATTATAAATTTTTGGTTATTTAATTTTAGTTTCTTGCTAATTAATTGTTTTATGGAATTACATATTGATGAATCTTATATGAAGGATTCGAGATTTCGTTTTATATAATATATAAATAATTGCTTTTTGACAATTATAAATTGTTGGGTATTTATTAATCTCATTCAAATTAAAATATTTTTCTTTATCGTTGCAGAATTACGCATGCTAGAAAAATGTATGAACAATGATTTGTATAGTCGATATTCAATTTATCAAGAAAAAAATTATTTTTCGATTAGTGATAGACTTGTATTAATTATTATGAGAGAACTTCGAATTATCCTATAGTAAGATACATCATATTATTAGTTGTGTTGATCGAATTTTATAATTCGCGTAAAGTCATACGACCTATAACCATGCAATCGCATGATAGTCCAAAAATTTGTGTCTTTTCGAAGTGATGTATGGTTTGGTTCCACACCACTTCGTCCACAACCCTTCATCATCTATAAATAGAACCCTTGGAATGTCTTATTCCTTACACCAATGATATGCAACAAGAATATCATTCTCTCTTCTTATCTTAATCAAAATTCTTGCATTTTGTTGCATAATTTTTTATTTTCTTTCATTTTCATTTTTGGAGTACAAAACCACATTTTGGTTCATTGTGCTTGTGTTTTGGAGTGCTACAAATACAAATGGGAGTTGTTGTATCATAGGAGTTGATTGTCATAAACCATAGGCACCGTTGCGGGGCAAATTTGACTTAAGGAGAAAGTGTTCAACATTTTCCTCGATTTTTTCTCTTTTCTTTTCTTTCCATTCCTTTTTATTGTTTCATTATCGTTACTCTGTCCATTTTTCGGCAGCAATTTCATATAATTATCTTATTTATTTGGCGTCACTATACTCAAAATATTTTTCTTTCTTTGCTTGTTATTGATAACTTTTGTGGGCAGGCAAATGCTGCATCCGGAATGGCAGTTGAAGATGAGTGCAAGCTGAAATTTTTGGAATTAAAATCCAAGAGAAATCACCGTTACATTATCTTCAGGATTGAGGGTCAGCACGTGGTGGTGGATAAACTCGGCAATCCTGGCGACACTTACGACGATTTCACAGCCGCTCTGCCGACTAATGAGTGTCGTTATGCTGTCTATGACTTTGACTTCACCACCGATGAAAATGTCCAGAAAAGCAAGATTTTCTTTATTGCATGGTAAGATATTCTAAATACGCGTAAGTAATAAATCGTCTTATTTAGCCTCTATTTGATTTAGCTAAAGAATAATTTTTAAGACCGTGTCTTATTTGGTCTAATACAACGTTTAAATATATAACATTCAGGGGTGGAGCCAGCACTCGATGAGCCTTTAATGGCTCCATCATAATATCTTTTTTTCTTTATATTAGGCGGTTTCTCGCTCGTGTTAACATGGATTTGTCAGTACTAACTTGAATTTCTAGATCTGACACTGAATTTTCGTTAGTATGTTGCACTCGAAAGTAAAAACAAGACATAAGATGGGTGAGAGGTTTTTTATTTTTTTTTGAAAAAAAAAAGGTTGTTCAACAAATCTTAAGGGCATATAGTGTTCAAATTCAAATATATTAGTAATTATTTTATCGTTTTAGTTGTCATATAAGTCAATAAAAGCATATATTTGTCGTGATTTTAGGTCGCCAGATACCTCAAAGGTGAGAATGAAGATGGTGTATGCGAGCTCGAAGGACAGATTTAAGCGAGAATTGGATGGAATTCAAGTTGAATTGCAGGCAACAGATCCAAGTGAAATGAGCCTTGACATTGTAAAATCTCGTGCGATTTGAATATGAGCTTCTTCAGCAACTTTCATTTTTTACCGCTTGTATTATTTTCATTTTTGGTTGTACCCATTCACATTGGATCGTGGTCATAATTTGTATTTTCTCTTCTTATTAGGTAAATTAATTATATATAAATAAGCTTAGTTTCTGTAATCTCAAACAGTACCAAATTAATTTATTTTTATTTCCTTGTCATGGTACAAGATGGGTAAATATTGTTGTGAGTAAATTATAGGTGCTCTATGCATCTTAAGCCTTAAATTTTAACAATTTTGTTTATAAACAAAGAATGTGGTATTTTTGAGGTTTAATATGTGGTTGTAAAGTAAATTGGGAAAATGTGTGTGTGATGGTTTTTAGTTTTAGACAGGAGAGATAATTTGACTTTCGATTAAAATGAATTAGTGGGCAATATGTAGGACAATTTATAGGAACATAAGTAGATGGGAGAATTTAATGGAATAAATAGTTGAAGGAGGAAAACTGATAATTTTATCAAAAATAAGTTTTACAAAGTAGTGAAAATGTTTTTCACAAAACTTACTTTCACATAGACTTCACTACCAATCTTTACATATTTATAGCCTCAAAAAGGAACCTTGACTATTCTGAATTTTTATTTTTTTATTATTTTAGTAAGTAGTCTAGAGAATTCTATGATTATCAATTGTTTACTTGTTTCCCAAGAATATCTAGTGAAATCTAGAGATAGAAGAATCTAGAAATGTGCACCAATTTTAACACTCCTCCTTTGTGCATATTTCAGTAATTCCAATCATATCTGGCAGTGCTTCAAATATTGCTCGTGGTAATACCTTTTTGAATATATCTATTAATTTTTCTTCAGTCTTGCAGTATTTGAGTTTTATCTCCTAATTTACTTGAGCTTCTCCAATGAAGTGATACTTGATGATGCCAATGTGCTTAGTTCTGCTGTGAAATACTGGATTCTTAGCCATAGCTATAGTAGACTTTCTATTGCATTAGATTTCTATAGCTTCATTTTGTAGCTCTCCCAAGTGTGAATGCACAGCCTAATGTGAACTTAACTTGGACTGTGCATGAAACTACAAGTTGTCAGCTTTTGGATTACCATCTTCTTTCTTGAGTGATTTGTTGCTATCCAGGGGAGTTTCTATAGCCTTGCAACCTTCCATTTTGAACTTCTTTATGAGATTTATAGTATATTTCTTTTGAGCAATGAAGATACCATCTTCAGATTGAGTGATTTCGATCCCAAGAAAGTGGTGCATCAATCCTAGATCAGTCATCTCGAATGTTTTCTTCATATTTCCTTGAATTTCTCGATAGTATTTTCATCATTTCATGTACAGATAAGATCATCAACTTATAGAGAGAGAATAAGTATATTTTTTGTACCTTGATTTTTGATGTATAGAGTTGGTTCACTTTGGCTCCTCATGAATCCTTGCTTAGTGAAGTAGTTGTCTATTCTGCTGTACCATGCTCAAGGAGCTTGCTTTAATCCACACATTGCCTTCTTCAGTATGAGAAATTTATCTTCTCTACCTTGTATGATATACCCTTAAGATTGCTCCACGTATATTTCTTCTTCAAGATAGCCATTATGAAATGCTGATTTAAAGTCTAGTTGATAAATCTTCCATTTCTTCTGTACGACTAGTGCAATCAGTTCCCTTATAGTATCAAGACGTACAACTGGAGCAAATGTCTAATTATAGTTGATGCCGAACTGTTTTCCATATCCTTCAACAACTAATCTTGCTTTGTGCTTTTGAATTTTGCCATCAGCTTTAAGCTTTATCTTATAGACCTACTTGACTCCTATAACTTCTTTGTCTTGAGGAAGATCTGTAAGCTCCCAAGTGACATTTTTTTCGATCATTCTTATTTCTTCTTCCATGGGTTTTCTCTATTTTGTTTGTCTTGAAGCTACTTTGAAGCTTTCAGGTTCCACAATCATCAAATTGTATGTTTGATATATTTTTGACAATCTTTGTATCTTCCTTGGCAATGATTCTAGTGAGTCAACTGGTCTTTCTATCATTGCTTGTCGTGGTGACTCTGGTTGGTTGTTCTCTTCATCATTACCTTCTTATGGTTGTGATAGGGTGCTGACAACTTTTCTTTCAACTTGGTCAGTCTTCGAGTTGTCGACCTCATCTTCGTCAAACTTTACATCCCAACCGATAATCAGCTTCTTTGTTCTCAATGTATAGACTCGATAGCCTTTTGATTGAGTGCTATAGCCTAGGAAGATTCCTTTCTCTGTCTTTTCATCGAGATTACCTCTTTTATCTTGTGGTATATGTGTTTAGCACATGCATCAAAAAACTCTTAGATGCTTTGCTAATGGTTTTCGTCCGCTCCATACTTCGACAGGTGTCTTGTCTTGCACTAATTTGTTGGACATCTATTTAGTAGATAGACTTTTGTGCTTATTGCATTATAGACACATTCTGAGCATGATAATATCCTTCCCTCAACCATGGGTCTCACACAGAAGGGTTATTAACTAAATAATTAGTAGATGAAAAATAAACCTAGCTCAACACGAATTTACATCCCTGCAACTACAACACACTGATCCATTTAAAAAGAATAGAATCTGCTGCACCCATGGACATGGCAATATGATAGGCTAATACTACTATCAAACTAGTATGCCTATACACTAAGAAATTAAGGAGCGAAATCACTTCGTAAATGAACAGAAAATAATCGAGATTTCTACTCAAAAAGCTGATAGCAATTTTCAAGAGGCCGTTCAAAAAGTTTCAGAAGCAAACAAAAAAAGGCTATAGATAATGAAAACCATAAAAATATTTAACTGTGCAAAAAAAAAAAAAAAATGTCTACCCGTGCAAATGTAACAGAGGCTACACATAATGAAGACAATAAAATTCAGTTGCACCAATGGACATGGCAATATGAGAAGCTATAACTACTACCTAACTCGTATGCCTATACACAAAGAAATGTAGGAGAAAAAATACTTCGCAAATGGAGACAAAATAAACAACAATTCAACTCAAAAAATGGATAGCAATGCTCTTAGAGGCTGTCCAAAAAGTGGTAGAGGCAAATGAAACAGATGGAAAATACTGCATAAGTGGCTGATTTACCTTAATTTTCCTATCCCACCACTCCTCGTCGTGATAACTTGATGTGTGGAGGTGTTGTACTCAATGCTTGTACACTGAAGAAGTGCCTGGATGTTATTGTAATCATGCCTCACCGCATCCCAATGATTTTCAGTTGCTACTTGGTCTACGCAGTGGAACTAAACAAAAAGATGAGTCTCTCCCAGCCATGTTTCATGAAGCACTTCCCTGGAGATGCCCTTTCCTAATAACCGTTTCACAAGTGATGAAGAAAGTATTATTTTGACTGTATTCCATTTTGCATTCTTTGGACCACTTGAAACATTTTGGTTGCACACTTAAAAAATTCAATTTTTGTCCCCAATAATTTGAAAAACCAGATTACTCGACCCATATAAAGAAATATCGAATTTCCAAGTCTGTAAAGATTACCTGGAAGTAATATGGATTCATGGTTTCAACATATGCACCTCCTTATTACGACGAACGTATATGCTTGCTAGAAATCGTAGCTCCCTCCAATTTAAAGATTATAGATTGATAAACCTATTAATTGGGGATTTTTGGAGAAGATGATGAGTTCCGGAGTGGCTCGACGAGCGTTGACCCGTTGCACGTGCCCGCAGGACCAATAACGAGGCAAAGAGCCAAAAGAATCAAGCAGGCAATGCAAGGATTTATGCAAGTGTGGATGGATGAGTGTCCGAGTGCAAAGACTTCATTTACGTTGCATAACAAAGTGGAAGAGGAGCCAAAGTTATTACAATGCATTTGGATCAAGGAACATCAAGAACATTGTGCAGCAGTTGATTCACGGCCGTAAAGCCTAAAATCACGGCCGTAAAGCCAAAATTACGGCCATAACACTACAAAGGTGAAATTAAGCAGAAGGGGATTTACGGCCGTAAACCAAATCCTCACGGCCGTAAATAAAGTTTAGCATATTTTTATTTTTTTCAGAAGGTTGCTTACGGCCGTAAAAGACATCGTCACGGCCGTAACATATGTTTTTAATTTTTAATCCGTAGCATTCTTACGGCCGTAAACTCATAAGTCACGGCCGTAACTTGGCGCCGCTATTAAGACCTAATTTTGGCGTTTTAGTTTAGGTTGAATTCTAGTTTATTTTTAGTTGCTTTATTTTGTTAGCCTATATATATGACTTTATTCAACATTGTAAAAACAACTATTATTCTTGAGATTAATGATATTGAAGGTGAGATATTCCCTTAATTTCTTCGTGTTCTCGTCGAACAAATTGAACTTATAAAAGGATTTGACAACCTTTGTGGCGTTCCCCCTTTGTGGTTCTTATCTCCGCATCGTAACGAGTCTTGGGTTTAATATACCCATAGTTCTTGCGTCGTGAGGTCGGGGTTGCATTGTTACCGTCTACTATCTAGGATTTTAGAGCTTTCCAGCGTTTAATTCCGCGTGTTCTTGGTGATCCCCGTATCGGATCACATCATCTGGCATCAGAGCCTGTCTCTAAATCCAATTATTTAGTATTCCAGTTCTTTTTCTTTTATTTCCAGTTATTAATCATTCAAAAAAAAAAAATTCATTCCAATTCTTGTTTCTTGAAATTCGTCAGAAATTCAAGATTTGCCAATTTCTGTTTCTTGTTCTTGATTATTTTTGTTGAGTAGCAAAAAAAAATCCGAAATTTACAAAAAAAAAAAATAGAAAAGAAGAGTTATTGATTTGAACAAGAAATCGAGAAAATAATATTTGGCAAATCTTTCCAACAATTCTTGTTTCCATTAAATTCCTTATTTCATAAAACTTCTTCTTGCAATAAAATTCTTGTTTCCATAATTCCATCTTTAAATTTCCTAATTCCAATTTTTCCATCAGCTTTCCTTATTTACACTTTGGGGTTTATTCCACAAGGACCAAATCTGTGACTAGTTTGGTGGGTTCTTTGAGAATGTGGGAAAAAGGGAATAGAGAGGAAAAAGGCAGAGTTGTGAGATTAATAGAGGGAAAAAGCCAAAATCGAGTGATACACGAGTGATAAAACATGTGAGGATCTTTATTTAATTTTTTTCTCTTTTCTTTATTACTAACCATGTCACAGAAGGAAGTTTCGTCGACGGAAAGGGATCTTCAAGATTTTAAAATGCTTGCAATGGTGGAGGAACATTTTGCAAAATTGGAGGCGGGGTTGGATGCCAAGTTGGAAGCAAACTTTGGTACACAATCCGGCGTGAATGTGGAAAAACCTAATAATCCGGGGGAGACACGTGGTGCGGGAATTGTTCAACCACGTCAGGAAAAACCGCGCAATTTCCCTAATTTACGGAGGCCACTAAGGTATGACTTTAACCCACATATTAGAGCTAGGAATGAACGTGTTGAGGTTGTTGATAGTGATGAGGATAGTGGTGAATTGTCTATTACTAGTGTTGGTAGGAGACGAGATCGGGGAGAAATACGTGATAGGGGATATAGGCGTGATCGTAGGGATGATGTAGATGGACATGTTGGTAACATTAAAATGTCCATTCCCTCGTTTCAGGGTAAGAGTAATCCGGACGTTTATTTTGAATGGGAAAAGAGGGTAGAATTGATTTTCGATTGTCATAATTATTCTGAATCTAAAAAGGTTAAATTGGCAGTCGTAGAATTTACTGATTATGCTATAGTATGGTGGGATCAATTGGTAACTAGTAAAAGGAGAAATGGGGAGAGGCCTATTGAAACTTGGGATGAGTTGAAGGCCCTTATGAGAAAACGATTTGTGCCTGGACATTACTATAGGGATCTCTACCAAAAACTACAAACCCTTTCCCAAGGTAGTAAGAGTGTGGAGGATTACCATAGAGAGATGGAGGTTGCCATGATTAGGGAAAATATATAGGAAGACCCAGAGGCTACCATGGCTAGATTTTTAAGTGGTTTAAATCAAGATATTGCTAATGTTATTGAATTGCAGCATTATATCGACTTGGAGGAGATGCTTCACATGGCCATGAAAGTAGAACGACAACTAAAAAGGAAGGGAACTTCAAAATTCTCTACAAGTTCCAATTCTTTTGGTAAGTCTACATGGAGCGGGACTTCTAAAAATGATGGGGTTGTGCAGAAAAATAAATTTGAGGCACCAAAGGGAAAAGTAGAGCCACCCAACAAAGGTAAAATTGCTTCTGATTCTCAAACTCCTAGGACTAGAGATATTCGTTGCTTTAAATGTTCCGGCTTAGGACATATTTCTTCACAATGTCCAAATAAACGAATATTGGTTATGCTTGATGGGGTATTAAGTTCGGAGGATGAGAAAGAGGGAGAAGTGGAGGATGAGTATAAGGATATGCCAGCTCTAGAGGATGTTAGTGAAAATGATGATGGGGACTATGCAGTAGCTAAATCACTTGTCACTAGGAGAGCCCTTAGTACTCAAGTTAAGGTGGAAGAGTCGGGTGAGCAGCGAGAAAATATATTTCATACTAGGTGCTTTGTAAATAACAGGATGTGTAGTTTGATAATAGATGGTGGTAGTTGTGCGAACGTTGCTAGCACTACTCTAGTGGAGAAATTATGCCTACCTATGCTACAACACCCTAGGCCATATAAACTGTAATGGTTAAATGAATCAGGTGAGATTAAGGTGAATAAACAAGTGGTAGTTGATTTGACGATTGGGAAGTATGAAGATAGCGTGGTTTGTGATGTGGTACCAATGCATGCGGGGTACATCTTGTTGGGCAGGCCATGGCAATTCGATAGGAAGGTTATTCATGATGGTTTTAAAAATAGGTATACCTTCACTAAGGATGGGAAAAATATCAAACTAATGCCTTTGTCACCTCAACAGGTCTATGAAGACCAACTGAAATTAAAAAATGAGGAAGAGAGAAAGAGGGTCGGGACCACGATCCCGGAAAAAGGAGAGTTGAGTGAACAAAAGAGGGTTGGGACCACGAACCCGGAAAAAGGAGAGGGTGTGAAGAGTGCCAGTAAAAATAAAAGAGAGAAAACAAAGGTGAGCTTCTACGCAAAACAGAGTGATGTCATCAAAGCTATTTCTACAAATAAACCCGTGATTTTACTCATGTATAAGGAATCTCTCCTTGTACTTGATGAAGCTAACCACTCCCTCCCCAGTTTAGCTGTGTCTCTTTTGCAGGAATTTGCATATTTATTTCCCGAGGAGATTCCTAGTGGGCTGCCACCGATTCGTGGGATTGAACACCAGATTGACTTCGTGCCAGGAGCAGTCATTCTAAACAGGCCAGCTTATAGGAGCAATCCCGAAGAGACCAAAGAGCTACAAAGGCAGGTTGAAGAGCTGTTGAAAAAGGGCTATGTTCGGGAAAACATGAGTCCATGTGCAGTACCAGTTTTGTTGGTACCCAAAAAGGATGGGAGTTGGAGGATGTGCGTGGATTGTAGAGCAGTCAACAATATTACGGTAAAGTATCGCCATCCCATACCTAGACTTGATGACATGCTTGATGAACTTTATGGTGCTAGTATGTTTAACAAAATAGATCTTAAGAGTGGTTATCACCAAATTCGTATGAAAGAAGGTGATGAATGGAAAACCGCCTTCAAAACCAAATATGGTTTATATGAATGGATGGTTATGCCATTCGGCCTCTCAAATGCACCTAGCACTTTTATGAGACTAATGGACCATGTTTTACGTGCTTACATTGGTAAATTCGTTGTGGTATACTTTGATGACATTTTGGTATATAGTAAGAACTTAGGTGATCACATTAAACATTTAAGATCTGTTTTGGAAGTGTTGAAAACTGAAAAACTATATGCTAATTTTAAAAAGTGTACTTTTTGCATGGAAAAGGTAATTTTTCTTGAATTTGTTGTTAGTACTAATGGTGTTGAGGTAGATGAGGAGAAAATTCGTGCTATTAAAGAATGACCAACTCCCAAAAGTATTACCGAGGTTAGGAGCTTCCATGGGTTGGCTGGGTTTTATAGGAGATTTGTTAAAGACTTTAGCACACTTGCAGCACCACTCACAGAAATAGTCAAGAAAAGTGCAGGATTCCATTGGGGGGTAGCACAAGAAAATGCTTTTAAAATGCTTAATGATAGGTTATGTTCTGCACCGGTTTTAGCTTTACCTAACTTTAACCAAACCTTTGAGATTGAATGTGATGCATCAGGAATAGGTATTGGAGCTATTCTTATACAGGAAAAAAGACTGGTTGCATTTTTCAGTGAAAAGTTGAGTGGGGCAGTTTTGAATTATCCTACCTACGACAAGGAGCTTTATGCTCTTGTCCGTGCATTGGAGACATGGCAGCAGTATCTGTGGCCAAAGGAATTCGTCATACACACTGACCACGAGTCACTGAAACACCTCAAGGGACAAGGTAAGCTAAACAAAAGACACGCCCGTTGGATGGAATTCATTGAGACTTTTCCATATGTCATTCGCTATAAGCAAGGTAAGGAGAATGTGGTAGCAGATGCCCTTTCTCGCAGGTATGTTCTCTTAACTTCTTTAAATGCGAAGTTGCTTGGGCTCGAGTATATTAAAGGTATGTATGTTGATGACCCTGATTTTTCTACCATTTATGTTTCATGTGAAAAGGGTGCAATTGATAAATTTTATAGGCATGATGACTACTTGTTTAGGGAAAGTAAACTTTGTGTGCCTAATTGTTCTATGCGTGAATTGCTAGTGCGTGAGGCTCATGGTGGGGGGTTAATGGGACACTTTGGTGTTATTAAGACGTTAGAAACTTTACAAGAGCACTTTTATTGGCCTAAAATGAAAAGGGATGTTCACCATATTTGTGAAAGATGTATAACTTGTAAGCAATCTAAGTCTAGAGTCTTACCACAAGGTTTATATACACCTTTGCCCGTACCTAATAAACCTTGGGTAGATATATCCATGGATTTTGTGTTAGGTCTGCCTAGGAAAAAAAAAGATAGAGACTCGATATTTGTGGTGGTAGACAGGCTCAGCAAAATGGCGCATTTTATTCCTTGTAATAAAACTGATGACGCAACAAACATAGCTGACCTATTCTTTAGCGAGGTTGTGAGACTCCATGGGGTACCTAGGAGTATTGTGTCTGATAGGGATGTTAAGTTCCTAAGCTACTTTTGGAAATTCTTGTGGGGGAAGATGGGTACTAAATTATTATTTTCTACTACATGTCACCCGCAAACTGATGGCCAAACGGAGGTAGTTAATAGGACATTAATCCAACTTTTGCGCACTATAATAAATAAGAATTTAAAAAGTTGGGAGGAATGTTTTCCATTTGTGGAATTTGCTTATAATCGATCTGTGCATTCTACTACTTCATGTTCACATTTTGAAGTTGTTTATGGTTTCAACCCGCTAACTCCTCTTTATTTAATTTCTTTACCTGTAGATGAACGGAGCAGTTTGGACGGCGCGAAAAAAGCTAAGCTTGTGAAAGAACTTCATGAGAAGGTGAAAGGGCAAATTGAAAAGAAAAATGAGCGTTATGCGACTCATGCCAACAAAGGTAGGAGGCAAGTGACGTTCGAGCCGGGTGATTGGGTGTGGGTGCACTTGCGAAAGGAGCGATTTCCAACCCAAAGAAAGTCTAAGTTGCAGCCAAGAGGCGATGGACCTTTTAAAATCATTGAAAAGATAAATGAAAATGCATATAAGCTCGATCTTCCAGGTGAGTATAATGTGTCTACTTCTTTTAATGTTGCTGATCTTTCTCTGTTTGATGCAGGTGATGATTCGAGGACGAATCCTTTTCAACAGGGAGGGGATGATGAGTTCCGGAGTGGCTCGACGAGCGTTGATCCGTTGCACGTGCCCGCAGGACCAATAACGAAGCAAAGAGCCAAAAGAATCAAGTAGGCAATGCAAGGATTTATGCAAGCGTGGATGGATGAGTGTCCGAGTGCAAAGACTTCATTTACATTGCATAACAAAGTGGAAGAGAGGCCAAAGTTATTACAATGCATTTGGATCAAGGAACATCAAGAAAATTGTGTAGCAGCTGATTCACGGCCGTAAAGCCTAAAATCACGGCTGTAATTGATTCACGGCCGTAAAGCCAAAATTACGGTCGTAACACTACAAAGGCGAAATTAAGCAGAAGGGGATTTACGGCCGTAAACCAAATCCTCACGGTCGTAAATAAAGTTTAGCAGATTTTTATTTTTTTCAGAAGGTTGCTTACGGCCGTAAAAGACATCGTCACGGCCGTAACATATGTTTTTAATTTTTAATCCGTAGCATTCTTACGGCCGTAAACTCATAAGTCACGGCCGTAACTTGGCGCCGCGATTAAGACCTAATTTTGGCGTTTTAGTTTAGGTTGAATTCTAGTTTATTTTTAGTTGCTTTATTTTGTTAGCCTATATATATGACTTTATTCAACATTGTAAAAACAACTATTATTCTTGAGACTAATGATATCGAAGGTGAGATATTCCCTTAATTTCTTCGTGTTCTCGTCGAACAAATTGAACTTATAAAAGGATTTGACAACCTTTGTGGCGTTTCCCCTTTGTGGTTCTTATCTCCGCATCGTAACGGGTTTTGGGTTTAATATACCCATAGTTCTTGCGTCGTGAGGTCGGGGTTGCATTGTTACCGTCTACTATCTTGGATTTTAGAGCTTTCCGATGTTTAATTCCGCGTGTTCTTGGTGATCCCCATATCGGATCACATCAGAAGGGGAGGTTAAGAGAGTAATGGTGGTCTTGAATGCAAAGGGTAAAGATGGAATACTCAACGGTTAATGGGTGTCACGTGCATAGTAATGCCTAAAAAGCTGTTGGTAAAAGGGTCTTTAAAATTCACTAATGGACAAAAACTCTATTAAGATCTGATAGATTTTCTGGGAAATAATTTGGCCCAAACAACGCTAGCTACTTTTGATGAATGTGTAATCATGTGTAATATAGATACTTTTTTTAGTGTGTGTGCAGGAGTGTAAATCATTGACCAAAACAACACCTCGGACCATTGAACTCATGTACGAAACCAACCTTCAAATATGAATGTCGAATTGAAGTTGACCCCATAGTAGGGTACACCTTTTGGATTTTTTTTTTTTTTTTTTTTCATTTCTTTTTTTTATACTAACATTTCAACTTCTTCAACTACTAAAACTCTTAGGTACGTTTGGATTGCTGTTTTCAAGACCTTTTAATTTTTCAGTTTTGCTGAACACTAAAAACATGTTTGTTCTATCATTTCTAAATAAATGCATTTTCAAAAACATTAAACGCTGTTTTGAAATTTTGAATACTTTTCAGTGAAAATATTTACATTAAAAAATAAAAAGTTAAAGTTTTGAACAATCATTTACATAAAAATTCTAAAAAAAAAATTTAAATGAACACAAATAAAAGTATATGCTTAGTCCACATCATTAAATTTTATTTTTATTTATATATTTTTAACTCAATTTATTATTTCTTTTATTTTCATTTTGTAGCATGAGAAAATATTGTAAGATTCACCAACTTTAAAATTTATATATTACTTGATAATATGTAAAATTATTCTATTATGAATCTAATTTCATGAAATAAAATGTCATAAAGTAACTTTTCATGATTTCAACTGAACGCGTTTTCTAGTTTTATGTTTTGAGAAATAATTTTCAAAATAACAAACCAAACGTGTTCTGGGCGATCTTAAAACATACCCTCAAAACATAAAATTGAAAATGAATTGAAAACTAGAAACCGAAACAAAACCCTTAATATTTCGACCTATGTTAATGGAAGATCAAACAGTCAAGTTAATGATGATGTTAGTGGTTGTAGCAATTGTTACAGTTGGTCTACTAATCAGAGCTTGTAACTGATAACATTTTTCTTGTGCTCAACACAAAAAAAAAAAAAAAAAACATAATGTCTTATTTCCAAGTATTCCCTTGTCTATCTGACTATCTCCATATATATATTTTTTTCAGTCTTTGTCTGCTCTGAACTAGTTCTGGTACGAGTCTTGGTGGTCACGTTAGTAGTGTATAAACTCAATGCTCAATTTCTACTGGATTCTTCATATTTTCTGGGGAATAGAAGCTCATCGAAAATCTAATTATTTACGGTGACGAGACAAATTTATTTGAATGTGCATTCTACATGTCTCAATTTGCTAATTTCTTCCTTTAATTAATGCAATTTGTCCCCCTATAGAAATTACTTTCTTGTTTTAATCTTAAATTTATTATTATTATATATATTAATCTATGTTCTTTAATACTGTTGCAGTTTTACATTTGATTTATTTATATTTTTAGGTAAAATATGTGATTAAAAAGTTAAGAGAAAAATGAGCAAGTTAAAAAGTAATTTGAAAAATTGTGTTGTTTATAAATTGGTTTATAAATTACAATGATTGCGTTAAAAAACAGATGTTAACACAAATTAAGAACAACCTCATGACGACATGGACAACAAGATCAAGTCTTTTCACATTGTTAAGATCTCTCACAAACGTTTCAGTTTACAAAATATTTTGAAAAAAAAACCCCCCCACTTTACTTTAAATGAAACATTTTATAGCTATCAATGAAAAGTATTTGAAAAAATATGTTTCTTCTGTATGGGAAGGCGAACACATAAAAATTGATTCTGCATGTGAATGAAAGTATGTATAGTGCACATGACAATCATGGCGCCATCGTCCTATCCTATTCTATAAAAGGGCGATATCTTCCTACCACATTCTTTATGCAGTTATTTGTGTTTAGTCTCCAATCCTTGGCTAGTTACAACACTAATACAAAATTCTCATTTCGAAAGTAAACAAATAAGAGGAAAGTGAGCAAATAACGTTCAAACAAGGGTTTTATTAACAGAATAATTCCTTACAATCGAACGAAGTTTTAAGAGAAATTTATACAAAAGCAGGCTATTGCTATCCTCTTTTCAATTGCTACACTTGAAAATAGATCGGTCTTCATTGCCTTCCTAAATGCATTGCTGCAAGAAGTACCCCATAGTCACATCAAAAAGAGATACTGAGAAACACTCTGAGCAAGTAACAGCCTCACCACAAAAATCCACATTGGGGATAATAAATGGAAGAGACTTTGAGAAGTCTTTCATTGATAAAAAAATATTTTTTATATCTCTCATACCAACCAAAGTATCAGGGCAAATGATAGAATCAATAAAGTCAAAACCGTTTCTCTCTGATGAAATAGGAAATATTTGTTCTTCTAGGTTTTGGGGAACAACCATCTTTCACATTTAAGAATGAAAACGATAAGAGATAAAAGTAGAATGAAAGCTCAGTCCTATTTATGAAAGGCCGAAAAATAAAGAGTCAGAATACAAATAGTTGTGCATTTATGAAGTAATGGAAATTGAATGGTCAAATCTTGAAGAGAGATTACTAGAAAAAGACACACACACACACTAGAGTTGAAATGTCGGAAAGAATATCAGAAGTTTCACGTTTTTTGGATTCTATAATTGTGAAAGTTCAAAATATTTTGAATATGAAAAAGTTAATGATTACATATTAATTCAGCCATATTGTGGGGGTAATATTTGACACATAAAAAGTACACAATTTAATGGCCCAACTTGGAAGTCTAAAACATGAGAGTTCATTACAAATGACAGGGTAGTGTGAAGGAACCAGGACGATTGGATGACTGTAGAAGTATTTGAGCAATTAGATGATTGAGCGAACGCAGGAACAGTTTCCACAAACTTACAGTTTATTGGAGTCATCTTTGAACAGTTACCATGACGTGAACTGTTGAGGAAGATATAGGAAGTTATTCGATGCAAATGAGTGGACAACGGTTGATTAAAGTGGTGAACAGCAGTTATCAAGCAAGTTACGAAGCTAAGGAAGCAAATTAGAAGTTCAAAGTAGTAGGAAATTTACACCAGCTTATATATATTGTAGAAAATTAGACGCTTAGAAAGATCAATAAATCAAAACCTTAAAATAGAGATGTGATTTTCTTATTTTAGATTTTAGTACTATCCTAATTTAATTTGTATGATGATTGTGTCCCTTAGAGACATCTTGTGAATCAAACATTTTTTAGTGCAAACACCTTTTTTTGGGACTTTATCTCAAGTTGTTTGTCCCATACACGTTCGTCTGATCTCTTTTAATTATTAGCACGAGCGAAACAATACCCGCGCGAGACAGAAATAAACATATAATCTTCTTTAATAAAAATTTTCTGAATACTTTCCAAACAATAATCATACGAATACTTTATCGTATCCTTCAAGTTTGTTACATTTTTAATCTTTTATCATTCCAAAAATCCCATAAATGGTCAAAACTTATGGACGTCAAGGTGAGGGTAGGGATCATTGCTTCAAAATGGCACGGAGAAAACGTTATCTACTCCATTATTCGCTCCATTTAAAGTTCATTTCATATTTAAACTTTTTATCAAACAAAAAGAAAAGAATCATCATTTTTAAAGAAAATATATGGGTTGTTCTTAACAAACTAGGAAAAAATTAATAATTTTCACCAAATAAAAAAAAAAAAACTCGTCCTGATCCAGTCTCGAATCCATCCCGCCTTAATAGAGTATGGATCCGGCAATGTGACAAAAATGACTATCTGGATTCCATTCTGTCTTGTTATCATTCCTATAGAATATTTTTGGAAGACGAATGTACAAAAATGGGAATGCCATGATTATTCTAGAATGAATAAGAAAATAAATCAAATTCGATAAGAAAAAAAAAATAAGAAAAGAAATCAAAATATATTGGAGCATGCACAACTGTGTAATGAGAATGATAACAAAGTGTGATTTTAGTTCATAATTCACCGTGTACAAAATTGTAGAGCGACAACTGTATATAAACTAGTCCCCCAGTAGCGCCAAATCAAATGAAAACTAACCCGTTCCAAATTTTCAAAAACTCAACTTTTTCATTCTCACAACATCGGACCTTAATGCCCAGTGCCCACTGGCATCCTCCCTACCGCAGGATCAACCACCAAACCCTAGAATTGTTTACCGTCATCCATCAAATAATCCCTAATTCTCTGACAGCTTCTTTAATTCCGACCCATGACGACCACGTCAAGATATTGTTCGATGTACTCCCTCACGTTATTGGTTATATCAATTCTAGGAACAGTATGCTGATTGTTCCAATGGAAAATATTGAGATGTTAAATTATTGCGTTTGAAATCTTGCAGATTTTAACTTTCATATTCTCTCTATTTACCTTTTATTGATTGTTTAAGATTTAATAATCCAAACTCATCGTTGTTTATTACGTAACTTCATGAGAAGGTTTGAATTTTAAAGAAGAGGGATATAAACTGAGAAACTGAAGTCTTTTTATAACAAGGGTATTGCAGATTATCTAGATCATTGATTGGTTTTGTTTATAATTTTTCATAGCTTTGGTCTTATAGTCAGTTCTTTACTGTATGTCATGCTGATTTATGTATTGTAAGTAAAGAATTTCTTTCATTTACAGGAGAAGGATCACAACTGTATAGAACTTGAATGAAGAATATGCTAACCAACTCTATCCAATTGTCACCTATCTCTAGTGGACACCTATACAAGCTAGCACAACAACCCTGGGATCAAGGAAAGAAGGTGCAGCTGTCCACTGCAGTTGTTTGAGACTGTTAGGGGAGAGAGGGAAAGAGTACAAAAAAAATTAAAAAATAAAGTACTACTGCTCTAATTTAAGAAAAACATAATGAAGAGAAAAGCGTGATCTGCACAAATGACACTTCTTCATGGCAGTTTAGTGATGATCAAATAGGAATTACTTAGCTTCAATCTTAACATCCTCCCTTATGCTGGAGGGAACTGAGGTCACTCCAAGCTTGTCCTTTAGGTAAGTGAATCTGGATTTGAAAGAGATTTAGTCAGTAAGTCGGCTGTTTGATCTGCTCAAGGAATTTATATGATTTCTAATTCTGTATTGAGGATTCTGTCCCTGAAAAAGTGAGTGTACAAACTCAATGTGTTTTGTCCTAGCGTGATAGGCTGGATTTGGTGCATGCTCACATATTATCACACCACAGCACTAGTATAAAACTTTGATGTAACTTCAATTTATTAAACAATGATTGCAATCATATAACTTCTGCTGTAGCTTGAGCCAGAGCTCTTTATCATGACTTTGTACTTGATCTTGCCACCACATGTTTCTTTGAAGAACATGATATCAGCATGTCTTCCAAATATATACAAGAGCCTCTTGTTGATCTTCTGTGTCATTTGGACAGGATGTCGAATCATCATCAGCAAATCCATTGATGAAGATGTTTTCATTCCTTCTGATCCAGAAACCTTGATTAATAGTTTCCTTTAAGTATCCGATAATTCTCTTAAGTGCTGCCCCAGTGTACATTTGTAGGTGACACTAGGAATTGACTCATCTTTTTAACCGCATTAGTGATGTCAGCCCAAGTATGTGTATGGTACTTCTGTATATTGAGGGGTCTTTCATAGGTTCACCATCATCCTTAGAAAGTAATTTCTCTGTGATCATTGGTGTAGGAGAAGGTTTCAAGTTCTGATATTCAGATTTCCTCAAAACATCAGAGATAAACTTTGGTTGTGAAGATACAACTCTGAATTCTGGTTAAGAACTTCTATTCCAAGAAACTGATGTAGTAAACCCATGTCCTTCAAAGCAAACTTTGAATTGAGTTTATCTATAAAATCTTGAACCAGTTTGCTACATTTCCGTTTATCACGATGTCATCTACATATATCAATGCAAAACAGCTTGTTTTTGTTCATAAAGAAGAATAGTGAGTTATCTGCTCTTGACTAATCAAACTTCCAATTTAATAATGTTCTTCTTAGCCTTTCAAACCAAGCTCTTGGAGCTTGTTTGAGTCCATAAAGTGCTTTGTTTAGCTTACATACAAAGGTTGGCTTCATGTTATCTACAAAACCTTCAGGTTGCTTATGTAAACTTCTTCATCCAATTTACCATTCAAGAACACATTGTTTATATCAATTTTTCTGACTTCCAAACCTTTGACACAACTATACTTAGCTTAACTTTTAAGGTTGAAGCCTTGATAACTGGACTATAAGTTTCATACAAATCAATTCCAGCAATTTGCAAGAACTCCTTGGTCACCAATCTTGCTTTATATCTCTGAAACTTTCCATCAACACCATATTTTACTCTTAAAACCCACTTACTACCAATAACTTTGTGTTTTGGAGATGGAAGTACTAGTGTCCAAGTATCATTTCTGCATTGTGCATTGAATTCTTCTCCCATAGCCTTTTTCCAGTTTCTACTTGACAAAGCTGCTGTCAAGTTCTCTTGTTCAGCTTCTCCTTACAGACCTTTGAATTGGTATTCTGTAACTTGACAAGAATATACTTTAGGTTTAAAAATCCCTACTTTGCTTCTTGTTATCATAGGATGTTCAACTAAACTTCCTTTCTCTTGATTTGAACCATGGTGCAATTTCTCAATTCTGATGTTCTGTTCTTGACAAATCACATCCCTATTCTCAACTAGTGAGCCTTCATCAACTCTGTAGTTAGCTAATTTACTTTGATTTTCCAAGCTGATGTCAATCTCAGGCCTTCCAATGTTACAAAATTCATTTGGTGTGTGCACTGAGGTTTTATCTGCTTGACTTGGCACAAGATGTTCTGTACTAGTTAAGTCTAGGATGATCAGGATTTGAGTATAGAGGGTGAAAATGAATTTTTTTTAATTTTTTTTTTTTTTTCCTGACTTCTCTGAGGTGGAGTGTTTATTGAGAAAACTAGATTTAAATGAAAATTCCAATTCATTGGAATGGTGAGATATGACTCCAGAATGTAATTTTGGATTTCCACTCTAGAAGTTGAAATCTAATATGGATGGCGTGGCGTGGATCACTTCTTGTTGAAATATGCTCAACATTTGTGTGGCGTCTAAATGTTATAGTTTAAGGTATAGTTAGCTGAAAATTATGGTGATGAAAATTGAGTATTATGAGGGGTTTTGGAATAGTATTATCAAGCAGAATGTTATGCGTCAGTTATGGATGATGAAAATCAAATTAGAACTTTAACAGGAGCAGTTAGGAATCTAAACTTAGTCAGGACAGATTACTATGCAAAGCAGACCAATATTTTCTTTTGCATGCCTGTGTCGTGGGGGTTTGCATCGAGTCTTCTCAATGAACAAGGAAAAACTCAAAGATGTATATCGAATTCAATGGGAAAGAGAGCAGATAGAGAAGATGTATTAGTGCTCATGTGTTTCTCATAAGCTATATTTGTTGTCAGTACTTAGGGCAGAACCTTCCAAGAAGCTGGCAAGCATAGTTTTCTGCCTTGCATTCGGATCATGAAAACTTCTTTTAGATTTAAACAGAAAGCAATGTGCTCTTTCCATCCCCACCCCACCCCCCTCTCTCTCACACAGACACATCCATATGAATAGCATTCCTTCCTTCCTCTCTCTCTCTCTCTCTCTCTCTTCAGCTTCTTTTCTTATTATGGCGTAAACAATTATTTAGCTCTCCAGTTACAAAATTGAAGTGAAGAAGTTTGCTGTGGTTTATTCAATATGTTACCTGTAGTCAATCATGATGCCAAAAGTAACATATGAATGCTGTTATTTATTTGATGCAACAAATTGCAACACAAATAACTGAGCTTTTCTGCTTAAACACAATGAATTAGAGGGAAATGAATGACCTAAATGTAATAGGACTTTGTAAAGAAAAAAGAGCTGTAGAAGTATGTATGAATCATATGATGTTTGCTGGGGGAAAATCTCCACTTTCTTCTCAATAATGTTAGTGGCTTCATTCATTGATCCTCTACTGTTTTCTTGGCCTGTAGCATTGTCCAGAGTGGCTAGTTTTTCTTTCCATTCTTCAGACACCGTACGGTCATGACAAGTTGTTGCCTTTCACCTTCTACCTCCGCAAATCGGAGGCTGATTTCTGAATATCTCTCTTGCAGTTCTTTCAGTTCGTCTTCCTTGTTTTTATTTCTTTCCTTAAGTGACTCTACTACATTTAATAAGCTGGAAACATCACAACTATCACCAGCATGGTCACCATTCACTTTCAGCTTTGTTCTTTGGTGCATTTCTTGACTGAAATAAGCAATGAAATATGCATTTAGTTTTTTAAAAAAATATTGCTTAGAAGAAGAAGTGATAACATAATTGTTTAACTGTTTTTGTACCTTAAAATTTGAGCTGTGTCAAATCCGTTCTGTGTAGGAAGGCCCTCCACTGTTCTCATTCCTGCAGAACCTAAATTACATCCCATGTTTTTTCTTCCTTCAAGAACACTGAGACTCATGTGCTCAGCTGGTCTAGACTCCTGTCATCAAATATTTTATTGAATACGATTGTTTGCATAAATGTAACTGAAATAAATTTGGGAAGCTTATACACAGCATTGTGCATTAGATTTTATTGTGGATGAATCTTGTTGAATTTCAAACAGATATTGTTCATTCTACTGTCAAGCTGAGGAGCTATGCAGCTATGCTTTCAATTCCATTTGTGAGGAAACGGTAATTCCTTGTTTTCAGACAATTCTAGTTTCAAGAATTAAGTCTTCCTTAATCAGTTTTATTTAGCTTTTGTTTGGTAACATTGTTTAGTTTATAAACTGATTTATTTATAATTTGAAGGTAAAAAGTAGTGGTTGAAAATTGGAGAGAAAAAATGTGTGCGGTTAAAAAGTGGTTTGAAAAATTGTGTTGTTTATAACCAGGGTTATAAACCGAAATTTCTTGTTTACCGAACACATACTTAATTTGCCAAAATATAATCAGTGACAGAGTACCAAATGCAAATTTGGCAGTGTTTTGAAGTCAGCCCTCAGGTTTTTAAAATAGTTATATCTTTCTTCCAATTCTTTTAGCTGCAAATTCTGTGCACCTTATGTAAGCCACCTAGTAAATGAGAACATCTCTGTTTTTTTGCTAATAATTACCTGTTCCTTCTTATGCAAGGCATCCTGTAATTTGGACATCTCTTTCTTCATGCTTTCATTCTCCAGTTCTAGTTGAATAGAACGGTGTTCCATTTCGTTGTATTGAAGTTTTAACTTTTCCAACTCTAAGTGAAAGTTCTCATCTATTTTCTTCTTTTGAATTATTTGAGACCGCATGGAAATTGATTCCTTCGACAGATCTTCTGCTTCCTTTCTCGCTGAAGCAAGTTCCCTCTCTAGATCTTCCTTTTCCTCTACCAATCTCTGCAGCATTTCAGATTCACCAGTACATGCTTCTTTTACTCCTAGAGATATTTCGTTCAGAAGCTCCTGAAATTTTCTTTCATATTGATCTTTTGATATTTGAAGTTCTTCCTCAGCTTTCTGGAGCAATTCTTCTATGACTTTATTTTGCTGGCGCAAATCATTAGCTTCTGCTACTGCATTATTAGCAAGTTGCTCATTCTCATCAATCCTAAATGCCATTTCCACGGAAAGCTGTCTGAATTCCTCCTGAAGGCGCTCTGTGGATGCAGCATTCTTCCACCTTGTCTTCCTTAATTCCTCCTCAGCTTGTATGGCCCTTTGCTCCTGCTCAGCTTTGGCATGATTTACTACTTCTAGTTCATCTTCAAAACTTCGTGCCTGCTTTTCCAGTTCTTTCTGCAAGGTCATAACCTGGGTTTCAAGCTCGTTGATTTTATTCAAAGCTTCTGAATGTCTTAGTCCCTTTCTTTTGACTTCTTCCTTCAAGTTTTCTACCTGGAGGTTGAGCTGCTTTGTGTTGACCAAGGACTCTGAATAATTTTGTTGTACTTCCATTTTTCCTTTTTGGGTTTGCTCTAAATTGTAGTAGACATCCTCATTTTCCTTTTCTAAACTATCGTAATCCTGAGTAAGCTTTTGCATTTGCATATGAACTTCTTCTTTCTCTTTCCTGCATTCTTCTATTTCGCAATAGAGGTTTTTAATTTCCTCTTTCAACATTTCTGTTTCATCAGCATTTCTTTGCTGGTTTATTAGTTCTTCCTTTGCTTTCTTTTCTTGATCCCAGTTTTTCTTTATCTTGGATGATATTGCAAGAGTCTCGTCGCTGCTGTGATTGGCCTTTATTTTGCTAGAAAGTTGAGAAATTTCCGCATTTTTTTTATCCAACATTCTTTCAACGTCACGTAATGCTAGAACCAGTTCAGAATTCGAGTCTTCTGTCTTCTGCAGCTGCTGCTTCAACTTTTTATTGGATTGCTTCTCATTTCTAAGTTCTTGCTTGATATCTTCAAGTGAAGTCCTCAAATTTTCAGTCTCTTTCTTTATAACACTTGAAACCAAATCATCATTATCAACTTTTTGTAAGGACTTGAATTGTTCACATTGGGCTACAATTGCACCCTTCTCCTCCTTGAGGCAATCAATCTGCTTCAATAGGTCCTGTCCCTTCTTGCTCTCCTTTAAAGCCTGCTTCCTAAGGGATTCTACTTCCAATTCTGAAACTTCTGCCCGCCTTTCTAACATTGTTATTTTATTTTTCAAATTTCCAATAATATCAATGGAATTTTCTTCTACCCCATCTCTTGACCAGGTTTCGTCAAAGCTGTTCGTTTTATCAATTATACTTCGATCTGAAGCACGTTCTAATGACATATCTGTGTAGGATCTCTGGTATACACCATTATTATCTGATTCAGGATCTCTAAAGCTTCCATTCTGTTCATTGTTATGAAATGTTAGTTCTCTGAAGTGTTCACTCTGGGAAATTATGTGCATTAATACTGATTGGTGAAGACAATATAAATATCTTCATTATAATAGAAAGGGGAGGTATGTGAGACCTTACTTCAGGAGTTTGAAGATTTCTTTTCCCATAGCTATCAAAATCTTCCACCAGTGCTTCACTTTCTTCAGTACTCCTTGAATCAAGATCTCCTTGCAGCTTCTGAATTGTGACCTGATATTTTTGTAGAAGTTCATAATTGTTAAAAAAAAAAATGCTGGTTAATTCAGGAATATACCAGCTGCTTTTCTGTGCTTGCGTGCAAGAGAGAAATACTAACATGTAAAATTGCACCAGTGTTTGAAGTCTGTAGAGGCAGAGATAATGTTAATGGTTTAGTAGCCTCAGCTAGATCTGCAAGGTCAATCGAGTTTTCTCCCAGAACACCTGATTTTGATGATCTCTGTGAAATATTAAATTAAAAAAAAAAAATTACCTCTAATTTGAGCTGCAAGCATCTTCTTTCTCCAGTTATTTAACAAGTCAAAAGGATTCTACACGAGAAGGTTTATCACTTACAGTTGACACAATGAAATGGAAGATTTTTTCTTTATATCTTTCCATTTTGGGCTCCCTTACTAATTTTACAGTCTCATAGATAGGATGCTCCCAGTAGCAGTTTCCTTCGAAAATCGGAGCTTTCTCTAATCTCACCGTTGGCTTTCCTACATCTGCCGGAACCACCGAGAGTGTCAGTGTTTTGGCCTTTATCTGTGGCACCTGGAATGGAATTATCATTGCAAGATGGTGAGTTATTTCAAATTTACAATTTCGCAGAATAATTTTGTATTTTCCACCGAAACATACCTAGATCTAGCAATGAATCACACAAAGAACATACCTGAGTTGCTTGAAACTGCATTTTGAATACAACTTTGATCTTCTCGCTTCTCCATTTCGCAGACTTGAACATTTTGTGTAGAACTTGAGCATAAAAAATTCTAGTCCCTCAGATCTTCTCTAGATCTCTCTCTCTCTCTATGATTGAAGTCAATGTTCTATTTGGGTGCTGAGAATTATAGGAAACTGCTGTTGCCTTGTTGTAAATTGAAAGGTATCAGATGCTCAGCATGATATGGTAGTTGGAGTAAAGGGTAGAAGCTGAAATTCCAACATTGTTGTTTCCGTGAATAGAAATGGATCAACTTCAGTTTTGATTAAATTTTTGTATTGGATAAATTCTTGGATGTGAAACGAAGTAAGGATTGGAGATATTTTATTATTGTAGACATTCATAAATAATTGTATTTGTTTTGATTCATTTCAGGTCAACTCTTTCTGGACTTAATTTCCACACTACATATTCCTGCTTCAGCCAGCTCACATCTTGCAGGTTTGATAACTTTATTTATGTGAATTTTTTTTTTTTTTTTTTTTTTAAGAGGGATATAAGGGTGTGAATTTAGGAAAATAACTCTACAAAAAAGTAAATTTCACGTATTTTATTTGGGGAAGGTGGGGACATACTTTTATATCCCGTTCCATTTATATATGCTATATTTCTTTTTTCTCCCGTCTCAATTATATAGGTTTGTTTTTCTATTGGGAAGTATTTATTTTGTTTGTTACTAATGTACTCTTATTTATTACTTCCAATAATAATAATAATTTTGATACTTAAATAAGGTTAACATAAGAGTTTTATTTACGAAAATTACATTTTCAATAACATTAAATATATTTTATTAATCTGTGTGAAAAGTTAAATCAGTCTATATAAATAAGACGGAAGAGTATATTCATCATTGGTAACAATATTATTATATTTATTATATTATGATACATATAATAACAAGAAACCTTTTACGGCATGTGCTGTATTTTCTAGGTAATTATGTGATTGAAAATTGGAGAGAGAAAATATGTGTAGTTAAAAAGTAGTTTAGAAAATTGTGTTGTTTATAAATTAATCTATAAATTATAATCATTGTGTAAAAGAATGATGTGTTAATTTTATATTTATTTATTTATTATTTTTTCTCTCTCCTTTGGTTTTCCTAATAATAAGTAAAGTAGCTATAGATCTTCAAAAAAAAAAAAAAAAAAAAAAATCTGGTTTATGGATAAGTTTTTTTGACATTAAAAATCTAGGCAACATTAATTTTATTATTTTAATTAATCACGTAATTTAAGGAATTTTGAACTGCGCACTTTTATTATTCTTTTTAATCAAAATGTACTAAAATATAATTTTAGTCCTTGTCAGGCTAAAAGTCGTGTAGGAATCCAAGTAAAGCCTTTATGAATTACGACAGATACTGGTGTTTTCCACTATGGAAACTATTTATGATTACATGGTCATCAACACACTTTTGAATTAGAGGGTATGATATTTACGCATGGTCTCGTTTAGAAATTATTGTAAGGCAGAGGGTCAACCTTAGGTTCCACCAATTACCTTTATATAAATGTTTTGTAACGCAATTATTATAATTTATAAATTAATTTATTAACAATATGATTTTTAAATTATTTTTTAATAATTTAAATTTTCTTTCTTCATTTTTTAATCACATATTTAACTTCAAAAATAACAAAAAAATAATTAAAAAACTGCGAGTGTTGCCAAACACCCATCAGGCTCTTATCCCCGCCTAATTGATCCTTGAATGCCTGTAGCCACGTGAAAACATGTCCTCTCAGGTCTCTCTCTCTACTTTCTCTCTTTGTGGATTACCTAGATTTTTCACTCGTGCGATGTGTAGAAATATATTTTTGATAATGATTTTGATCAAAAATTATGAAAATATGTTAATTATATCAAAATAATCAAAATAGAAAATGCAATATGTATAAAATTAATCAAAAATTAGAAAATCATGATCTTTATAGGATTTTTTTCGTTCGCTTTTGAAAAATTATTTTTATTTATTTAATTGGAAGTAAAACTTCAATGATTATTAATTTATTTTCATAATATATTAATCTATTTTTTTCATTTCAAACGTAACACATCAATATTAATCAAGTATGAAATTATTCATTAAGAAATAATTTTTTTGGATTAGTCACTTAAACTTTTTTTTTTTTAATAATCTAAGTAAAAAACTTATAAAAATGCCCCATATAAGAAATATTAGTAAGCTTTTCCTTTTTTTATAAGAAAAAAGGGCGAATATCAATGAAATTTTTAATGTTAATGAAAAAAGCAATTTTTTTAGTTAATTTGGCCTATGTTTGGTAACTATTTATAAATTACACAAATTTTCAAATCATTTTTAACTACATAATTTTTCTATATCCACTTTTCAATCACACATTTTACTTCAAAATTATAAATAAACTAATTTATAAATTGCTACAATTACCAAATTGAGGCTTGATTTCGAACATAATATATTTTAACTTTCGATTAAGTTTATTTTTTTAATGTATTGCTTACGTATATTTTAATAATAATAATATATAAGATATATAATAATTCATAAAATATGATTTGTAATAAAAATGATAATAATCAAAACATAATTTTAATACTAAATATTACAAATATGATTTATAATTTTAAGAACAACAAATAACATAATATCTTCTTTGAATATTAAAAGTCAATTAGTATATTTATTTAAACAATAAATGACGATTATTTGCATCTTCGTAATCATAATCAAAATATACAAATAACAATAACAATATTATTTAATGGTACACATTAATAAAAACATCATTTTTTTCAAACTTATTTTCAACCACATACAATAAATAAAATAATGTACGTATAAAGTTAAATAACACAAAATATAGAACAAAAAATTTAATATTTTTGTATTAAATTATATTCTTTTTTCTTTTATAAAATGAAATAAAATAGAATTTTTTATTTAAATTAAATTTATTTCTGTTTATTGAATTTTAATTTTTTATTCACAGTTGAATTTTATACTTTTGTTAACTATCAATTTATTCATTTTATTCATAATTATTAAAATTTATTCTATTACCATAATTATTCAAATTTAAAAAAACAACATAATCAATCCAAATTATTGAAAACTTATTTAGATAGTAAATGTCAATTTATATATTTAAATAAAAAATGATCGTATATTTCAATAATTTTTATACATTATTTTTAACTTCATTAAAATGAAAATTTACACAATTTTCTGCATTTGACTTTTGTATTTCACAAATTTTTTTTGGGTTTCAATAAAAAATTTAGCACAATAATTATAAATGTATGTTGTAAAAACTTTTAGCCTTTGTTGGAAAATTCAAAAAAACTGTTTTTAACAAAAAAAAAAAAGGTCAAAAAAAAAAAAAAAGGAGGTAAGTAAATGCGGCTAACTGATAGCTTTTTTGGAATGAATTGGCTGCCAGCCTTGGTGGCCAATTTTTTAGAATTATTTTTTTTATTAATTTCTTTTTAACTAAAATTGAGGTCAAAAATTTGTGTGTGTTGGGGGGGGGGGGATTTTTTTGCACTATCCTCTTTTTATATAATAGGAGATGTGTGTTAGTAAAAATTCCTAGCCTCTATATGGTAAATCCAAAAAGAAATACAGTTTCCAAATTATTTATTAACCACACATATTTTCTTTCCATTTTTCAATGATACATCTTACATCAAAAAAATTAAAAGAAAATTTAAACACAATTTTTTTTACAAACAGATCGATTTGAGATTTTTTGTGATTTATAAAAATGTTTATAAATTATTTTTTCAAATTTATTGAGCACATGTTTATCTATATCTAATATTTAAATAAAAAAAATGCCTTTTTAAGAAAACAAAAAACGCCAAATAATGTAAAAATAAAAAAATTAAAATAAATAAAAGTAAATGCGACTGTCAACTGACAGTCGCTTTTTTGTTTTCTGAATTTGAATTTGCTGCCAGGAAAAGCTGGCAGCTCAAATTTTAATTTTTTTTTTTTTTTTTTTTTTATTTGTGGGGACTTTGGGGGGAATTTTTTGGGCACTAAGCTCCTTTTATATAGTAGGAGATAGTACTCCTTCCACCAAGATAATCCTCCACCCATTTTTACACAAATTAATAAATGCCATTATGATATTGAGCCCTTGTTTGGTTTATATTAATTTTTTTTCTCTACAATATTCAATTTCAACCATCAATCAAAAGTCAAGTCCACAATTTTTTACTTTTTAATCAAATTTCAACCATCTATTTTTCTAAAAATCACTATTATTTTCAAAAAAACTCTTTTCAAACAATATTAAACACACTGAAGAAATAAATTTTACAATCAATTTTTTAATATGTCCATAATAAATTTATGTAATTTTCCATAAAATTGAAACAGTATAAATTTATTTTATTTAATAAAATAATATTAAATAAGAGCAAAATGAGACAAAATATTAATTTCACTCTCAAAAAAGAAATTGAGCTATTTTTGTGGGACGGATAAAAAGAAATATTTAACTATTTTTGTGGGACGGAGTGAGTATTTATATATATCCTATTAACATCCGTTTGGTAAATAAAATAAATTGTCTCCGTTTGATTACCAAAATAAATTGGTTTATAAATCAATGTATAAACTACATAATTTTTCAAATTACTTTTTAACCGTACACATTTCTTTTTTTTTATCACAAATCATAAATAAATCAATTTATAAATCAAACAGTATTATTTATAAATTACACAATTTTTAAATCGTTTTTTAATTACACATTTTCTCTTTTCAATTACTATTTTTTACCTCGAAATTATAAATAAATCAGTTTATTAATTAAATAGTATTAGAAAAAATTATTTTTAACCAATCATTTCTATATAATTTTTTACTTTTCACACTTTCCAATCGTTTTTCATATTATCCCAAAAACTCAAAATTCATTCAAATACTCTTACATCAAAGATGCTCTTACTTATGAATGTGTAATTGGAATTTGAGTGGTTTTATTTATTTATTTTGTATGTAAAATTGTGAGCCGTGTATGTGTATGGATACATAAAGTTAGAGCATTTTCAATAGATTCTTTATATTTAAAAATTATATTCTACGTAATAAAAAATATCTTTAAATTTAAAGAAGAATTTTTTTTACAAGTTCCAACAAATTCTTTATTTTTTGCTCTTTATTTTACTTTTTCATAAAAATATTTATTGTCTTTTTTTATTTTTAGTTGATATTTTTTTTTAAAAAAAAGTGAATGACCAATGATATCAAATATATAATTTAGAAACCTAGTTTAAGAATATTGAAAATTGGAACTTTTTGAATACATTTAATAATAGAGAGTGAGTTTGGCTCTTCAAATTTGGTGAGTCAAACTTACTCTTTAAATTAAAATGTAAAATAGATAGTCTATTAAAGTGAAATTTTAAGGTTTCACTCTCTAAAATAAAGAATAATTCAAGTTTAGAGAGCTTATTGGAAATGTTCTTACATAGTACATACCATTATTTTGTGCATTTAATAGTTGATTTTTCGAGTTGGAGATTTAAATGTTATATTGTACTTGTTGGGGCATTCATTAAGAAACAATATTTTTTTTCCAAGGTCAGTTTTTTTCTTAAAATAAAAAAAGACATAGGGTGGTCATGTCATTAATTATTTTTCTAGATATTTTGAAGTGAAAATTATGTTCATCCCTACATTTTAACTTCCTAATTCAAATAATATTTCAAAATTTTTTATTCAAAATTCAGGTGTAAATTGAACTTTTTAATATTATTACGTTGAATTAAAATAAACTTATTCGGGGGGAAATTTTGTGATTTATAATTGAGAAATGACTTGTCTAACTAATTTGATAATCTATGGCCTATAAGTTTTGATTTGTGATCGTGACAATAAATGTATATTATTGTGATTTTAAATTGTATAACATTGTTATCTTAATCTACTTAATTAATGGAAATTATATGTTGCCCTCAGTGGGCACGCACATGACGCCCCTACCTGTCAAGTGGTGGATGGACATGTTTTATGGTGCCCCATAAAACTCCTCACCTAATAAAATATACTTAATTATTTAATTTAATTAATAAAATTTAATTATAGCCTAATTTTTAAAATTATATTATTGATATCATTGGTCATTCACTTTAATTATAGCCTAATTTTTAAATCACTTATGAGTCTTCAAAATTCTGTGTGAGTAAAGGGAGTACATAAGCTTTTGGTATATCTATTATCTTTTGGGTTACAGTAACGTCCTTTTGATAAGGGTTTTGCACTTGTTTTGGTGGTTAGCGTTTCAATGTCAAACAGTCCGGAAGGGTACAAGTTCGTTGTCTGAGCCACCTTCATATTATTGTGGTTTTGAGTTACAAATCTTTACTTTGGAGTTAAATTGTTCTTGAGAGATTTGTTCTTTTGTTAAGAATTTTGTACTGTGTTCAATAAGGTTATTGGATTAATTATACAATTTACCACTCATGTTTATAGAAAATTTCAAAACTACCACTCACATTTCAAAATTATGCAAACTACCACCTATGTTATAATATCTTACACAATATACCACTTTGTTAAATTTCAACTGTTATGATGCCAATGTGTGTGTTAAGTGATGATGTGGACGTTACATTCAGAGTTGAGAACAACTTTTATTTGACTCTCTCTACCTATTTTCAAATGTAAATGGTAGATGTAAAATTCTTTATAAACGTGAGTGGTACATTGTTGTTCTAAATTCTGATTTTGCATATGCTAAAGTCCGTTTGATGTGGAAAGAAAATGAATTTTAAGGAATTAAATTTTTTGAAATTGAAAGTTTAATGTGTTTGATTGGTTTAAATTTTTAGGTGGAAAAAGTGAAAAATTTCCCACTTTTGTTGTTTTATTGACGTTATTTTTCATGACAAATAAAGTCAAATTTAGTTATTCACATATTTATACTTGATAATAATAATATTAATTTTTGAAAAAAAATAAATTAATTAACAACAACAAAATTGATTAAACACGACATGGATTTGCCAAGAAACCAATGATCACCCATATCTCAAAAATTGATTTGCCTCAAATTCTTGGAATCGTACAAGCAGTGAAGGAAAGAAGGAACTTGATTTTCAAAGCAAATACATCCTATCAAACGCCAATTTTTTGGAAAAAGTGAAAAATGATTTTCAATTCCATGGCAAATTCTACATTTCAAACACTACGTAAGTGATTTAAAGATAGAATTTCAAGCTTTCAAAAAAAAAAAAAAGGATATAATTTCAAAATAAAGAAATTTGATGTTTTAATTCAAAAATTAGGTGGTAATTAAATATATTTTATTAATTAAATAGGTAATGAAATATATTAAGCTTACAATTATATAATTTATGATTACAATCACAAATCATAAGTTTTATAGGTTACAAATTATGAAATTAGTTGATCATGATTTATTTTTGGTCACAAGTTACAATGTATTTCTCGATTTACGTATCTCTTAGGTCAAAATTTATTTTTTGATCACATCACAAATATTAAATTTCATAGGTCTCAACTTTTTCTCGATCACAGATCTCGAATATTATAACTTAAGTCACATTTTACTTCATTATCATAAATTTCAAGTTCATTAGTGACAAATTTAAATAAAAAAAAAATTGTGATGATTACAAATTTAGTTACAATCTCACATTTTTTTGGTCACATATTATTTATTAATCTCAAATGATCTATTTGATTGGTCACATTATTTATTGGTTACAATCATCCAAGTAATTGGTAACAAACAATTTTTAATCTGTATAAAAATATATATTTTTTTCTTTTTAAAAAGTGTGGAGTTGTAAAAAAATCGAAGAAAAGTATGATTTTGAAAAGAAAAAAAATCATTGGATTAATGATTCAAAATCTATGGATGAGTGTCCCCACAAGTGTATTATTGAAGTAGAAGTTCACTAAAATTTGAGGATGATAATGATTCAAAATCTATGGATAAGAAGCTGCATTCAAAGTCTCAAGGCTTACCTGTAAGGATTTTATTCAATTTATGTTGATTTATATGTGAATTATTGTGTATTGAATAAAAGGCTATCAAATTTGGTTAAGTCTATTTAAAGTGATCTAATAGGGATTATATATATATATATATATATCAGGATTTAATGCATTTAATTAATGTATGAACTTTTATGTGTAGATACTAGGTCATTACTTAATTCATGATGGGCCGAATTAGGTTAAAAGGCAATGCAGTAAATAAAGTCGGTTATGGTTCCTGAATCGTACATATTGTTCATTCTTTTTGACATCCCATCATCAGAGAGAAAATAAGGACTACGTATTGATTTAGAAGATCTAACCATCGAATCGTTCATCGTAAATCATATTTGATTAAGGTACGCTTCCGCTTCAGTTATTTAATTCTTGATAATTCAGCACGATGATTTTGGATCATAGATAAATAATTATCTGTGATAAAATTTCTAACAAGTGGTATCAGAGCTAATCATCACGTTAGATTATCATATCTATGTGTTTAATAATTTGTTTAGAATTTGGATTTAGAAAATCTGTATAATGGCTACAGTCTGGATATATGGTTTTCGAAATTTGTATTGGGTTTGGGTTTCAACCAAATCAAACTTTTCAGCATGTATGTATAGGCAAAAATCAGAATTTCGAAATTGAAGATATGGATACATGATGTATATGAATTTAGATTCTCCGTGGAAGGGATTTGTTGAGTATGGATTTTGAATCTGGCTTTGGTCATACACATAATCTGATTAAGTTGAAAAATTATGATTTGGATTCGTGTATGGATGAATTTGCATATAATTTTGTGCTGTGAATATGATTTGGGAGTTTTGTGTATTGTTGAATCTGTGGATGTATATTGGGGTTGGTTTTGGTAGATTAAGGAGCCGCTGCCACGGCCAGCGACGGGCGTTGCGAGCGGCGGATTTAGCAGCGTCGCAGGCGGTGGTTTGCAGTGCCGGCGATGGCACTGCAGGCGGTGGTGGCTGGCGCTGCGTTTTGAGGGCTTGAGAGCGGCGGGCTAGGGTTGTAAACCTAGGTGCAAATCGATTTTGAGGCAGAGACTTAGGCTGGAAATTTGATGATTTAGGGGACTAAATGTGAAATTTCAGATTTTTGGGTTTATTGCACAATTAGGTCCCCTTATCTTATTAAGGAATTAAAGTTGATCCCTAAAAGTTTTGAAATCATTTAAGTTGGCATTTCAAGTTTTGGAATTTATAATTAAGCCCGTAAGGTTATAAAATTTTTAAGTTGGGCTTTTTAAAGTTCTGAATTATGTAATTCAGTCCTTAAAGTTTTAAAATTTTATAATTCAGTCACTAAAGTTTGGAAATTTTCAAAATTGGTCCTTAAAGTTTGAGAATTTTCTAATTCGATCCATAAAGCTTGAAAATTCTCTAATTTGGTCCCTTAAAGTTTGAAAATTTTCTAATTCAGTCCCCTCAACTTTGAAAATCTTTTAATTCAGTCCCCTAAGGTTTGAAAATTTTCTAATATAGCACCTAAAGTCTTAAAAATCTCTAATTTGGTCCATATAGTTTAAAAACTTTCATAAAATTTTCATTTTCAGTCCTTAAAGTTTTCAAATTCACTATTTTGGACCTCTAAAGTTTGATTTTCTTTCAAATTAGGACCTAAAGTTTGGAATTTCTCTAAATTGGCTAATAAGGTTTTGGAAAAATTGTAATTTAAGTCCTTGAAGCTTAAAATTTTACATAATTGGCCACCTAAAGTTTAAGAATATTGCAATTGACTCTCTCAACTTAAGGATTGATTTATTCTAAAGTTTTGAATTCTATAATTCAAATCCTAAAGTCAAAATATATGCAAATCAGTGGATTTCAATTTCAAATTTTGGTACTACGGACTCTTTTGAGAGATATAATATTCGAAAGTAAGTTAGTTGAAGCAACATGTTGCCAAAGCAACCTCTCTTATGGATATTAATTAACTTTGAATATTAGAAGGTATTTATGTGTGTGTTGTTCACTGCGAATGTTGATCGACCCAAAGGAAGGTCAATGTTTGGCTCGAATTTCACATGCACCTGTGGTGATGAATGCGTGACAATTATTTGGTTTAACGTATGATCAATAAATCGGTCCAAAGAAAGGTTTATTGGTTAAGATGTCTTATTGCCAGTGTTTGATCACTACACTAAGGGAAAATTAGGTGTTTGTGTGTTATTTCATGCGAATATTGATCGGCCCAAAGGAAGGTCAATATTTGACTCGAATTTCACATGAACTTGTGGTGATAAATACGTGACGGTTATTTGGTTTTATGTGTGATCAATAAATCGGTCCAAAGAAAGGTTTATTGGTTGACATGTCTTATTGTCAGTGTTTGATCACTACACCAAGAGTACCACTTACAAGTGAATATTTCTGTTCAAAGACTAAATATTGATGTTGTGCTAGGTATCTTGTGATGAGCCATACCATTATTTGAAAGTATGATTTGCATAATAAGGTATTTATGTGAGCTATTTTGTTTAAGTGTTCTCTATTCGGTTTTGAATTCTGCTAGTAGTATATCTACAAGCTCAAATTTAATCCATGTGTTTATGGAACAAACTTCAAGGATCAAAACAAGAACATTAACTTTTCGTTGGCTGCATGGATCTAGACCATGTACTAAGGATTGAGCAACCTGCTCCTCTTACGGATGAAAGTTAATCTAATCAAATGAGGAACTTTGAGAAGTGGGATTGCTTAAATTACGTGAGTCTCATGATAATTAAGTACAGCATTCCGGAAGCCTTTAGTGGCACAGTATCTGAGGAGGTAAATGATGCCAATGAATTCCTTTCCGAAATTAAGAAACGTTTTGCGAAAAACGATAAGGCTGAAACAAGCACGCTTATGCAAAGCTTGATTTCAATAAAGTATAAAGGCAATGGGAAAATAAGGGAGTACATCATGTAGATGTCTCAAACTGCTTCAAAACTTAAGGAACTAAAACTCGACTTGTCTAATGACTTGCTCGTGCATTTGGTATTGATATCGCTTCCTGCACAATGTAGTTAATTTAAGGTTGGTTATAACTGTATAAGGGAGAAATGAACTCTAATGAGCTCATTCTATTTTGTGTGCAAGAGGAAGAAAAGTTGAAGCAGGACAGAACTGAAAGTGTTCACTTGGCAAACACCTCTAAAGATAAGGACAAGAAACCAAATAAAGAAAATAAAGCGTTTAAGGGGCTATTAATTTTATGATCCCACACTTAAGTCAACTTTTGAAACGGGAAATGCAACAATTTTTGAGGATGTTGAGTTTGGGGGAGAAATAAGATTAGAGATATTGTCTTTAAGGAAGAAGTTGAGGAATGATCGGTTTCGATTCCTACTATTGTTGCTTTTGACAATGTGCAAGTTTTTATGCATGTCATTGATCAACAAGCATATCCGGAACCTCAATTCGAAAATATTGAAGAACCTCCCATCCAAAATAAGGTAAATTTCAGAAGTACAAACTTAACAACCTCAATAACTAAAGCCATTAAGGAGATCCACGAGAGAAAGGGAAAAAAATGCTATTCCGGATAATTTAAATAGTATTTTTCCAAGAACATAAGGAAATAATGGAATGGTGGAAGATGGTCCAATTAATTCCATCAAACCATGCAGGGTTCTAACTCTCAGAAGTGGAGTGATGTCGTAAATAAGGAGTATAAGCATATGCAAGACAATAAAGTTTGGGATCTTGTCCCATTACCAGAAGGTGCAGAGCCCATTGGTTTTAAATGGATTTTTAAACCAAGAGAGATTCAATAGGTAATGTGGAAAGATATAAGGTTCGTTTTGTATATAAGGGCTTTACACAGAATGATGGCATTGACTATAAAGAGACTTTCTCTTTGGTTTCTACGAAAGACTCTTTCAGGAAAGTCAGGTTATTGCACATTTTGACCTCGAGTTACATCAAATGGATGTTAAGACGACGTTTCTCAATGGAGACATTGATGAGACGGTTTGCAAATTAAAGAAATCCATTTATGTGCTCAAGCCAGCTTCTCGTTAAGGGTAATACAAATTTCATCAAGTAATTATCTCATTTGGTCTTGAGATCAATGCTGTTGATGGTTGTGTGTATTACAAGTTCAGTGAGAGTAAGTGTATTTTCCTGCTTTTGTATGTTGACAACATATTGCTTGCCACTAATGATATAGGCATGTCACATAAAATTATGAGATTTTTGTCAAGGAATTTTGAGATTAAAAATCTTGGTGACGTCTTTTTTGTATTAGGAATTCAGATACACCGGGATTGCTCTCGGGGTATTCTTGAATTGTCACAAAAGGGCTATATCGATAAAATACTTAAGATGTTTGGCATGCAAGACAGTAAATCAGGGGACACCCCTATCGCTAAGGGAGACAAATTTAGTCTTAACTAATGCCCGAAAAGTTATCTTGAAGTTAAAGAAATGCAGAGGATCCCATATAATTAAGCTGTAGAAAATCTGATGTATGCTCAAATTTGTATGCGTTCGGATATTTCATATGTTATTGGGATACTAAGGAGATATTTAAGTAACCCTGTGATGGATCATTTGGAAAGCAGCCAAATATGGGTTATAAGGTATTTAAAGAGAACAAAATATTACATGCTCACATACAGAAAATCGAATCAGTTGGAGATCATATGGTATTATGATTCCGATTTTACTAGATGCCAAGAAAGTAAAAGATCCACATCAGGCTACATTTATCTGCTAGTTGGAGGAGCTAATTCCGGAAGGAGTGTTTTACAAACACTTTAGCTTCTTTCACTTGGCAACACAGTTGTAGCAATTTTGGGGGCATCTGATTATGGAATATAGCTGCGAAATTTTGTCACTGGGCTGCATATTCTGTACGGTATAGAAAGACCACTAAAGTTATATTGTGACAATAACTCAGTAGATTTATATTCCAGTAACAATAGGAGCTCAACTAAGTCAAAATACATTAACATAAGTTCCTGGTTGTGAATGATACAGTTCAGAGTGGACACATGTCAATAAGAGCACATTGGGACAAACTCCATAATTGCGGATCCGCTTACTAAAGTATTACAACCCAAGGTCTTTCATGAGCACAATACTCATATGAGTGTTATATTTCTTAAGAATATTCGGTTTCAGTGGGAGTTTGTATTTTGGGTGCATTAGACACATTTACTGTCCTTTTGGATACAGTTTAAAGTTAAAGTTATTTACAGCTGTAAGGTTTCAGGTTTATTATCTCCAAACTCATTTGAGGATGATCTCACTAAAGTTGGACCAGTTGGAGATAGGCATGTTGAAGATCACATTACATGTAATTTCCATGCTACACATCCATACTTGATCCATGTCATTCAGTTATGTCGATATACTTGACCATTGATAAGTTTAGTTACGATTAATGTAGCGAAAGCCGCTTTGATCCTATGTTGATATAATTGATGGACCGGATTGTTTGGGGAAGTATTCAGTAATGATAGCAAAATTCTGAGTACTCATAAGGTTATGATTGATACACAATTGTAAGGTTACACATATAGCCCAAATGGGATATTGTAAGGATTTTAATCAATCGTGGGGGCTTATATGTGAATTATTGTGTATTGAATAAAAGGCTATCAAATTTGGTTAAGCCCATTTAAAGTTATCTAATAAGGATTTTATATATATCGGGCTTTAATGCATCTAATTAATGTATGGACTTTTATGTGTAGATACCAGGCTGTTACTAATTTATGATGGACCGAATTAGGTTAAAAGGCAATGCAGTATATAAAGTCGGTTATGATCCCTGAATCATACATATTGTTCATTCTTTTTGACATCCCATCATCTGAGAGAAAATAAGGACTACGTATTGATTTAGAAGATCCAACCGTTGAATCGTTCATCGTGAATCATAATTGATTAAGGTACGCTTCCGCTTCAGTTATTTAATTCTTGATAATTCAGCATGATGATTTTGGATCATGGATAAATAATTATCTGCGATAAAATTTCTAACATTATCTACATCTATCTATCTATCTACATATCTTAAAAATGTAGATTAGTGAAAAATTTTTGATTTCCCATTTTATCCTCACATTTTTTTCTCAATAATATCCTCAATTCACTTATTGAAACTTATTTTACATTTTTTTTAATTCTTATTTCAAAAAAATTAATTTATACATGTTGACTAAATCGAAATTGGTTATTCAATTAAAAATAATTTGACGTCGTTACTTTTTAATTTACTTTTAGAAAATTGTTTCATCAAATTTCATATCTCGTGATAACCTTATTAAACAATTTAAATACGGTGACTATGTGTTTAATATTTTTTATTCTATTTTTAATTCAAATAATTATCTTTTAACCCTCCTTTGGGCAATACTATTTTGTTTATAAACATACTTTTTGAACAATTTGAAGAACGTGTTTATGCTTTTAATGAAATTTTTCTATATTGAATTCTAACAATTATGTTTTAGTTATCGATAAAAATAGATTTTTTTTTATTATTATTTTCAAAGTAGGGTGAGTGTGAAACTTTTTATATTTAAACTCGCTTAAATTCTTATCAAAATCATCAAATTATTTATATAAAAAGAAAAAGAAAATTTTAATTATTTTCTTATTAAGAATATAAAATAAATAATTTCAAAACTCTTTGAAAAAAAAAAAAATCAAAACTGAAATTTTAGTATAAATTTATATAGTCCTGTTTAGTGATGATTCAAATCGAATTTTTAATAGATTTGGATAGAAATTAATAAAATGTGGTTGAAAAGTTGTGAATCCGATAAAATGTGTGGTTAAAAATAATTATTGATTTTGACTTTGATTAAAATCTTGTTTTATTTTCTCCTAAACAAGGGCATTATATTAAACTTTTTTCATTATAAAAATATGTTCACAAATTAATTTATTTTATCAATGCATAGTTTTTTCACATTTTCTCGCGATTTATCATAAATAATTTATAAAGCTATTATTGATTCGTCTAATATTTTATGATATCGAATTATATCATAATATATCACACGCGTTTTATTTATTAAGATGACATTTTAAATAATTGTCTAATATATATTTCGAAAAACTTGATGAAGATTTTCAATAAAATATTAATATATTAAGAATTGAAATCAATTTATCATTTATAATTTTCCTCTAATTACATCAATTACTCTCAAAACCCATATTAATACTTAAAAAAAGTTACTTTAACGTTATATATATATATATATATATATATATATATATATATATATATATATATATATATATATATATATATGACGTACAAAGTACGTGCTTACTACTAGTAATAAATAAAAAACCAGATCATTATCTCGTACCTTCTCCACAATTAGCTTCAAAATCATTGGCTTTCAAAAATAGTAGCATCAAGAAATGTGAAGTTCCCACTGAGCAAGAGTAGCCTTGTTTAATTTAAATACAAATTAGTAATTTAGTAAATTTGGATAAAAGTTGATAGATTTGAAATATGTAGTTGATTTGAATTATATTTTTATTAATTTTTTTAGTTGAACAAAATCGAAACTTAATCTATACAAGTGAAATGCTCTATTTCATTAGAGGAAAATATATAACTATACAACTAAAACTATCAATTTTTAGGCAATTGATCTCCTATTCGTTGAAGGGTTGGATGATATATACCCCCAGCGGGTTTTTCTAGGATTGCTGTAGCTTCCTTATTTTATTTTTTTAACGTTTTTGTAGTTCCTTTTTTGACTTTTATTTATTTATTTTGTTTTGAGTTCTATTTATGAAGTCTATATTTGATGGAGATAAAAATTAAAATTTTAGCATATTTTTGTAAAAGTAAATAAAATGTGTTGTTGAAAAATTGTGGAACCAATAAAGTATATGATTGAAAATAATTATTGAATTTGAATTTGATAAAAAAACTTGTGGCGCCCAAAATTCATTTCTTATTTTTATGCATTTATTTATTTTCCCGTCATATTTTTATTTTTCAAACGAATAAAATAATATTTTATCCACTCGCTCTAAATATAAATTTGAACTTTTATTTTTAAAGTATAATTGAACATTATTCAAAATAAGTATTTTCCTCTGAAATATCATTTGTAATTTAATTTAGAAGAAAACGAAATAAACTAACTATAATATGAAAACTCTATAGTTAGTAGTTGATATAAAAATATTTGTTTACAACAGGGAACAGAGAGCGGAAAGCGGAAGATAGCCGGGAATTCGCTATTTAAAATATTTAACTATTTTGAAAAGAAATAAAATTATTTAAAAGTAGTTGGATCTTTTTGGGGTTTCTTTGGTGAGAGACCCATGAACCACAGTCAGGTACCCAGTACACAATCATCCTGTCATTTGAGAGTTCACACCAACATCCAATCCATGCATTGTCATACCTACAATGCAAAACTAAATGAGCTAACGCTCAGCAAGTAACATATGGATGATCATGCGCATGAATTTCGATTCACTTTCTCAAAATTATCTCATCACCAGGCTCCATGCCTTCTCGTCATCTCAATTTATCTACATTTCCTACTTGGGCTCGAGTCCCAAGGCCACCAAGAGACCTCCCGACACCTCCCATATACTGCGCCGGACCGCCAACACCCCATCCTCGACTACCCTTAATGACCGTCGGGAGTCTTAAGTGAGTGTATATATCCGAACGCGAAGTAAAGTACGGTACACCCGTAGGGCAATTCTACTATCATCCACATCATTCTCTCTCCATATATTTCCATATACTCTTTATTTATTTCTTTATCATTTATGAAGGACTTCTTCTAAGTCCACAATGCAAATGCAAATGTCAATGCCCATGAATGCCAACATATATTTCATCTGTCAATTTTACGTTATATAACCACATCATATGGCGTTCCAATGATATTCATGTGCATTAATAACATATCATATCATATTATCAAATCACATCTTGCATGCTTTCACCATATACAGATAATTGTCACATCATATTCCACGAATACTGCACCAATAATATACTTCACATAATCACATAGGAGCACATAATAATATAAATATTATGTTTTGCATTGTGGTTGAAATATTACTTACCTCACTCTTTGAGTATTCTAGAGTTCAATACTTTATTCCTCAATATTTGGTACCACTAATCCGCTTGGAGTCAAATTAGATTGATCACCACTCATTGCCTACCATATATATAAATAATCATGTGATACTATATTATATTTCAATTACTAAATATAAATTAGGATCCAATAAAATTAAAGTGGACTATTTCCCCCACAAAATAAACAATTATTGGATCGCCCTAATTAAAAAAGGGTTGATTTGCTTTATTATACCGCATAACTATATTAATCTAATTTTCCCATTTAAATTAATAATTATAATCATAATATTATAAACCATATAATAATATTATAATATATATATGGTAAAAGTTATCGCTCGTCAAAGTTTATCACTTAAAATTATTTTATTTCGATTTCTTTTCTAGTGACTACTTTCGTCTTAATTTTCGGTATTCTTATTGTCATCAAAATTGAATTTTCAATATACCATTCTAAAATACTCACGATCTAATTTTTCGTATCCTCATCGAAATGCAATATGGTCAACTATAGCAAAAGTTGCGACTTGTCAAAATAAACCGTTTAAAACTAAACTTTTTAGTGCCAACTTTCTTTATTAATGTTTTCGAGACACGTACGTCAACCGAATACATGTCTACAATATACCATTTTGAAGGTCGTTCAATGCTCTACATGATGTTACTCTCGAATAGTCAAGACCGATAACAAAATTAAGAATTTACGCGTCCCGAAACTATACGCGTAATTCGTCGTTAATAAATAATATACACACGCGCGCGCGCACATGTGTTACGTCCAAGTAATTTTATTTATATTATTATATTATTTTAATTATTATTATTTTAACCAGAAGTTTACGGTTTAACTTTGGTCTATTATTTTTCAACGTTAGAACGAATTCTTAGTTCCTCTTTAAAGTACATTCCATACACTTCAATTCATATCTTCCCAATTATGAAATCGATAGTCGATTTATTAAATCGATAAAAATACTTAAAATAATATTTAATATTCTTATTTGTTTACCGTTTATATTACATCAACTAAATTAAATGTCTTATTTAATGTCGAATATACTCTTTTATATAAGTCAAATAAATTAATATTTCAATTGACTTTCAAGTGGGTCCCGTTAAATGTGAATAATTTAATTTAATAAAATGACGAATTTTTGGATCGTTACAAAACTACATTATAATTTATGTCAAATAGGGACTAAAAATATAATTTAAGTACTACCAGAAATCAAATGTAATATAAATATAAAACGCCTTTATTTTAGTGAAACTTCAACTATTTTTAAAAAGTACAACAATATCATCACATTATCTCGTAGAATTCATCGAAAGTTTGACAATAATTGATAAACTACCATTGAATAACATTAAACTATTCGTCACTTAATTCGTAGTTGCCTTCACCATACACTTCACTGCCTACGAACTCAAAATTTTTGAATTCAGTCGTTTTTGTGTGGCTATAGTGAAATTGTGAGCAGTATGTATTTTCTTCGATGTTCATACCAGGTGCCTCAGTGTGACTAGAGTAGAAGTCTGAGTAAAATGTGTTTTCTTCAACATTCATCACATTCATATTGTGCAATTAACAAGTGTTAATATAGTCACAATAAATATTACCGACTGAAAAAATATGTGAAGTTTTCTAATTTCTAGACAATGAATTTTACTTGCATCCTGTTTGTTAAAAACTTTTTACTTATAAACAAACTATGTGATGTTTTCTAAATAAAAAAAAAAATGTGATTAAAAATGATTTGAGAAAATGTGTGTGGTTAAAAGTGATTTGAGAAAATGTATTGTATATAAATAATTTATCAAACCGAGGCTTAATTATATTTTTAACAAAAAAAAAAAAGAAAAAAATTGAAAAGTTAAAAAAAACTACAAAAACGTAACTAAGAAAAAAAAATATAAAAAGTAAGGAAGCTGCAGCAAAGACAGTAGCTACCTAGAAAACCCGCTAGAAGGTATATTATCCTACCCTCCGCCGGGTAGGAGATCAATTGGCTCACTTTTTAAACCTAACAAACTTAAAGTTTTTTTTTTTGAAAAAAAATAAAAATAAATCAGGTGTTAATTAGTAATTAATAAATATAATATTATATATGTTGACAACCTAAAATTGAGGTGCTTAATTTATCCCATACTATTGAGGACCCACTTTAAGTTCTAAGTCAACAAAAGAAAGATTAGAGGTCATTATGAGAGATGCGAACAAAGCTAAGACCTCGCCATAAAATTTAGAAACTGAAAAATTCAACCTAGAACCTTAGAAGAGGTCAAGACCTCGGTAGGTCTTCTCCGAAACACCTCGCTAGGTCTTCCCCGAATGACCTCCGACTTAAAGACCTCGCAAGGTCTTCATAATGACCTCCGACCTGAAGACCTCAACGGGTCTTCACCCAAAGACCTCGGAGCTAGGAGGACCTTAAAGATAAGAAGACCTGGAAGTACCTTGGAGGACTTAGAAGTCTAAATTAAGGTATTGGGAAAGTCTAATATTAGGTGTTAAATTGAAGATCATCATATTGAGCTCAGAATACGAGATCTAGTTCTCCGCCTACCTCAGAAATAGAATATTTATCCAACCAAGTATTAAAATGTTAAGTGGATCCACTTGGCCCACTTGCTTAAATATCTTTTATCTTTCACAATTCTCAAAGAACATCAATTATAGTCCTTTAACTTATCCCACAAGCTATATACAAATTGTAGCTAGGTCATATCCAACTCAGAGAAGGTCCCACCAAGGCCACTTTCAGGAGCCAAGAAGGACAACAAGTTGATAAAAAATTAAAATTTGATTAAAGTATTATCAACTTGTCAGTGTAATTATTACATTTTTGCCTATAAATATGTCTATGTATTGTAAAGAAAAGGGATTCAAGTCTTCCCCCACATAAGGAGAGGAAAACTCTCTCAAACTACTTGTACTCTCAAATTTTCTCCTCATATATACAAGAGAAAAATCAATTAAGGTTGGATCGCGAGTTCAGCTCTATCGTGTATTCAATTTTCCTTACTCTTTTCTTATATTTTTCATTTAAGTTGACAAAGAGAATGACACGTGTTCAAGTAATTTTTTGACGTCAACAATATATAATATAAAAATAATTATCACTTATATATATTAAATTAAAACTAATACAATATTAAAAAAAAAAAAAACTTTAACAATACTTATAATAAGTTCTAATTGTCCCACCAGCAACCACCGCCTGGCACCCACCCATCCCACCAGGTCATAATTGGTCACAATAAGTCACATTTTGGTAATAATTACAAATTTAGTCATAAGTTTTACCCTACCCTTCCCCACCCTAGTTTATCCATCAATTTACAGTTGATCACACAAAGTCACATTTCGATTAAAATTACAAATTTAGTCACAAATTTTATCTCACCCCCACCAATCCACCCACCCCGCAAAGTTACTGTGGGTCCCACAAAGTCATAATCGATCACACAAAATCACATTTCAATCATAATTACAAATTTCATCGTCACCCAACCCCCACCCCACCAACAAAGTCACAGTTGGTCACAAAAAGTTACATTTCAGTCATAATTACAAATTTAATTATAAATTTCACCGCCGCCCCACCCCGTTAGCAAAGTCATAGTCGGTTACACAAAGTCACATTTCAATCACAATTACAAATCTCACAACTACCCACCCCACCCCTACCAGCAAAGTCACAGTTGGTCATACAACATTTCATTCATAATTAAAAATTTAATTACAAGATTCACCTGTCTTACCACCCACCCCACCCTACCCCATCAGCAAAGTCACAGTTGATCACACAAAGTTACAATTCAGTCACAATTACAAATTTAATCGCAAATTTCACCTCTACCTACCCACCCCGACAAAGTCATAGTTGGTCAAATGAAGTCACAATTCGATCACAACTACAAATTTAAATGTAGATTCACCCCACCATCACCAAGTCACAACCGGATACAAAAAGTCACATTTCAATTATAATTACATATTTACCAATGTTTTGGTCACAATTAAATAGTAAATTGTCACAATTAGTCAATATTCTTGATCACAATTACTCATTATTTAATCACAATTATCTAATAAATTGGTCACAATCGCTCATAATTGGTCACAGTGGTCACAGATTTTCAAATTAATCAATCACGACTTGCTTCTTGATCATAAAAAATAAATTTTACATGTCACGACTTATTTCTTTTGGTCAAAACTTAATGAATCGTGAATCATGATTACAAATTTAGTCACAATATCAAATATTTTAGGTTACGTGTTATTTATTGATCAAAACTTATATATTTTATCAGTGACAATCATCCATAATTGGTCAATCACCCCCAACACACTCCTTCACCTCCACCACACCCCCACCCCCTTCCCACCTTGTTTCTTCCACAGCCACCATGCCACTGTTGGGTATTTGACACAAATTAGTTGAGAAAATCTAACTAAAGGAAATTATTGAGTATTTCCTTTGTTAAGCATGTGGGTGGCTAATGATGTCATTAGGTAATGATTAAATCACATTAGGGTATTAATCATAAAAAGGGCAGAATAATGGAGCTAGTATCTAGTGTTTAGCCAAAGTTGAAGACAGATGAGAAATAGATGTTAGAGCTTTTGACAAATTTGGCAACAATGTGTTTCTTCCACCTAAAGTTTACATGTTTAAGTGAATTACGTGAAGAAATCTTCTTGTGGGATAATTCAAATGATAGAAACTTGTGGTTAGACAGTAGCTCTTTATTAGTATTTTCTCTGTTTTCTGTGTGATTGAGTTGGTGAACGAAAGTTTATATATTTGCAATAATTTAGTATAGAGTGAAATGCTTTGGTGAGGGTCTGTGGACGTAGGCAAGTTTTCATACCATGCAAATCTCTGTGTTCGTATTTATTTTTTTGTTTGCTTTTTGGAAGTATTTATGGATGATTTCTCTGTTTATGGTGATTCATTTGATGATTGTCTAACAAATTTGAAAGCTGTTTTATGCAGGTGTGAAGATAAGCAACTTCTCCTTAATTGGGAGAAATGTCATTTCATGGTAACAAGAGGAATTGTTTTAGGTCATATAATTTTTGCTAAAGGCACGGAAGTAGATAAGGCAAAAGTAGATTCAATTTCTAGGTTGCCTACTCCTTTAACTGTAAAGGATGTTCGATCAATTTTAGGTCATCCAGGTTTCTATAGAAGGTTCATAAAAGACTTTAGTATCATAGCAAAACCTTTGACTACACTTTTGATGCATGATACAAAATTTGTTAGGACTAATGAAAGCACTACAGCTTTTGAACATTTAAAAAATGCACTCACCACTGCACCCATAGTTAGATCACCTGATTGGTCTCTACCTTTTGAATTAATGTGTGATGCAAGTGATATAGCTGTAGGGGCAGTGCTTGGCCAGAGGAAAGGTAAGGAACCTTATGTAATCTACTATGCTAGCAGATCTTTGAATCAAGCTCAATTGAATTACACAACTACTGAAAAAGAGCTGCTAGCTATAGTTTTTGCATTGGGAAAATTTCGAACTTACCTTATTGGGACCCCTGTTACCATTTTTACTGATCATTCTGCTCTTAAATATTTGTTCACAAAGAAAGATACTAAACCTAGACTCATTCGATGGATTTTGTTATTGCAGGAATTTGACATCACAATTAAGGATAAAAAAGGGATGGAAAATGTTGTCGATGATCATTTATCCAGATTAAATTCTGTAAATTCAAAAGTCTCTCACCCGTTAAATGATTCATTTCCTAATGAACAGTTATTTAGCTTAAATATTGTTCTATAGTTTGCTGACTTAGTTAATTATCTGGTTACAAGTCATATGCCTTCAAATTGGAGTGTCCAAGACAAAATGAGGATGAAAGCTATTGCAAGGAACTTCTTCTACAATGATCCATACTTATTCAAATATTGTGCTGATCAAATTATCCGAAGATGTGTTCCTGATGATGAGGTACAACAAATTCTTACTTTCTGTCATTCTCATGCTTGCGGAGGCCATTTCTCTTCGCAGAAAACAGCTGCTAAGGTACTTCAATGTGGTTTTTATTGGCCTAGTTTATTTAAGGATGCTCATACATTTTGTAAAAATTGCGAAGCATGTCAGAAACTTGGTAGTCTCAGCCATAGGAATATGATGCCATTAGCTCCAATCCTTGTTCTTGAAATTTTTGATTGTTGGTGATTAGATTTTATGGGTCCTTTTCCTCCTTCTTTTGGATATCTTTATATATTGGTTGCTGTTGATTATGTGTCAAAATGGGTAGATGCTATTCCATGTAGAACAAATGACCATAAAATTGTGCTCAAATTTTTGAAAGAACATATTTTTTCTAGGTTTGGTATGCCTAAGGCCATAATTAGCGATGGATGAACACATTTTTGTAATAAACCCTTTGAAACTCTGTTAAAGAAATATGGCATTAGGCATAAAGTTTCCACTCCCTATCACCCTCAAACTAATGGTCAAACTGAGCTAGCCAACCGAGAAATTAAAGGCATTTTGACAAAAACAGTGAATCCAAATAGAAAAGACTGGGCTATAAAATTGGATGATGCTTTATGGGCATATAGGATTGCTTTTAAAACTGTTCTTGGAATGTCTCCTTATAGAATTGTATTTGGAAAACCTTGTCATTTGCCGGTTGAAATCGAACATAGAGCTTATTGGGCAATCAAAATACTCAACTTTGACTTAGATCAAGCTGGTGAGTTTAGGAAATTAAAATTGAATGAGTTAGATGAATTACGTTTGGAAGCATATGAGAATGCAAAAATTTCAAAAGAGAAAATGAAAGTTTTTCACGATAAGAAAATTTTTAGAAAATCATTTTTTCCTTCACAAAAAGTATTGCTATATGACTCTAAGCTTCATCTGTTTCCTGGTAAGTTGAGAACTAAATGGATTGGTCCTTACATTGTGCAAACTGTTTATCCTTATGGAGCGGTTGAAATCTTGGATCTAAAAACTGGTACTGTTTTTAAAGTTAATGGACAACGTCTGAAACCATTTTTGGATAATTTTTCTGCTGAAGTTAATGAACTACCTCTACTGGACCCTGATTCCAGCGGCTGATTTTTTTGGAACTAACTTTTATTATTATGTATATATTTTATTTTCTTTTTGCAGATTTTATTCTTTTCTTCATTTTTTTTTTAGTTTTTCATTCTTGAATAATTGCTCATGTGCATAGGCCTCCTCTCAGGTACACTCTTCTCCTTTAGCTTGATTTAATTTTGAGTCGTGTCTATTAATCACTATTCATTTTTCTTCTCTTTGAGTCATTGAGGACAATGTCTGATTTTAGTTGGGGGGAGAGTAACTCAAATGTACTTGTTTTGCATTAATTTTTGTGATAGTTGAGCACTAAAATTGAGTACATCTTGAGTCTTGAATTATATCTTTGTTATTCTGTAAAGACCTCCCTCCTGAAGAATTTTTTTTTTTTTTTTTTTGCACGAAATTAAGCTTTGTGGTAAGATGGATAGTCAACACATACAACTAGAGCTCTCTCAAGTTTAAGTAATTTTATTTTTTCATCATGAGAGTGGAGTGATTGGTGGTTTTCTTATATTGTCCTTGTTTGATATTGCTACTTCCATTGGGCATCATTACACGGATTGTGGATTATTGGTGGTTTACACTTAAGAAACGTTGAAGGTCAATGTCAATTAAAAATTTGATCCTTTGAAGCTAACCTTATCATCTTCTCTTCCCACCACAAATTCCTTCATAGCCACAAATCTCTTTCATTTATTTCACATTAAAGACGACATTGCATCCAGACATTGCTTCCATAAATAAATAACCTTGTTTCTACTTTCAAGTATAAGTGAGGATGATTATTTTTGCTCCATATTTGAGGAAAAATGTTCAGTGCATGAAAAGAAAGAAAAGTGGAGTTAGAAAGTATTTGACAGTCATTGAGACTAGAGGAGAATGTTGAAGAATTATTTGAGAGGATTTCAGGTTAAAAAAAGAGAAAGAAAAGGGAGACATATTGAAAAGAAAGTAAAGGATGTGAAGAAGGAAGAAAGCAAGCTTGAAGTGTGATTAAAAGTAAAAATCATTATCCTCGCTTATATTTTGGAAGTCCTCAATTTCTACTCACTTCTTTTATTTCCTTATCCTATCGGAAAAAAAATTGCTACCATTGCATCTTATACTTCCATTGGAATTTATTGTTCTGCTATTATCATTGGAACACGTAAACCTTTTCTTTCACCACTCCTTATTAGTTCCCTTGATAACACAATCATCACCTTTACATTGACATTGACATTTTGATCTTAAGTTGGCTTGTGGTAAGAACAGTTGAGTCCCAATGGTTGTAAGTTTTTCATGAGGTCAATATTTGCACTTCTACCATCCACATATATATGGCATTTCTTGAATGCTTGAGTGATCAATTTTCAAACTCCATGAGTGACCCCCTAACCAGTACAAAAACAAAATACACATACCAGTGAGTATATGGAGTTTATGCTTTACTTGATTGAATACTCGAAACTGTATGTGTTGGGGTTAGTGGTTTGATGGATCGGCTTAAAACACACACACAAAATTTTGGGGAAGTTTTTATGGATTAATTTGGATATAATGCTTGATCTCTTGATTTTGCGAAGTTGCTGTGCTAAACTATCTAAATTCATTCTTGACTTTACAATTGAGGTTTTTCATTGAGCTAGTCATGTTTTTAATTCGCTTGAATTGCTAGAGACTAGCAAAAAGCTAGTTGGGGAGTGTGATTAGTGTCCAATTTTACGTATTTTAGATAGGTAAATAAATGAAAAATACGATTTTGGGATATAAATTTTGTCATTTAGAGTAAAATTTATTAAAGATTCAATTTTATTTGTTAAACTCTAAATTGATTTTATTTGCTAATAATTTCATTTATTTAATTGCAGGTACATTTTGGACAATTTTATCTCAAAAATCCCTACCTTAATGGACCCGAAAAATCCCAAATTGAAAAAAACCTACCAACAACTCATACTAATTCTCTTGACTCCCAGCCAGACCTTAAACGGAGAACCAACAATCCTCTACTATCCCTATCTCAGAATTCCAACAGAACTGAGCAACCTCTTCTCTCCCTTCACACGAGCAGCGGCTGTCTCCCATCTCTCGTTCACCTCCTCCAGCCGTCTTCCCTGTCTTCTCTCCTCTCTCACGCATCCTCTGTCTGTCTTCACCTTCAGCCGCAAGCCATCCATTCTCTTCCTCACCAACTCCCACAGCCGCAACCTTTTTCTCTTCTCTCTCTCTCTCTCTCTCGCTGTTTTCTTCTCCAAATAACCCACAGCCGTCTCCTCTACCTCCATCTTCTCACCAACTTCAGCAGCCCCAACCCAGCACCTCAACGCCCACAGCCGCAAGCAGCCCTCACGCCTCAGACTTCTCTCCACCGTTCTCAACCACACAAAAAATCGACCCAGCAGCACTTCTCCCACACACGGTAGTCATCAGTATCTTCCCTCATGCATTCTCTCCTCTGTCTCTATCTCTATCCCAACTGGAAGGCAGCAGCTCCATTCAACCGACAGCAGCATCCTCAGCAGCCTTGGTTTACTCGACACAGCAGCCTCGATTTTGGTTGATTGCTTGAGTTTAATTCATAGTTTTTCTTAGACTTCTATTTGTTTTAATAATTAGTATACATAATTTTATATTATTGATGTTAGTTGATTTTAGATATATTTAGTATTGTAATTTCATTTCCGAATTTGAATTTCGTTTGATTAATGGTTAGTGTTTATTTGAATTTTATTTCGGTTAATTTAATGATGTCCAGCTAAGTTATATTTGAGAGGAATTATTCTTAACTTCAATGAGTGTGTTTTAATTTCTTATGGATGAATTCTTGTTATTGATAAGAGTTTATCAATTGTTTTAAGTTTTCAAATTATTTTACTTGGATGAATGTCGTTGATGTGGTATGTATTAAATATGCACACAACATGCTGGACTAAATGCTGTAAAATAAATTGATTAAATTTCTGACTCATATGTTTAAATCTTATCGATCTCAAGAAATTCATACTAAAATTATTTGCAAAGCCCAATTGATAGCGGAAGAATAATTCCACTCAAATTTCTCTTTCATTGCAATTTAATTATATTTTCTTTTTATCATTTAAGTAATTTTGAAATCATAGTTTAAGACTTGAATTTAGCAAATATTACGATACCAATAAAATCCCTAGGAAGAATGACCCTGGATTATTGCTAGGCTATAACTTGACCCCTTTATACTTGGAGAGTAGATTTAACATCGAGTCACGTTGGTACATCTAGCATTTTCCTTTTGCAGATGTTACAAGTAAGTTGATCTCTAAATAGCTGAGATTAGGTGGAGGAGATAATTCTCTGATAATAATATGCTTGTTTCTGAAAAGTGGAAGAGGGAGAACTCCATAAAGAAGGAGGTGACATGTTGGAACTATGATCAATCCGGACACTTGAGAAGAAATTGTTCAAAAGGTGCAGCAGACTGATAAGTGTGCTTTACACACTTATTTAGTTCCTAAATAAGCAATTTAATTGACAAATTGAGCAAATATCTACTTATAAATTGTATTTATCTTGTACAATTAGGTACAACTTCAATTGGAAAGAAAATGGACAAGGTAGGAGAGCAATTGAGCGAAAAAAAGGAGCAATTTTGATGTTCAATGACCTAATTGAAAGAAATCAAAAGTTCGGGGACTCAATTGCAACATCTCAGAAAGTGGAGGACTAAAGATGCAAATATTTCAGGGACATATTTGTAGTAAAAGACAAAATTCGAGGACTAAATTGAAGAAGACCAAAAGATGGATGACCCAATTGCAATCGTGGAATGACAAAGCTGCCAGGTGAACCACGCGATCGCGTGTATCAACTAGGCAGTGCTCGCGAATCAAGCCAAAAATCCAATCCGAGAGTTTTCAAGTCAACCACGCGATCGCGTGGTCATAATTTTGAGCGATAATCTGGGCTGACCCGGTTCGGCCCAAAAGCTGAAGGGCGCGGATCTACGCGAATTTTTTGTATTTTTGGGCATTTTGACTAGGGTTTCAGCATCTTTTATCACAATCTCACCTCACCTCACCAAACCCTAGCCCCCTTCCCTCTTTTCTCTCTTTTCTTTTCTTTTCTTTGTTTTTGATTTAGTTTGTAATTTAGTTTGTAGTTTAGTTTTACTTCTAAGTTACTAGCACCCATTGGAACAAAGAAGCAAAGCATTATTGAAAGATTCTTGGAGCAAAAAATAAAGGGAAGTGTTGTATTTCATTTTCTTGTATTTTTATCCTTAATTTCTATATTTTGTGATGTATTTTCATAAACCTTATCTTTTTTGGAATATTTATATAATGGGCTAGTTGATTTATGTTGGGATGATTGATGTAACTTAACTTTGTTTAAGTAATTTTAATGTTTATTTATTAATTTTGAGCTTATTTCATGTGTGTTTGTTATTGAGATTATTCCATGTGTTTGATTGATCACCAAATATATGTTTTGTGAAGTGTATGATAATCGAGAGATATTATACATTTTAGACCAAATAACAAATGCTCTAGGTTCTTGTTAATGATAGAGATATACCTTAAACCCTAGATGATCCATTGGACTATTTTCACAAAGAGTTAATGCAATTGATTGAGCCTTAATCGACATAGAGATATAGTAGGTTAAACCAATTGATTAGGGTTAATTTCACTCGAGAGAGGTAATTAGCTAAACTTGGAAAATCGGGTCTAACATTGTAAATGAGTAATTTATTAATTTGCATGTGTTGAGAAATTACTTAAGCAAGAGTTAAGTGAAATCATGAATCCCAACTATTTTATCTTCCATTTTCCTTATTTTAATTTTGTTTAACATTAGTTTCGTTAATTTAGAATTGTCAAAAATCCATCTTTTAATTGTGTGTTTGATTTGTTAAGATTAAATTAACTAAAGTGTAATTGAGTATACATTCCTCGTGGGATCGACAATCCGGATTCAAAAAGTCCACTTTATTACTTGTACACGACCCGTGCGCTTGCGGTACACTATTTTGAGCGAACACAGATTCGACTAACTACTCGAAGGACAATATGACTCTCCTGGTGGAGGGTGGTTATAGGGATGGCAATGGGCCAAGCCGAGCCGGCTCGACCCCAGACTCGCCATACTTGGCTCGTCATTTGGACGAGCCGAGCAACGAGCTCGGTCTAAGCGAGCCGAGCAGGTGCTCGGCTCATGCTCGGCTCTGCCCACGATCTCGTGGTCCGTTTATTTAAATTTTTTTTAAAGTTAAGTTAACAGCAAAAAAATAAAATAAGTTGAATATTAATTATATATTGTATATAATATTTTAATTAGTTGTGTCAATTTGTGACATATAATTAATATTTATTAAGTATACTGTATAATAAGACTATAAGTGATGAATGTTAGTAAACGTGTGAAGAATTAATATTTGGAAAGACAAAATATAATTGAGTAATAAATTAAAATTTACAACTTTTAAAATTAAAACCCTCCTCCTTTTTATCCGGGCTTGGGACCGGCTACTAACTTGATTGAATATTTTAATTTTTTAGTAGGCGAAGTTAAAATTGTACACGAACAACTTGTTACGTGTAGAACTTTTTTTTTTTTTTTTTTAAATGAAAATTTTATTTTAAAGGAAGGAATTAAAAGTTTACAGTTACATATCATTTACCTGACTGCATGCAATTCGGCATACTTATTTTGTATGCGAAAACGAGCGTCTTACCAATCTTTGATACACATTAACGCTTCCAAAATATCTTCTTTGAGTCGGCTCCTGACTTCTGACAAAACTCTTTTACCTGACCTAAAAGCAAAATCCAAAGCTAGCGTGCTAACCGGAGCTGTTAGTAGATCTTTTGTAATGGCCAAAACAATTGGATATCTCTGTTCATTTGTTCGTCAATATTCTAGTAAATCAAACTCTAAATAAATTTGTAATTCTTCAGGTATTGAACCTGATTCGTTACTACTAGAAGACGCGGTGTAAGAAGAATTTTCTTGTGTTCGACTCATTTTATCCATTAAATCTAATAATTCTGCTTCATCGACTTCAAGATTAGTGTCACGTGATGGTACAGGTTGTGTATGACTAACATTAGTTCCTAATCGTGCTGCATATACGGTATACATGCTTACTAACGTGCTTTCTAAATTATTATAAGTGATAGGTTTATCAAAAATCAACGAGCTACTGATTTTAAAAACAAGAAGTTTCGTACCCTTTAAGTTGTAACGCGGGTCCATTACGCATGCTAAAGGAAATAACATAGGTAAATCTTCCCAATATTTTCTAAATTTCATTTCCACGAAAATTATCATTTCTTGAAAAAATGTGTTATGTCTATATCTATAAAAATTTCTTGCAATAACATAGAGACGTTCAAGAACTCTTGAACTAGTTGGGTAATATACCCCAGATTGTTGTTTGAATCGTAAAAACTTGTCAAAAATCTTTTGACTTTGAAAGTAGCTTCACAATTCGATTCTATTAATAGATGATCATCGTCATTCCTAAGTGTTCTACTGTTATAATATTCGGTTATTATGTGTTCATAACCTTCACATGATTTAAGTAATAAATATGTTGAGTTCCACCTGTGCCCTACGTCGGTGATAAATTTCTTAGGATCTAAATTGTATTGTAAACACATCTCTTCAAAGTATTATTTTCTACTCGGTGATATAGTTATGTACACTAATGCATCTCTTATTCTATCCATTTGCTCTTTAATATGCTTCATTCCATCTTGAACAATTAGATTTAAATATGACAACAACATCTAACATGAAATAAAAAATCACCAAAGTCCGGATTAAGAATTCTACATAATTTATCCACTACAACCTTATTTACGCTAGCATTGTCGAAAGTAAATGATCTAATTTTACTTTCAAAATCATATTCTCTAACAATTTTGCAGTATAACATTAAATATGTTGGATGCGTTATGGGGAAATTCAATAATTTTAAAAGCGATAATTTTTTTATGCATAACCCAAAGTGGATTGATGTAATGTGCAGTTGCAGTTGCAGCAACATAACATTTTTTTGTTAATTCCTTCCCAAAAATCGGAAGTAAAAGAAATAACACTAACAAATTTATTTAAATCGAGCATTAATTATTTCTTAGTTTTAGTAAAATATGTTATAGTATCAGCACACAGAGTGTTTCGAGTAATATCGGCGTACCTGGGTTGAAGATACTGTTTGATATACGTAAAAAAATATTTGTTGTCCACTATGCTTAGTGGCAACTCCGCCCCTGCAACGAATTGAACCATTCTGATTCGATTCTCTTGTTCGAAATACATCCAATTTGTAAGTGTAGTAGATCTAGCAGCAGAACCACTAGCGGATGAACCAAATCGTAATTGACTTTGATTTGATTCAACAAACCCGTGTTTGGTAACACACTTGCTATAGTGACGATTGAGGTATGTAGTACCAATACCTTTTTTCCATGCCAATTGTTGTGCACAGTATTTGCACACTGCTTTGAACTCTTCCGGTGATGATTCAGTTTTTTTTCCAATTGAGATCAATTTGAAATTATCCCAACACTTTGCAACTTTCTTTGCACGTTTTGCAGCTTTTCACTTCCCTTTTGCATTGGGAAGATCGGGATCATTTTCTAAGACTTCAACATCCACATCTTCTTCAACATCATCTAAATCGATTCGTTGATTAAGTGCAACTTCTTCAAGATTTCCAGGAATTGGAACATAGTTGAGATCGGAGAATTCATCGTTGAAGTGAGACTGAGTGTGAGATTGTGGTGTTATTGAGTCATCCCCAAAGTCAGATGGACCATCGAACAATTCATTAACAAATCTTCGACTGCTGGGATCCATTCTTTTGTAGTTGAAACTGGAAAATTGAAAATCTGAAATAAAAATTGAAATGTGTGGAGTGGAGTGTGGTGTGTAATTGTAGAATTTGACAATTTGTAGTATAGTGTAGGTGAAGGCTTGATCACTTGAAGTGATAAGAAAATTGAAAATGAAATATGTGTATTGTATAAATAATAAGTGGTTAGAAAATAGAAATAGAATTGAGATATTGAAATGAAATTGTAGACTTGTAGATGTGTAGTCGGGTAGTAGAGGTTGATTGAGAATTTGAGAGTATGTATAGTAATAGTATAGGAGATTTGTATTGAGAGATGAAGTGAAAATAAAGTTGATTTTAGGGGTATTTATAGGGGAAAAAAAGAAAATATATATATATATATTTTTGACCGTTGGACGTCCCAACTTTCGGTTTTCAATTTTTTTTTTTTTTAATCTAACGAGCCGGCAAGCCGAGCGGCTCGTTGGAACGAGCCACGAGCTCGTTCCAACGAGCTGCTCGTCCATCGACTCGCTATTTCGATGAGCCAAGCCTCCCTCGGCTCGTGTTTTGAAGAGCCGAGTCAACGAGTCGACGAGCTGTTTTGTCATCTCTAGGTGGTTATGATGTATTCTGAGTAAGATGGGCTTCCTCATGGCATGACGCTAGTTGCCATGATCAAGGATGTGTTCTAACTGGCGCGGGTACTTGTGTTCACTACATCATTGGTTTGGTATAGATGCAAGGTATGTGGTTTAATTTATGTCGATGACTGATGAATTTTCAAGGGGAACCAAACATGGAAGTTGAACCATAAATTTTAGCAATTTTTGTTTCAACATGGGCCAATGAAAAACTTGGAGTTGGTTGATAATTCTAAGTGGTTATACTCATATGGTGGAGTACAGGATCGTCAAAGTGAAAAATGCTTGCCTGTTACCCAATGGTTGAGTTTTTTTTTTTTTTTTTGTTTTTTTTAGCTTAGATGAATTTGTGTCGAGGTGGAGATTGTTGGATATTTGACCCAAATTAGTTGAGAAAAGTTGACTAAAGGAAATAATTGGGTCTTTCCTTTGTTAAACATGTGGGTGGCTAATGATAACATTGCATGTTAGGGAATTAATCATAAAAGGGTCAGAATAGTGGAGCCACTATCTAGTGTTTAGCCAAAGTTGAAGACAATTGAGAAATGGATATCAGAACTTTTTGAGAAATTTGGCAACATTGTGTTTTTTCCACCTAAAGTTTACGCGTTTAAGTGAATTACGTGAAGAAAACTTCTCTATAAATTGAGAAGAAATCAAAGGAAGAAGAACCACCACAAGCACATTGGAGAGTGCCATATTGTGACCAAATAGAGAGAAAATTGGTGAACTTTGTCTTTGTAGTTTCTTATAATTTCTTGTGAGATAATTCAAGAGGTGGGAATTTATGGTTAGACAGTAGCTCTTTAATAGTATTTTCTCTGTGGTCTATGAGATTAGATTAGTGAGTGAAAGTCTATATATGTGTAACAATTTAATATATAGTGATATACTTTGGTGAGGGTCTGTTGACATAGGCAAGTTGCTGAACTACATAAATCTTTGTGTTCGTTTTTGTTTTTCTTGTTTGCTTATTTTTTCTTGAACATCAAAAGATCCCGTGGGTTAAGTAAAGATGGAATTGACACGTAATTCCCCACAGCCACTGCAGTAGCGGACCACCCCCCCAACCACATCACCCCTACCACCACCGATACCATCACTATCTCCATCCCCAGCAGAGCACCCCCAATCATCACAACCACCACCACTACCACATTACCCCACTGTCAATAGATTCGGTTCTTTGCGAGAATGTGTAAGAACTTTCTCAAGCTATCAACAACGCAGCTACCTCCATGAACCACGAAAATGGAAATACAATAATAAGCTCCAAAACAAAACTAATAATGAGACGGAATAGGCGGAATCCTGCGGTTGGGTTCAACAGTCGAAGGAGAAGAACTAGCAAGAATCACTACTGACCGTTGTTGAACCACCGTCTTCAGCTATAAAATAGCGAGAAAATGACTTCATTGGCTCAAGTTGAGAAGAAGAATCAATGGAAGAAAGTTGGCTTTCCCGCGACGGCACAAGGAGAATGTGATTGGAGAAGAAATTATTGGCCGAAACTTCAATTCTTGATTCCGGCCAAATCGTAACTCTAATCAACAATCTGAAACCGGATTTGTGATTGCAATGCTGAGGAGAAGCTGATCGTCTCCAACGAGCAGCTGCTGCCCTCTTTATTAGATGATCCGGTGGCAGAGGACTTAGTGAGCCGTCGTTACCACCTGTAGCAGAGGCTCCGACGTCTGGGGCTTCAGTAGCCGCAACTGCTGCCATCTTTAGCGGCGGCTTCGATGGCGCTGTGAGAGAAGAAAGTGGGTAAGAGAGGGGATATAAAGTGAAATGGGGACATTTTGGATGATTTCTCGGTATGTTGATTTGATTAGGTTTATAAATTATTTAGTCAATATATTGAGGGTTTGAGTTAGAAATTATAATTAGGACCTGATTTTTATTATAAATTTAAAACTATAATCTTATTTTTAAAGAGTGATCTCTGAAACTGGGGCTTTATGTAATTTTATCTTTTCGTTATCCGTTAGGAAGACCTTTCAAAGATTTTCAGTTAATTTTCTGGTTTTGTACATCATGACCAATATGGAGAATAAAGAGATAAATAAATATTTGTTAGAAGTTACTACCATATTTCGAACAAGCCAAGAGAATTCATATCAGCCTAATATAGTTCATAATCGAGTTTTGTAATCGACATCTATACAACTTTTGAAAGGCCCTAAAAGGGAGAAACATTATTAGACTATTTTATCTCCAAACAAATTTTTAATAATTTCGTATATATCCTTAGTGTTAATTAATGTACAATTATTTTTTAATATTCTATTTTATTTTATTTTCATCTTGTCAACTACAGTGTATCATTGATGTCAATAGAAAAATTTTCATACATTTAAAATCTAAACTCTTCACTTTCCAATAAAGTCCTTTAAATAAAACAAATGACTCTCAAAATAATTTATAGTTCCTAATATGAGAAAATAAAAAATAAAATTTACTCTTTGAACTAATTCTTTTACGGTATATAGTAAAATTATGATGATCGTATTCTCACCACAATGATAAAAATAGACTGTTATGAAGATTCACTTATTTATTTTGAAAGCCAATTTTTGAAACCATGCATGCGTGAATATTTTCTTTTTTACATTATCTAATTGTATAAAAAATTCTTTAAGTTTTGTTTTTCAGTCAAATTGTTGGCCACCTTAAGCAGTTTAGGTGTCGTAGGACGTAACGATCTCTGCTGTTGCCTCATCATTCATCCATAGTTGAAAAAGCCTTCGTTGGGTTATGCTCATTTCATTAAATGGTACAACCTTTCCTAAATTATAATGGAATGAATGTCATACATTTGGTTGACAAGGTTGCGTCCTAAATGTTCTCCCATTGTTTGTCGGTCTAAATTGCCTCTCAAAAGACAATTTCCCATAGAACGACATACTCCGTCCTCCACCGGACTGGAAATTTGGAATAATATTAGGACAATGGTGATATCCCCATGTTCCTGGTTTTTCCACATTTTCATTCACTTCTCCCTTGCATCTAGCACACAAGATACTTTCGTCTTTTCTAGATTCCTTTCCTTCGATACATTCAAAAACACTGAGATGTGGCTCATAATCTGTAGCGACAGAGAATTTTTCGTGACTTATTTAAATATTATTTAAAATATGTTGTTACGACCTTATCCATTTATTTTTAAACACATTTTCGTCTAGCCATTTAAGTGAAAATTTAATTTATTTATTTTAATCATAATCAAATTCCAAATATTATTAAGAATATTCCAATGTCACCATTTTTAGAATCTTAAGTCCAAGCTTTAAATTATTTTTAAATCCAAATTTTAAATTTATTTTAGATCCGAACTATTTTGATCAAACACAAACTTTTAAGCCCAAATCTCAAATACATCTTGATCCATTTCAATTCTAAGCCCAAGTTCTTGAAGTCCAACTAATTCCACACGTTTTTCTTCCCAGAAGTCTGCCTTTCCAAACCTCAAGCTTTCCATCCATGAATCTTTACCAATTTCCAAAATAGTTCTTTCCCCTCTCACACCATAACAAATTGGTATATCCCTTCAATCATTCCCCAGCCTATAAACCATTCTTGCATTCTCAAATTCTCTCCTTCAACCCCTTCAATCAGCCCAAATCCCTTCAATCCTCCCCAAGTCATAGCTGCCAAAACTTACCAAAACGTGTACACAACTAGGCATATATTCTCCCCCTTCCGTCCCTTCATACTCACAATCACCAACAAAAAATTGGGTAAGAAATTCTCGTCTCATCCACCAACCTCTGATAAGTGTATTTTATACACTTGGGGATATGCCAAAACGAGAATATATCATTATGTTTTATGAATTTATTCTACCTAAATTGTGTTTAATTGTTGTTATTTCAGATTTTAGTCAAAAAGAGGAATAAGGAAGCAATGCGGAAAATAAAGGTCAAAAGTAGAAAAATTGAAGAGAAGCAAAAGTTCTGGGGTCAAATTGATCAAATCAAAAGTTGGGGATACACTGTGCAAATAAAATTAGAGGACTAACTTGAAAGACAAGGAAAAGATGGAGATTTGCATCAAAAAGCATTACCACGTGATCACCATCCTCCCAAGCCGTGATCGCGACTTAGGCAAAAATTTTATGCAGAACCAAAAATGGTCTACCACGCGATCGCTGGAATCTATACCACGCGATCGCGTGGGAGTCCGACTGAGCTTAAGTTAGGCTTTTGTGCGCGACTTTGACAGATTTTACTCGGGAATTTAACCTAAGCTATATATACAGAGTGCGAGAGGGACGAGAAAAACACTTTTGTAGAGCCTCACAACAGAGAATTCTTGGGATTCTACATCAATTTTGGAGGAGATTCAAGCAAGGAAAAGCGTGGGAATTTACAAGCTTAACACGGGGATTCGATTCTTGGTGCAAGACTTCTTTTCTTGTTGCTAAATTCATAAATTCCAACATGTTTAATTTTGATTTAGATTATTTTTATCATTTATTCGTAATGTATAACTAAATTCTAAGTTGGGAATCACGATGTAGCCTAGTCAATTACTTTAATTCCACATTCCTTGTTTTAACGATTCAATGCATGTGTTGATTTATTATTGTGTTTAATGCGTGAAGGAATTGGCCACTCGTTCATGATTTCATGTATTATTTCCATAATCCGAGAGGTGAGTTAATAACATAGATCTAGGTAATAAATCCGTTAATTGAACGAGAGATAGAGATATACTCTTGTGATTAGTGCGATCATGTGTGAATTCTTGCATGTAATGCATCTAGATAAGGAATATTCAGACCTGCTGTAGAGATACAAGGTTAACTTATTTAGGTAGGATTAATTTAAACTTGAGAGAGGAATCTCAATTTGAATTAGTGAATTCGATCGAGCACATATTTAGAAAATAAAATCTGGAAGTAGAATTGATTTAATTGGCTAGGTGAACCCGTGAATCCCAACTACATTCAACTATAATTAAAAACAGTCAGCAATCGTGAAATCTCAATCTCGTGCAAAGGGTTAATCTTTTAGTCATCGTTATAAATATTAGTTTTGGAACAATCACATTTCATTTATTGTTTCAAATAAGGATAAGAATTTACATATTTCGGTAATTAGTAAACGGTCCTCGTGGGAACGATAATCCGGACTCTTAGGTCTATTTTAACTACTCTTCACGACCCGTACATTCGCGAGGGCATTTCGCATCGTGAGATATCAGTGAACAACCTCCTACCTCACTTCCACTACCCAGAACCATAATCTGCAGCCCCTCATTCACCACTCACAGTCACTGCCTACCATCCCACAGAAACTATTACTCACACATTGCAAACCAAGCTCAGCCACCCCTGTTGTTATCAATCTGCCATAGCCTACCAAATTGATCAGTCCACCAGCATCAAGCTATCCAAGACAGCCCCTGCCACTACCACAAATCGGCTGCACCCAAGTTTCTACCATCATTTCCCAACCACCGGCACACCACCACAATAATATCACCAATTCAGCACCACCCTCAAACCTTAGCCAAACCACATTTACACAATCTGCAAACATTTTCCATTCGGCCACCATCAAGCCCCAGACTGCAACCACCATAGCCAAGTGCAAACCGAGCTCTGATACTTCCATTCGAACCCATTCACAGCCACCCACATAGGCTGGACCCGAACCTCCCACCATTACGTTGCCACAACCGTCCCCAACCGAGCAGCTGATGCATCAAATCCAATCAACCCATCAACAACACGAGCCCCTTTCGAGTTCACCACTGCCCATTTCAAATGCCCCTCAATTCGATATCCCCAAAATCAAACAACTCCAAACTTCTATCACACACCCTGCAAGAGCATCACCACCATCGCAAACCACCATCCCCAAACTGTCACTGCCTTTTCACCACTTCACCAAACAACCCCCAAGACTGCCCCTTTCAAATTTAACCCAAAATAAAAGCCCAAACTAAGAATAAACCAAGAAGCCTACCATTTACTTCCGCCAGTGACCGGAATAGTGCCAGAATCGCAACCCCAAATCATGATCCATCAACTCGGTTTTTCGCCAAAATATGCTCCAAACCCTTCATTTTCATCTACCCGCACACAGGGGTACCTCCAAGGTGGCAGCGCCACCGCCTTCATGACGGACGGCGGCTGAAGTAGGAGGGGGCACCCGTCGCCCCTCCTCTCCAGGCTCTCTCTCTCTCTAACGAGTTTAGTGAGAGAGAGAGAGAGAGAGAGAGAGAGAGAGAGAGAGAGAGAGAGAGAGAGAGAGAGAGAGAGAGAGAGAGAGAGAGAGAGAGAGAGAGAGAGAGAGAGAGAGAGAGAGAGAGAGAGAGAGAGAGAGAGAGTTGAGAGATAGATACATATATATTTTGATATATTTTTCAAAATTTACCAATTAAGTCCCTTATGTTTTAAAATAGTTAATTTCAGTCCCATGTTTTAAAAGTTATTATTTTAAGCCCCTGCAGTTTTTAAAATATTTTAGCCAGCCCTGGTATTTTTGAAAAGTTATGAATCAGCCGTAATTCCAATTCCATTACTGCACGAACAGTCCCTAACTTATCCAATTTTCACAATTTAGTCCCTAAAGTTCTTAAAGCTCCATTTTCTTTTACACAAATATACTTTTGAAGTTTTCCTTATCCAAAAGTCTAATATTAGTCATTTATTTATAGGGCTAGATGAGGCGCGAGAGAATTATAAGTATTATTCCCGTTTACTCAATACTCGAGAATTAAGGTAGACTCTCATTTATAAATTTTTCTATTTTCAAAAGTGCGCATAAATAATTATTTGGATTATAAGTTTAGCATGTATGTTTGTGTTCATGAGAATTACTTGCTTTCTAAGTATGAGACTATGTTACGAGAATTTACTTGTTTAAATTCATGAGACTTGAACTTGTATGTTATTTACTTATTCATGAGAATACTGGTGATCGTCAGACACCTGAGACTTGAATAGCATGATTATGCGTTTTAATGTATAAATTTTAATGATTATTATGCGATAGTCTACTGAGTATTTCTAAGAAATACTCACGTTTTCCAAACTAAATTTTGCAGATGACGGAGTTGGCGGCGAGTCGTGCGATGGTGGCTATTATTGAGATTTTAGAAATGTTTTATTTGAAATTGAAACTTATTTATTTCATGTTTGTTTCAAGTTTATTTTCAAATTATTTCAATATTCAAATTGTTGACCTTTTGGGTCAAACTTTATAAAATTATGTGAAATGAAATTTCAATTATTGTTTTATTTTTCGCTAAATCATTATTTTCAAAGTTAATTTGAGACGATGAAGTGGCGTCCCGGGTGTTCAGAACCCGGGGCGTTACATAATCTTCCTCCCCATCATCTGTAACCAACTTGAATTTTGGTAACTTATTTTTGAAGCCAGTTGTTACCATATTCACCTCGAGTGGCTGTGGAAAAGGATTTTCATCCACTGTCATCTTCTTTTTGGCCCCAAAAGTAATTCACCCTGACTCAATGACATCCTATAATACATGACGAAAAACTAGACAATTATTACTCATATGTGACCATTCATTGTAGCATTTACAATATTTTTCGTCCTTAATTTGCTCAGGGTTCGAAAATTTATGCTTTTCGGTCAATTTTATCTGCTTATCCTTATACATTTTATCAAATATAAGGTCAGCTTTAATCACATCAAATGAAAATGTCCTAGCCTTTTGGTTCCATCTTTTATAGGCTCATTTTGGATCGTCTTCCTGATTTCGCCATTAAAGGACAAACATATACATCTCCCTTAACTAATTCGACCTAACATATTTTAATCTGATCATAATATTCGTTATCAACAACGTGAACGTCAAAATTCGGGTCTCTATAGTAAGTCCATTTGCTAGAATTTCTCATTTTGTTCTTCTTCTCTTATTAGACATTCATATCTAATCACATTAGTACTCAACTGAAAAAGTTCAAGAATCTCCTGTCCCGAAATTTCTTTTTTAAATCAAATCTCAAGTAACTTTGAGTAATTTTAACAAATTCTTTCTCAGGTAAAGGTACAAAATATTTACTCCTGACTGTTTTGAACCTCTGAAGGAAATCCTCTGCCCATTCATTTGGCATTTGACGTAAATTTGTTAAATCGTCCAAATTAGCCTCGGATTTAGTTTTATAAAACTGAGCATGGAACAATTGTTCCAGTTGTTGCCACGTTTGGATAGAATTTGCTGGAAAATTGTTGAACCATGAGAAAACTACTCTTGTTAACGAACTAGGAAACAGTCTCATTTTATGATAATCAGTTATTTTACCACATTGCAATATGAATCGCCCTATATGCTCTAAAGGTGAAACTTCTTTGAGGCTAGTAAACAATGAAAACTCTTGTACTTTGTACCCTTTAGGCCTGGATACGCTTGATCTATCAAATCAGGAAATCACTTTGTATAAGTCAACCTAATAAAAAGAAGCATCCTAAAAGCCATATGATCTTGTACTATCTCTGTGATTTGATTTCTCAACAAAATATTGAGATCATAAGGAAGGAACCCCTATAGGTTGATTTAATGGTGGAATTACTTGAGGCTTGATATTTGGCCCTTGGTTCGTGGGTAAAGTACTATTATTTAAACCATTGTTGTTATTAGTGTGAGCATTTCCTCCATCGTTAACACGTGTGTCATTTTGTCAATTGTTTTGGACATTGTCTTTTGCATTTAGGTTGCCTCCAAGTTTGACATTCCACTACCACTACTTAAGTTAGCCATTCCACCCCCCTCTCGGGGGGTTTAAGGTAGACGGTCCAAAGGGTGGTGGTTTCATTCCCTGATTTGGACTTGCGACTGGGAATTATGCCCCACAATTATTTTGGCTTGAAAATGGTTTCCTATATTTGGAAAAGTTGGTCGACAAATTTGGCCCACTAGCTTGTTCATAATTTCATTTAAAGTACTTAGTTGCTTGACCATATTATCTTAGTGTTTGTTTCCATTTTGAGTAATTTTGCAAATTTACCCGTTTGATCGCATCTTGTATGAGTTCACCAAGTAGTGCACGTATGGTCCAAAGACTTAATTCTACTTTTTAGATACTAGTAGTAAATACGTGCGTTGCATATCTTATGTATAGGATAAATGATAAGCATAATGTTTTTGAAATATTAATAATATTTTTTAAAGTAGTTGATGCAACTAATATTGTTAAATGGACAATTAAAATTGTTAAAAAGAATACATATAACTAAATTTTATTTTTATAAAATTATGTATGTAATGTGAAAATCTTAAATAAACTAAAATGTAAAACCTTTATTACAATAACATTTTTTTTTCATACAATATTTTTGTTAATGTTTCACAGCTTCTGTTATTTTTATTTCTTACTTTTATCAATATTCTTATTGTTTGTATTGAAAATCCTTGAGAAAGTTCTACATATAGTTTCCCATGTGATAATACATATTCAGGTAACTGTATTCGAATAATAGGTAATATTTATCTTTGAGCATTGTTAATGGTAATTGTAAAGTACAGACTTACTGAAAATTGTTCATCTATCATTTGAATGAATATAATTCATCATTTGTTGGGGTTAATGAAATACGTGGAAGGAAAATTTATTTTTCATCATGTTGTCCAACGATATTTTGGCATGGACAACATGTCCCTTTAAATTACAATAAATCACTTTTGCTTCATTACAAAAATCGTTGTCCATATTCTTTAAGAGCATAAAAAGACTATCTTTTCAATATTAACTTATATGGTATAGTTATGATATCATCTTGATAAAATTGATTTGTATCATCAAAATCTTCACTTTTTTTAAGAAATAATTCAGTTAGTTTGTCATTGAGATAGTCACCGTACTCATTTTTTGTTGAAATAATTCATGTTGTATCATAAAATCAGAAGAAGTTACATGCAATAATATGAAATTATATAAAATTGCATATTATTATAAAACAAATTAACGTAATGAATTGTGTTATTAATGTCATTAACTAATAATGATGGTATTGGTAAGAGTTTAAGACATTCATTCTAGTTGCCGTGTGATTATTGAATATGAGAATCAATGAAATAGTATGTGTAAAATGTCATAAACACATTAATATAATTAATGTTATTGTGAATTAAAATTTGTAAAATATTTTTTTTCATGTAACCTATGAAAATAAGTCCCGAATTAATGAAATTATAACATTTTGGATTAAAGGCCATGTAGTTATTACATTCAAAATATACACATTCTAAACTATGAAACTTGAATAGAACAATCCAATTTTAGAGATTCTGAATGTAATATTTTGATTTTTATATCAATATTTTGTAGTCATAATAATATTTATTAAATGACGAAGTAAAATTATTACATGATTTTCTTAAAAATCTAAAACAAAAACTATAATAATAAATTAGCACAAAACTTGAAAAAATTATTGAGAAGAGCACCCAAAATAATAAAAAGATAAAAGAGGTAAATGTGAATTAAAAATATTAAAATATTTTTTTTTTCATGTAACCTATGAAAATAAAAATCATGAATTAATGAAATTGTAATCTTATGGATTGAAGTCCATTTGATTATTACATTCATAATATATACAATATAAAATATAGAATTTTAGTGGACGATTCGTTTTTTAAAATTTTGTATGTAATATTTTAAAGTATTATATTTATATATTATAAGGTGTGTTCTTTTACGCAATCATTGTAAATTATAATTCAATTTATAATGTACATAATTTTTCAAATCACTTTTTAAGCGCAATATTTTCTTTCTTCACTTTTTAACCACATATTTTACTTAGAAAACACAAATAAAATATATTATAATTCCTCCAAGGCTGCCAAATAGATCATAGTCATATTGTTATAATAATATTTATTAAATGACGTAGTAATTTTTCTTCATTTTTTAATCTTAATGGTGAATAAATGAAAAAAAAAGTATATGATGATGATGATGAAAATGACGACGACGATGACGATATTATAAAATTTTAAATTGTTAGATAATAAATGAATTTATAATAAATAAATGAAAATGTATACAAATATGAAGTTATATTACAACATTGTAATTGTTAGATAACAAATTAATGTTTATTTAATTTTATTAAATAAGAAGGTAAGGGCATATTGGGTATATAACTAAATATATAAGTGTAAAATAAGAAATCATGAATTTTTCACTCGTCTCAAATGGGTAATATATTTTAAGTATTATATTAAGATATTATAAAAGTAATAATATTATTTAAATGATGAAGTAGTTTTTTTTCTTTTTCTTAATACTAAATAAATGAAAAAAATATGATAATATGAAATTATATTACAAATTATAAATTGTTAGGTTGTAATATAATAAATTAACTTAATACTAAATAAATAATATGAAATTATATTATAATATTAGAAATTAAATATTTAATGTTATTAATTAAGGGATAAATGCATATTTGGTATATCACTAAATATGTAAGGGTAAAATAGAAAATCAAAAGTTTCTCTCTAATCCACACTTTTAATATATTAGATTAGATTAGATTAGATGTTAGTGTCCGTTTAATAGGCCAATTTTCCACGATTAATGGAAAATGATTTTCATGAAAAATCAAAATGATTCGTTTGATTGTGTTTTTATTGGGTGAAATCCACTTTTCATCTTGTTTTAAATATTTTCTTTGAGGGTGCGTTTCAATGCCTACTTTTTTCATGGAAAATCTTGTTTTCCACAATATTTTACAACTTTAACATGTTTGATTGATAATTTATTCTTGGAAACCATTTCTTGTTCATTAACCCACGAGCCTTCAATTCCACCAAAACAAGGAATTTCTTTTCCAGGCTATATAGGTGATTTTATTTTTCAGGCATTTTCACTTAATCATTTTTATCATGTTTGATCATTTTTTTTGTTATTAATTGATTTATTTATTTTCAAAAAATTAACATTATTATTATCAAGTACAAATGTGTGAAAAAATTAAAAAAATATTTTTTTGAATAAAATAGCTAAATTTTGTTTTATTTGACATGAAAAATAATGTCAATCAAATAACAAAAGTTGAAAAATTCTCCACTTTTTTCATATAGAAAATTAAAACAATCTAACACATAAAACATCTAATTCTCAAGAGTTCAATTTCATGGAATTCAATTTTTTTAAATTCATTTTATTTCCACCCAAATTCCCCTATCGCTATCAAACGCAGCCTGAGTTTAGTTGAGAATTCGTTAAAGAAATTAATTTTCTTTTCACCTATTTTCATGCTTGCAATCAAACATGCCATATATATTAAATTAGATAAATGAGCATAAATAAAATTATGCCTATGTTGGATATAAATTAAAACTTTAGCCATATGTTGGATATAAATTAAAATTTAGCCTCTATTTGGCAGAGTTTAAAAACATGTTTTTTAAATAATATAATTCTCTAAATTACTTTTTAACAATATATATTTTCTCCACTTTTCAATAATATATTTTACTTCGAAAACATAAAAACATAAATTTAAACATAATTTTTTTAACAAATTGAGATTTTAATTTAATTTAAAATTAATAATTAATTTCAAAAACATGTTCAATAGAATTCACTAATTTTTAATCACATTCATCAAATTTTATAAAATTCTACTAATAATGGTCACATACTGCTCGTTAGGTCGGTCTCGCATGACTTTTACAGGGGTCATTATTTATTTCTGTCTCCATGTTTAATTGGCTCACGTGGACGTCAAACATCGATCACATCAAACTCATTCCATCACATTAAATATTTACACCAAACATCGTGACCAATATAGAGAAATGATAGTATAAAATAGGCCTCAACAAATTTGTGCTTAATATATGGTAAATTTTCTTTATTGAAGGAAATACATTAAGACTGCGTTTGATTTGCAAATTTTTTCATGAAAAAGAAATGATTTTCTTACTTTCTTCAATTTTGGGTGTTTAATTTGCAACATTTTCCATGGAATTTCATTTCTACCTTTTGAGTTCACGTCCCTCTTTTCCTTCTTTTTAAGGAAATATTTGCCCAGATATGTAGGAGGTTTTATTTTCTAGGTAAAATTTTGTACCATTTTTGTCACGTTTGATCATTTTTATCGTTATTAATTGATTTTTTTTCTTTTTTCAAAAATTAATATTATTATTTTCAAGAACAAATGTTTTAAAAAATTAGGTGGCATTTTGTTTGTATTTTATTTTTTATTTTCATTTTCGAAAATATTTTGTATTTCCTATTTTTATTTTTATTTTCAAATTTGCTGAAAACGCGTTTGGTTTGTCATTTTTGAAAACTGTTTTTGAAAATGAAAAGCTGGAAAACAAGTTCTGTTTGAAATTTTGTAGAATACTATTTAAACTATTTTTAATTAATTTGCTTGCAGAATATTACTGGCTCAAACTCAAATTTCATTTCACAATACACTGAAAATATGGTTACATGCAACACACTAATGTCAGCATTAAGAGTCTATATTAACATAACTTAGTCATGTTCGGGATTTGAGGAAGTTCTAGTTCTATTAAAATCCAGAAAATGCAAATTATTTCAAAATCACAAAAGTCCATTTATCAAGGCATTTTTTGAAATATAACAAGAATTCTCACTTTTTTTTTTTTTTGTAATGTTGATATTGAATTCAATAAAACTTTATTTAAACTTAGTTACAAGTTAGGATAATTCTCCCAAAAAAAATCTTTATTTAGACTTAATTCCAAACTAGGATAATTCTATAAAAAAAATAAAAATAAAAACTTTATATTAAACTTAGTTCCAAGTTAGGATAATTCTAAAAAAAAAAAAAAAGTTCCCAAAACTCATTTTGAACATTTTTTTTGTTGAAATACACACAAAACGCCCAAAACGAGGTTTCGGGCGTTTTGTGTACAATTTTTTTTTTGTTTTCCACAATGCTTTTTCGAAAATGATAAAGAGAACGTGTTTTTATTATTTTCGAAAATAAAAACAGAAAACGACCTCAAAACAGTAAAGAGAATAGAGCTTTAGGTGGCGTTCTGTTTGTATTTTATTTTATATTTTCATTTTCGAAAATGTTTTGTGTTTCTTGTTTTCATTTTTGTTTTCAAATTTGTTGAAAACGCATTTGGTTTATCATTTCTGAAAACTGTTTTTGAAAATGAAAAGCTGGAAAATACGTTCTGTTTGAAATTTTGCTGAATACTACTTAAACTATTTTTAATTAATTTGCTTGCAGAATACTACTAATTCAAACTCAAATTTCCTTTCACAATACACTAAAAAACATGGTTACATGCAACACACTAATGTGAGCATTAAGAGTCTATATTAACACAGCTTGGTCAGGTTCGAGATTTGAGAAAGCTCTACTTCTATTAAAATCCAGAAAATGCAAGTCCTTTCAAAATCACCAGAGTCCATTTATCACTGCATTTTTTGAAATATAACAACAAGAATTCTCACTTAATTTTTTTTTGTAATGTTGATATTGAATTCAATAAAACTTTATTTAAGCTTAATTCCAAGTTAGGATAATTCTCTAAAAAAAAAAAAAAAAAAAAATCTTTATTTAGGCTTAATTCCAATTTAGAATAATTCTAAAAAAAATAAAAGTAAAAAAAACATTTATATTAAGCTTAGTTCTAAGTTAAGATAATTCTTAACAAAAAAAAAAAAAAAAATTCCCAAAACGCCTTTTCCGCGTTTTGGACATTTTTTGTCGAAATACACATAAAACGCCCAAAACGAGGTTTTGGACGTTTTGCGTTTTGTGTACAATTTTTTTTTTTTTTTTTTTTTCCAAAATGCGTTTTCGAAAATGGTAAAGAGAACGCGTTTTTAGCGTTTTCGAAAATAAAAATAGAAAACGACCTCAAAACAGCAAAGAGAATAGGGACTTAATTTTTTGTTTTCTTAAAATAGCTAAATTTTTTCTTTATTTTCCATGAAAAATATTGTTAATCAAACAAAAAAAATTGAAAAATTTCTAACTTTTTCTATCTAAAATATTAAATCAATCAAACACATTAAATTTCAAATTCTCAGGAATTCAATTCCTTGAAATTAATTTTTTTCTACCCAAATTCCACCCCGCTATCAAACATAGCCTTAGAAACAACGAAAAAAGTAAGTTCTCTTTTTCTCTATTTCTTTTTACAATAATTCTAGGAAGAAATTTTTTGGGGATATTTTAAGTGAAATTATGAAATGTCACACATTCATTAGATGGTGAAAAAGTAAGTGGTATAGCAATTATTTTCACCACTCAATGAATGTGTGACATATCATAATATCACTTAAAAATGTTCATAAAAAATTACTCTTCTTTTTATGTCTCTCTCCAAAATGTGTCATTTTCTCTAGAGGTATCAACATGGATGATTCGGTCCGAGTCTACCCACCAATATATGAGTTTGGTAATAGCTCGCGTGAAAAAAAAAAAAAAAAAAAGCTCGCCGATGCGAGTTTACGGGTCGGTCCACAAATTTTGAACTGCATCTCAGGCTTGTTTGCTTGCCCATATGGGTCGAGCCCATACCTGTAAAGTTAAATACAACATAAACAAATAACAATTAAATGCATTTCTAATTACTACTATTAAAAAACATTATTTTTCTTAATTATTTGGGAGAAAAAGTATATTACACTAAGAAGTTGTAATAGAGTTTGTAGAAAAAGAGAAATTTTCATTATTACCATATTTAACAAATATAATTTTTTATATATTTTTTTAATTATTTCACGGGTCGGCAGGTCAATCGCAGCCCCAAAGGTGTGTTCCACGAAACCCGCGGTTAACATCTTCTTGATCCATGAATCGTCTGCTCAGGTCACCGTCGCCCCGCTGTCTTGGATTGATCAGGAGGCTTTTCACGGATTTGGTCGGCCCACTCGTCTTGACACCTCTAATTTTCTCTCATTCTTTCTTGTTAGTATTTTTTCTCTCTAGATAAGGTAATTGAAATCTTAGCCTGTATTCGGCAACTATTATAACATTTTTGTCCCGTGTTATTTAAGTTTTCTAGATAGAATTTGTGGTTAAAAGCAATTTTGAAAAATGTATATGGTTAAATTTTTTTTTGAAGAAACGTATTGATTATAACACTTGAAATATTCCATTTTACCGAAAACATGCTAAATTAGTAGTTTTTTCAGAAATATTAATAAATTTTTTTTTTAAATAAAAGTCAAAATTTATCTTTTATTTTTGTAAATACCTAAGCCTCTATTTGGTAATTTTTTTGTTTATAAACAAAGAATATGATGTTTTTCAAAATAAAATGTGTGGTCAAAAAGTAATTTGGAGAAATATCTATGATTAAAAAATAATTTGAAAAAATGTATTATTTATAAACAATTTACCAAACGGTGGCTAAATAGTCAAGAGATGTGATTCACCTGATTTCTCAAAAGAAAAATTTAAGGGGCATTTGATTTGTTATATTTAGCCATTAAAATCAAAATTTTAATAGGTTTTAATAAAAGTTGATGAGAGTAGAATTACCTTTTAATAAAAAATAATGGAAAAAAGTTGTGTCTTCTCTCCATGAGAAGTTTTCTTCTCTTGTCTTTTGACAAGATCTCACAGTAAAAAGTTTATCTTTTCTCTCCATCTCTCAATTGTTTTCGTCCCTAATCAACTGTAACCATGTGTCTCGAAGCGAAGTTAACATTGGAGGAAGAGGACCAAGGCGTCCAAATTGTAGGGGAAGGCTCAAAAGTGGCCAGTGATGATTATCGCTTCTGCTTGGTTGGTCGTTTCTTCAGTGACAAACCTATCAATTTTGTTGCCATGAAAAATACTCTAGCATCGATCTGGAGGTCGGTGAAGGGGGTTTGTATCAATGATATAGGGTCTTCGCCATACATCTTTCAATTCTTTCATGCTTTAGACATGAACCGTGTGCTTGAGAATGGGCCGTGGACCTTTGATCAACATTTGATACTGATAAAGCAATTTGCGAATATGAAAATCCTATGAAGGTTGAACTTTTCGAACCTTGCTTCTGGGTTCAAGTTTATGATGTCCCCGCGGGATTTTGTTCTGAGAAAATGCTAGACATGTAGGAAACTATGTGAGTTCTTTCCTCTCATCTGATCCAAACAATTTCTCAGAAGGCTAGAAAACATTCTTACGCATCAGAGTTCTTATGGGCGTGTGCATCCCAATGAAAAGAAAGATGAAGATTAAGGAGGCAGGGGGAGAGTGGATTTGGATCACTTTCAAATTTGAACGGCTACTTACATTTTGCTATGTTTGTTGAAAGATTGGTCATCCTGATTAGGGATGGTAACAGGGTGGATAATCCCCGACAAAGATGGGGATGGGGCGGGGATGAGAATGAAAAAGTATCCCCGAACCCGGGATGGGGTGGGGACTGGGATGGCCTTCTTATTCCCATCACCAATTAATAATTTCCACTAAAATTTAACGACACAAACAAAGATGCATATATATATATATATATTTGATTAATGTTCAAAGGATGTGTAAAGATTATTAGATTTAGAAAATATTAGTGTTGTTCTTGTATTTTTTTCTTATAATGTTTGTACAAAATTATTTTAGAATTTAAAAGAAAAAAAATTAATAATAAATGGGGATGTAAACGGAGATTTGCACATCCCCGAACCCCCATCCCCGACCCGCCCCGTCCCCGATTAAATGGGTACAGGGCGGGGACGGGGAAAGGCATCCCCGGCCCATACCCACCCCATTGCCATTCCTAATTCTGATCAGTTCTGTGAGAAGGTATTTGCTTCACCGGATGGACTTGTTGAGAAACCGTATGGACCTTGGCTCCAAGCATCACCACGACGAAGCATAGGACTAGCTGGCGAAAAATTGCTTCGTGAAAGTTTGCTGACGACAAATACAGGCACTAAATTTGGTAAGGAGGTGAACATGGAAATTGATGATACTAATCCCAATATTCCAGCTAATCATCCTCATAAGGATATAGAGGAAAGCGTGTATTATGGTCCTGATCTCCCAAAAATCAGCCAATTACAATCGAACCCAGCTAACTAAATTATGACAGCAAGTGCACTATATAAGGAAGGCCAAGACACTGAGCTGGAAAACGACAACTGTAACTTGAATGATGGCCTAATTATTGTTGATACTAAGAGGTGTCATATGGAAGGAAATTAGACTCCGATGTTTGAAACTCCAAATACTGAAAATGGACCAAGATAGGAGGGTCCAAAAAACATTATTGTAGTGGGCTCTGCAATGCAGGCCCACCGATCCAAATGAGCGTGCTCAGTTGGAACTGCCGTGGGCTGGGCAACCTACGAGCAGTTCAGCTCCTGGTGGACCTCGTACTCTCTAATAAGCCCGATTTTATATTTTTCATTGAAACTCTACTCTAACTTGTAAGCAAAAATTATCTGTAATAAAGAATAAGTTGGGTTATGAAGGTCTCTTTGCTGTTGATTGTGTAAGCCATAGTGGTATTCTAGCCCTTCTATGGCGTAATCAAAACATGGCTACACTTGTTAGTTTTTCTCGTTTTTATATTGATGTTGAAGTCTCAATTTCTAATCAACCCAAATGAAGGCTTACGGGTTATTATGGGATACCGGAACGCGGTAGACGAAATGAAGGATGGGACCATTTAAGACTATTATCATCAGCATCTACCCTTCCTTGGATGTGCATTGGTGACTTCAATGATATCCTATTTCAGCATGAAAAATATAGGCAGAACAATCACCCTAATTGGCTTCTAAATGGCTTTAAGAAGGTTATCGAAGATTGTGGTCTTCTTGATCTCGGAATGGAAGGGTATCAATATACTTGGTTTAAAAGCCGGGGAGCACCCGGATGGATTGAAGAACGACTTGATCGAGCTTTTTCTAATGAGGACTGGTCTTCCTTTTTTCCATGTGCTAAAGTGTCAAACTTGTAATATTCTCTTATGGCCACTCACCAATCCTCCTACAACCTTCTATGCCTCAGTCGAGACCACACCACAGGAAGTTTTGTTTTGAAAACCAATGGCTATATGAACTGGATTACAGGAAGGTTATACAATCCAACTGGGGCTGAAATGAAGGGGAAACTTTCTTGCATAAACTTGAGAAATGCGGTGCTGAACTTCTTCACTAGGGAGTTACTGGAAAATCAAGACTACGATAGAAAGTAATGCGATGCAAGGCCTTAATACGTTGTTTACATCGAAGAACTGATAGAGATGGTTTGGAGAAATTCCATAAGGTAAAATCCGACTATTATTCAGCACTGCACCAACAAGAAATTTACTGGAAACAAAGAGCCAAAAAGCTCTGGACAAAGGATGGTGATGCAAATACTTAGTACTTCCATCGAGCAACCTCCAACCACTGAAAATCTAATTCCATCAAAAAGCTGAAAAATAATGTTGGTTAGTGGGTAACGGATAATGGAGCTATTCATAGTGTTATGATTCACTACTTCGAGAATTTATTTAAATCAAATGCTTTAGAGATAATATTGGGGCCGATTGTAAGTGCCATTGAACCGAAACTTTCTAGCACACACAAGGAAACACTTTTGGCACCATTTACAGCACAAGAGATTAGAGAAGCCGCCTTTTCGATGCACCCAGAAAAGTCACCGAGACTGGATATCATGAACCCGGTGTTCTATAAAAAATATTGGGATATTGTTGGATCAGATGTTGTAAAGCTTTGCTTAGAGTGCCTGAATACATGTAGCTTTCCACCTGGATAAATAACACATCCATAACACTAATTCCTAAGAAGGAGAATCCAGAGTCCATGGCTGACATGCGCCCCATATCCCTATGTAATGTCATTTACAAGATCATTGCAAAAGTCCTCGCGAACCGACTAAAGAGGATTCTACCTAACCTAATTTCTGAAACTCAATATGCGTTTGTTCAAGGCTGCTCCATTACTGATAACATCTTACTGGGGTTTGAAACACTTCACTATATGAAGACGAAGAATCAATGAAATAAGGGGATAGCCGCTTTAAAAATCAACATTAGTAAAGCATATGACCGCATTGAATGAAAGTTCCTAAATGATGTGATGTCCCTGGTGCTGATGATAGCCTCCTTTTCTTCCAAGCTAACATGCGAGAATGCAAAGAAGTTAAGGATCTCCTCTTGCAATATGAACTTGAATCTGGACAATCCATAAACTACCAAAAGTCTATCATTAGCTTTAGTCCTAATGTGGGGAACGACCTACAGTATGCCATTCGCCAAAACCTGGGAATCCAGGCTTTCCAAGGTCATGAAAAGTATATTGGATTGCCCTCCATGATTGGAAAGAAGAAAAAAGATATCTTCGGGTTTATTAAGGATCGGGTTTGGCAAAGATTACAAGGTTGGAAGGAGAAATCTCTATCTAGAGTCGGCAAGGAAATTTTGTTGAAAACAATTGCCCAAGCAATTCCAAAATATGCGATGAGTGTTTTTCTCATCCCCATTCAGCTATGTGATGAAATTGAGCATTTGATGAATAACTTCTGGTGGCGATCAAATAATGGCAAGGAGAAGGGTCTCAATTAGATGTGTTGGGACAGATGCCTTCCAAAGAGCAAAGGAGGTCTGGGCTTCAAAAAACTACATGAAACCAACCTAGCTTTGCTAGCAAAACATGGTTGGAGATTTTTCAATAATCCTGATACCCTTGTCGCGTGAGTATTTAAAGCGCGCTACTTCCCCTCAACACACCTCCTTAATGCTAAAGCAGGGTACTATTCAAGTTTCATTTGGAGAGGTATTATTGCTACTCTCCCACTTCTAAAGAATGGCTGAAGGTATCGAGTCAGAAATGGTTCTTCTATTCGGGTTTGGCATGATCCTTGGTTACCTAATAACATTGATGGGTTTGTTACTTCAACTCCTCCCCCTGACACAGAAGGAATCATGGTTAACCAACTTATGGCTGAAGATAATCTTCTTTGGGACAATGATGTTATCAACGATCTCTTCAACGAAGAGGATAACAGGGCTATTTGGAACATACCCCTTAGTACTTGTTGAACGATAGACCGCATCTTTTGATCTTTTGACACTAAGGGCGCTTATACTGTTCAGAGCTGCTACTGTCTCCTGATGGTCTTGAAATCAACAGGTTACCAACAGATTATAAGCCCCATCTGGAAGAAAATTTGGAATCTTAAAATTCCTCCTAAAGTAAAAAATCTCCTTTGGAGAGCTGGAATGGAAGTCCTTCCAACCACCAATCTTATACGCATCAAAAGAGTCAACGTTGAAGAAACTTGTTGGGTTTGCCAAACTGAATCTGAATTGATATACCATATTTTTTTCAATTGTGAGTTTGCTCAACAGGTGTGGAATGTGGCTGGATTAATCCTACCAAACAACTATGCTGTAGGTTTTTTGGAATGGCTGGGACTCTCTTTTACAAAAAAAAGAGGCTTGGAGGAGCTTATTAGTATGATCTACTGGGCTCTATGGTTGAACCGTAATGAAGTTGTTTGGAATGCTCACCCTTCATCAGCTCTCAAGATCGTTGACAAGTCCAAATATTTTCACCAACAATGGAGCTACGCCCAGCATGATCTTCATACTGCCACCCTCATGCACTTTCAGGCTATGGACCGTTGGATTCCTCCAAATGCTTCCTCCAACTGCTGGCTCTTTGAAACTAAATGTTGATACAACAATATTTAGTAATGAGATGAAGGTAGGAGTAGGTATGGTTGTTAGGGATGAGTTTGGGACTTTTATCGCAGCAAAATCTCTTCATATATGGGGTGTTTCAGATCCTTCTATTGTCGAAGCTTTGGGTGTTCGTGAAGCGTTGTCATGGATAAAAATTAGCTTCTCCATTGTCAAAGATGTGGAGATGGATGCTTTGCTCGTATATAATGCTCTCCAGAATGAAGAGCGTGACTACTTCTACTTTGGTTCAATTGTTGAAGACGGTCGTAGACTAGCTCGGGATTTCTCAAAGCTAAGATTCACTTGGGTTAATAGAAATGTGAATCGTGTTGCACATGTATTAGCTAGGGCGAAGTGTGCTTTGTCTAACTTATTAGAATGGCGTAATCTTCCTTCGAACTTTAGTCAGAACCAAACAGGGGCTTTAGTTGTTTGCAGTTTTGTAAAACATCAAAAATTGTTTGGTTTGGTATTTTTAAAAATACGCATTAAGAATAAGATTAAATTTATAGCATAAAATTAAATAATATTTTTAGTGTTTCGAATGTTTTAAAAAAATTCATACGTGGAAAATAAAAGTAATTCAATTTCTCCCTTGATTTTGGAAATAATGGAAATCAATAGAAGACTCTCATGGAACTGTTTGTTTGTAAACCTTGACCAACCTTGAGTTTTTCAGCTTATTTGAATTTGGTCCGTGCTACATGATTTTGGTCCTTTTTCATCATAATCTTCAATATTGATCCCAAAACTTTTAAACGCTTCCACGTTGGTCCTTGAACCTCATAACATCACAAAAATGGTCCTTCACACATTTTTAAAATGTGCAATTTAAGTTATCACAAGTTGCCTAAAACTTACGACTTTTCTCCTACTCCCTTAATGCTTATTATTAATCCCATCAAACCTGATTAACCTTCAATTACTCAAATGCATTCAAATTCAAGTTGTACCTACAATAATAATATTTATTTATAGTGAATTGTTAAAAATTTCCTCAAATTTGCAATATAATTCAAGTTTGTAATTACAAATAAGCGTGTATCAAACGAGGATGAAACGCAACTAGAAGATGGTTTTTGAGTGGTAGAATGCATGTATACTACCTTCCCTTAAAAGAAAGGATGTCATTTACTGTTCATTTTTGGTGGCAACGCATTCATATTGGATTTAATTGAAGGGTGATGATACATGCACTTCGGGGCTTACCTCCAAGGTGCTTTTATCATTTTTCTTAATTGAAACTTGTTTCACACTATTCACTAAAAAATATCTTCTTAAACCCTACAAATCTACCTTTCTCGTGTTCTTCAACCACAATCGCTCTAATTTTTTGTCATAATCTGCTAATTTTCTCATCTCAAAGGTTTCCTTACCCTCATCAAATTGCCCTATTCAGAACCTAGCAGGAGGATCATATCTTCTCCGAGGTGAAATCTCAATTTAGAATCTTTCGATCCATATATGTGTGTATGTTATTATGGTGTAATTTATGGGTTGTGTTTTTTCTTTCACAAGGAAAGAAACTTTTAATTTTCGCTTCCAAACAATCGAAACTATTGTTGATAAAGTGATGATTTACATATATTGCCTTTATCAGTTGATGATTCCACAATAAATAAATGGATTTAATATACTGAGTGACGTGCTTGCATTAGACTTTATCTTCTTCTATTTTGTTGTTTATCTTGTGTTCCAACTTCCCACTTGTATATTAGTATTTTCTTCAATTCTTGTACAAAATGATAAGATGAGACTATAGATGGGTTGTCACCATGAAGATGATTGGATGGATGTTTTCACAATCTATTCTATCCCAAATTCTACAATATGGCTAAGATATAGTTTTTCACATCCCAAGCTCTCATATAATGCTTGTCAGATTATGTATATGCTAGACATGATGTACATAACTATCAATCAAGACAAGAGGTTAGAACATGTACATGATACAGGTTCAAGATTAAACTGGCAGGAAAAACTAATTCGTAAGATCAATTTTTTTATTTATTTACGATGATGTATTGTAAACTTATAGAGGAAGAATTAGAAATTAAAATTGAAAAGTTGTTTGATTGTGATTTATTTCAGATTCCATATTCCTCTAGCAGAGGATTTAAAGCGTAGTGTGAAAGTTTTCCAAATGCTGATCCTAGGCAACTACATTGGAAATTGTTTCGTGAATATTTTCTAATAATACCACCGGGGAAAATGGCTGCAATTAGGTAGTTAAGGTGACATTTATGATGTTTTGTTTAGTTTTTAGTGCTTTTCATGTAATTGAAACATTGTTCTTCGTTTCTTTATTTTCAAAAATTCATTTTTATTTAAACTAATTTTCAACCTTATCATATATATATATTTTTTACTAATACAGCCATTAGAAATACATCGTTCATGCATGGCACGACCCAACCAATAGTGTGTAGAAAATGATGTTCGTTGGCGCTAAGAGCATCTCCAACCAAGCTCTATTTTAGAGTTTTTCACTAAATTGAAGTGAATTTGAAGCTCCAACCAAACGGTATATGTATCTGCAAAATGGAGTGATGAACAGTGGGACGCCATATATGGCGTCCCACTGTTCATTTGGCGTTCCAACTTTAATTTTTTTTTTCCAATTTTGTCCTTTATTTTGTACATTAAAATTGTTTTTTCCTTCTATATCCATGGATCAATTTTTTGTTATTATTTTGTTTGGTTAAAATTTATTTATATTCTTTGTTATTGGTTATTATTTTTATTAACATAATGAATTAATTTAATCTAATATAAATAATAATTAATGATAATATTTAAATAAAATTGCCCATGATTAAAAATAAAAAGTTACATACTTGATGAACATAAAATTACGAGACGATAACTAAACATGACATGATAAAATACGACAAGTAAATTACGAGAATTTAATAATCTGGTAAATCATTTCCAGATCCTTCTAGACCATCAAAATATTGACTGAATGGAGTTGAACTATTTTTAGATTCCTTACTTCTTTGCTGAGATCTCTTTTCCATAATTCGCAGTTGTTCGCTTCGAATAAACTCACGTAGACTTGGATCTGGTATGGAGTCTAAGTCTTTCAATAAAATTTTATTCTCTTCACGAAATTCTGCAACGACTACTTTTTTCGACTCAGTTTCAACTCGAAGCATCTGAATTTCATAAATTTTTTGCCTATCATTGCTTCCTTTTTTTCAGAATCTGAGTGATTTCTCGATTATTCTCTGCAATTGATTGAATCATACCTGAAGATTTGTCATCATTCTTTCTTTTTCCTTTTGCTTTTTTGACCCCAATGGGTCGCTGGACAGAACCGCCACTATTATCTTCATCTAGATGAAGAGAAAACGATGATAATCAAGGAGATGCAGGTGTTGGATGAACGGAAGTGGGAGACTCTGATTATGACGATGCAAAATTTCCACTTTCCATTTGAAAGTGTGGTAATGTTGTACTAACATCGTCAGTAAACTTTTCAATATCTTTCAGGATGTACCAGACATGATCAAACTTGAAACCTTTCTTCTCACCCTTGTCTTGTGCAAACAATATTTTTGCTCGATCCGTCTGCAAGATTGTGGAAAATAATTAAGTTTCTGAGCTCATTCAACATAGAATTGTGAAATAAAATATTATATATAATACTCACGATATCCTGTTCGGATGCACCACTTGGATTAAGAAGTTCCACCTGTTGAACGCATCCCCTTAACTTAGCAACAGCAGTTAAAATAACAGACATTCGAGATTGTAAAGACCTCAGGGGTCGACTTTGAGTGATATATTCTGGTTTGGAGTTGTTATAGCTAGACTCAACTCGAGACCAGAATTTATCATTCGATTGGTTAATAACGACAATTGGATTTTGGGAAATATCAAGCTAAATATGACATAAGTGTTTGTCTTCTTCATTTGAGTATGACGCACTACGTTTGTTTGAACTCATTGTGAAGAGATTTCGTAGAGTATGATAGATGGATTTGCAAGAAGTTAAGTGTGAGATAAAATGTAAAACTTCATACCATATTTATAGACAAGATTAAGGTGTGAGATTCAAATCCAAAGATTCTAAGCTAAAGAATTTCATCCAACGGCTAGGTAGTGATTTCTTTGATTATGATGTGACAAGTCGAAGTGTACAAGATAAAGGTGTGAGATTCAAATCCAACGACTCCAAGCTAAAGAATTTCATCCAACGGCTAGGTAGTGGTTTCTTTGATTATGATGTGACAACTCGAAGTGTACAAGATAAAGGTGTGAGATTCAAATCCAACGACTCCAAGTTAAAGAATTTCATCCAACGGCTAGGTAGTGGTTTCTTTGATTATGATGTGACAACTCGAAGTGTACAAGATGAAGGTGTGAGATTCAAATTCAACGACTCCAAGCTAAAGAATTTCGTCCAACGGCTAGGTAGTGGTTTCTTTGATTATGATGTGACAACTAGAAGTGTACAAGATAAATGTGTGATATTCAAATCCAATGACTCCAAGCTAAAGAATTTCATCCAACGGCTATGTAGTGGTTTCTTTGATTATGATGTGACAACTCGAAGTGTACAAGATAAAGGTGTGAGATTCAAATCTAACGATTCCAATCTAAAGAATCCATCCAACAACTAAGATGTAAATGAAATCATTATTGGACGACTATATAAGAGGCTAGGTTGTGCTCAAATGAATTCATCAAATTGATTCGAAGTAAAAAATGAATCTCAATATTGGAGGTCCCTCTAACTATTCATCTTCTACTTCGTCTTCTCTTTCTGATGGAGATGATAACAGAGATCAAAAAGTGACTCTTCATCTAGAAGCAATTGATACACAAGAAGAATTGATATCTCGTTTGTATCACAACAACAACGTCGTCATCTCTCCCTTCCTTGATCAGCAACGAAACAACCCAACTCATAGAGGCTCAATACCTGGTCATGTCGTTATCAACCGCGATCGAGCTACTACTGATGCAAACCTTTTTAAAGACTGTTTCGCAGACGATATCGAATGTCACGAAGCTTATTCTTACGTATACTTCAGGCAGTCCAATCACATGACAACTACTTCGTACAGAAGAGAGACGGGCTTGGTAGACTGGGTTTATCTGCTCTACAGAAGATTACAGCTGTGATGAGGATGTTGGCATATGGTATTGCAGCAGATGCAACTGATGAGTACGTCAAAATAGGAGAATCCACTGTTATTGAAAGTTTGAAGAGATTTTGTCGGGAAATTGTAGAGATATTCAGTCAACAATATCTTAGATCGCCAAACGCTAATGACATTGCGAGGTTACTCCATATTGGTGAACAACGTGGTTTTCCAAGCATGTTGGGTAGCCTAGACTGTATGCATTGGAAGTGGAAAAATTGTCCAACGGCTTGGGCGGGACAATATACAGGTCGTAGTGGATCCCCAACAATTATTCTTGAGGCGGTAGCTGATTATGATTTATGTATATGGCATGCACATTTTGGTTTGCCAGGATCTAACAATGACATCAATGTGTTTGAGGCATCCCACTTGTTTGCAAACCTCGCTAAAGGTATAGCTCCTCCCGCTAATTACATCATTCAAGGAAAAGAATATGACATGGGTTACTATTTAACTGATAGCATATACCCAAAATGGTCTACCCTCGTGCAAACAATTCATGATCCATAAGGTCCAAAAAAAAGTATTTTGCAGCACGACAAGAAAGTTGTAGAAAAGACGTCGAACAAGCATTTGTCGTTCTTCAATAGCGATTTGCGATAGTCGCTGGATCGGCACGATTTTGGTCCAAACATGTATTAAATGATATAATGACTGCGTGCATTATTATGCACAACATGATTATCAAGGATGAATGTGATCTTCAAGCGCTTATCAGAGTTTTTAAAGGACCCCCTCCGACAGTTGAGATGGTTGTAGATGAAAATGTTCGATTTCAAGAATTTCTTGCTCAACATAGACGAATTAAAGATAAAGAATCCCACATAGCACTTCGAAATGCATTAATTGATCATTTGTGAGATAAATATACTAATTCCGAGAATTAGTATACAAGATTTATGTTCATCCTATTTGTATTGTGCGAATGTTTTCATGCTATATGTAACGTTTTTAAGTCGTATGGTTATCTTGTTAATTGTGATATTAATGTCTTTTTTTAATAAACGTAATATTCTCGATAATTATTTTAAATTATAAATTTATAAAATTTAAGTGGTAGTAAAATATATAATTAAATACTTTTCGAATTAATTTAATTGTTGAGAATTGAAAATAATAAGAGAATATAAACTTTACTGTTCATTTGGTGTAAGATTTAAAGTTCTAGGTTGGAGATGACTTTGCTGGATAGTGCAAATTTACACTATTTTAGTGTAAATTTACTCCAAAATGGAGTAAATGGGTTGGAGATGTTCTAAGATACATCTCTTAACAAACGCAACCTAAGAAACCAAGATTAGTATTTAGTAAAGGTGAAATAATTGAGGCATCTATGGAGTATTGGTCATTTACAGTTTGCTTGAGGAACGAGTAAACACAACTCATGGATTTATATTGCTCACACGCATGAATTGATTACTCAAGGTGTAGCTCACACCCTGAGGGCCCGAACCGACCACGCCCAAGGCCCTTGGTTCGGGAAGGTAAATCCAGGTTATGCCTCCAAGTAGTCAGGGTGGAAGGGCTTATGGTAAGCATGAACAAATCTCAATAACTCCCGCTTGCCACAAGGCCAATTTCACCTTGCGGGGAATCGAACTAAGCACACAGCCGCGCTGAGCACTTACCACCTATCCCCTTTGCCACTTGGAGATATGCCCTGGGGGCCATGAATTGATTACTCAATCATACACGATTTTGTAAATTTATTTTATTGTTTTAATTTCTTAACTATATTAATATTTAAGCAATTAAGTCGATTTGATATTGTTCTATTTGCTGCAATTTTATCATTTAATATATATCCTTACATTAAATAATATAATAAATATAATTATTTTATATTTGTTGATAACAATGGATATTAAATAATGGTATATTAGTAAACTTAAAAATATATAAACTTTCAAAAAGGGAAATAACCTATAATTTGGGACAAACAAATAAGGAATATAGGTCTATCTTTACTGGACGGAAGGAGTAATATATTTATTTTTCTAAGTAATCAAATTTATTGAATAAATTATAATAAAATAATTTCTTAAAATTACAATTTTAACGCGTTTCTCAATTTTTTATTTTGAGAAATTTTTCAAAATAACAAATTAAATGCCTTCTAAAATAGATCAACAAAACGGAAAACTGAAAATGAACTAAGCCTAAAAATTGCAATGCAAACAAAAATAAATACATTTTTGGTCTCAAAGTGTTGTTCATGTAGCATAATTTAAAAATAAATACATTTTTACCAAATACTCTAAAGCCATGTTTGATACAAATTCTTTGATAGTTGATTTCGTGAAACGTATTTTTTTTTTTTTTTTTTAGTGTAAAATTATTTAAAGAATATATGATTAAAAATGAGCCTACGAAAATGAAGGTCAAATATGAGCTAAATAAAACGTGGCACCTTTTCGTGCACATATTTCATATTATTGTTAATCGTGTAATTATTTATGTATTTCATAATTATAAGACTGAAAATATGATTAAAACTCTTTATAATTATAATTTAATGTTAATAATTTCATTTTACAACTTGTAAGTCAGAATTTTCTAGAACTTGATTATTATGTTTGATTATGATCCCACAAATATTTTTTTTATAGTCCTTTTTTTTTTAATAGTCCTTTTTAGTTCGCTATTAAAAAAAAAAAAAAAGAAGAAGAAGAAGAAGAGATTTTTAATATATTTTGATATAATTTGATGAAATATGTAACTAAAAAGTTGATAAATATTATGATTCTCATACAATGTGTTTAAAATTAAGTATTAATTTTGACTTACTATTTTTTTTTTTTTTTTAAAAAAGAAACTTTTACACTAAATCAAACAAGGGTATAATGTTTTGGCAAATCCAAAAAAATCATGTTTTTAAATAATATAACTCCCAAAATCATTTTTTAACAGTACATATTTTCCCTCTCCACTTTTCAATCACACATGTAACCTTGAAAACATAAAAAATACGTTTTTAAATAAAACTTTTAACAAACAGAGTTAATTGAAGGAGACAAAAAAATATAATAGTCCAGTAAAAATATTTTGTTTATAAATAAAGAATGTGATATTTTCTAAGTAAATTATGTGATTAAAAATGCTTTGAAAAAATGTGTGGATAAAAATTTATTTTGAAAAATGTGCTTTTTATAAAAGGTTAAGCATAAAGTAAGTACAAAAATTTGTTAGCTGTAATACGTACACAGATTAGCCTTTGCTTGACAACTTTTTTTTTATTTTTTTATTTTTTTATTTATAAACAAAATATTTATTGTTTTCTAGGAATCGATTGAAACAGGGTGTGTGATTAAGCCTCTATTGGGATATTTGGTTTAAAAATCATTTATAATTAATATAATTTTCAATATAACTTTTTAATTAAACATCTTTTCTCTCTCCAATTTTTAACCCTCCAATAACCTTAGATCCACGCAATAAACCAAAAAAAAATTGGTTTTTTTTTTTCTCTACATTCTGCCTCCGAAGTCGAACAGAGGCTAAAATATATTTGAGAAATGAGTTTTTACAAACATGTTTACCAAATAGGGTCTTAAGGCTCTGTTTGTTAAAAATTGTCTTGAAACAATACTTTTGAGGCTAAATTATTCCAAATTTTTAGGGGTGGACGTCGGTGGTTCGATTCGGGTATCTCAAGAACCGAAATCAAACCATACTTTTTCGGTTCTTGTAAAATGGAACCATTCGGTTCTATTGAATCGCAATAACTAAATCAGAACCAAACCATTCGGTTTTGGTTCGATTTCGATTTTAATTCGATTCTACAATAATAATAATTTTTCGAGAGTCTTATTGAGGAACATCAAGCATCGGGAAGTGAGCTAATAACATGAAATAAACTTCTACCGAATATACCAATATCAAGGATTTCGAAAATCCTTTCACTCCGAAAAAAGTATAGGATTCTCTATGAAACAGAAGATATTCATAAACAAAAATAGGAAATAAATGGTCTAGAATGTTTTTCCAGCATGACAATATAGTAAACTTATGGGGTGAATCATGAGTTTTAAATGCATTATTATTAATTGTTTTATATTTGTATTTAAATATTTAATTAATTCCATCGTGGTCATTTACAACTTCGCTTATTAATATGTTAGTCTCATTTGATTTTCATTTATTAAGAATTTCAGTTCAAATGTGAAGTTTAATGTTATAATGAGGTAGAGTCGTAGAGACGTAACAAATTTTATAAAAAGAAATTAATCATTTTCACTTTACTTAAAAAAATTACAAATTCTTTTGATTTTTAGTTTTAGGACAACCAATTAAGACCATAAAAAAAAAATAAACAAGGATCAAAATCGGTTCTAACTTCAATTTTTCGATTCTAAAAGCGGAACCGAGAATCGAACCGAAAAATCAATCGGTTCTCGATTCCAAAATTGATTTACTATTTTATTTTTTTAAAATCATATGGTTCCGATTTTTTTAGTTCGATTCCGGTTCGGTCATATCGATTCCCCTTTTTTTTTTGTCCACCCCTACCAAATTTTATATGGAATTTCTTATTAATTTTTTTTTTTGTTTTTTGAAAGTGGAAATTCTTATTTATTTGAACAAGAAAACGCCACCAATCCCCTGGGGTAGCTGAAACACGTGGTTACACTTATCCCAATGATCGATAAACACGTGTCATAATCCCCAATACAATGGAGAATAATCTACATCCAACGGATCACAAATCTTCAAGAATTACAAGCACGACCAATACAGAGCAGCCCCATTCCATAATAAGAAAATGATAAACGAAACATTCGTGTGGAGACGAGAGAGAGGGTGAAAAAAAAAAAAAAAAAAATGGCGATTGGGACGAAGGCGATGCCGTTTTCTTTCGTGGCACACTTTTTGGGCATAGTAGGTGCAATTATGGTGCTCATTTGGTGTATCAGCTTCAGAGGAGGTTTAGCATGGGAAGCCCCAAACAAAAATCTCATATTTAATGTAAGCCCATTCACTTCTGCTGTTCGAAAATCGTAAAACTATCTGTTGCTTTTGTTCTGGTATGATAATCATTTACTGAAATTGAATTGAGGGTAGTAATCAGTGCTTTGTAGTTCTTGATTCTGTTGTTGCTCTCGCTCGGACCACACAGTTTGTATATAGTTTTTCGTTTAGGATTAGAACACAATAAGTGCTATGCTAATGTAATGTGAAACTGTAAGCAAAAGTTACAATCTCAGGGGCTTAAGGTAGTTTCAAGGTTATTTGATTCTATCATTTCTACCTTCTATTTTCCCTCTTTGTTGATGGCATATTTTCCTGAATTTAATGTACCAAATCTACACAATTCGTAACTTTATGTGAGAAGACGGGCACTGCCATTGTTGTCAGACCTTATCCATAAAATGAATATCTTAGAACAAGGTGGTCATTAGTTGCAGATGAATTAACTGGATAGGTTTTGATTATTTGCAAGAGCATTTCAAAGAGTTCAGCTATAGCGTTGACTATTGACCGACGAATATGAAGAGTCGCAATAGCTAGATTTTTTTTTTATTATATTAAATATTATTAAAAATTAATGATTAAATATCGAAAAACAATAAAAAATTATAATGAAATGAAATATATGAAAATATAATTCAATACAAACACTAGGTTGCAATTGCAGGACCACTACAACTAGAATCACTAGGTTGAAACTTTCGTTTAGGTTGATAAAAACGTTCCATATCTATAAGTCAATAATCATAATTGACAAATCAAATCAAATCAAATATTCATCAAATTTCAATAAACACAGTTCAAAAATAAAATATTCATCAAATCTTAACAATCACAATTCACGTTTCAAAATTTTCAAATAACACTTCAAAACTTAACTACTTAGAATCTGAAATAATGAAAATAACACTTCAAAATGAAAATAAAGTAAAGGTAGCCAAACATTACCTTATTATTGAGAATTTGAGAATTGATTTTCAAGTTAAAAATTATCGTTGCTTGCTTGCTCTGCCCAACTCTCCAAAAGTCCAATCCAACAAACAAATATTGTCAAGTAAGAATTCAATTATCCAAGATTATATTAACATAAATAAAGATGGTTAGTTACAAAACCTAAAAAAAAAATAATCCTAAAACTTACTCTCACCAGCACTGCACGATTGCACAGTCCGGAGTAGGGCGAGTCATGGCGGCGACGACAGGTCGGTGCTGTGGCGTGCGCCAGCGCCGGCGTCACCTGCTCACTGCGACGTGAGCAGCCTGAGATCCACAGAATGAGAGAAGAGACAGAGAGGTGCGTATATTCTGATTTCCGATTGGGGGTTTGGGATGGTGGGTTGGGTGCTGGGGAATAATATGGTATTGTTATTGGGTTTGGGTTTATGGGCTTGTACAAAAATTGGTCTGCTCTGGCAGCCAGAGCCTGCTCTGGTGTTTTAAAAAATAAAAATAAAAAATGTAGATTGCCGGTCGGCGAGCTAGCGCGGCCGTGCTAACTCGCCAGAGGCTGCATCCGTCTCTGAATATAATAAGTGATTTAAAGGATCGTGTGTGAAATCACTAGAAGGTTATCCTTCCACTTCCCGGTCATTGACTAATTCCTAGAGTTTGGCGAATTTGATGTTCAATCAGATGTCTGAATAATATACTCCTTTAATATCCAAGCTGGGAACGATTGGACTTGGGATTTAAATAATGCCCCCATAATGCCGAGAAAAAAAGTCTGATTAGAAATTTCTTGGTTATAAGTTGTTATAAGTATTGGCAATATAAGGTAGTCAATGTCTTTGTTCCGATTTATTGTTTTATTCATTTCTTATGTCCTCAGATTCATCCTGTTCTAATGCTTATAGGATTAGTCATCATCGGAGGTGAAGGTAATTGAACAACTTCCTAAGTTATTGTAACATATTAAGCCCCTGTTTGGTAGAACTTAGATTTTAATTTAATTCAAAGTCAACATTCCCGCAACTTTTCAACCATGTATCTCATCAACTTTTATCAAAATTTACTAAAAATCGGATTTTTATCAATATACCAAACAGGGGCTAAATGAAAATCTAGCCTTAATCATGAATTTATGATTGACTTCTTTATGTTCTCTCTTTCTCTCTCCCTGTCTATGTTTTCCCTAAATGCAGCCATTATGAGTTACAAATGTCTCCCATTGAAGAAGCCAGAGAAGAAACTAATACATCTAGTTTTGCATGCTATTGCTCTCGTACTCGGCATAATTGGAATATACACTGCATTCAAGTTTCACAATGAAAGCAATATTGCTAATTTATACAGTTTACACTCTTGGCTTGGAATTGGTGTTATCGTTCTCTATGGCATTCAGGTACTGCTCCATTATATAAACTTCCCATTGATTTCTTGATACGCGTCTCTAGCTTTCTGAACATTGGTTTATCACAAACAAAAACCTTGTTATATACTATGCAGACTTTGGGGCTGGACCTATATTTGGTGCCTTGAAACATATCACGTAGACAATTCCTTAGAGCTTGTTTGGTGTAGAAATTTTGGGATGAATTTTGAATTTTGTGTGAAAAGTGATTGATCCCATAGAAATTTGTGGTTGAAAATGAACTTGAAAATTTGGAAAATTTTACCTTTAGCAATGTGCTTTACTCACCATGGTTTTTTCATTTTTCATATTAGGCTAATTTATCATATCTTTGAAGCCTCCTGTGCAACTCCTTAAATAGAGACCTTTTCTCTTCTTCCTATCTGTGATCCCATCAAACCAAACTTCAGTTAGTTCTTTCTATTTCTCCTCAGGATCTCCTATTCTAATGCTATTTTAATTTGCAGTGGATTTATGGTTTCCTCGTTTTCTTCTATCCCGGGGGTACAACAACAATAAGAAGCGAGTCACTTCCATGGCACGTTCTGTTTGGCATTTTCGTGTACATTTTAGCAGTTGGCACTGCTACACTAGGGTACCTCGAAAAACTTACATTCCTCCAGAACGCTGGCGTCGCAAAATATGGTGCGGAGGCCTTTCTTGTCAATTTCACTGCTATTGTCACAATCTTGTTTGGGGTATTTGTGTTCTTGACAATTCTTTCTCAGCCGCCTCAAGAAGATGAATACAGTTACTCAGCTATCTAATGTCATCTACAGTTAATTTGTCCTTTCTTTTCTTTACCCTATCCGGGTTTGGTTTGAAGTCCTTGTGTATAATAATAAGGGTGTGAGGTATCTCTCCTTGTATGTAAAAAAAAAATTATTTGATATTTTCTTGCTGTTATTATCCCAAAAAATTGAACTTTTAAAGTATTCATTTGATTTTTAAATTGTTCTTTTCAAAATCAGCTGTTCAGTGGCGCTGTAGGGCTGCATCTAACATTAAATAAGTTTAATCTCAAAATAAGTAATTAATTTCCACCGATTTGACTAACTAAAGAATTGTATAAGTTTGTATATGGATAAACTTTCTTATAAGTAAATTTTTAAGCTTAGTCAAAGACTAAAACATGTAGGATGGATCGGAAAGTAGAGGGGAGAATCATCCGTATAATAATTAATAACACGCAAATGTTCCAATCCTTTGTTTGGTAAATTGTTTATAAATAATGTATTTGACCAAATTATTTTTTATTCACATTTATTTTTCCTAATCAAATTCCAATAAAATATTTTACTTCGATCGAGACAATTTTTTTCATAAATAATTTTTTTTTTACTAAATAAAGGCAGGCGATAATTCTAACAAAGACTATTATTTAATTCTTAATTTATTATTTCAAACTCCCGGCTATCGAAAAATAAATAGTAGTTAGTGATCGATTATCTAAATTATTCTAATAAATTAAGGACGTTTACACAAATACCCAATTTTTGATATCATAATTGAAATTTACTTCATTTTAAAAGTAATTGAAAAATACTTCCTTTTTTTTTTTTTTTTACTGAAAAATACGTTCTTTAAAATATACTTCTAAAGTATCGTGATACTTTTGACACTTTCAAATTTTTTGTATCATAACTTGAAACTTAATCAAATTTTATGATACTTTGGGCGAAATTTTAGTCTCACATTGATACTATATAAAAATCTTATGATACTTTGCCTCAGATATAAAATCAAATACTTTTGATGCAAAATTGGGCGACGTGCAAATTATAGTATTTTTCAGTTGCACCGTATTTTCCATTATAGTTCTATTTTAACAGTGTACAGCGCAATTATCCTTTAATGCACTTGTTAATCACAAAATCTAGTAGGACCTTATATCAATACATTTCAGCTCCTCCCTCTTGAACACATGATCTCATGCGCACTAGGACAAACAACCAGCTTGCAAAGGGGGCCGAGATGACTCCCGCAACTCTGATGCCTAAGTCAGCAATCATTTCAAGTAAATATAAATTAGATGTGGGAAATATGTATGTGTAAAAGAGAGAAAAGGGAATGAGATTTTATATATTGATTTTCTAACCTCTTTCTTGGAGACAAATGTGTTCTGTTTATAGCTGAAACTATTGTCTTAGATGGCGACACGTGTCGGGCCCTTAACCCTGGGAGAGGTAAATCAATTGTTTAGGCATAATCATCATTGCCTACTATAGGACATTGGCACCCATCACTTCCTTTATAAAAGAGTTGTCACGTCAATTCACAGTTAGCAAGGAGGTCAAATCACACTTACACAATTGGCTAGTATTGTTGCGGGTCCATGAATGTACCTCAGATAACACTAGTTCGGGACAAGTAGTCCGATCATAAGCCTATATACCGCCTTGACAATGCAATAAATCATAAGTCTTTGAGCCCGCCCAGCAGTCAGCGGGTCCCATGTGGGCTCTTACGAGTGACTTGTCAAGCTTAATTTAAGCGCGATCGTAACATTAGTCCCTTAAATTTGATGGGTTTATTCTTGGGCGCATCGGATTTGACACAAGCCAGCCTACGTTACTCCATTGGTAGATTTATATGGACGGGGTGATGTATATTCAGGTAGCGGTATGAAGTTTAACTTATCTTCCCTATTTCCTTTTGTGAGTCTGAAGTGGGTAGGATGAGGGTTACTCTTGTTATATCTCAAAGTTTCGGGGGGAGTGCTCCACTAATGTACTAAGATGCACACACATAAAAAAGGGCGTTGGATTTACCTTCCCTTAAATGTGGTCGTTATGACTACACACATGTTCTTTTGAGGGCATACTTATGGAAACGAATGATTAGTTCCAATTTTCAAGGATTGCTCAAAAGAAAGGAGGCGCACTTTAACGTGCGTGGGTTACACTCTAGCATTTGAACGGTTGCTTTCTTTTCAAATCTTTGACGACTGGTGCTTCACCTTACCGTGCTGTTGTGACACATGTACTGTCTGGATTAGTTTTTCTGCTTGAAGATAAAGGGTGTAGATCAATTGGGTTCTCCTATAAAGCCTCCTTCGTCCCAAGACTTTTTCTTTCTCGTACTCTCAAAATTTTCTTAAGAACTTTTTCTGTGAGAGTTGTTTCCTTGCTCCCTTTACACGAGTTCCATTACTCTTTTCAAGTAATTTTTCTTTCCTTTGCATGCATATTGCTTTTGGTTTTGGACTCTTGAGTGCTTGTTTGAAAGATCCCTTTTGCATTTTTATTTTCCCCTGGTAAGTTCGGATTTGAGAAAAAAATGGAAAAAAAGTTGGGGAAAAGGGTTCACAGAAGTTAGTGGCAATGACAATTCCTATAAGAGGTTTCTACCCTTTGTCGTTGTCAGTTTTTAGCTCCCACTTTTTTAGGGAGCGGGTTAGGCGGAGGAATAGGAAATGTAGTAGTATATTCTATTTGGATGATTCTGACAGTGAAGAAGAAAAGAGCCAACCCTACATGGCTCACTTATCTACTGAAGAGGAAGCTTCACTGTGAGAACTTTGAAGTAAGCGTGATAGAGATTAGAGAAGAGATACAAGGCTCCTCATCTGATCCGCAAGATTTTGGTTTGGGTGTAAGGGCTCCGTCCATGACGCATAGAGAGGAGCAGGGACTGTCCGAGGAGGAAGTCGCCCAAGTTGAAGGCTGGGTAGCTAACCCAGAATCATGGGAAAGTAAAGAAATTGAGTCTGAGATTCGGGGAATCGATCTGGCGGGGGCTCCTTTGAAGTTCAGGTTATCAGAAGGGATTGGACTAGTAAACCCTATGCCATCTTGCCGAACCTGCAATCCTTCGCCGGGTAATGTAGCAATTTTTTATGATGCCTTCTTGTGTGGGATGCGGCTCCCATTACACCCCTTCTTTAGGGCACTACTCCCCCTTCTTCAAGGCACTATTCCGGAGCTATAACTTATGTCCTTACCAATTTGCTCCAAACTTCTGGACACAAGCGGTTGGTATCTGGCTAGTATGGAAAGAAGTCAACCCAGACTATCCCATATCTTTGCACATAATCCACACCTTATACATTTTGAAGAAATCTACCAGGAGGGACAAGGATGTGAGATCAGATGTAAATGACTGGTACTATTTGTCTCCTAGGAGTTCTCCCCCCTATCATCACTCGGCACCATACTTCTATAAAATAATTGGAGGAATCAGTGGTTTTGGATCACTGGGGAGTGGCAGTGCTCTCCTATAGACCCTACTCTTGAGATCACCATTCCCCAAACTCTTTCCTCTCCGCGTGAGTTTCATTTTTTCTCAATTTACAGATGTAAGTGCATAGTTCGTATTTTCTGCTAAATATATCTAACGCTTTTTTTCGTTCTGCCTTCTACCCCATGGCCAATCTTTGCTTCCTTGCTTTCAGACGCGGATCTTTCATCCATAAAGAACCTGTTTGCCTTCCGAGGCATTTTACAACAGATCATCCAACTGAACAAGCTTTTCGTAAAGCACGATCTTGTGAGAGCTGTGAGTAAGTTGAATTTCCAATTTTGACTTTTATTTCAGGTTCGGCTTCTTGGGGCTAACCTTCCTTTCCACTTTGTCAGATTCTAAGGACATCCCGTAAATCTCCCTGAAGGGGATCATGTCAAAGAAAGTTCCCCCTTGATGAGGTTCGAAGCGCGGAAGAAACGCCGGAAAGTTCCGAACTCAGGTTGTGGTTGGACGGATGAATCATGACCCGATATTCACGACGCGATGGCTCGACGATGCGGAATAAAGAACCACGACTTTCGAAACGTCACAAGGATTTGCCCAATCTCCTTGATAAGTCTCTGATTTGAACGCCACAAATATTCTAGTAAATATTTGATAAGTTCGATATTTGAACGCCACAAGAAATATTCTTGATAAGTTCGAAAAACATAGGAATCCACCTATAACTTTTACTGAATCCTCAATAAAAACTGTTTATATCAAAATCAAATCTCAAATCTGAATTACAATGAATGGAAAAGAATATAAATAAATAAAATAACTTAGCCGCCAATTTGACTCAAAATAGAATTCTAATTAGACTAAAATTCTAAAATAGGCAAACAAAATTTAACCTAAAAATACGCAAAAACCCTAATTTTCGTCTGCATAATTGACTTGCTATTTTGAAGCTCCAAATGATAGAATTTGGCCATAAAATTAGTCGGCTCAGGGGCTTTAGCCCATGAGTTTTGCTTAGTGGCCCAATTCTACTCGAAAAACACATATTATGCATCTAATTCCGACATGGTTGATTGGATTGCACTTTTATTTGACTTGAATATTTAACTTTTTCCGTCAAGCCTGCTATGACTCCGATTGTCGAGGGTCCGGAACACATCATACCCTCCTTCTTTAGGATGATTCGTCCCGAATCATAGCTTTGTTCCTATTGTTTCACTTCACCTCCTGGATCAAACGGAAAATTATTGCTTCCATGCGCGTGGAATGACCAATAGTATCCTGTAACTTGGGTTACATGAATGGATTGAAGCAGAAACTCCTGTGGACATTGGTGGTGTTGCCCAAATTTCCAAGTACATTTAACCTGCAAGACAAAATTAAATAAAGCGGGGAGGGAAATGTTAGGTTCATGAAGTACAAGGTATGGATCCTTGTATTCATGAATTATCACCATCAATTCCACCTTTTGAACTACGAGGCCCTTCTCTTCACCTCGTTCTCCTTTTTTAACTTCTTGCTCGCCCCCCTCTATCTCTTTTCTCTCAAGCTCGGTTACTTCCTCTAACTCAAGATTTTTTAGCTCATCCACCTCTTCAATTTTTGTTCTTTCAAATTTAACCACATCTTCTACCTCCAAATTTGTATCACCATGTTCACACACTACCTCATCACTATCCAAATGTTTATTTTTCAATTCAAAGTTCAACTGTTGAACTTCTACACCAACTTTCATTTCATTCCTCTTATCATCAACAATTTCATTCCTAATCAATTCCTCATCAAATTTTGGAGTTTGTTTATTTGTTTTTAATTTCAACTCTCCCTCCTTCTTATCAATATCCTTATCCCCACGATACCTCCTATAACACCACTTTTCACTTTCCTTCCTTACCTCCTTCCTTACACTCCGTAAATCTTCTAGTGCTTCCTCTAATGTCAACCCATATAGTACGCATGTTTTCCCTTTCTTAAAAAATTTGTATATGTGCATACTCTTATCATAAACAGTCTCCCTCCTACGTCTCCAAGGTTTTTCCAATAAAATATGATAAGATCTCAATGGCACTACATCACACCATACATCCTCACTATACCTTCCCTGGGTAATAGACACTAGAACTTGTTTGGTTACTTTGAAATCTCCAAACTCCCTCATCCACGTCATCCTATAAGGTTTATAGTGTGGTTCTAGGGGCAATCCTAATTTTTCAACCACGGTGCTACTAACGAAATTAGTAAAGCACTTTCCATCAATCGCCAAACTGCACCCCTTATGATCTACATAACATCTAGTTTGGAATAAAGAGCCCGGATCATAATCCATTCCTTATGTGACGTTAAAAAATTTCAAGAATGAAGAGGATTCAGACATCAAATAGCAATAACGACTTTTATTGACTTGGAAGGGAATGAATATCAAGAATTTTAAAGAAACTCAAGAAAGTGGTTCTTGAGTTTTGGAATGACTTCTTTTTTTTTTTGGAATTTTAGGATGAATTTTCGGAATAAATAAAATATTAAAAAATAATTTTTTTTATAAATCCGAAAATTCGACAACGAACACGACAAAACAAACAGAACTTAATTCAGATAAGAATTAAGAAAAACAAAAACTTTTAAAAATTTTTGGAACGATTTTCTGGATTAAAGACTCAACAACAAGATATGGATAATTCTTATGACAAACTTGATGATAAACATAAGAATTAAACTGGGTAGAATAAAAAAAACCTGAATTCAGAGTCCAGCTCTGATACCAGATGATGAGGTTCGAAGCGCGGAAGAAACGCCGGAAAGTTCCGAACTCAGGTTGTGGTTGGACGGATGAATCATGACCCGATATTCACGACGCGATGGCTCGACGATGCGGAATAAAGAATCACGACTTTCGAAACGTCACAAGGATTTGCCCAATCTCCTTGATAAGTCTCTGATTTGAACGCCACAAATATTCTAGTAAATATTTGATAAGTTCGATATTTGAACGCCACAAGAAATATTCTTGATAAGTTCGAAAAACATAGGAATCCACCTATAACTTTTATTGAATCCTCAATAAAAACTGTTTATATCAAAATCAAATCTCAAGTCTGAATTACAATGAATGGAAAGGAATATAAATAAGTAAAATAACCTAGCCGCCAATTTGACTCAAAATAGAATTCTAATTAGACTAAAATTCTAAAATAGGCAAACAAAATTTAATCTAAAAATACGCAAAAACCCTAATTTCCGTCTGCATAATTGACTTGCTATTTTGAAGCTCCAAATGATGGAATTTGGCCATAAAATCAGTCGGCTCAAGGGCTTTTGCCCATGAGTTTTGCTTAGTGGCCCAATTCTACTCGAAAAACACATATTATGCATCTAATTCCGACATGGTTGATTGGATTGCACTTTTATTTGGCTTGAATATTTAACTTTTTCCGTCAACCCTGTTATGACTCCGATTGTCGAGGGTCCGGAACACATCACCCCTCTTCTTCGCCAAGGGAGTGAGGTGGAAAGGAAGCAGAAGTCCGTGCTTACCAACCTACAAGTGGAAGCAATTAAGAAGGTATCCGAGGCGTCCACTACGAGGCTTAAGGGTCCCTTTCCTACTCTTCTTCCGCCTCCTACCTTGCCGCCAATTGGGCCCTAACAGCCGGATATTGATGAGGGAGGTGATCCCAAAAAGGGTCCTTCTAAAGGAAAAGTGAAGAGGTCTGACAGAGGTGGAACCAGAGGGGCAAAAGGAGATAAGAAAGGTTCTCCCAAGCATACCTCTTCTGAGGACATTACTGAATTTGTTTCCAAAGAGGATCCTCCTCCCCTAAAAAGGTTGAAAAGAATTCCAACCTTCCACCCTCGCCGCCAGAATTGTATGAATCAGGCGAAGAGCCTCATGTGTCAGTTCCTGGGATGAATTATAATGTGACCCATGTCGTAGCTGATGAGTTGAATCAGATTAAGGCCAACGTTCTTCCTAGGGAAGTCAGCTTTGACCCTAGTTTGTTCGACTCTCCCATCTCTCCACCAGCCAAAGCTACTTTGGCCACGGAACAATTTTAGATAGAAGGTTGGTCTGTCTTTTCCTCCAGCGTCCCTCCGGCCTGAAAACTGCTTGCGCCCAGGCCATGAACCTTAGAGCTCTGGCACTGATTGATGAATTGGAATCTTGTGTCCTGGAGGCCAGCGTGACAAGAAAGAGGCTAAAACGGCACTTCACTATGCCAATAATATGCTGAAGGAGATTAACAACCTCAAAGAGCACTTTCCCATAGCCCTCAAATCTTCCTCAGTAGACAGACTCCTGGCCAAGCATCTCCAGGAGGACAATGAGAAGTTAAAGCATGAACTCCGTGCTTCTGAAGCGGATGTGGTGACATTATGTAAAAAATTAACCATGATCACTCCATTACATCTGAGGCTCTGGTCGTGGACAACTCCTCGAAGATCCGTTTGGCGGCCAAATTGACAGAGGTCACCATCCGATTGGAGGCAGAAGTAGAGAGAAGAAAAAAGGCCGAAGAAGACCACGCTTCTTTGGAGCAACATCTAGAATCCCACGTGATGGAAGCACTGGAGTGAACTATTGTAGTTAAGGTGAAGGAAACCGTTGGGGTCAAAGTGTCCAAGGCTATTCAGCATTTCAAAGACACCTTTGAGGAGACGCCGGAATACGAGGCTATGTAGAGGGTTTTTGGAAACATCGGCGCCCGAATGGCTCTAGGAGATGTAAAAGAGATGTTCCCATAATTGGATCTCTCCAAAACTGAGGCACTATATCCCGAGCCACATGATGCAGAAGAGGGTGATCATGCTGATGACTCTGCTGACCCAGCCCAAGACGACTCGGGCCAAGACCTTACTGGCTATGGCTTTGCAAAAGATCTTCCTCCCTCCTCTTGATTTCTAACTTATTTTTGTAATGACTTTATTTATGTGAGCAGCACATTTTTGTTTTCATCTTTGATGTAATTTACAAACATTTAACTTGTATGGCTTGTGGGATTCTAATTTTGTCGTTTTTTGTTTGTATGGTAAGGATCCATATTATAGGTCCTCAAACCTAGGCAGTTTAAGACATTTATGTTTATTGGTTAGGTCTGACTGATAAGAGTTTGAACTTAGTTACACCGCAGTCCTTAGTGTGCATTATTCTAACAACATGGTTCTTTTAACTGCGAAAACCATTATACGAAAGGTTCATTCTTACTATCTTTCAGAGTAATTCTAATCAGGGATTGATTGCAACGCTTCCTTAAATGAAAGAAGAAAATTTTCATTTATCATTTTAAGAAAAATAAAGTGTTACCGACGTTAGCCTTTTGTCATCTTCAGCCGAGGTGCACTAAGTGCTTCGCAAGTTCGTAGGAGTCCCTTGCATGGAAGTTTTAACAGAATAATCAGGTAAATTCACTGTTGCTTGCTTGGCATAAGGGAAGATATATATTAAATAAGGCAAAGACATTAGTCTTTTCATCGAGGTGCTTGGGCTCTTTGTTTTGATTTATCTTGGCGATGTCAGTATATTTGCTTGGTGCGAAATTTTATAAGGAAGCCCTTCATTATACAGTTTCCATGAAGTTAAACAAGGGCATTACAAACTTAAGGGAAACTCCCTTTATTGAAAATAGCGACGGAGGTGGTCTGTGTTCCAAGGGTTGGGCAAGAGTACTCCAGACAAGTCTTCTATCCTATAAGTACCTGGTATCACCTCGGCAATGACTTTGTAAGGCCCTTCCCAGTTGGGACCCAGGGTCCCTACTCCTGGTTCCTGAGTTGAAGGGATGACCTTTTTAAGGACCAGATCCCCAATTCTGAAGAATCGTCTCTTTACCTTCTTGTTGTAGTAGTGGGCCATTTTTCCTTGGAAGTGGGCCATCACAATCTACGATTCATTTCTTCTTCCAAAGGGGAAATCCAAATCCGCCCTTTGAGCTTCTTCATTTGGTTCTTCATTATAGTGAATTTGACGAGGAGAGGGCACTCCGATTTCGACTAGACACACTGCTTCGGATCTGTAAGCCATAGAGAAGGGGGTTTCCCCTGTAGCGGTGTGACATGTAGTCCAAAGTGCCCATAGGACCTGGGAGAGTTCATCAACCCAAGCACCCTTATTTGATTCTAGCTTTCTTTTCAACGTGTTTTTGATGGTTTTATTAACTGCTTCAATCTGCCCATTTTCTTACAATGGTGTGGTGATGAGAATAATTTGTAAATTCCCAGATCATCGCATAGTTCATCGACCCTTCTGTTCTTAAATTGCTTTGCGTTATCAATCACCAATGAGTGTGGTACACTGAACCTGCAAATGATGTTCTTCCAAATGAATTTGCAAGTGTTGGCCTCAGTGATCCTCAGCAAGGGCACCGTTTCGACCCACTTGGTGAAGTAATCTATCGGGACAATTGCAAAGCAATTGTTTCCACCACCTCGGGGCATGGGGCCAATGATGTCAATCCCCCATTTCGAAAAGGACCAAGGGCTAGTTTCCACCCTTAATTCGTGGTGCGACTGGTGTGGTATAGAGGCATGTCTCTGACACTTATCGTACTTTATGACGAAGTCCCGTGCGTCCTTCCTCATAGTAGGCCGAAAATACCCCTGTTTCAAGGCTTTCCGAACTAATGATAGTGCTCCGCATGATTGCAGCAAATGACCTCATGAATTTCCATCATAATGTACTTGCCTTCTGGTGAACTAACTCATCGCAACAAAGGCTCGATGTGACTTCATTTATAGAGCAACCCATCGATGAGTACGAAGCTAGCTGCATACCTTTGTAATTTTCGAGCTTCGTCCAGATCGTCCGGTAGGGCCTGATATTTCAAGTAAGCAAGAATATGTGTCATCTAGGAACTCTCCTCATCTATTGCACATATTTCAACCCCTGACTCAATAGAGGAGGCTGGTAGATGTTCAATGGACACCATGTTGAGGAGTTCGACGTCCTTGCTACTTGCTACATTGGACAAAGCATCCACATTCGAATTTTTGGATCTGAGAATGTGGATCAACTCAAATTTCTCAAAATGAGCTATCAGATCTTTTACTTTCTTCAAGTAGGCGATCATAATGGGCTCCTTGGCGGAAAACTGTCCATTAACTTGGCTCACTATGAGTTGGGAATCACTATTCATTGTTAATGATTTGATTTTCAAAGCTATGGCTAGCTTTACACCTGCCAGAAGTGCTTCGTATTCCGTCACGTTGTTTGAAGCTTTGAAACAGAAACGAACTGCGCTGTGTAACTTATATCCTTCCGGGCTCGTTAGTATCATGCCAGCGCCGGCCCTTCCTTCAGGAGATGATCCATCGATGAATAATCCCTGTTCTTGAGGAGCTCCTTCATTTTCAAACATTTCCACCTTTGGCGGATAGGTGAACTCAACTATGAAGTCGGCCAATGCTTGTACCTTTATCGTTGTCCGGGGCATATATGTGAGGTCATATTGGCTAATTTCCAAGGCCCACTTCATTGATCTTCCTCTCGAGGATTCTTTCCGGGGTCCCTTTGATTAACTCGGTTGAACTTTTGGTCGTTCGGCTTGTTTGGTCTACCTCTGTTAGAGGCAAAGTTGCCTCCCTTTCTTTCATAGGCCTTCTGATCAGCCAACATTTAAATCTCTCTACACTCCTTCATCGCGTGTCTGTAATATCTATGATAGGCGTAGTATGAACCTGTCATTGGCTACTTGCCACCTCGACTTCCACATGCTCCTTCCGGAGAGGTATTGGGATTTACTGAGGGCAGTGCAGAGTGTAAGTTGGGAATGACTTCCGTGATTTCAGCTGCATAACTAGACCCAGTCCCTGAAAATGGGCGTGCGCCACCTCCTCGCCGATTTTCGGATTGGTTTTTACTACCTCCAATCCTTGGATTTGCTCCAGACTGAGGTCCGGTGTTGTATCTTTCTTGGGGGTAGTTATCTCTGGCCCTCTCCATTTCTTCTGAGATAATTTCCTCCTTCATCAGATCTACGAGGGCGTTTTAATCCCTAGGTTTCCTGCTTTTGACATCCCTCCAGAACATGCTGGTCATGTCCATATGATGAGAATCAAGAAAGTCAAACCTCGATGCACGTGCCCGTGGGACCCATGACGAGATCCGAAGTTGAAGAGGTTCAAGATTCGAGGCTAAACAACGTGAATAAATCAAGAAAAGAAGCCAATGATCAAGTTGGAGCCAAAATTGGAGTTTCAGCCACTTTCGGTCGACCGAACTTTCTTCCGGTCGACCGAACTTCTGCAGAGGAAATTTGATCCAGCCTCAGTCACTTTCGGCTGAGTGGCGGTCGACCGAAAGTCCCCTTTCGGTCGACCCTGTGATCGACCGAACTATTTTCGGTCGACCAGTTGGTCGACCGAAACACTCCATTTTACAAAAAACGGGGTTTTTCTTGTAAATACCGAAATTGCACATTTTGCCCTTTTTCTACCTTTTATACACTTTCCTTTTCATTTGTAAAGATAATAACTTTGGATGTTAAGAAAATTGCTCTTGAGAGCTAGGTCTTGAAGACCCCCTTCTTGAGGTAAGGTTAAACCTCTTTGATCTTGTTATCTCTTAGGAAATTAATCAACTTTATCTTGAGTATTATTATTCTTGTGTTGTTGTTTATTTCCGCCACCTTGGAATTTGTTTATTTCTCTCCATTGGGCTAGGGTTAGTTTAATCCTTGAATTTTGGGTTAGATTTAAACTTGGGTTAAGGTGTTTATCCATTTATTTACCACTTTAGCTTTCTTGGGTTGGTATTAAAATTGCTGTGGAAATTTTCGGTCAACGCACCGAAGGGGTTCGCATCATTTGGTATCAGAGTTTGCTATAATTTGGTAAACCTATCTTTACTTTCTTGTTGTTGTTCTTGGCATTGTGAAAAAAAAAAATCCGAAAATTGGGAAAAAAATTGGGGAAAATTGATATGCTCATGTGTATTGTTGATTCTATGTATTGGGTATATTGATTGTGAGTTTGTTGGGGGAATTTCATATTCATTCACTACAAAACCTACACTTTCCAATTGTGTACTCAAAGTGTTTGATCAATTGTCCCAAACAAAAATACTCCCTTAGTGCTTTATTGTTCAATACCCATATATTGCTAATTACTTGGGGCTATCCAATTCCCATAATTGAGATTGTGTTATCAACATTTTATTCCATATATCACTTGCTCCATACATTGGGAAATTGTTGATCATTCATTCCTTACTACATTTGGGTTGGGGATTTATTCATGTATCCACATAATACACATTCAAGGCCACTTCAATATTGAGTACAAAGTGTTTGCTAAATTGCTTCATTGAAATTTACACTCTTGTGCTTATTTTCTCTACATAAATGCCTTGTCTAATACTTGTGGTTTTTCAATCCCATTGTTGAAATTGTGATCTTAGCATCTTATCCCACATAGATATTGTTCCTTTTGAGTATAGCAAGCACATAAATTCTACTTGCTATTTGTGTCTACTTGTTCTAAATTCCTTCTTCCTTGTTGGTGATTTCTTTAACTCCACAAGAATTATACTTTGTGGTTTAGTTGATTACCTTCCTTGGAGAACTTGAGAAAGGAGATTTTGAGTAGAAAAAGGCAAGAGTGGTGAGCTCAATAGAGGGTAAAAGCCAAATTTGAGTGAAACACGAGAGAAATATTTTCTTGTGAGAACACTTTCACACTTGCACACAATGTCCATTTCCAATTCTCAAACTCAAGATTTGAAGTACTTGTTGGAAAATCTTTCAACCACCATGACTAGACAAATGGAGAAAAGTAGGGGTGAGTTGGAAAATTTAGGAACAAGAGGGGAGAGTACATCAAATAGGGGAGGTGAAGAAATGATGTGTAGTAGAAGAAGGGTGAGGGATAATCTTGGGGACGTAGTGTATAGGGATGGAGTTAGAAAACAAAATGGGAGTTTGAATAGGAAAATTAGGAGGGATGATAATGAAGGAGAAGTCGAAGGAGATGGGAGAATGGGTAGAAGACGAAGAGAATGGGTAGATAGGAGTGGAAATGGAATTGATGGTAATATTGATATAGCAAAAATGAAGAGTCCATCAGTCCATAGGAGGGATGATAATGAAGGGGAAGTTGGAGAAGAATGGAGAATGGGTAGAGGAAGAAGAGAGTGGGTAGATAGGAATGGAGTTGATGAAAATATTGATAGTGTGCAAATGAAGACTTCATCATTCCATAGGAGGGACGGTAGTGGAAGTAGAGAAGTAGTGAAGGAGATGAATACTAGGCTACCAAAATTTTTGGACCATGATAATGAGAGGGAAACACATGGAGAAAATACTTTCTACACTAGGTGCCTTGTGGGGGATAGGGCATGTAGTCTCATTATAGATGGGGAGAATGACATGAATTTGGTGAGTACTAGTAGGGTGGAGAAATTGGGGTTACCGGTTATGAAGCATCCTAATCCCTATGTATTGCAAAGGTTGGGTGACGATGGGGGAGTGAGAGTGAGTGAACAAGTTCTTCTTGCCTTCAACATTGGATCCTATTGTGACCAAGTGATATGTGATGTAGTTCCCATGCACACTACACACATAATTTTGGGAAGACCTTGGCAAAGTGATAGGAGTGTGACACATGACAAAAGGAAGAACCGGTGTAGCTTCCAAATGGATGGAAAAAAGGTTGTGATCCTATCTTTGAGCGCGGAAGAAGTATGCAAAGACCGAATGAAGCTCAAGAAGTAATTTGAGGAAGAAAATGAGAAAAAGAAAGAAAAAGAAAATGAAGAAGAAGAGAAGAAGAAGAAAGAAAACAAAAATGAGAGCATGAGAGTTGGGGCCACGTCCCTAGAAAAAGGAGAGGCAATGAGAGTTGGAGCCACAACTTCAGAAAAAGGAGAGGCGAGAGAAGCACCGAGAGTTGAGGTTACTACCTCAGAAAAAGGTGAGGGAGTGATGAGTGCCACAAAGAAAATTGAGAGGAGAGATCACACAAAAATGTTCTTTACTCTTGAATTTTCTAACAATGCCCTCCCTAGCTTGGTTACTTCTTTGTTGCAGGAGATCGTGAGACCGACTTATCAAAGCAACCAAGAACTCAAAAGTCATGCCGAGTGGAAGAACTTTATGGAAATATTTTCCTACCACAGCAAATACAATCAAGGTAAAGAAAATGTGGTAACCGATGCAACATCTAGGAGGTACGCTCCTAACACTTCTTCGAGAGCAAGGTTATTATATTTGGAATACATCAAAGGATTGTATGACATTGATGTGGACTTGACAAATGAAATTTTGTCATGTGGAAATGTTGCATGTAATGAAGGTCCTTGGCATGATAAATTCCTCATTTGTAAATTCAAATTTTTATGTGTACCTAATTGTCTAAGTGCCAACTCATTTTGTATTAAGCATGTTAAGGGCATCCATTTTACTAATCCGAATTTGTTTAACATTTGTGAATCGTGCTATGAGCAATATTTTGATGGATTTTATGGGCATGATAACTATTTGTTTTGGAAAGTTGGATTGTTTGTTTTAAAATGTGCCATGTGCGAATTTCTAATGAGTAAGACACATGATGGTTGTTTAATTGGGTACTTTGAAACCAAGGGGGCCGTGGAGATATTTTGTGATCACTTTTATTGGCCTCATTGGAAAATTGGTGACAAACATGTTTGCACTTGTGGTAAAGGCCAAACGTTAAAATGGCTAAATCTAAGTTTTTACCTCAAGTTTTATACACACATTTGCACGTTCCCAGTAAACCTTGGATTAATCATTCTATGGATTTTGTGTTGGGTTTACTTAGACTAAAGAAAATAAATGATGCTAATTTTGTGGATGTTGGTAGGGGTATTAAACTTTCACATTTTACTACATGTCATGAAACCCGCATTGCTATCAACATGATGAATCTTTTCTTTGGGGGAGTGGTGCATTTGCATATAAATGATGCTCAATTTGTGGTTGTTAAATTTGCTTGCAATAATCCTATTAGCAAATTCTCTACACTTGCTGTTGCTTATGGCCCTAGCCTACTAACTCTTTTGAGCTTGATGTACTTATTTATTGATGGAAATGTTAGTATAGGTGGGCATAACAAAGCAAATCTGGTTAAGCCCCTTCGCAGGAGGCTCGTGCCTCCATCTGAGGGGATTGGCATACAATGTATGTCCCATGCCAACCATGGTAGGAGGCGATTCGTTTTTGATCCGGGTGGTTGGAAATGATTCTTTTCAAGGAGAGAACGGGTTCCCGATCGAATAAAATCCAAAATGCTACCCTGCGATGTTGGCACCTCTCAAGTTCTTCGCAACGCCTACAAATTGATTTTACACGGTGAGTATGAAATTTCAGTTACATTTATTGTGTCTGAATTTTCTATTTTTATTGTAGGTGTCGATTCGTGGTCGAATCTCTTTCGAGATGGAGGAGATGATGAAAATCACGAGGGTCCAACTTCATTGCACGAACCTGTGATCCACAATGTTGCAAGATCAAAGTTCAAGGATTTTCACGAAAGTGCATTCAAGCAAGATTCGAGGTCGAATCCTTTTCAAGAGGGAGGGGATGATGAGAATCGGGAAAGTTAAACCTCGATGCACGTGCCCGTGGGACCCATGACGAGATCCGAAGTTGAAGAGGTTCAAGATTCGAGGCTAAACAACGTGAATAAATCAAGAAAAGAAGCCAAGGATCAAGTTGGAGCTAAAATTGGAGTTTCAGCCACTTTCGATCGACCAAACTTTCTTCCGGTCGACCGAACTTCTGCAGAGGAAATTTGATCCAGCCTCAGTCACTTTCGGCTGAGTGGCGGTCGACCGAAAGTCCCCTTTCGGTCAACCCTGTGATCGACCGAACTATTTTCGGTCGACCAGTTGGTCGACCGAAACACTCCATTTTACAAAAAACGGGATTTTTCTTGTAAATACCGAAATTGTACATTTTGCCCTTTTTCTACCTTTTATACACTTTCCTTTTCATTTGTAAAGATAATAATTTTGGATGTTAAGAAAATTGCTCTTGAGAGCTAGGTCTTGAAGACCCCCTTCTTGAGGTAAGGTTAAACCTCTTTGATCTTGTTATCTTCTTAGAATTTAATCAACTTTGCTTGAGTATTGTTATTCTTGTGTTGTTGTTTATTTCCCCCACCTTGGAATTTGTTTAAGTGACCCCCATTGGGCTAGGGTTTGTTAATCCTTGAATTTTGGGTTAGAATTAAACTTGGGTTAAGGTGTTTATCCATTTATTTACCACTTTAGCTTTCTTGGGTTGGTATTAAAATTATTGTGGGAATTTTCGATCAACGCACCGAAGGGGTTCGCATCACCATACCTCCCTTTAGGGCTGAGAACATTTCTGCTTCTATGATGTCCTCACAGTTGTGCATCTTTTCTGTGAATCGGGCTAAATAGCCTTTCAGAGATTCATCCCTCCCCTGCCTTAGATCTTGAAGGTGTTGGAGTGGGAGTTGACTTGACCTGGAGGAGAAGAAACCATTTTTAAAGGCTGTTTTCAAATCTCTCCAACTGTAGATGCTGCCAGGAGGAAGTTTCTTGTAGCACCATATGGCACTCTCCTCAAGTGTTAAGGCAAAGGTCTTACATTTTGGCATAAGAGTGGCTCCGACTATTTCCATGCTGGTGCAGTAATTCAGTAGTGATCATCAGGGTCACCTCTCATGAAGTACTTGATTATCTCCGGCATTTCAAAATCGGTAGGTACTAGGCACCTCTGAATGGTTTCAGTCAAAGGACTTATTTCCTCATTATCGTTTAATTTATACTATGGCAATTCGTTGCTTTCGTCATAGTCGGATCTCACCGTTCCACGGTATTGGTCATAAGGTTGCTAGGCTTGGTTACCCCACCGAGGTGATAAAGCCTGCTCATAAATAGGCCTTTGGTTGTTAGGTAAATCCCCTTGGGTTGGGGAGTGAGCTTCTGCAGCCCTTTGCTCCCGCCTATTCCTAAGCTCACGGGTCTGGGTGGTACACTCCTTCAACCCCTGCGTCTACCTGTTTCTAGGAAGGCGACCTCATGAATGGGCCTCTTCGGCCCGTCCCTCACACCTATTTCTAGGCATGTGTGTTTGCTTCCGGACTTCCACGGCCTTATTTTCCCTTCTGCCTCGGAACAGTCCCCTGATTCGGCTAAAGACACCGTCGAACCTTGACAGGGCTGCTTCTTCACGGTGTTCAGGGGATGAGCTCTATTCCTCCAGCTCCCCATACATCGGGTCTTCTCCGTGGAGAGGCACAGAGTCCACCTCGGCATACATGTGACACATTATAATAGTACGATGCGGTGCCTACCTCGGAAGACGAATAGTGTAGCTGCGAGTAGTGCGATGGTACCGTGGGTTCATTTACTACATACCTCCTTACCATGTAAGCATTCATGATAGCAGTTTGCTCAATCTGTGCTTTTGCATTTCCAACATTTGGGCAGCCATGCGTGTCATTTCTCACAACATGCGCCTGTTTCGGTGTCGGCGTGGAGGATTAGGTTGGGAGATCTCCTTGTTGGCTTTCTCGTATGGGCCTGCTTGAGGTGCCTCCCCACTATCATAATGTCCTTCTCTACTCCTTCGAGGGTTAACATCATTATTGCTCCCGCTCATTGTCGCAACGAGTCAATTGTTGTCCCTTTTTCAAAGCTGGTAAACTTACGTTTCAACGTTATATACCTTTCTCAAGGTGATTAAACTTATATTTCAAATTTTTAGACATTTTTCAAGGTCAATAAACTTATATTTCAAAGTTTTAGACATTTTTCAAGGTCAATAAACTTATATTTCAAAGTTTTGAGCCTTTTACAAGGTTAACTGTCTTTTTCAAGAGGGTTTTTTTTCCACCTTTTCAGGGCTTAGGGTTCTTCTTTACTCTTTTTAAAGAGGTTTTTTCGCTTTTTACCACGTGATTCGTGGTTAGAAGTATGGCTTCCCACATATGACACCAAAATATTGACCACAAAATCTGGTAGGATATTAGATCAATACGTCCCAACTTCTTCCTCTTGAACACGTGGATTTCCTGCGCACTAGGACAAACAGTTAGCTTGCAAAGGGGGCCGAGGTGGCTCCCATTTTCACTTCGATGCCTAAGTCAGTACTCATTTTAAGTAAATATAAATTGGATGCGGGAAATATATGTGTGTAAAAGAGAGAAAAGGGAGCGAAATTTTATATATTGAGTTTTTAACCTCCTTCTTGGAGACAAATATGTTCTATTTATAGCTGAAACTATTGTCTTAGAAGGCGACATGTGTTGTGCTTTACACGTGTTGGGCCCTTAACCCTAGGAGAGGTAAACCAATTGTTTGGGCATAATCACCATTGCCTACTATAGGGGAGTGGTGCCCATCACTTCCCTTATAAAGGAGTTGTCACGTCAATTTACAGTTTGCAAGGATGTCAAATCACCCTAACACAATTAGACAATATTGTCGTGGGTCCATGAATGTATCTCGGATAACACCAATTCGGGACAAGTAGTCCGGTTATAAGGGATTAGCCTATATACCGCCTTGGCAATGCAATAACTCACAGGTCTTTGAGCCTACCTAGCAGTCAGTGGGTCCCTTGTAGGCTCTTACGAGTGACGTGTCAAGCTTAATTTAAGCGTGGTTGTAACAACACCTAAATGTAGTGGTATCAAATCAGATGTGCCCACACGGCTCGCTCAGAATTAGCTTGGTAAAAATGACTTGTAAATCGATCCATAATTCAACTGGACTAGTTTACGGGCCCGTAACTAGTAAAGAGAATAGTACATAACTTCTAGATATTAAGTTAAGGGTTAAGTATACAAATATAAAACTTTAAGGGGTCTATTTTTAAATATTAAGTGTAATAAAAAAATATTATAAGAATATAAAACATATTTTAAAAATCATGTCGGATCTTCAGTGATCCACACATTTGGCGCACGACTTTGAAGAAAAAAGACCTTTTTTTGCCCATTAGGTGAAGACCATATCTACCATTAGTTCTATCCATCAGTTTCCTTTTTTGACTCCACAACAATAAATCATGATTTAATAAATATGCCCCTCAATAACATTATTTGCCAATTTACGAAGAAGCATTTTGAGGGTAGTGTTGTCATTTTTTTGATAAAATTCTGCTAGGATATACATTAATTAGCTAATTTGTCAGAACATTTATATTTTTTTAATGCTATTTGGGATGTTGTTTTTAGCATTATAATTATAATTGAATTAGTAACAAATTATAATTAATTACAATTTTAATTTTGTAATTAGTTATAATTGTAACCAATGTATTTGCAAAAACGCAACAAGTTTAATTGATGAAATAATTGAATTAATTACAAATTGTAATTTATTAGAAGTGCAACTTAATTGTAATTGTGTTGGCGGTTGAAATATAAAGATTTCGAGTCAGCAAGGAAATAGGTAAATGTCAGTTACGCAATGCAAGATTGTATGTGGAAGAGGTGAATCTTAGGCCGGAATGGATAGCCTGGACTTCATGTATGATTTTGCATATATATAAATATATTTGGCCTTAAATAACCAAAGTTTCTCTCTCTTGTGAGCTACTATCTCCTATATTTATAGGGAGAAAGGAGTGAGCTGACTTGTTAGAATACCTGACTGCCTGACATTAAGATATAACTAAACTACTTGGAATTCTTACATAGTATAAAGTCGTTGACTTTTATTTATTCTAACTGCTTTCATGTCTGAATAATCGTTTTAACTACAATTTTGGAGTAGTTAGAGCCTCGTGCAATCTTCATAAGTCAACGTCCGACTTGACATCTCCAGGTTGGATTATAGTTTGAACCTCAACACTTTCATTAAAGGATGTGATGGGTATTGTCCGACTTCACACTTACGGGCCGGACAGTTATCCCATGTGATCCTACCTCCATAATAAAAAACGTCATCAAACATTGTTGTCTCATTATCAAGGCCGAATTGCCCATCAACAAATTGTATATTACAAGTCATTCGAAATTTCATTTTTCTTTTAAAATTAATTGAATTAGTTACAATTTGAAATTAATTACAATTATAATTTAAATTCAATTTTGTAATTAATTAAAATCGTACTTGATTAATTACTATTGTAACTTAATTGTATATATTACAAGCCATTCGGAATTTAATAATTTCTTTTAAAGTTAATTAAATTAGTTACAATTTTGATCAATTATAATTTATAATTAATATTAATTGCAATTTTATTTCAATTTTACAATTAATTAAAATTGTAACGAATGAATTTTTTAAATATGGTAGATCTTTTTTTGCTAAAACTTAATTGAATTAATTACATTTATCTTAATTAATTACAGTTGCTACTTAATTACACTTTGTAATTAGTTATAACTGTAACTTAA